>CM076260.1:18061880-18661880 GCA_038380795.1 Pyrocephalus nanus | reverse complement strand
GACTCACTCCAACAAGTCTATGGCCTTCCTGTGCTGGGGACCCCAGAGCTGGATGCAGTACTGAAGGTGGGAGTCTCACAAGAATCATGCTTTTACACCCTAGAAAAATCTATCTTCATTCATTAAAGAACACTCAATATTCAGAGGGATCTCTTGGCAGCTCTGTATTTTAGAGAGTACCTTAGATTTAATTTTCTAATGTAAAGGTCTGATTCAAAGCTTTGTGAAGTTCATTACAATCCTGTCTCTGGCAGGCACAGGATCAGTTTAGCTCTTAATTTAGCTCACCGACCATCATGATGTCAGGTCACAGATCCAATTTAGTTCTTACTTCCACTTTCCCTAGTTAATCTCCTCATTTGAGAATATTTTCAGCAGTCAGGAGTTAGACATTCCTGTTTTTGATGGGTTGACCCTGGCTGGATGCCAGGGTCCCACCAAAGCTGCTCTGTCATTCCCCCTCCCTAGGTGGACAGGAGAGAGAAAACAGAACAAAAGACTTGGGAACTAGATAAGGACAGGAAGATCACTCAGCAATTACTGTCGGGGACAAAACAGGCTCAGCTTGGGGACACTAGTATAATCTATAACCAGTTTTTCTGTTTTAACCCCAACTGGCTACTAAGCCCCACACAGTCACTTGCTCACTTCCCACCTGTGGAATGAGGGGTAAAAATTGTTAGGGTGAAAGTGAGAAAACTCGTGGGTCGACATAAAGCCAGTTTGACAGGTATAGCAAAAGCTTGTGCACAAGCAAAGCAAAACAAGGAATTCATTCATTCATCACATCTCATGGTCAGGCAGGTGTTCAGCCATCCCCAGGAAAGAAGGGATCCATCGCTCATAACAGTGATTTGGGAAGACAAGCACCATCATTTTGAATGTCCCTCCTCTTCCTCCTTCTTGCTCCAGCTTTATGTGCCGAGCATGATGTCATATGGTATTTGATATCCCTTGGGTCAGTTGGGGTCAGCTGTCTGGCTGCGTCCCCTCACAACTCCTTGTGTATCCCCAGACTGTTCGCTAGTGGAGGAGCAGAAAAGCCCTTGACTCAGCAATAGCAAAAACATCCCTGAATTGTCAACACTGTTTTGGTCACAAATCCAAAACACAGCCCCATTACAGTTAATATGAAGAAAATTAACTCTAGCCTGGCAAAAACCAGCACACTGTAGTGGGTTGACCCTGGCTGGATGCCAGGTACTCACTACAGCCTCTTTCTCACTCCCCTTTTGCAACTGGACAGAGGAGAAAAAAAAAAAAAACAGTGAAGGATTCATGAGCTGAGATAAGAGCTGGGAGAGGTCAGTTACTGATTACCTTCACAGGCAAAACAGACTCGAAGTGGGGACATTACTTATATTTATTACTAAAAGGATCAGAGGAAAAGAGTGAGAAGTAAAATAATCTTAAGAACACCTTCCCTCCCCTCTTCTTCCATCCATGTTTTCCCTCCTCCCCCCACTCCAGCGGTGCAGGGGCATGGGGAACAGGAGTTATGGTCAGTTATTGTTTCTGCTGCTGCTCAGGAGAGGAGTCCTTCCCCTGCTCCAGGAGGATCCCTCTCATGGTCGACAGTCCTTTATGGACCTCTCCGTCATCCCTGCAGCAACAGCTCTTCCCAAACTGCTGTCCTGTGGGTCACTTCTCCATGGGTGCAGTCTTTCACAAACAAGCAGCTCCACTGTGGGTCCCCCACAGGGCCCACAAGTCCTACCTGCTGCAGTGAGCGATCTTCTCTCCATGGGCTGCCGATCTCCAGCAGGACCCTGCTCCATCTTGGGCCTCACACGGGGTCATGGGCTCCTTCAGATATCCACCTGCTCCAGCATGGTCTCCTCCATGGGCTACAGATGGGTCTCTGCACCCCAATGGTCCTCCATGGGCTCCGTGGGCTCCATGAGCTCCGCCATGGTCTGTACCATGGACAGCAAGAGGGTCAGCTCCGGTGCCTGAAGCACCTCCTCCCCCTCCTTCTGCACTGGCCTTGGTGTCTACCTTGTTGTTCCCATGTTCTTACTCCACTCTTCCAGCTGGAATTTTTATTGTCCCACAACCTTCTGTTCTTAAATACATTATCACAGAGGTGTTACTATCATTCCTAATTGGCTTGTCCTTGGCCAGCTGCAGGAAGCCCATCCTGGAGCTGGCTGGCATTGGCTCCACCAGGCAGGGTAAGCTTCCAGCAGCTTCTAACAGAAGCCACCCCTGTAGCCCCTGCCACTACCAAAACCAAGCCACAGAAACCCACTACACACCAATCAAATCAGAATAGGATAATGGGAAATAAAACCAAGTTTTAAAACACCTTCCCCTCACCCCTCTCTTCTTTCTGAGGTTAACTTCACTCCTGATTTTCTCTACTTGCAGCAAAGGGTAGGGAAAATAGGGGTTGTGGTCAATTCATCACACATTGTCTTAGCTGCTCCATCCTCCTCATGTGGGGACTCCTCACAGTCTTTCCCTACTCCAGTGCTGAGTCCCTCTCATGGGAAGCAGTCCTCCAGAAACTTCTCCAGCATGAGTCCTTGCCATAGGCTGCTGTTCTTCACAAACTGCTACAGTATGGGTCCCTTCCATGGGGTGCCATTCTTCAGGAACAGGCTGCTCCGCTGTGAGCCCCTGCAGAGTCACAAGTTCCCTCAAGGGCTGCAGGGGCACAACTGCCTCACCATGTTCTGCACCATGGGCTGCAGGGAAATCTCTGATCCAGAACCTGGAGCACCTCCTCCTTCTGTACTGATCTTGGTGCCTGCAGAGCAGATTTTCTCAGATTCTCACTCCTCTCTCTGGCTGCTGTTTCTTCTCAGCATGGTTATTTTTCTTTCCTTCTTAACTGTATTATCTCAGAGGTGCTGCCACCATCGCTGACGGGCTCAGCCTTGGCCAGTGGTGGGTCCATGAAGGAGCCAGCTGTCATTGGCTGTGTTGGACGTGAGGGAAGCTTCTGGCAGCTTCTCACACAAGCCACCCCTGTAGCCCGTCCAGCCAAAACCTGGTCATGCAAACCCAATACACTGCTTTAAGATTTACTTAGGAGGATTTTCTTTAGGCATATAGTACATATTAATTCCAGATTTCAGTGATTTCACCTATTTAACTAATTTTCTAGTTGTATTTAGTTGCCTTGTTATTTTCAGAGGGAGGAATCTTCAGCTGTGGATGGTTAAATTGGTGTAATGCACTGCAGTACCAGTTTTTAATTTGCAATAGTTGCTTATTAATTTAAAAAAACTTAATTAAAAATATTTTTAAAAAAATCTCAAAACTGCTGTTTCTGGCCTTTGGTCTGCAGAACCTTGTCATAATTTCTCACTGAACTATATCATACTTAATATCATATAAATGTTTTATAACACTGAGACAATTAGATTCTTGTGTATTTTATGGATGGAAAAGAAAGGGTACAACAATGATAAACACCTAAAATTACTTTGTATGAATGAACCAAAATCCTAAAAGGGTGCTCACAGAGTGTAGCTTGGAATGAGAGGTCTTCCTGCATTATTCCTCATCATGTCATCCACTGAGGAAAAAAGGGAAGGGGAGAGAACCATGGCTTAGGTCATGTTTTTACCACTATTTGGGAGATGTTGGCTCTCTTTTTGACTCCGTCTATCACTTTTGTATATGGTAAAGAACATTCAGTGTCATATATTCTTTTGCCTTTGTATACATGAAAGGTAATGAGAAATATGTATTTTTATCGAAGTACACTTAAAAATTCATGTGGTTTGCTACTTTTAGTATATTATGCTATAGTGATTCAGAGAGTACCTATGTGTACTGGACATGATGAATATTTCATGTCCACAAGATGCTCAAATAAACAGTATAAATAATTTTCTCCTAGCCATGCCAGTTTGTCTGTCTTTGGCTATTCATATAATTGGAGTTTACCAGGCTTTACTTACTGAGAATGCAAATCAGATGCCAAATTCAGGTATCATATAACGAGAATTACTTCAGTATGCAGCTCAACTCACCTAGAACTCTTTGGCTTATTTGTTGCACCTTAGCTTTGTCCATATTTTTTCACTATGTGGGAAAAACAAACAAAACTTTTATCGCAAAAGCTAGAGATAAATTAGATGTATCCACCACGGACCACTGTCACAAAATACCAGTTGCAAAAGCAATGAGTGAAAGCAAGTAGTCCTTCTTGAAGTCAGTAGCTTTTTTGAAAATTAGCAGGTATTTCTAACAATAATATCTTGCTTTTAATATATTAAACAAGTGGTCATTTTCTGTTGTTTTTCATTTGATTTTCAGCTGCAAAGGGTAACAGGTATCAAACAAAGGAACCTTGGCCACTTTTCTGAGCCCTTGTATTCAGTGAATCGTAGTCAGGTCTTGTAAATGAACAATTTTAATCAATATTAAGAGGGAGACAAAGCAAAGGAGTAACTGTATCTTGCAGCAAAACCTGAAGGTTATTATGTCTAGGCAGGATGCACGACACCAAAGCATTCAAAGAGGGAACCTGACAGTTTTAGCTGCACAGTGACTACAGGCCATTTGTGTTTTGCTGACAGTTTTTATACATGCCCAAATCAGCATAATCAGTATTTTATACCATCTGTTCACTCAGTAACGCTTGACTTCCTACTCTGGTCATTCTGTTATGCATTGGTGTAGTTTTTTACCATAAAAGAATGGATGGTGGTCATATCAGCCAAGTGCAGATAGTATTTTCAATTTTTAGGGTGGGAAGGAGTAGCTCATTATTAGGTATAAAGACTTTCTGTGAGAAAGGCTATTGGACACTTAAAATTACTTCTGAATTTCCCTTTTGGCTCTGGCACTCATCTTTCAATTGCTTTGGTGATGTGAGCAGCCATAATGGTGGCCAGATAAGAAGTCAAATAATACTGAGCAAAAGAAATTGTCTCCTGAAAAATACTGGCAGCTGGTCACTTTCAAGTGCATCCAGGGTACCTAGGAACCAGAGGTACCATGGATAAACACAAAACCAAGGGATCCTAATGACAGTGTATAATCTGACAATGTGGAAAAACACCTGGAAAAATAGCTCTGAAAGAACAGAAAATAGCATGATTTATTGGCTGTTACAGGCAGAAAAATCAAAATTACAAGTGGCTATTGGTTGCTCAGAGGAGGATATCCTACACCGTCTCAGGTGTTTTATAAAAAGGTCTCTATTTTTCTTCAAAATGGAGCCTACTCTTGTTCTCTGAGAACTTCACAGTTGAATCTCATGTGAACTCCTATCAGCTTTCAGACTCTCACTAGGAACACCTGCCTGACTCCAGACTTTATGATGTGGATCAGTTTTGAAGGGAGACTGTTACCTTATTGGTTCAGTCTGTCCTCCCCTTTTGGAGGTGGCTAGATCCCTCTGGAATCCATCTCCCTTCTTTGTGGATAGTGTGACCCCTTCTGAAATATGTCTAATTTGCTTCTTATCAATATTATATATATATATTCCTATAAGTAACCTACCATAAGTGTATCTGGTGTTGTAGTGCTGATATGTTAGCTTCACTAATGATAAGTTGTAGTAACCTGTAGTAGTATGTAACTATTTGGTTGTAGCCACTACTGGTTGTAATGCAATATTAATTGATGCTATTATTATTGATAGCATATTATTGGTTTATACTACATTATTGATTGCTGACAGTAATTTGTAAATAGCTTGGTGTATATATATTTATTAATATTAATTTATTAATTCTATGTGTATTTGCTAGTGGTGATGTTTGTGGTATTTGGGGTAATCAGTAATAGAGAATTTTAGAGGATAAAGCCTTAGTGTTCTTATGTATTACAGGACCCTATGAACTCATAGTTGTGACTGTACACACTGTAAGGCCAGGTAACACTTCAGGTTGTGGCACTTGGGAAAATCATTTCATCTCCTGTGCTCCTTCCCTCTTTCTATAAAATTGTATGAGTTAAAACTGTGCAGATTTCCCACTTTCTATCTTAGTCTTCCTTCCAGACTTTCTGTACCATGGAAAGGGGAAGAAAATTTTTATGATGCCATCTATAGAGAAGAGCAAGTGGAGAATATTTTCAATACAAGACCTTGTAATTTACAGAGCTTCCCATGCCTTTACACAGGAAAAAGGCACTACTTATGTGTAGAGACTTCAGAGGTCTCTCTTATGGAACAGAAATGTGTATTAACGTTTTTCTGTCTACCATAAAAATCCTAGTCATGTAGAATGACCTACTACATATAACATTTTCGTTTCTCAAGAGAGAAAACAGAGAAACAAACACAGCGTCTCTATTAAATATTGATAAAACCTAAAGAATAATATTTACTGTAACAAAGAAAATATATCTACAGTAACAATGGAATAGAATGAGATTAAAAAATTAAATTTATACATACAAGTAACATGTAAAGCCCTTCCCTTCTGGTGAAAAAATTTTTCTGCCTTTTTCATTCTAATTGCATTGATAAAGTAATAGTGATTTCTTTCAGAAAAAAATACAATCGTGATAATGATTTATCACAATGACAATATTCAAAGGTCATATGTTTATCATATGTTAAGAGGAGGTGTGTTTTTGTTAATATCTTGCATCTTCATTGAGTATTGAAAATAATTAATTTTCTTATTCAGAAACCTTTTTAGTACACACATTCACTTAAAGTTACGTCTGTATAAATCAGTTAAATAAAAGTAATGGAGATGATGGTGTTTTGCCTCCTCATTTGTCTCAAATTTCAGGAACCGTGTTGTCCGGAATGCAGTAGCTGGTGAGAAGTTTAAACTTGGGTTCTTTTAAGGACTTGCTGCAGTAAATTTTCTTGCTGTTGTTTCACCTCTTTCAATTGTCTGATATTTCAAGCAGTTTGGGGAAGATGCATTCTACTGTGTTTCTGTGGTCCCTGGCACAATTAGGACTTACTGTTACTTTACATATGTAGCATAATTTTAAAATTAAAAACTGAAGATCAAGTTGGGGAAAGCTATTTTATATTTTAAACTTGATTATGGCATACTAGTGTAAAAGCTAATATGGGTATCAGGTGACATATATTGTATAAACCAGTAGATCTTTTCCATGGATTCATTACACACCTACGGAACTTGCAAGTCAGTATGTTTGTGTGAAGAGAAGTATGGAATCAAAGAAGCTGTAGAACAAAGACTGGATTCCACATAAAGCTTTAAATGGACAACTTGAGAAGCACAGAAACATTGAAAACAAGTGGAATTAACTTATCACAGAAGGTTTTAAAAGGTATTAAGTATGCATAACCAGTGTCAGTAAAGTTCTTTTCTTTTGATACCTGTAATAAATTTAGCTCTTTGTTTTTCCTTAGTGTTTTGCTGTAAAGAATTTCCTTATTGTATGAAGGACTGTAGTCTTAAGGGCTAATTTCAACTAAAGCAGGCTTTTCTTCTAAGGCTCTATTGACAAATGATTCTTCTGAAGGGCGGTTCAGAGCCTACTTCACGTGCATTGAATTAGTTTACTGAAGGAACCTTTCTCTCTCCATTAACTGTCTACCCTGGAAGAAATAAGTTAGGCAGACCTCTCAGGTGTAAGCTTAGTCTTCAGTGAATATATGGAAAACCCTGTTAGCATTCAGACTATGATTCAGAATAACTCTTTTTAGGTCACATTATTTATGAACATTTTTATTGAGTTTTCACAGCTTGATAACAGAGTAAGATGTACTCTTGGAATCAGCCATCTCCCACCCCCTGCAAGTCCTATGCAGATCTTACAGACGCTAATATTGGGCCTCAGATCTTTGTGCCATCTGCTTAATCTCTTCATTTTTCAGAGGAGTCTGAAGCACATCAGCACTATTTGATTGCTATCTGATGTGCAATTGCACTGGTGCTGATAGCAACCAGTAAATGCCACTTCTGATCATAATCTTTTCACTGACACTCCATTCACAAAAAGCTATCTAGTAGGACTTTCTTGGAATCACACTCAGATTTATCTGGGACCTCTTATAGGGAAGGAAAAAAACACCATGAAATGCATGTATTATTCTAATTTTTTGCAACTACCTCACCTGGGAAAAACTTCAATATAAAACAATGGGATACATAGCAGTGCCTTGCTGGACAAGACCTTGCCCTGTGGGAAGGAATGTTTATTAGCTGAAAGCACTTTGCCCAGGAAGCTCTTAAAGATAAAGTAGTATTATCCGTTGCAATTATGTAATCATGTTATCTTGGTTATAAGTACTTGAATCTACCAAAAACAGACTCAGAACACATTCAAACACTTGGTTAGGCCAAGTTCCAGTGATTGTAAGTCTTTGTGTGACCCCACATGCATGAAAATCTATTCATGTATGTTGTGGAAATAATATGCACATGGTACCTGTGAATATAGAGATGTCTCAACCTCTTGCATATGGAGTGGGGAATCTATTAACATGAATTTTATTCAGTTCTTTCTTTCATTCATTTTACATGAAATGACTCAAACATGAAATCAGGATTTAAAGAATATTTTCAGTCTAGTGAGATCTTTAAGATACCGAGTTAGCTTGCTTCAAGCTGTACATGGAACTGGGATATTGATTCCTGTCTTCAGTCACAGATGATGTCATCACACATCACACAATTTTACTTTCAGAAGAGCATTTGGAAAATCCTTCACTAGAAACTTGCCATTCTACAATAAAGTCTTCTTTTAGAATCGTGTCAGAAATGCCTTGATAACTGTTAGAGAGCAGATGTGATAAGCTCTCTCTTTTTTTAACCTGAGCTATTCTGACTACCCTAGCTGTATTTAAATCTGTAACCTTTCTGTTGTGTGTTCAAACACTACCCTCACCTATGACTAGAATTCTTTTGCACTATCAAAATATAGCTGAATTCTAGAGCAACTGAACATACAAGATAAAATTAAAACAAAAGTGGACAGAAATAGCAAATAAGCAAATAACAAAATACTATTCTGCACATGATTTTGCAATTTGGTGAAAACATTTTGCTTAACTCTGTAAGTGAATCACAGAATTTTTACAGTTATCTTGCTTGGTATGTTTCCAGCCTTTGTAGAACTGCTTCCAGTCTTTGTCCTTAGCTATGATTGTGACATTAATCTAATATTATTTAATATAGTACTGCTAATTGATACAGTAACAATTGCCTTGATTAAATAACTTGGAGTTGTGTGCCTGCTTTGCAAGATAAAGGTTCCTGATACAAAACACTCTTAATTTCTTTTTACTGGATCTTCCAACACTGGTCATGTGCAAGCTGTAATTTAGGCAACCCCTAATCAGAGAGAAGTGCATTTAAGAGCTGAACTTAGGCTGATCAATGCCCATGGCATTTCAATTGAGTTTGTGCTGTGGATGTTAACTTAAGCATTCACATAACAGTTGCATTTGATTCTGTCTTTCTCCTCCTTTTATTATCACTAGCTAAATTAGATGCTAGGTTTCACTACAGGATAAAGGAAGGAAAAACACCCCTTTCTAAAAAATCCACAAAGAAATAAAGTTATCCCATGACAGAGTTGAATCCAGTAATCTGAGCACATGGGTAACATCACAGCTGTTGGACCATAACTGTACACAGTTCTCAGCAGTGGAAATCCCATTTGCCTCATACCTGTTTACAAATAAATATATCATTAGAAAAATTTGCAAGACTCTAGTGTTGTTTTTAGTGAATTATTCTTTTTGTATTTTGTAAGTGGGGTTTAAATTTAATACGAGGTATTCAGCTAATCACTACCGGTAGCTGTTATTCTCTCCAGTTATACTCACCTCTCCAACAGAAACACATCTTGTATTGCTTTGTATATACTCACAGGCATCTCTCATCTCTTTAAACTTTTGTTCCTGAATTAAATTCATATTATTCAGTAAAAATGGTGTAAGTAATTTCATTTGAATTAGGTTGTATTATACTTTAAAATCCTGTCTTCAGATTTAGGTAGCGAAAACACTGACTGGGAAACAGTGTCAAATATCTGCCAAGAATTAAATTTTACATACCTTTCAGTGGAAGTAGAGCTTGAGAATAGTCCTTACATTTATGTTTGTAAAAGGAAGAATTGGTTAGAATACAACCAAACCATTAAAAATTATTGTAAACTGACAGAGTCCTCAAGCTGCTTAATAAAGCAACCTAGGTGAGGTGTAGCATTAAGCACATTCTCAAGTATTTTGATTTTCTTAGGGGGTCCTTTTGGCCTATAAGATGAGTATTTGTATGAGCCATTAACCTCAATGTACATTAGAATTTCTTGCATAACCTTTATTTTCTTCAAAATTGGTTTGCTCTGCAGATGCCACTGAAATTTAAATATAGAATCAGCAGACTTTATATGTACAGCTTACACTAAATGAGCTATATAATGAGAATATGTCTCAAAAATAAATCACATAAGATGAAGAGTAAATTAAGTCATCCTCCTTAGCTTTCCACCACCTGCTTCTTGAGGCTGTGTTGTTGCACTGTATAGTTTTTTTGTCTGGTATTTCCTCTTGCAGTTCTCTGGTAGCTGCATACAGCCAGACCATGTTAAAGTATATGTGAAATATCAATGGTGATTAAGTATTTATGATGTGCCCATGTCTGACTGAGAGGCTCTGTGTGTTGCTCTAGTGAGCTTCAGAGGGTTAGGTCTTAAGCCCTAAATGCAGCAAAACTTGTTTAGCTCTTAGATTTTCATTCAGATCCTGCATGTTGGATGAGCGGAAATCACCACAAAAGAAAACAACACAAAAATATCTCTTCATACCTACCTCTTGTTAATGGGTATTGTAAGCAGATACCACCTCCATCAGCTCCAGGGGCAGGCATTCCTCTGTCCAGCCACTGGATTCCAGCCTAGAGATACAGGAGTCTCCATCCCAAGCTGATGGACATGGCGCTTCTTTCCCATTTTCAGGTTTAGCCAACAATGTTCTGAAGACTTGTACCAGAAAACAGACAAACCTGTTCTTAAGCTTAAAAAATATTTGTATAGGATATTAATTTCTAAAGTGTTCTATTTATAATTTTTTCATCAGCCTCACCGGATAACCACTTTGTGAACTAGTTGACCAGTTAATATGAATTCCCATGTAAAGGCACACTATTGCTTTTTTATGCACAGTTCAGTTACAATCAGTGCACAAAGAGAAAAATGTTTGAAGTTGCTCACGTACAAAGGACTGCTACAGGTTCTGGTAACACATTCTCCATGTACACATCAACCATATACAGAAATGTGTTTAGCAATCCATTAGTGGCCTTAGTTAATGCAGCCACTCAGTCAAGATAAGAAATATGGAAGCTAAAATAAGCAACTTGAATCACTGTAAAAGGAAGAGGTAGCTTGCAGCTCCATACTACACTATGCGAAAGTAGACATAAAGGAGTTGCTGCCTGTTTTTGTCATCCTGTTGCAGTATAGGAAACAAGCCCCTGAATGTTTGTAAGCAGAGTTTCTTTCACACTGAGACTGGCTTTTCCAGTCATAGAAACCTTTGCACTTTTAAAGGTGAGATAGTTACAGATCAAGAATCAGTAACAGTCAAATGAAGAAAGAGAGGGCATGGTTCCTACGATGTAGAGAAAACTGTATTTAGCCAAAAGTAATCTTCTTGACGTGTTTTTACAGATGTTATACTGAGAAAGAAACCTGCACTGTGTATGCTACCCTCTGTTGCTGGCATGAAGCTTTAGCTGCTTATCTAGCCTTTATGTAACCAGATTTGTCTGACTCCCGAATAAAGGAACCATAATGCTATCATCAAACCACTTAAACAGTTGAATATTGAACTTTAGGGAGAAAAAGATTCTTCATCCTGTATCTGTGTTGTCAATATGATCTATCTTTTTGGGATCAGGCTTTTGTATACGTGTCAGTGTACAAAAATCTTCCCTCTGTCATTATTTTGTTGTATAGCCTGGAGTAGATCCCATACTTCAGGAGGAAGTGAAATCCTGGCTCTGCTATCAAGAGTGGGAGTCTTGGTCTTCAGTAGTGTCAGGACTTCACTTTGCATCTAATATTCTGAAGCTGTGTAATGAAAAAATTGATATAACAAGTCTCTGCCTCCTTCACAAAAGTATTGGAAGTTGAAGTGTGAGTAGGTTCACTTTGGAAAAATTAATGCATTTTGTTGATTAACTTCAGGGGTTTTTCCATACACGTAATTCTAAAAAAAAAAAAATATTTCTTTTTAATATAGAGAGAATTACCTAAACAAAATGAGCCCTTCCATCTCTACCTATAGTCACATTTTTTTCAGTAGTTAACTCCTACTGATAAAATAAGTATAGGGTAGTCAGATGGTTTAACTACTTTCATAATACATTTTGCATACACTTTCTGAAAAAAAACCTCATTACTTTAATGGAGTTTGAGTCAACATAATTTCAGGGACAAACTAGAGGTAGCTTTTAATTTCTTTTTGGACTAGTTGAATATTTTTTACTGAGCGTTCCCCATAATAATAGTAATAATAATAATGTTATTATTGTTATTTTCATATTCATTGTTTTCACCATCATCAATATTATTTTAAAATGCCTTTTTTATGGATAATGTTAATTTTTTAAAAGCTATAAGTTTTATTTTACTGAAACATTTTTCAAAAATGCTGTTTATAACTTAGCTTTTTGTTTATTTATGAGAAGAGGGTGTAAGAACCCAGACCCAAAACCACAAGCTCAACTAGGAGTATTACTTTTAAAAATTATCCAAGACTCCAGAAGTTTGCCCACTGAACTGTTGCAGAGCCTTCAGTTCTTTAATACCTTGGGGTAGCATATAGAGAGAACACTGCACACATTTTCCCAGGAGACTTTTAATTTTAGATGAAATATGGGACAAAATAAGGATCTTGGCAAAAGTTTAAAAGGGGTAACGTACAACCAAAACAAAGCATTCCCTCAAACTATGACTTAGCACACGCTAACACACCCTGTGGGCTACGGCCTGGCTCTTCACACACGCACACTTGAGTTAGTTCCAACCCAATAATTAAATAATCCTCCATGAGATTTAAATCCAGTGTCTCACAAAAGGTGAAGAAAATAATGTTGCAAATATTACAGTCTATCTAATGGGAATGTATAGTCCTTCTTTAAGTACATTCCCAAGCCAGAATACATCATCACAAAAATACCAGAGAAAACAAGAGACTATGGTGAATTACAGAAGAGGAGAGACTAGAATGAATAGAAAGAATGGGAGTATAAAGATCTAAGAGGGAGCTTGAATCATCCAAATGCAAATTTTGGGGGTTTTATCACAATTAATGGGGTGGTTCTCTCCCCTTTTTCCAGTCATGCTGGTTTATGTGGTTTCTAGCCATGTATATATGGCTTTTTATTATTCATGGATAGTAGCTTTCTTAGGTCATACAGCTGGAATATTTATTTCTCCCTTTATTTATTTATTCAAAGCATGACTTTGAATCTTACTGCTTTTTAGTTGTCTTAATTTATCTGATTGGAAGTTCTGAAAGATTACAATTTGGGTTAAATATATTATGGAGTGAACTGTATCTGGGAGAAGGTTAAGTATAGCAATTTTCTGTTCTCTTCAGTATGATGAATGTTCTGTCATAGAATCACAGAATCACACAATGGGCCAGGTTGGAAGGGACCAGTGGGTTACCTGGTCCAACAGTATTATGTCCAGATGGTTTGTGAATATCTCCGGTGAGGGAGACTCCAAAACCTCTCTGGCCAATCTCTTCCAGTGCTCAGTCACCCACACAGTAAAGAAGTTCTTGCTCATATTCAGGTGGAACTTCCTGTGCATCAGTTTCTGCTGCTGCCTCTTGTACTAACTGTCCTGTTAAATGTAGAACATTTAAAATGGCATGAGGCAAGGAACTAATGCATGCAATATAAATATTGAGAAAGATAAAACAGAAAAAGAAAACATATGTACTAGGAAAGTAAATGATCATTTTCTAAGTCCAAGATGACCATGAAGCTAGGATGCTAGAACAGTAAAAGGATATAGGCTTCTGAATATTTTTAGCAGGTAAAACTAATAATTCTTCTTCATATCTTCACACTTTTAAAAAGTGTTTGAAAATTTCAGGAAAAATGGGAAGCGAGTTGCATAGGATGTCTTAGCAAAACTCACAGCAGAGATATTGTAGGGTTGTTAAAATATAATAAGGAAAATCAGAGCGGTAAAAAAGGAGTGAAGGATTCCAGAATGAACAATTATAAAAAGGGTAAAATGATACAAAATCATGATACAATTTTGGTAAAATATCAATTAGAAAAAATACATTTCTGAATGTTGAGAGGTTCAATAAAGTACAAATTTCTAAAGCATGTATAAGCAGCACACATTGTGGAGGAAAGAGAGATAGAAAACTTTTCTTTTTTTCTTCCATTCAGATGAACATAGGCCTGTTCAGTGGTTCAAAACCCATCTGATACTCAAACTGAGATTATAAGAATATGACCTTATAATGTCAGAACATGGAAACAGAAGGAAACAAAGAAGTAGATTATAGCAATAGTTTGAAATAATTGGTCCCTCTGTTAATCAATGCTCTATAATTTCTAATACTTTTCCTCATCCACATTGCAACAGCTTTTACAACCTCCTCAAAAAGTTCATATTTTTGGATTTAAAAGACATGTCTCTTTTTAACACTTAATTTAGACTCAGCTTTTCATTGTATATTTGTAGATTGTATTAAAAATTCCTTCTTCCTACTTCCTGTCTTCTCTTCAAAATCTTAGGATTTTTTGCTTATACCCCTTTGTCAGTGATTGATTGAAACTGTTGAAGAAAGCTGGCAAAAACTTTTCTGAAGGATAAATGTAAGAAATAGTTATGGTGGATTCTGTAGTAATCATAATGAAATGTGATTAAAACTAGTGCTCAAACACAAGTTTGATCAGAAGCAGATCTGTGTCATGCTGTATTGACTTTCATGGCAAAGGGAGGGAGTTAGTCTTGTTTGGTTTGGTTTCCCAAAGGTATACAGAGAGCCTGAACAACATGGGAGTGGGACACAGAGAAAACCCAGAAGGACCATTTTGACAGAATGTAAAGTAAAAAACGAAAGAACAAAAAAACAAACAAACAACCCCCCAAAACAAACAACCCCCCAAAACAAACAAACAAAAAACCACAAACAAACAAACAAAAAACCTGAGAGTGCCGGAAAAAGAAATTGCTCCTGTTTTCATTCCTCTTGCCTTTAGTGTCAAGAAAGAAATAATGTGACAATACAGTTTCAACTTTTAAAACTGACCTGTATAATTAAAATACTGACTAATTGTTCATGTCAGAAGTAGGAACATTTCTCTGGGTCTTTGCATTTTTAGGACACAGCAATGTAATTCTTTCCATATTTACTGTCTTACACTTCAGTTTCTCCACTGCCTTGACTAGTGTTCTCCTAAATTTTTGTAGACTTCTGACATTTCTTGATGCCCACTGCCTCAGAGCTAACCTTAGTGATCCCACTCAAGCATTTGTAGGAAGAGAGAATCATCTTCTGGATATGACACTATGTATGTAGGCTGAAGCCCCTGTTATTGTGACATATTTATCATCTATGACTGTCTATATATTTCATTCAGTATTAGTGGGTTTTAGCTACAGTTTGTCAATTTGATGAAGAAATTTACTTGAAAAGTAATATTTGTATTTTAGTATATACTTTTTATTTTCAAAAGTTTACATTTGTGATATATACTAGCAGACTTTTCTGTGGGAAATGACAAAACAAGTACTGACTTTTAGCAAAATCAATGTAAATATAGCTTTTACATTTTCAAATTAAAATTTCATTTTATTTTTTGATATCACTTCCATGAAAATAACTTTGGACTCTTCACATCTACTTGAATTTGATTTGCTGACCTGGGCTCTTTATTTTACCTCTTTTCTTTCCCTTGATCTTACATCTTCATACTAACTTTTTCCTTTTAATACTATCTGCACATTTAAGTTCTAGTATTATTAATAGCACTTCCAAAAAATAATCTTCTGGTTGTAACTGGACTACTCTCAGGAATTAAATCTGCTGACAATTTTTTGTAGATCTGAATATCAGATACAAAGGCCAAAGGGTCAGGCCTCCTGTACACACAGGAGGTCTTCTGACACACCTTCCACTCAGCTGCCCTACCCAAAGCCCACTAGCTTGCTTGTAAGTTTGGATGTATTTCTTCTAAAGACTTTATCTATTTGGAACATGAAGAGATAGGGAATTCAACATTTGCCTTAGTATCTTTGCAAAAGTTAATCAGATTCCTTTTGTAATTTTTTTTTGTTTGGACTTCCTGTGCTCAACTTTCATCCATTGGTTCTTGCGATTTCCTCTGCTCTTTTAAAACACCATCTGTACCTGGTGCTTTTATAAATGGATGGTAACTGAGCACTGAGAAAAATATTTATTGGTAGGCTAAATCTATGAAGTTGTTTGAGACTAAATGGAAAGGATCATCCTCAGATGATCTGCTTACTTTTTGGCTCTGTTTTTCATTCCCTTTCCCTACTGTTTTGATTTTTTTTTTAAAGAAAAATGTGAGCAGTTCCAAATTTGATGCTGAATAAATATACATTCACTGCTAAATTGTCACTAGCTACACTAAATCACAGTAACTTTGTGCTAAAACTTGTCGTACATTCCTATTTATTGTTATCTTTTGTTCACAGAAGGTCTTTGGGATAGTTAAGTGTTTCATGTGATGGTGTTCCTATCCAAGATGATTTGAATTCAGAATGCAAGAATTAAGAAGACAATATCAGCAACATGGTGTCATTCCATTTGGGTTTTTTTGCTACCTAGCCATTGTCTCTCGTATTACAGTAAAAGTTCTTGAATTCTACAGTTGCTACAGTACTTTGCAAAAATTAAGGTTGTGGTAAGGATTGCTCTATAATACACTAATACATGAAGTATATGTAATAGAATATCCTAAATATGCAGGGTATATATGTTACCTCAGCTGTTACTGATTTGGCAATTCTGTTGAAAGCTATATCTAGAGGCCAGATGTGGCAGATAAGAGGGAAAGAATCGCAGGTGGTGTAAATAATGACAGCTTCATTGCCCGTAGTAGAGCCATGACAGTTTATTCTAGTGGAGCAACTGACTGTAAGAGCTAGAATCCCTGAATTATTCTGATCTGAGAAGCTTCACATCTCTGTGAAAGGGCAATATTATTATTCCTGAATGACAGTGTCAGGTGGATTCAATTTGCTCCAATCAGGCTGGGAGATGTGTTACAGTCTCTTTGAAATTAAGGTCCTGGAAAAAAGACCTTAGAAACAAGGCTAGGGCAGAAATAAATGACAGATATTTCCTGCAAATTGACATGTGTAGTTTCTTTAAGTATTTACTTTATTTAGAGTTTTGGGGTTAAAGATTTTATGGGATGGATTATTCCTAATTTTTCATCATGTAGTTTATGTGTCTTTTTGTTTGTTTGGTTTTTTGAGACATATAGTCATGTATTTCACAGGTAAACTACTCTTGCAGTATGGCAGTGTTACGTTTTATTTCACTGAAGAGGAATACCACATTTGCTTCTCTGATTCCTCTGATATTTCCTCTGTTTTCTATGGTTTGATGAACTATTTAGTCAAGTCCTTTCTTATTGAAGAAAAGTGCAATGATTCCTCATGTTTCACTATTAATTAACCCAAATACTCTTTTTTGTTTTTTTGTCAACAGCTATAGTTGCACAAATCTTCATTTAATTTGATTGCACTTCCTGCTATTATTGAGAGCAATAATTCTCAATAATACAAGTTTCCCATGGGTTGTTTCTTGCAGGAGCCCTGACCTGTGAGTTGGACAGTACATTACAAAGAATAAGTGTTGGAGAATGCTGAGGAGGAGAGAAGATCAAGACAGAGCAACATGGTTGTTTTACTGCAAAAGTGTAAATCAGCAAAGATTTTTATGAAATCAAAATGGAATCTCATCTGAATCATACTAAATATCTATACACAGTACTTCTCATCTTTGTGTTGCTCACTAAAAGCGGGTGATTTACTATTATATCTTAATATATATAGTTGAATACATCCACTTTACCTATTAGATTACTTGTGATGGTTTGAGCAGCTAGCTGCCAGACACCCACGTAGCTGCTCTTTGACTCCCCTTCTCAACAGGACAGAGGGAGAAAATAAGATGGAAGGGTTAATGGGTCAAGATAAAGACAGGGAGATGAGTTAGCAATTAGCACTGTGGGCAAAACAGGCTCAATAAAATTGACTTCTAAAGCATGTATATATAAATGCTGTTTGGTTATTCAAACTTCCTTTGAATTCTGTCTATCCATTTAGTCATCCCTGACGAGTCAGTCTCTGTTACCTGTATCTACTGAGATGTGTTTTAATGGTGAAAGTAACAGGTGGAGTTAATAAAAATTCTAGCAGTGACACCAAGAAATGCTTGGGTGGTAAAGCACTGGAACAGGTTGCCCAGAGAAGCTGTGGATGCCACATCCTTGGATGTGTTCAAGGCCAGGCTGGATGGAGGTCTGAGCAACCTGACTAGTGAAAGGTGACCCTGCCCATGGCAGAGGGGTTGGAACTATTTGATCTTCAAGGTCCCTTTCAACCCAAACCATTCTATGATTCTATGACTTTAATATCTAAAAAATAGTGACATTAGGAGAGCTTTGTCTGTCTCGTGGGTCCCTGCTAGGATCAGCCAAATAATCCCGGGTGAGCGATATGAGTAGGAGCCTCCCTGAGCTAATCTGGCCCTCTGATTATTATTCACTGCTAGTAGTCCAGGCTGGCAGTGATGACATTAATGAAGGAGGTACCAGGCTAATTAGAAAGGACTTCAAGGCACTGTGTCAATTAGTTAATGGGACAGGAGCACAGGTGGTGCTCACCTCAGTTCCTGCAGCAGCAGGGATGAATGAGGAGTAGGAAAACCCATCTTATCAATAGGTGGCTAAAGGATTGGTGCCACCAGCAGAATTTTGTTTTTTTCAACCATGTGGAAAACTCTGTGGTACCTAGCCTGCTAGATTCAGATGGGCTTTATCTGTCTTGCAAGAGCAAAAGCACTCTAGCCAATAAGTTGTCAGGGCTGATCAGGAAGGCTTTAAACTATGTTTGAAGGGGGAAGGAGAAACCGGGCTCTTCAGAGATGAGCCTAAGAGTGGAAAGCCAGAGTTAGAAGTGAAATCAGCAGCCCAGAAGTGCAGGTACACCAATGCACACAGCATGGGCAACAAACAGGAGGAGCTGGAAGCCATCATGCAGCAGGAAATCTATGATGTACTCACTACCATGGAAACATGGTGGGATGAGTGGCATGACTAGAGTGCTGCCATGGATGGCTACAAGCTCTTCAGAAGGGACAGGCAAGGTAGGAGAGGTGAAGGGGTGGCTCTGTATGTTAGAGAGTCTCTTGACTCTCTAGAACTTGAAGTCAGTAATGATAAGGTTGAGTGCCTGTGGATCAAAATCAGGGGGAAGGCCAACAGGGCTGATATCCTGGTGGGAGTCTGTTACAGACCACTCAATTAGGATGATGAGGGTGGGGAATTATTCTACAAGCAGCTGGTAGATGTCTCAAAATCTCCAGCCCTTGTTCTTGTGGGTGACTTTAACCTGCCGGATGTCTGCTGGGAACTCTACACAGCAGAGAAGAGACAGTCTAGGAGATTCTTAGAGCGTATAGAGGATAATTTCCTGTTCCAGCTGATAAATGAGCCTACCAGGCGTGGGGCCCTGCTGGACCTGTTGTTCACAAACAGAGAGGAGCTGGTGGAAGATGTGGTGGTTGGAGGCCATCTGGGGCACAGTGACCATGAAATAGTAAGAGTTTTCAATACTTAGGGGTGCAAAGAGGGCCATCAATAAAACTTCTACCCTGGATTTCCACAGGGCAGATTTTGGCCTACCCAGAAGACTTGTTCAGAGGGTGCCTTAGGAAACAACCCCTGAAAACAAAGGGGTCCAGGAGGGATGGACATGCTTCAAGAAGCGAGTCTTGAACGCAAAAGAAAAGGCTGTCCCAGTGTGCCGAAAGATGAGCCGAAGGGGAAGACAGCTGATCTGGCTGAACAGGAAAATTTTGAAGGAAATTATGGGAAAAAGAAGAGCTTACTGACTACAGAATAAAGGGCTGGCTGCTCATGAAGAGTTTAGGAATACAGTTAGGTCATGTAGAAAGAAAATTAGAGAGACAAAGGCACACTTTGAACTCAGTCTATCCACTTCTGTTAGGGATAACAAGAAGTGCTTCTACAAATAAACCAGTAGTAAAAGGAGGGGCAAGGAAAACCTCCATTCTTTGTTGGACACGGGGGGGAACATCATTACCAAAGATGAGGAAAAGGCTGAAGTACTTAACACCTTCTTTACCTCAAATTTCAACAGTAAGACAGGTTGTCGTGAGGACAGCTGGCTTCTGGAGCTTGTAGGCAGGAATAAGCAGCTGAATAGCACCCCTGTAATCAAGGAGGAAACAGTTAGTGACCTGCTAAGCCACTTGGATCCTCATAAGTCTATGAGACCAGATGGGATCCATCCTAGGGTGATGATGGTGGAAGAGCTCACCAAGCCACTCTCCATCATTTACCAACAGTCTTGGCTCTCTGGGGAGGTCCCAGATAATTGGAAGTTGGCTGATCCACAAAAAGGGCTGCAAGAAGACCCGGGAAACTCCAGGCCTGTCAGCCTGACCTCAGTGCCTGGCAAGGTTATGGAGCAGATCATCCTGAGTACAATCACACAACAGCTACAGGATGGGCAAGGGATCAGAGCCAGCCAGCACGGGTTTAGGAAGGGTAGGTTCTGTCAGACCAACCTGATCTCCTTTTATGATCAGGTGACCTTCCTGGGGGATGAGGGGAAGGCTGTGGATGTGTCTATCTGGACTTCAGCAAAGCCTTTGACACCATCTCCCAAAATATACTTCTGGAAAAGCTGGCAGCCCATGGCTTGGACAGGGGCACTCTGTGCTGGGTTAAGAACTGGCTGGAGGGCTGGGCCCAGAGAGTGCTGGTGAATGGGGCTGCATCCAGCTGGCAGCCGGTCACCAGTGGTGTCCCCCAGGGATCAGTGCTGGGCCCAGTTCTGTTTAACATCTTTATTGATGATTTAGATGAGAGGATTGAGTCCACCATTAGCAAATTTGCAGATGACACCAAGTTGGAGGGGGAGTGTCAATCAGCTGGAAGGCAGGAGGACTCTTCATAGGGACTTGGATAAGCTGGAGAGATGGTCTGAATCCAATGGGATGAGGTTCAACAAGGCCAAGTGCTGGGTCCTGCACTTTGGCCACAACAACCCCTGCAGCGCTACAGGCTGGGCACAGAGTGGCTGGAGAGCAGCCAGGCAGAAAGAGACCTGGGAGTTTGGATTGACAGCAGCCTAAACATGAGCCAGTAGTGTGCCCAGGTGGCCAAGAAGGCCAATGGCATCCTGGCCTGTATCAGGAACAGTGTGGCCAGCAGGAGCAGGGAAGTGATCCTTCCCCTGTACTCAGCACTGGTGAGGCCACACCTTGAGTATTGTGTTCAGTTCTGGGCCCCTCAGTTGAGGAAAGACATTGAGGTGCTGGAGCAGGTCCAGAGAAGAGCAACACAAGTCCTGTGAGGAGAGGCTGATGAAGCTGAGGTTGTTTAGCCTGGAAAAGAGGATCTCAGGGGAGACCTCATCACTCTTTACGACTACCTGAGAGTAGGTTGTAGCCAGGTGGGGGTTGGTCTCTTCTCCCAGGCAATCAGTGAGCAGTAGGACAAGAAGGCATGGTCTTAAGCTGTGCCAGGGGAGGTTTAGGTTGGATATTAGGAAGAAATTTTTTACAGAGAGAGTAATCAGACATTGGAATGGGCTGCCCAGAGAGGTGGTGGATTCACTGTCCCTGGAGGTTTTTAAGATGAGACTGGATGTGGTACTTAGTGCCATGGTCTAGTAACCAAAGCAGTGTTGGATCAAGGGCTGGACTTGATGGTCTCGGAGGTCTTTTCCAACCCAGTTGATTCTATGATTCTATGAATTATTAAAGGGAGCTATTTCAATAAATACAGTGGCAACTATTGTGGATAAACTGAAATTCCTCTGAGCTACTGAACTATGGTTCTGAGCATGTAGATTTCCCTCTGAACATGCGTCAGGCCAGACTTGGTTTCTAGTGGATCAGTTTGTTAGAATATTTTGTCCTGTCAGAATATAATTGTGTGTCCTCATTTTAGCTAACACAGTGTTAATCATAATTGTGTAATCAGTATAAATTGAAAAGATACATATATGTAGCAGGAAACAGTGAACTGAGATTAAAAGCTATGGAAATTATGGGGTTAATCACAATCAACTCACATCTTGATAGTAAACTCATATTGTTCCTGTTGACACTGATTTCAGTCTGATTATTAACATGGCTCCCTTTTTTTCCTTTAACCTACTTTTCTAGTGAAAACATTTCCAAAGAGAAGCTAGAGCTGTGACAAAGAGGTCTTAGGGAATTGGCCACTGGATTAAAATTCACCTTTATGTAAATAAGCCACATCCTGGGAGATCTACATTTTGTATCTACATGTATTACGGGGTTTTTTGTGTTTGGTTTTGGTAGTGTGGGGGTTTGTTTGTTTGTTTGTTGGTTGGTTGGTTGGTTGGTTTTTGTTTGTTTGTTTTGGGTTTTTGTGTGGTGGTGTTGTTGTTGTTGTTTTTACCAGTGCTTTATTGCATGTCTATTTTATTTAGAGGGCAATAAGCTTACTGTTTTGACTGACTTAGCTGAGACTACTTATATCTATGACAGATATGCTGCTGTGAGACAGAAGAGAAACTGTCAAGCAAAAGGAAAATCAGGATGGAAGAGCACCTATATTCTGTTTTCTTCACTATGATGTTCTTAAGAGGGCAAAATCCTTCATGTCCAAGCCCTGCCTCCTCTGTACATCTGACACATATGCCATTTCACTGAGCAGATAACAGAGAACGTGATTTTTTATGGCACCATTTTTTGCACCATAGGCACAGTGCTCCTTTGAGAGCAAGACAAATGGTTCTGTGGACATGTGCTATGAAGAAAACAGATTTCAGTCAAAGTCAAGAAGATGTATCAATTTGGTGAATGTTTCATGAATCACTTCTATTTGAAGTCAGGGTTGTGAACAAGTATTATTGGAATGTTTTACAAATATCATGTGTTTACACAGTCAAACCTGACCAAACCAACTCTTTCAATCTGACATCCACATTTGCCCTAATCCCCATGAGCATAGCCATATTCCCATCATACAAACTGTGGCCTTCACTGTCCCTGGAAACCACATAAATCTGCATCTGGTCTTTGCTTAGAGTAGACTGTCCATAGTATAAAGGAGATAAATCTACCCTGAAAATATCCATACATTTGGAATCAAATATGAAATTGTATCTGAGCTTTGTTTTTTGTGAGTTCAAAGCACTTCATAAATATGACTCATACAGTATTTGGCCTGTAAGATTCAGGTGGGGGTTGTTTTAGTGTTTGCTTTAGTTTTTTTAAAAATCCTTGGTAATACAAATTGAAGTAGTGATACAAAAATAAAATAAAAATAATAAAATAAAACTGTGTGAAAAGTTTCAGAAAATTCATATCCAAAAAAAATCAAAGCTGAAAAATATCTATAATGCTTTTATATAATAACATCCACAATACTTCCCACTGTGTTTATTGAGTTGGCTCCTTTTTATAATTATTTGGCTGTTTCTAGCAAGGACCCATGAGAAGGAGGAACAAAGCTCCCCTAAGGTCATTATTTTTCAGATTAGTAAATTCCCAGCATTCCTTGGTGTCACTGCCAGCATTTTTACTAAGTCAACCTGTTATTTTCACCATTAAAACACATCTTAGTAGATATGGGTAATAGAGACTGACTTGGCAGGGATGACTAAATGGATGGATGGAATTCAAAGGAAGCTTGAATAACTGCCACACAGACAGCATTTACACATACATGCTTTAGAAGTCTCACGGAAATCCTACATCCAGGTGAATAATAAATAAAAGCATTTGTTCTTTTGGTGGTTGCTGGTGGCTCTGTTTTATTATTTTCGTGATGGATGGCTAAAAAGTAGAAAGTGTGGCAGCAGGACATCATTATGATAGGTGAACATCTGAAAATGTACAGCTTTTGCTAGATATGTCTAAGTTTCTTCCTTGCCCAATTAAAGGTTCACCCTTTGGTATCTACTAAAATTTGGATGAAAGTTTCATGTGAACAGGCTGTCTCTCAGGATTTCTATACAATATTTTCTGCTCTCGCTTAGGCTGAATAGGCACAGAGAAGAGTAAGGGATAATAAAAACAACAGGGAGAGTAGCACTGGCTATGTAAAAGCTATATAATTTCAATACTTGAGATGGAAATTAAATAATAAAATAAATAACATCCAAATGATTTCTCTCCTTTGTCCTCCACAAATCCTTTTAACTCCTTTTGTCTTAATTCCTTGCCTTACTCTTGCTTTCCAGTGTTTATTAATGTATGTTTCCTTTGACCTTTATTTGTAAAGCTAGGCCAATATTTTTAATCAAGTGTTTACAGTCAGATGCCTAAATCTATATTAAGCATCGAAATAAGGCTTGCATTTTAAATGAGCCAAGCACTAAGTCAATAGCGGTTGTGGCCTCTCACTACTATTGAAAAATAGCCCAGCTCTTTAGGTGCCCAGTACCCACGAGCTCGAAAATGTTTGCAGCCATTTTGGTATAATTCTTAGTGTGTGCAGTATAGTCCTTATGTTAGGTAAAATTCTGCTATCATGCTGTATCTTTCATATAAGAACACTGGAGCCTTCATGGCTAACCTGGGTATTAGAAATAACTATACATGTAACAGACAGTTGTATCTTTTCTGAGTACACTTGCTGTTACTCAAAATCTTATAATTGTGTTATGTTCAGTGCATGATAAAAAGCTGGCTATACAACAAGAAGAAAACCATTATGTTATTTTGCTTTTTCTTAGGGAAATGGTGTAATAGTGGATAGGTGCTTCTGCTGAAAATGTTTGTTCATCTCTTGGATATGATCCTCATACTACCTGTCTTCCAGCTGTCAGTTCATGATTCAGGCAGGAGCTTGCAGGGATATGTGCGTTGGCTGGAGGGGATGTCTGGAGGAGCTGGGAAGCAACCAGATGACTGACAGCGATTCAGGCGAGACTCGGCATGGAGGGGGTAGGTACAGAGAAAAGCTAATCCTATAGAGGGAGTTGAAGGCTTTTTTGAGGGAGGATGAGGGAGGTAGAAAGCATCTGAGGGATTTGCTTTAGAGAGAATTTAAGGTTACATCTGCATCTCTCTGCAGCTGAAGGAGCCTGAGAGCGAGTTAGTACAGCACATATTATCAGTTACACCAGCACAGTGAAGCTGATATGGTTATGTGAGTGTAGCAACCCCTGTGAACACTCTTATTCCAGAATTATTAATTCTCTTTTTTTTCCAGTTTAATGTAAATATTGTGTAAAGCTGAAATGTTGATAGGGTTTGTGGGGTTTTTTTTGTGTTGTTTTTGTTTGTTTGTTTGCTTGCTTGTTTGCTTTTTTAAAGAAAAAAGAAAAAAAAAGAAAAACACAAGCATTTTTGCCATTAGAGTTAACGGCACAGGGATTTAATTTTATGTAACTGAAGCTGTTTAATTCAGCCCTTGCAGTATCTTGGTGTATTTCCAGCATGTGTACAGCTCTGAGTATACTGTTTTCCTTGCAATAACGTTAATATTAGCTAGAAATGGAGACCTGCTGGAGATAAAACCAATGGCAGATGAGCTTAGCTAAAAGCAAAAGCTACAGTCTCTCAGATAATACCACAAGACAGCTTGAAAGGCTAATATATCATGCAAATGGTGGACCAGAATCATTTAGGCATAGATGGTCTGTGGGCTGTACAGAAGGAGTGAATCTTTCTGTATTCAGCTGTGCATGTGTGTGCGCGTCTCACTCCCCCTCCACCCGCTCCTCTCCCTCTGTCTCTCCCAGACAGGCGAACAGACCTGCTTCTTCCTTTGTGTTGCCAGTCAGGTCCTCCCTCTGCAGTCTTACACAGGAAGAAGATTTATAACAGCTGCATGCAATTCCAGTGTCTCAAAGAGACAGTATCACGCCATGTGGAGGATTTTCATATGGGGTTTAACTTTGCTCCACTGAATTGGAAAGGTACATTTTTTTTAATCTTAATTATTTTAAACACTTAATTCCTGTGACTTTTATCTCCTGCTAAATTGTGACCTCCAAATACTATCATCTTTAAATCACAATCTGTTGTCACAGTACTGTAATGGCTGTGATGTCTTAATTGAAAACATGGGGATGTAAGGATTTCAAAAGTATAATTAGGGCACATTTCAATGTGAAGCTGTGAGTGCTGTTCTGTAAGATGGGCATCTGATATTTCTGCCATACTGTATCAGAAATATAAGATTCAAACTAGAAAATGAAAATACAGCACACATGCAATGCAACTGTGTACCATATGTTAAGAAATGTGCACCTCGTAAACAGCGGGCTAATTAGCTAGAGAAAACAGAGATGTCTGAATGATGATGCTAGAAATAAAAAGGATAATGAAATATCGAGACAGACTTGTGTAGGAGATCCACCTGGCAGCAACTTGCCAGGTTTATCAAATTAAATGAAATCAAAGGAAAAATTATAGGTGAGAAAAAATGAATGTAACAGCACTGTTTCCCTTTGTTTCAAGCTCTCAGTTGCCTGCTTCTTACCTCTCTGACTAGTGGCATGTGTTATAATTAACAATGAGTGAAGCATTAGAATCAGAAAAACCAAAAAGCTTAGACATGTTCCCTAGGTTTGGAGAAAATCTCTATAAAATTTGACAAGGGACAATTTCTTGGGTTGTCTCTCTTCTATCTCTCTAACAACAGGAATACAAAATTAAAATAGACTTCCTTTTGGTATTTCACTTCTTAGCCTCCCTGCTTCCCAAAAAGAAACACACAAGGTTGGATTATTTGATTTCTAGAAATTCCTAGAAGGGCTAACCCCTGTCAGTGTCTAGGTTCCATGTTAGTAACAGATTCCATATTCTGACAAACTTAAAATCAGAAAATATAAAGCCTGGATAAAAAAATCAGGAAGAGAGGGAGTTGCACTATAAGAAGTAAAACACCACACAGCAGGCCATGGCAGGGAAGGGTCTGTATCTAGTTTTTCTAACTCAAATACATGCACTAGTTTCCTTCTTCTACTCTGTTTTCCCTCATCCCATAAAGAGCATATATAAACATGTTGTATGTGATTTGCCTTAGGACTTCTCTTCCCAGGGTCAATGAGCTCCAGAACAGCTGTATTCACTCCCTGTTGGTTTTCAGCAGCAGGAGGTCCAAGACATGCTTATTCTTCTTTTTGGAGAAACATAACCAGAATCTAATTCCACTATTCACTCAAACCTCTGGTTTTCCTCAAATGTTGTCCACCCAAAACCACTCTCATTGCATTACTCTTGAAATCTACTATATCCAGTGTTATCAGTACAATGCTTGCTTTTGTTCCTCCTGATTACCAGAGCCTTTTGTCTCCAACTTCTACAGCTAGTCCACTGGTAGTTTTGGTTGACAAAGGCTGCTGAGGAGCTGACATAAAAGATTCTTGCCCAAGTGGCATGTTAAGTATCCCTCCTAGTGTGCTAGGAATACTATGGTACCCATCTTGGAGTAACATTAGCAAAAACCCAGTGACATCAGGGAATGCAGTCTGCTGCCTGGCTATTATACAATTGTTTGCTATTGTTTAAAGAAGCTTGGAGCTGGTCAACAGAAAAGCTTCCACAGAATGAGCTTAAAATCTAACAGCCTACAGAAATTGTTTGTAGCTGTGTGGTCTGCTTTTAGTGTAGGATGTAGCTTTCTCCACTGCTAATTAAGCCTTTAGTATCTGAACTATTCACATGAAGCTCTTTCTACAAGTTACTCTGATCCAACAGATAAATTTATGCACACTGTTTACATATGAAATGAAACCTCAACATTTCTTAAGTCTACATGAACATCATCACAGTTAGATGTCATTTTTGATCTAGAAAACAGTATCCATAGGCTATCTTCCTTTATCTCTGGTCCACTGAGGTGTACACTGCCTACATATGTCACAACTTTTGAGATCTTTTTGGGACAAGATTTGGACAAGCATCTCATTGAAATCTGTACAGAAAGGGTGATTGTACACAACAGCTCACTTGAGAAGTACCAAACACAGTAAACAATGAAGAGGGGCAGAAGCCGTACAAAAGGCTTCAGTGTGCATGCACAAATACAGAGACACAATGTCTGTGCATGCATTCGCATTAAGTCTACATAGCCATAACGCTAAATAAACAGAGCTTGAATTTCAGCACTGGACCACTGATTTTCACATTGCTTGACTTCATTCTGCTCAGTTTGCCCGGTGCAAACTAGCACCCTGCCAGACAATGACGAGGCATGGGGATAGCATTTGCCAGGAATCATTCCCAGTACCCAACATCATCCTTGGTTTCTCCAAAACTGTCTTGGGAGGTTTGGCACCGTGACACATTCCTCCTGCCATGCACCACAGCGTGCTGCAAATTCTCTGTTTCATACTAGAAAAAACCCTGTGCTAAAAAGCTGCAATGTGACCCTCACGTTGTTTCAGACACTTGGTCCCCTTGAGGCGACACTCAAGGCCAAGTGTTATGTAGTGTGCCTGCAGCCACTCTGTGCCATTTAGCCTTACGGACAGAAAGCAGCCCTCAGCCCTCTTTTATTTACTGACATACATAGCCAACAAGACCTTCTGAGTTAAAAGTTACGGAACACTGAATGAGTGCAGTGTTGAGCCATGAGAAAGAAATAAAACTAAGACAAATGGCATATGTCTCATATATTTGTCAGAAAGGTTAAAAAAAAAGTATAGACCATATGAGAGACAAATGTTTGCTTCCCTCTGTGCCTTAGAGCACCAAAATATCTCAGTGGGATAAACTGAGCTTTTCTACAGACTTGTCACACCACAACAAAATGCTTAATCTCCAGAGAAATCAAAATCAGGCAGCTAATGCTCAGTTGTCTAGGAGAATATTCATGCTGGTGTACAGGAGTATATTCATAGAGCCAAAATGAAGACCTTCCTATGCAGTTTATGTTGTTGATTGAAACTATACAAATTTATTCTTTCCATGTCAGAGATAAATCTGGTGTTTAAAAGGGGGAAAGAAAGAAATAAACAAACCAGTCCACAACCTTAAACCTCATCCCATAAAGAGCTGGGATTAAAGTAGGGGATTGAAGTATTCTGTTTAAATGGATAGAGATGTAAGAACATTGGTGATGCCAACAACCCACTTTATATGAGATACGGAAATATTTAGCCAGGTTTAGTCTCAGCCAGAGTATGTGACCTGCATTTTGCAGCAACAATAGAAACACTGGGAATGCATATAGTTCTAGAAATTCCACAAAAGAATAAAATCCCTTCTGATTCATGTCACATGTAACAAGCAATGCTAGCAATAGAACAATATTTGCAAATAGGATTTATAAAAGAAATGAAGTTGTTTAATAGAAGCTATCAGCCCATCAGGCTAAACTATCAAGACTGGAAGCCCAGAAAGGATTTAGCTGATTCCATTCAGCAAACATACTCTTGGTAATGATTGATGTAGGTGTATTTAAAAATCTGATAGATGATGGCCAAAAGGCAAACTCTGTCACAGTTATTGTCATATGTTCTTGAGGACAAATATTATTAAATAGCATTGTAGAAAACACTGTAGTAACATATCAATTCAGCATACAATCTAAAATTCTCATAAATAAAGCTTCAGCCAGTGCTCACGAAACCGCTAAAAGTAGCATGACTTTCTTCACGTTCTTTATGTAGTTGAGACAACATTTCTGTTGTAGTTCCATGAAATCTGTAACCCGCAAATGCAGAAGTCAAAAAGTGTTTCTTTTAGAAATAGCTGCAGATAATGGTTGAAGACACCATCATCAAGGATGGGAAGTTCAAAACCTAAATGATTCCAATATGTCAAAATAGTTGGAAATTTCAGGGCATTATGGAGTTTTGGAAAATAGCACTAATGAAACAGTTTTACCTGAAATAAAAGAGTATATTTCCTCTTGTTTCAGAAATAAAAGAATTTTGTTTTTTTTTAATAAGGTCATAGGGTACTTCAGGTTGGAAGGAACCTCAGGGAGGATTTAGTTTAAACTCCTGATCTAAACAGAGTTGCTTATAGATTTACACAGATTTCCATCCCATTGTTACTCTGCTTCAGGCTGTAAGAAATATCTTCCTAGAGGATTTGCTCCTTTTTTTTTGACAGAGGTTGAAGTAAGGCTGAGCAGCTTGTAATCCTCTGGGTTGTCCTTTTAGAAACTTTATAAAAATTTTATGTAACTTGTTGGGTCCATGAACATTTACAAGTTGAGCTCTCGTAAGTAATTCCTGACTTGATCCTTATCCACGGTTGGTAGTTCCTCTCTTCTCTGTCATTATGCTCAGAGGCCTCAGAGAACAAGGCACTGAGCACTTCAGCCTTACCAGAGTCCACTATTGCTGAATCATCCTTTTCATTCAGCAACCATTACACATTTTCCTTGTTCAGCTGTATATTAATATTGGAAAAGCTTCTCTTGTTGCCTTGATGTCCCTGGCAAGTCTCAGTACCATTTGAGTTTTTCTTTCCCTAACAGCATCCCTACATACTAGTGCAGTGTTTCAGAAGTTCCTCCACTGTAGCCTGTCCTTTCTTCTATCTCCCTTATGCTGCCTTTTATGGTGGATCTCTGCCTTGAGTTGGTCTATTGTTAAGTGTACTTGACTTCCTGAGCATCAGGATGAACCATTCATGTCCTTGAAGGAAAATGTCCTTACAAACCTGCTAGATTCTCTGAACTCATTTGCTTGCCAGAGCTGCCTCCCATAGAATCCCATCTTTCAACTTCCCAGATAAGCTGAAGTCTGCGCTCCTGAAGTACAGGCTCAGTACTGTGCAGCTTGCCTTCCTCTACCTCCTCAGGATCTTGAACTCTATCATTTTGTGGTCACTACAGCCAAGGTGTCTATTGATTATCACATTCCGAAACAATTATCACTTAGCTAGTGAATGGCAGGTTCACTGACTGGCCCCTCCAGTGTCTGTATCATAAATTTACCCCCAAGACAATCCCAAAGCCTCCTGGATAGCTTGCTTCTTACCACAGTGCCCTTCCAACACATGTTAAAATTCCTATAAGAACCGGCATCACAGGACCAGAAGACTTCATTGAGTGTTTCAAGAAGACTTTATCCAATTCCTCTGATGACATCAGGTGGTCAATAACACAGTTTCTCCGCAAGGACACCTCCACTGGCCTCTCTGAGACCCACAAGCTTTCATCCATCTCCATGTATTTGAGCTACTCCTTCACACAGACAATAATATTGCTTTCTCTGTCTGCCTTTCTGAAGATCTTGGATCAATCTATCCCACCACTCTAGTTGCCTGAGCTATCCTGTCATTACTTATTGCTTTGATCACAGGTTCTACCATACTATTTCTGTAAGAATAAAGCTAAAGTCTGACTTTATAAATGGGACATCACACAAGGATCACAATAAAACCACTTTTACATGGGAGGCTAAAACTACATGAATGCATAAGTTAAAGTACTACTGCAGTTTTGAATTAGACTGAAAATATTGCATATTTGTAATATGTAGTATCCCTAAATATCCCTATTAGAAAACAGTCAGTGGCATATAAAACAAGTAAAACAGAATGACAGCAATCATCAGAGACTTCTTCAAAATTTAATAAAAAACCCTTTTCTTCTGAATGATTCATGAAAAAAAATTTTTAAAAATTCTAAGCAACTTTTCAATGTATATTTGCTAGTAAAATTCTGTTAGAATAATTTCTATAATTTCAAAACTATTAAATATAAGGAATATAGTATTAGCATCATCTTTTTTGAAGTAATTATATGACACCTGGCATGCTGTTTAAGTATTTTGTAATACTGGAGGGTGTGGAACAGGCTCTGCACAAGGTGCCTCTACCACCAAGTCCACTTGGTCTTGCAAGTCCAAGCAACAAGATCCTTTCAATACTGTTCAAAAGCAGGTTAGTCGGTACTGTTAGCACAGGGAAGTGGGAGAGTTGGAGTATGGCAGAGTCGGTAGAAAACTTGATATCCAAGGGCAAAATAAAAAGTGTCCTAAATACTTTGCCCACAGCATTTTTGTCAAGCAGTAAAACGTGATAAAGAAGGAGAAACCCACACCAAGTAGTGCTTTAGTGGCTTCAAAATACTTTCGAAAAAGGGCAGGGATAAACTCTTTCTACTTTATTATGAAATTGAATACATGAGATACTGAAATGTGCCAGCTTAATGTGCCAGTCTGCAAGAAGGTCATACAGCCAGTAAGAAGGGGATTACAGGCCTAAACCTTAGACTAACTATCATAATCTCCTGATTTAGCCAGAGGAGACTCAGATATTTAACAGATTTGCAGTAAAACTAATTGAGAAATTAATGTAGAGGCTACCAGTGTAAGGTAGGATATAAATGGGAAAATGAATATGTACTCTTGTTTCATTTTCATTTAGGTTTTGTGAGTGGATTAGTCTGGTTTACACATAGCTGTGTATATTTAGGTATGGTGACAAATATTGCCTAACAGAGGAATATTTCAAATTAACACAGCCTCTTTCCAAAATGGTAGGCCTTATAAATAAAGAAAAATTGGCTAAAGAATTCAGATTAGGTAATATTGCAGGAAGAAGGGAAGTAGACACAAGTGTTCATGATCCCAGACTTTAAAGAACAGACTTACCAGTTAGTGTAGCCACTTTTAGCAAGACTCTTGTTTTCTCAATCCCAGTGTGGCTTCTGTTATATAAACTCTCTGCCTTTACAGCTGGTAAGTTATGCTTCTCTTGAAGCCAAAAGATTCTCAGTACATAATTAAAGGTGAGGTATGACAATAGGCTTCAAATACATGAAAAGCTAGCACAAAGAGGAAAGGAGCAATTTGTTCTCTGTATCATCAGTAGATGACGCTGAGAAGTAATGGACTTAAATTACAGCAAAGTTAGGTGTTAGGAAGAAAATTCCAGTCCTAAGGATAGAGAGAGCTGGGAAGATAATGGCATGGGAGATTGTAAGACTCCATCACTGGAGATTTTTAGAACAGACACCAGTCAGACTGATATAAGCATAGCTGAGTTTGCATTAGAGCTGAAAGATGGAAGAAATGTCCTCTTGAAGTTCTTTTCAGACCTGTGATTCTATTATTCAAAGTCTACTTCAAAGACAGTCTTTAATGTGTTTGAGATGGAATTGCATCTCATTCAGATATTTGTGAAATATTCAAATCAAACACAAGACTCACTAAAACCTGAAAACTGACATGAGTGCACTACATTAATCTCTCAAGTAGTTCTTTGACCTCATATGTTTTTCCTTTGGCTTATTGCTGGCATCATGCTTGAGAAAGCTACAACGTGATAAATACCTAGATAGCTGGCAGTGACTCAAACTGTGTTCATGCTTGGCCTTCCTTTTCTTAAGAGTTTAATCTCATTTTTACCAGTCATTAAGCTCATCGACTCAGAGACTAGTAAGTGACAAGCTTAAAGATAGTAAATCATACAGAAAGTCTGTGTACAACTAAAACATGTTGCTTATTTATGGTAGCACTCTTTTTTCTACAACAGCTGGCCCAATCTTTGAACAGTGCATATACTGATACCCAGCATATTGCATTTGAAAGCTAGAATTTGAATAGACTGTGCAAGTAATGAAATATGAGGAAACTGGACATTTCCTAAACAAAGGTTCCTCCTGTTTCCATTTTTCATTAGAGTAAAATGCGTTGTAGTTTTTGTCGTTTTCTTCCAGGTTCAGCTGTAGCAGTCAGGATTGACTTCTCAGTTGAAGTCAGCAGCAGGGATGCAAGCTTCTTTCTCACCATTAGATAACACTGTAATCAATAGAAATTGTTTGCCCTCTTAAAAATATTAAGGCTTTCCTAAGGGAAAAAAAAAATAAAATTAGCCATCCACATGAAATTGAAAGGAAATGCATAAGCTCTTTCCAGGTCACTTAAGCACAGGGGGTTCTTCACCTTGTACCAGAACAGAGAAACTCCTTTCTGCCTAGTCTTGCTGTCCTGTAGATAACGTCCTGTTTTTCTAATGCAGATTTATTTAATTTTTACTTTTAATAAATTTCACTGAAACAGAATGCCACTGAAGGAGTAATAATAAGACAACTCTTAAAAGTCTAAATAGAAAAGAATTTTCAACTTATTAATGTTAATCAGGAAAAATAATCACCTAGATTTAAAGTATTATGAAATAAATCCTGTCATATTGAAATCATATGTTTAGTGTAATGCTTCATGCTATAGAACTTTCAGAGACTCACGTATTATTGATCCTGATTTTGTGAACAGCAGAATAAGTCAGAGAGACTTCCATTAACAGCAATGAACTTGCACCTCTGTTACAGTGAATGAATTTATACCAGAAGAAAATCAGGAAATGCACAATAAGAGCCAAGACAATTAGTTACACAGTGAGTGGTGATAAAGATGGCAACCTGTGTGTCTAAGTGTGGACTTTGCAGAAGAAATGTGAGCATTCCCACTTCAGTTAAACAATTTAAAGACGTAAAATTCAGAGCATTGTATTAACTCAAATCTAAATCACAAAAGTAGGTTCAGACAAAGTAAAATATCAGATTCAAAGAAAATGTTTTGGAAGAACAAGAGTAGATGAGACAAGCCAGAAAGACCCATGTTCTTCAGTTCTACCATATGCCATAAGAAAAACATATTGCAAAAATACCAGGGAGAAATAGCAATTTGAAGGATAAGAAAACACGGGATCTCCCCAAAAATGAGAGACCCAGCATTTCAGAGGGATGAAAAGATCTGAAATAACTCATAATTAAAGAATCTTCACCAGAAAATATAAAATGCACTTTTCCTAACAGGCATCCACCACTCAGTGCACAATGACTTCTGGATTCTTTTTAGCATTCTTCAAACAAGTCCTTTCAGTTAACCAACTAGGGTTTGATTCAGACCAAAAAAAATCTTAGGTTTCTTTTGTTAATGTTTAAAAAAATTTGGCCAGTAGTCTAGTCTAAAGTAGATTCCCTCTCAATAGACACAAATCAACACTTCCAAAGGGTAGTACATCCCTCTTCTCAAATTCCTTTCTTATACACCCCTAAAGATCAACTTGTCCTATCTTTGATCTTTCCATTGCCCACTGAGGAAATCTAGAAAATTAATTTAACCAAGGTACCTATACTACTACTAAAGATCAGCTTTGTCTAAAGGTCTTTCTATAAATATAGCCTCTTGAGGTTCCACATCTATAACATGTAATTGATTTCCTGGTAATTAATAAATATGCTGAACCTCTAAGGTAAAAGAAAAGTTGGATTTCCATTAGTAACAGTCCTTTGGACTCAAATTCATGACTGTCTCATTGCAGTGGGGTTTATTGATTGTGTTGGTACACCTCTGCAAAGGCAATGTGCAAACTAACAGGCATGCCCCAGTAATCCAAAATGAAGGGAATTATGAACCTAATAGTCCTATTAAGAACCTAATTATGAACCTAACAGTACTACGAAGGATTAAAGATATTAGTAAACAGGAAATCATAATTTCTTCCAAGTAATGCCATATTATGGATTTTTGTGGTATGGAGCCCCTCCTTGCTGGAGGACTTGCCACACCATGTGCACAGTAATATTTTTATTTGCTTTCGGGAACAACTGAAGGGACAAAATAGTGTGATTTTAAGTTTCTCTGTATTAGAAGTCTGTAAAAATATGTTCTTTGCTTGAAGTCTGTAAGAAACCACAAGCAACTCCATATGTCCCTTTCTTTTGTGCTACTTTTGTGCCTTTTATTTTGCAGTGTAAAAAACCACCACTGGAACCCCATGACAGACCTTGATTAACAGCTCTTAATCTTTTCTCCAGAGAAAATTTGAACAAAGAAAGTGTTCTAAAACAAGATAATAAAATGTTATCATTCCTTCACTCTCATTTTATTAAATATGCTCATCTTATTTGCAGAGTCAATCTATCCAGTTGGCAACTTTGTGAGGAGACAGAATGCATAAGGAAAAATGGTTTTGAAAAGTATGTTTACATAATCTATCTGCAATGGTAATCTTACTGACAGACATTTGTCACTGATCATTCTGTTGTGGTACAATATAATTTGTGCTCCTTTTCTCTTTGTTACTGAAAGTTAAATGGGGAAAGAGATAACTGTAGAAAAGCCTGTAACTTTTTTTCTTTATTACCATTCATCTCTTAAGTCAGGAATTCCTCCCAATGTCCATGAAACCATTTGTGACTGTACTTTTTGTTTTCTAGCACAAGAACAGAAATACTCAATGAATTCAAAAGTGGAAAATTTTTTTACTGATAAAAAGAACCATTCTCTTACTCTGTAACAGGGCTTTAATTTTCATCAATGTCATAGACTGCTGTTGAAGGTTATAGTTGAGTAAGTTTTAGAGGGTAATTAGATGTTTATATGCCTAGCAGGAAAATATAATATCAGAATATTTACTAACAACAATAGAATATTTGGAAGGGAGATCAAAATTCACACTTCAGGCCTTAAGCAAACCACAAACTTAAGGAATAGAGATGAGCCATTAAATGAAGCATTTTTTCTGTGGTTTACTTCACACATCTTCCTGTGGGAAGCTTGTTGCTAGCCCTCAGACTCTGAATGGTGGACCTAAATAACCTGTTCTAGCAAGATGATTCCTGTCTTATGTAAAACTGAGAACGTCCCATTAATGGTCTCTGCCATTATCTATCCTTGCACACAGGATATTTTGCCCTAGGAAGATGATAGATGTGTTGGGGTAAGAGAAAAGAATTGAAAGCCTGGAGCTGAATTGGTCTTCTTTCATAGTCCATGGGATGCAAAAGAGAAAAACAATTCAAGCGATACCTTACAATAGACCCAAAAGTCACATCCTTTTTTTCACTCACAAGAGATAAGAAAACCCCTTGGTATATCTGGTGGGTTGACCTTGTCCAGCCACCACATGCCCCCCAGCCTCTCAACTGAACTGTGGACTGGGGAGAGAAATATGATAAAAGTCTTGTGGGGTGAGATAAGGACAGGGAGATCACTGTAACAGGTAAAAGTCTTGACTTGGAGATACTAATTTGTCTATTGCCAATTAACAGTAAATGAGGATAATGAGGAATAACACCAAATCTAAAAGCACTCTCCTCTCACACCTTTCTTCTTCCTGGCTCAGCTTCTCCCCCAGTTTCTCTACCTCCTTCTCCCAAGCAGTCCAGACGAATAGGGAATGAGAGTTATGTTCTGTTCATTATATGTTGTCTGTGCTGCTCCTTACTCCTCGCACTCTTCCCCGGCTGCACTGTGGGGTCCTTGCTACAGGAGACAGTGCTTCATGACCTTCTCCAACCTGACATTCTTCATATGGGCTACAGTTCTTCACAAACTGCTCCAGTGTGTGCCCCTTCCGTAGGATGCAGTCCTTCAGGAGCAGACTGCTCCAGCGTGGGCTCCTCTCTCCGCAGGGCTGTCTTTTGGGCATCCAACTGCCCCTGCATGGGGTTCTCCATGGGCTGAAGGTGGATTTTGCTCCATCTTGGATCTCCACGGACTGCAGGAGACAGCCTGCCTCACCATGGTCTGAACCACAGGCTGCAGGGGAGTCTCTGCACTGACCTTGGTGTCTGCAGGGTTGTTTCTCACATATTCTCACTCCTCTCTCTGGCTGCTGTTATGCAGCAGGTTTTTTCCCACTTCTTACCTTTGTTATCCCAGAGGCACTATCACTGCTGCTCATGGGCTCAGCCTTGGCCATTGGCAGGCCATTCTTGGAGTAGGCTGGCATTGGCTCTGCTGGACATGGGGGAAGCCACTTCTGTAGCCCAGTCTGCTACCAAAAGCTTGCCACATAAAGCCAGTACAATACAACTTTTCAAGCACCCCCTGATCTTTTCATGTCCATGTCCTTTTCTATTACAACCATGTTGCTGTATAGTATACATAACTGGCACCACCTCCATTGTCACACCTTGTCTGTTGCACAAAGATTTCAAAAGTTTCATTTGATACATTTTCATCCTGATATGCTGTAAAAAAACTTTCCAACATACTTTTTCTTCATCTATGTGGTATTAATTTAGGACTAATATAACTCTATGTATTTATATTTATATGTGATATATCATATATTCAAGGATCTATAAAATTAAAATATAAATTGTGTATATGCTTTACATATATATAGTTTCTTCTTTTCCCCTAGTTGTATGTAGATTTTTCCAATGGAATAGAGAGCTTTCACTCCAGATGGAATAATCAGGTAAGTCAGAAAATCACCTAAATTATAATATATTTGTAAATAATATATTTAATTGTGCATAATTTAATATACTATTAATAACTATTACATCTTACATGCATTAAATATAGAATGTTTAATAAATATTTTGCATTTTGTATTGTTTAATATATTATATAAAATATAATCATTGTAAGAGTTTGGTGGGACAACTGGGAAGCTAATCTATAGGCATAGGTCTGGAATGCCATCTGAAGCATTTCCGTAAGATTTCCCTAAATATTGAACCAAGTTCAATTGTGTAAGCATGAAATTCCCCCACAATGCAAACAAGAGGTAGTACATACTTGGTTAGAAAATTAGAGCCTAGTGAAAATAGAACCTTCTAACTGGCTGTTTGAAGTATACTTTGACTTTAGCACTTCTTCCAAGCTCTCTAATAATTTTTCTTCTTTGTTTTTTTTGTAAGTTTATACAATATAGATATTCAATCTTTTTCTATCCCCACAAATTTTACTTTTTAAAATTTTCTCTGATTCTTTTCATTGCTTTAATTTCACTTTTTTAATATTAGCTGTTTTTCTTTGGTGTCAATGCAAAAAATGGTCTAAACTTGATCTTCAGTTGCTTTAGATGCATGCTCCATCACTGGTCTTTCTTGCTTTTGCCTTATTAATTTAATCCAAAATGCTGGTCTAGTAATCATCTACATTATGGACAACCTCTATTATGATCTATTCATTAACCTCTCATTATCTTCATTCCTGACTTCCAAACTCTGCATAACTCCACTCTCATTATTGGCAATTTTCTCTGCAGTTTCTTAACTTTGTCCTTGTCTCCTCTAAGTCTTGTCCACTTCAGTTTATTGTTTTGTTCTTGCCTGTAGGTCCCAAACTCTGGGGAGTCTTTGGATGTCTGAATTAAGGGTGAACAACAGGCCAAGAGTCAAAGTGCTTGCAATCAAATAAACTCTCTATCGGGAACAGTCATGGAAATTTTTAAAGATTTTCAAAGATCCTTCACACTCCCTTTTATCTTTCCTACACAGTTAAAATACTTTGCATTTTTGGTTTCTATAGTTCTCAAGGTGTTGTAAAAGCTGAGTAGACCTTGTTGGCCTAATTTTTACAGTGCTAATATAGGGTAAACCTAGCATAGGTAGTGGCAAGGTCAAGCAAGATCATATCTTCCGAAGAGTAAAATGAAAAAATAACAGCAGAAATTAGTATCATAAACTCAGATTATCTACCTGGGTAGATAAGCCTAGATTAACATTTCCTGTCAGATGTTCATGTTAACTTAAATACATCCTTTTTTACTTTAAGGTAGCAAGTTATGAAAGCATTGCTCATCCTTCATTGGGATACAGTGGTATTATACTTAGAGAAGCAGAGAGTATTCTTGTGTTCAAGGTTAAAAACATTTTCCTTTCAAGATGCTGCAATGGAACACAATCAGGATCAAAACTCACTGTTGAGCTGAGTAATAGAAAAGAGTACTTTCTTACAGTCAAAAGGGTTTTTTTCCCTTCACTGCAACTGCAGATGAGATAGGTGAACCAAGACTGGCCTTCAGATATATTAAATTATGTTTCATTGATGGCAAAATCCAGTTCCCAGCTAATATTCCATTTAGTAGATGGCTTAAAGTGCACCTTAATCTGCATTGTGCCCCAGGTTTGACATTATTTGTGTAGGGCATCACAGGTTGATAGTATTTTTTTTCTGCTGACAGGCACAGTTCTCTTCTCCATTAAAGCTTATGGATATTTATAACTAGAAGTGTTCTTGTAGTAGCGGGTAATATGGAACACTTCTCTGCAGTCTGCTGTTTGACAGCTTCTATTTACTGAGATCTTACTGACGAGAACATCCATAGCTCTTTTAGTTACTAGATAATTGTGCCAAGGTGATCCTGATCCCTGAACTGAAGGAAGCAAAGAAACAAAACCCCAAATTCTTGTGCCACATTCTTACTAGAAGTAATAGACACCACCTTACTCAGATAAATATCAAATCAGCTCTAACCTCTTCATCATTTTTCCTGTTTCTTCAAAATAAATGTAGACCATCCCAGACAACAACATTGCCTGCATAGATACAAGTAAAAGTACATTTTCTTAATTCTTAAGAACATAGAAACAGTATAAAACTCCAGTGCATTAAGAAGCAGGCAATTAGAATCAGAACAAGGGAATCATTGGAAGGATCTTTGGATTATTTCATCCAACCTCCTACTCAAAGCAGGAGTATTGCTAACACTAAATCAGATTGACTTTATCGTGTCCTGAAAACCCACGAGTGGAAACTCCATAACTCCTCAGTGTAATCTTAGTGCTGTGCTGAACTACCATTTTTCAGAGTTCCAGTGCTGAAAAATATATTCATAATGCCCTGCTTGAACCTCCCAAGCTGCAGTTTGTGGCCATTTTCTGTCAAGAAGTCCAGGTACAGAATGAATCATAGAAAGGCTTGGTTTGGAAGGAACCTTAAAGATCATCTAGTTCCCAGCCCCCGTCCATCAGCAGGGATGCTACCCACTAGATCAGGTTGCTCAGGGTCCCTTCCAACCCGGCCTTGAACACTGCCAAGGATGGGGCATCCACAAGTTCTGTGGGCAACATGTTCCAGTGTGTCACTACTCTCTGAGTAAAGAATTTCTTCCTAATATCTAATTTAAACCTGCTCTCTTTCAGTTTAAAGCCATTCCCCTTTGTCCTGTCACTATCTGCCTATATAAAAAGTCCCTCTCCCTCCTTTCTTATAAGCCCTCTTGAGGTACTGGGAGGCCACAGTGAGATCTCCCCAAAGCCTTCTCTTCTCCAGGTTGAACAACCCCATCTATCTCATCCTGTCTTCACAGGAGAGGTTCTTTCTGACAGGGACTCTCCAGTTTCTCCACATCAGCTTTGAACAGGGGGACCAAAAGCTGGACACAGTGGTTGAGGTGTAGCCTCACACAGTAGTAGAGAATAATAAGTTCCTTTGATATAGTAGCAAAAATTCTCCTAATTTAACTCAGTATGCGGTTTACCTCATCTGTAATGAGAACACACTGGGGCCTTAGATTCAGCCAGGTATTTGCTACAGCTCCATGGCCTTTTGGTCAGCTCACAGCTGTACTGAGTTATTCTGTTCTGGTAACAGAACTTAAAACTTCTCAAATGTGAGCTGCATAGCCTTTCTTTTGGTCCAGTTCTCCAGCATCTTAAGATCTCTCTGAATTGAAGCTTTAATATTTACTGTGTGAAACATTTACTTCGATTTAATATATTCCATAGGTTTAACGAGAATTCTTGTCTCATCATTGAGGTTGTTGACAAAGATATCAAATAGTCGTGGAGCCATTGTCACCCCACTGGGTCTAGTGCTCATTACCAGCTTCCACTGGACATCATATGACTGATTACCACTCTCTAAGCACAGAAATCCAGCCAATATTAAGCCTACCTAGATGTATGTTTATACAGCACATCCCTCTTCAATTTACATGTGACAGTGCTGCTGGGAGCCCCAGCAAAGTTAAGGTGTATTACATCCACTGTTGTCACTTCATTCACATCACTAGGCACTTTATCACTGAAGACAATTGAGTTAACAAGCATGATCAGTCTTTGGTTAACCTTTGTTACTTACTTGTTCTTCAGTGTTGTCGTGGTTTAACCCCAACCAGCAACTAAGAGCCACAGAGTTATCACTCGCCCCACTGCAGGAGGATGGAGAGAATAAGAAGAGTAAAAGTGAGAAAACCTGTGGGTTGAGATAAAGACAGTTTAACAATAAAACAACAACAATAATAGTAAGGAAAAGGAAAAAGATAAGACAGAGAGAGAAAATAAAACCCAAGAAAGACAAGTCATACAAATGAAAACCATTTCCCACCATCAACTGACCGATGCCAAGTCAATTCCTGAGTATTTGCCCCCCTAACATCCTCCCCTCCATCTTTATATGCTGAGCATAATGCCATATGATGTGGGATATACCTTGGATCAGTTGGAGTCAGGTGTCCTGGCTGTGTCCCCTCACAACTTCTTGTGCACCCCCAGTCTCCTTATTGGTGGGGTGGGGTGAGTAGCAGAAAATACCTTGACACTGTGCAAGCACTGCTCAGCAGTAACAAAACCATCCCTTTATTATCAGCACTGATTTGGGCAAAAATCCAAAACACAACCCCACACTAGTTACTCTTAAAAAATACGTCTACCTAGACCCATCACAATTTTTTAGAAATACCATCTAAGAATCTGCTTCAAGGGACTGGGATGAATCTGACCAGCCTGTAACTCCCAACTGGTTCTTTTGACATTTATATAGATGGGCACTGGGCATATTATTTTCATTTTTTCATTTGTAAGGGACTTTTCCAGATTGCTTCAATTTCTTTGGCCACAGGTAAGTAGCAGCTTTACAATCACTCCAGCTGTGTGCTTCAATACTTTCAGATGAATCTCACCAAGGCCCAGGGATTTTAGCACATCAGGATCCTTCAAGTAGCCCCTAACCTGTGACAATTCCACTCTTGACTGGTCTTCTCCTTCCCAAGCATGACTGGCTTGTGCAGTGATCTGGTCTCAGGCTTTTCCTAGGGGGACTGAGGTAGGGAGGTGGAGAAGGCATCAAGTACTTTAGTTTTATCCATGTCATCCATCACTGGGCTGTCTTCTCCCTTTCATCAGCAGTGCTGCATTTCCTCTGAACTTTTTGCTCTGAACATTTTTCTATGAGCAAGCTGACAGAATTACTTCTTGTTACTCCTCGTGTCACTAGGCAATTTTAACTCCAGTTGGGCTTTGGCCTTCCGTTACTCTGTGAGTAATGTCTCTCTCTCATGTCCTTCCTTGTTTGCAATTTCTTGTGTGCTCTCCAGGTTAGCTAACATCAATTTGATAATCAGGAAAAATCAATGGTTCATGTTATTGTATTGCTATTTGCATTGCATCTGTTTTGTACAGCCTGTGTTTGGTCACAGTTTATGTTCTTGTGCCATGTTTAGTAAAGTAACAGTGGATTAACATAAATATATCCATCTATACATATACAGATAAAGATAAAGACAGGCAGAGAGGTAAAAACTCTTTTGTTAAAGCGGACCAATATAAGGGTCTATACCAAGCCTGTGGGTGACTAGCAAGTCAAACTTTTCCAGATAGTCACAATGCTTGCATTCCGTCCCATCAAGAAGAAACTTATTTGTAATATTTCTCTAAAACCCCTATCCACAAGAGCCCACTGTTCAAAGTCGCATGACAGTTCAATTGCCCTAATTTATTTTTCAGATGCATCTTAGAGATATATGAACCATTATTCCAGATGTTTTCTCTTGATCCTGGTTCCTGCATTTCTCTCTCTAACTGAACAACTTGTTTAGGGGCTTTCAAATTTTTTCCTGATCCTTTACTTAAAAAGTAGCATCCAAATAAGACACTAAAGATCTCTTTGCCTTTTAAATGTCAAAACTACTGTTTCACTCTATCTGCAACATTGTTTTTAGATTTTCTTATTAAGTCAGATAAGTTGGATTTTTTTTTTTTTTTTTTGAGGTAGGGGTGAAACACTGGTTTAAATGCTTCATTTTCTTATGTTTTAGAAAAATGCATTTTCTATTTTGAAGAGACATATCATGTCTAGAAGTAAATCTATCATTATTTTAGAGTGTAAAATTTGAAGATTGAAATGGAGAGAAAATGCTTCAGTTGCTTCAGGGCTTTATCCCACCTGGCTTTGAGATATTTGACAAATTATTAAAAAGAAACTTAAATCCTATAGCTTTATAGTAAAAAGAAAGAGGTGTAGACAAAAAGTAACTCTTCCATAGTGACGTTATCCTACAGAAATGATTTTTTTTTTTTTAAATTTTGTTTCCATACTCCTGTGATAGGTGCCAGAGTTGGCAAATAAATGTTAATTACCAGTGTTTGTCTCAGCAAAATTGAGTGAAAATTAATGTTAATGTGGCTTCACCTAAACTTTTAATATTGTTCCCCTGGAGGATCAAATTAAAATAGCTCCAGCCAGCAACCTCTGCAGAAACAGGTTAATTTATGATTCAAATGTGTAACTCCACACAATAGATGTGTAAAGTAAAAAAAAAAAAAAAACCAAAAAAAACCAAAAAAAAAAACAAACCAAAAAAAACAAACAAAAAAAAGGATAAGATTGAATAGTTTTCTCCTATCCTATCTCTGTTTTTCAGTGGAAAATGCAGGATCACTGGGACTACACCACTATATGAGAATACTCCAACTTATATACTTTCTTTAATTTTAAAGATTTTGGAATAAAGTGAAATTGGAAGAGTTAATGAATTTATTTAACAAAACTCTGTAGGAATGGTGATGAGCCACAACAGTAATGAAAAATATAAAAACACGGTGACCCTGATTTTTCTCATATCACAAGCAGTTTACAGAAAGCACTGTTTCTAACTGTGTCCATGGAAGTTTACATTCTAAGTATTAAAGGCCTTGACAAGGTGGAAGGAAAAGCAATACAAAAAGGTTATGCTTTAAAAAAGAGACCACTGAGGTATCAACCGGAAGCAGTCAAATATTGAGATCAGGCTGAAAATGCAGTGTGGGAGCCTTTTGAGGAGAGCAGATTTATTATTATTATTATTACAATTTTCACATATTGCCAAAGGTACAGGGAAAATGAGGTCACAAGAGACAAGAGGCTCAAAACTGTGCTTTCTTTTATATGAAAATGACTCTCAAAGGCTTTCTTAAACAAGGGTGAAAAATTATGTACGTATTCATTGAGCATTGCTTTAGGATCCCAAGCAGGAAAAGACAAGTAGCACATAACTGAGAATGACACGTAACCTTTCACAGAACATGATGATGTTTTTCCCCTGCATTTCGTAGTGTGATGGCACACTCCTCAGGAATGCAGCCTAGGCTCCTTAAACAGCTTAGGACTCCATGTCTTCAGAAAGAGATTCCTAAGGAGAGATATGGGGACGGTCTGTAAGTTCTTGTTCACCTGCTCCATACAACTCATAAAATAATTACTGTCTAATTCTCATCACAGTGACTAGGAGTAGACAGTAAAAATGCCAGCCAAAGCTTGTAGAGTAAACAGAAGACAGTATCTTTTTACTGAGGGCATATCTATGCTCTGGAACTGATTTTTATAACTTAGTGACTCTTGTGTGGTGAAAATATCACAGAGAAATCAGATCCATTTGGATAAAGGCTGCATAGGTTGTTAATCAGAGAACTGTATATATAGCCTTTAGCATTCCTAAGTGACTTATTCTTAGAAAGGGGGGAAAATTGCTAGTAGAATTATACTTGCTATCTTACAATGGATCCCTTCTCTAGCAGTCCCTGTCGGAAACTGGTCAGATGGACCTTTGCTCTCACCCAGTACAGCTCTTTTCCATTGACTAGCCTTTCTCTTTGTGCTTTTATCCTGCCTTTTCTTTACTTTTGGTTAGGGGAGAATTTGTCAAGAAAGGATGAAAATAGGTGTCCAGATCTCAGTGATTGCTGGTCATAGCGCATTTTCACCTTTGAACTTTCTTCCAAAAGTTTTTATTGATGAACAATTGTTATTAGGTCAAATTTGCTATAGTTGCTGCTTGTGTAATTTAACTTATCATTCCTTGTTTGAAATTTCAAGCTTATTTTTAGGATTACTTGTAAGTAAAAAATAATGTCATAAAAAGCAAAAATAGAACTACATTTTTTGTCTAATAGCAATATGGCCATTCAGTTTGGCATTATAATTACTGTCTGTTTATTGACCCTTTCATTTTTTAATAAGAGTATCTATAATGTCCTGGAAGAGTGAAGTACAAAAAAGTCCACAATGGCCAGCAAAGAACCACATATTTATACTGTGCTGCTTGAAATGTTTTTGTTCCTTGTTTTTAGTTGAAAAGTCTTGAAATAAATTGTTGTAAAAATGTGCTTGGGTAAACTTTTGGGAACTGAATGTCATTCTCTTTAAAATACTTCTGGCCTGGGAGAAGGAGGAAGACATGCTATTGACAAATGCAATAATTTTACAACTGTTTTTCAAAGAAATAATTTTTTAAAATATTTCTTTTTCAAAATATTTTATCACACCAAATTTTTTTTGAAATATGGGAATTTTTTCATGATTACATGAGCCTTATTCTCCCAAGTTATTTATGCATTTCTATTTCACAAGGATTTTTATTTAGCTACAGTCAACATTACAGGGGAAAGTTCAGCAAATCATCTTGAATGCTAGTGCTAAAAACCCTTTTTAGAAAATACTTAATCTACTTAATTTTAAATGTTTGCAGCTCATAAAATTTGATCGGGCAAATTTAGAATCCTTTTTTTATGAGCTTTTGAGGAGAAACCATAGACATTTAAAAAGGAAGACTTGGAGGGAAAAAAAGGAGTCATAGATATTTTCTCTGTTATGCAATATAGCCTCTCTGTCTTTAAAAACATCTGTGTCCCAATTTATCTCTAAATTATGCTTATTCAGTGTTTAATAGATTTCAAAACACTTTGCAAGAGGGATCAAAATTGTTATCAGTTAAAAGACAAGGAAGTGATTTGTCCAAACTCTAACACAGAATAGACGACATTTCTCCTAAATTTAGTCTACTAGTCAAGTCACTAAATGACACCAGCTTTCTGAATTGTCTTATAAGTAAATTCCTCATTCTGATTCAGTAATATTGCAGTACTGTTAAACCCAGACTGAAGTACTCTCCTGTTTGGCAAGGGCAGGGGTCAACACTCTGCAGTGTGTCTGTGACACCTTATTGTGTCCGTGATACCTTATTGTGAAGTAACATTCATGATTGGTTTGATTAAAAATATAAAATAGAGTTGCCTGATAATTCTGAGGGTTTAACAGTGGCTTATAGGCCCAGAGTGTTTGAAAACTCTCTATGTGTGAGTTTTTACACATATGCATATGACTGTACATATATATGTCTATGTATGTGCAGGTACGTACAAACACGGATGTACAACATCATATAACAGAGTCATAAAAATAATGAGTGATATCTGTGGAGAAATTGGAAAGCCTCAACTGGAAATCTCAGTATAAGTCAAAAGGATTATTATAAAGTTAGAAAAGATGACAGAGGATTATTTTTAATATAAAACTGTCAATTTTATGCTAAAATCTAGTTTCAAATTTCTATGACAAATCTATCATTGACAGTTTTACTTTTTTTGTGATAACTCTTAGAATTTCTGACATTTTTTGACTATTTTTTTCAACTTCTTTTGAGATTGTTGAGACACTATTAACTGTGGTCTGCTTTTAGGATTACTTAGAGACATATTCTGTTCCTCTTTAGAATAAAAAAGCCAAAGGATAGTCGCTCTTCTTCCAGGAACTCAAATCCCAGTTTCCCTAGTCTGAAGACACCATTGTCTTTTGAGATCACTTTTAAAACAATAGCACCCTGAGGCAATGGGCCAGAAGCAATAGTGTCTGCAATTAGTGTCACATTCAATCCAGACCAGGAGTATAATGTGTTTTGTTTTTACAGAAACCTTATGGGCTATGTAACTCAATTTTATGATGATGTTTTAAGAATTCCCCAGTCATATACCCTGAAAAGGTCTGTATGCTCATTAAAGAAAGGGTCTTATAGTATCTTAAGGAATGTGGACAGAAATTAAATATACATTTAAAGTCACCTGCCAGAGAAATTTAGCATTTTTTAAAAAAGAATATTTGGTGGTGAAATAAGAGAGTGATATTTCAGTGGAATAAAGCAGTGGCTCTAGAGACATTAGTATGTTAAGATGGCAGTACAAAGAGCAGGTTAATTTCTATTAGTGCTAGATTATTTTACCTGCTATGAAAGCTAATGTTTTCCATCATGATTTCATTCTGTGAACACCTGTGAAGAAATTTCTTTTTCCCTTAAAGGGTAAATACATTCTAAGCAGTAGATATCAAGTGCAGAAGCAGCAAATTATAGACTTCTAGAATGAAATTCTGGCCCTAGACAAGATAGGGTAGAAATTACCTTAGTGGAGACTACATTAACCCATGTTCTTCAAATACAGAGGAGGCTTTTACAACAATTGAAGCTGACCCTACTTGTAATGAAAGTCCAGTTTCTGTATCAAGCCCAAAACATCTAAACTTGCTTGAATGATAGGCTTCAGAGTCTGCTGACATTTTTGCTGAGCAGTGGCTAATTGGTTCAATTGTTAATGATTACCACTAGTGATGGCATTTGCCTTAATGGACTTTCAACATTATCATGTGGAGCTTCATCTGTGGTTTTATCTATGCTTCAGTGAATATCCTGGCCTCTCAAACTCTCTGTTTCTGCCTTTCCAGTGCTCAGGTGCTCTCAGGGAAGGAGCATCCTCCCTCCTCAAGACTCCACCTGATCCAAGGTGCAACACCCGAAGTCACGCTTAGTGTGCAGAGCCAAATGAGGGCATGCTGTTCTGCATATCCCAAAGTGGGTATATTTTCATTTAAGCCTTACTTTGCTTGCAGTTCACATTATCAAACTTTCTTGTCCCTTGTCCTTACAATTGCAGCTTTTAGTTATGACTTTCACAGCCAAGTGCCAACAGATAAATAATACCTTTTGGTATGACACCTCTTGTGAGGACACTAACAGCACAGGAATTTAAATACTGAGAACCAAAAAATTAGCCATGGAGAGACAGTGCACAATTTTTAAAAGCATTTTTCAGATGCATCTGACTCCTTAAATAATCTTATACACTCATAGAGCAAAGTGAGGCAAGTTAGGTCAAACATTTTCAATGATGGATTAATTAACCTATGTCATTATTTTGAGTGGAAATAGGTTAATAAGCACTCAACAATAGAAGCATCTTCCATATCTGAGTTCTCAGCTCTGCCATGGTAACTGACTGTGCTTCTAGTCCACGGTTTAAGAGACCTAATTGAGGTTGCACTGAAATGAACAAAAGAAAAATTAGCATGCTGTGTACTCAGTTGGAACAACTTAACTGGAAAGTCCCCTTTGAGTATTGAAAGGTCTACCCAGAACCTTCTCTTCTCTAGGCTGAATAACTCCAACTGTCTCAGCCTATGTTCATAGGAGCTACAGCTTTCTTTTTTTGTGGCCTTCTCTGGACTTGCTCCAAGATGTCCATGTCCTCTCTGTGCTGAGAACCCCAGAACTGGATGCTGTACTCCAGGTGGGATCTTACCATCTCCTCACGGTGGAGTAGAGAGGGAGAGTGCCTCCCTTGACCTGCTGGTCATGCTACTTTTTATGCAGTGCAGGATTTGGGGCTGCAAGTGCACATTGCTGACTCATGTCCAGCTTTTCATCAACCAGCACCACCAAGTCCTTCTTGGCAGGGCTGCGTTCAATCTGTTCCTCCCCCAGCCTGGACTGATGCTCGGGGCCGCCCTGACCCAGGTGCAACACCTTTCACTTGTGCTTGTTGAACTTCAGAATACTCCCATGGGCTCACTTCCTGAGGTTGTCCAGGTCCCTCTGGATGGCATCCCATCCTTCAGATGTGTCAGCTTCACCACTCAGCTTGGTGTTATCTGCAAACTTGCTGAAGGTGCACTTGATCTCTTTGTCTATGCCATTTATCAATATAATAAACAGTACTGGTCCCAATACAGACCCCTGAGTGACACCACTTGTCACTGATGTCTGTCTGGACATTGAGCCTCTGGATGTGACCATCCAACCAGTTTCTCATCCACTGAACCAGTTTCTCATCCACCTCTCTCCAATTTAGTTGTGGCGGACCCTGTTAAAAGCCTTACAAAAGTCCAAATTAAATGCTTGAAGTTGTTAAAGAAAAAAAATGTCAATGCCAAATAGAGCTCAGTAGTGAAAAAACTTTTTTTGTTTTATATATTAGGAAACATTTTCTTTTTTTTTTTTTTTTAAACTTTTTAAATTGATATTTCTTCTTTGTCTTCTTTCTAGGTACTTATATCACATTTTAAGGTTCTTTAAAACAAGGAGTGAAAATGAAGTAAGAAAACTCCTGTCTGACAAGCAATATATGAGTTCATTCGTTTGGCATTCTGGAGGATACTTATGAGCAGTCCCAAGAATAAATGCAAGAACTAGTTACTACACAAATGCACTGTGAAATGAGCTGCATTTATTTGTCATTTATTGTGTTCGGTGATCAGAAAATGTGTTCATTTTCAGGAACCCGCTGATTGTGTCCACTGTTGATAAAGTTAACATTATACAGATGTCCCTGGTACTGCTTCAGAAAAAGGTCAGCTATATCTTTCTCACAGACTTAAAAAATGACATCAGCAGAGATGCTAAAGGTAAGTCACTGTCAAAGTAAGAAATTAGCTTCTTTAAAAGATTTTAATGATTCATAGTCTTGTTTTTATCTCTATGAAAGGGTGTTGTTGCTTGTAATTTCCCACTGGAGACAAGAACACGATGAAAAGCAAAGGACTTACTTTAGTGATAATACAAGCAACTTAGGTTGTATGTGTGTTGGTTTTTTTTTTTACAAGACTCAAGAGGAGCAAAAAAGTAATGTATCATAGCCTCAAGGGAAAGCAAACCAGCTGTCAGCTTGAAGAAAATTTTCATTAAATTATTTCATATAAAGCTTTTGTTAGACCTCAAGTGCAAAGAAGCCACAACATGCCTTTGCATACACAGATGCTATTACAAATCATCTCTGCACAATTATTTATGTACAGCATGGACCTATCTCATGAGTTGTACCCATGGTCCTACCTCAACTTTCTAAATTAAAAAGACCCTTACTCTCTCAGTTACTACCAAATAACAGTATCCTCTGTAAATTTCTTTGTTTTTCTGTCCTTTTTCTGTCCCTCACTTAGCCATATCATTCTTCTGCTTTAGCACTTTTTTATACACTGTGAACAGTCTACAGTTCTGTGCTTGCTATTACTTTTTATTCCAGTTTTTCATTCCCATAAGCAAATTCACCAATCAATGAGCAAAACCCCACAAAGCAGATATCTTCTAAAAATAAATAAAATAAATCCAGATCATCCGCATCCTTAGTTTCTTGAACACTAATCCATACAAAGTACCCTATAGAGGTGATTCCTTTCAAAATTAAAAGCTAATCTTCTGTTTCCATTTTGTAAAGGATTTGTTCTGATATATGTTCAGCCTTGCCTCAAGCATATGTTTCTTCTCATTTCCACTTACAGATATGTTTCCACCCTAGATGAACCAAAACCCATGTAATGATGCCATTCAGAACAGAGAGGTTTTCATTCTGTATGTCTTCAGTTTTGTATTGTGTCCTGGGGAGCCACAGACTAAGATTTCATCCAGGCCAAGTGCCTGCTCTGTATTCAGCAAGACTTCCCACAGGCAGTTACAACTTCCTTGTGGACATCTTTTGTCACATCTTCCAAGTCACGCGCACTGCATGCTATTCCTGAATCTGCCTGGGAATGTGCTCTTGTAAGGCCCATGAGCATGGTACCATGCATCTCGACATAGCCTGGGCAGCAGATCAAATGAGGTGATTCTGCCTCTCTACTCCTTCTCTGGTGAGACCCCATCTGTGGTGCTGCACCCAGCTTTGGGGTCCCCAGCACAGGAGGGATGTCAGCCTGCTGGAGCGAATCCAGAGGCTGACCACCAAGTTGTTCAGATGGATGGAGCACCTCTCCTATGAGGAAAGGCAGAGAGAACTGGGACTGTTTAGAATGGAAAAGAGAAGGCTGCATGGTGACCTAATTGTAGCCTTATAGTATTTGAAGGAAGCCTACAAGGAAGATGGAGAGAGACTCTTTACAAGGGCATATAGTGACAAGTGGGACTGTTTTCAAAATGAGAATAGGTTTGGATTAGACACTAGGAAGAAACTCTTTACTGTGAGGGTAGTGAGACACTGGAACAGGTTGCTCAGAGAAGCTGTGGGTGCCTCATCCCTGGAGGTGTTCGAGGCCGGGTGGGACAAGGCTTTGAGCAATCTGATGTAGAAGAAGGTGTCTCTGCCCACTGAAAGTGGGTTGGAATTAGGTGATCTTTAAGGTCCCTTACAACCCAGGCTATTCTATGGTTCTATGATGCCTTGTTTCAGTCTGCCACAAAGGGCCCTTTGCAGGTCATGCTGAGATATATCTTAGACAATGAGTTGCATTTCAGAAATCTACCACTCATCAAAGCCATGCATAATCCATGATTAATGAAAAAAGTAATTATTCAGGAGATGATGCTTGCATTTCAGTAACTGTATAGGCCATTTCCCTGCTAGGCTTTCTCAGTTGCTGAATGTTTTCTTCTCGTGCTGTAACAGTCACGTGTTCAGTACTCTTCTCAGCAGCATGAAGGCTCCTTGTTCATATTTCCAGCACTTCTCTTTTGTATATGTCCAATTGAACAACTCAGTGTGTAGAGGTGGAACTATGTTTCTCTATGAGCATCATAACAGATTATGCTCAGGTCACCCTCTAAACTATCATCTTCAGGACCCTAATGAAGTTTACTGCCAGGGTGGCTAGGGTGAAAATGTTCCAAATAATCTGTCTAAATTATTCTTACAATGTCCAGAAATGTCTTTTTACAATGTCTTTTTTTTGCTCTCAGGATTGCACAATGAGATAAGTCAGCAACTGAGTCAGAAAAGGGCTATCTCACAAAGAAGAGCAGCACATTAATCATGTTGACAGTGAGAGCTGTGCTCCATAGATAGCAGCTCTGTGTTTCCTGCCATTACAATTGGTACTCATCATTTTAGGTACGGATTGCATCCTTGTCTAAGGGGGCAGCTGTTCACAGGCCAGTATCCTGAGCCAAAATGCAATCCATAAACTTCTGAAAGAGGACCAGCCAGGCCCAAAAAGCATCCTTTGGAAGTGGAACAGGTCATCAAAGGATTTCGTTCTATAACCATGGAACTGGATCTTCCACAACTTTTCCAAACATATGACATTCAATTTTTCTGAATCAACAGGAAAACAATTTATTCCACCTTTATTTTGCAGATTTCTGCATTATCTTGAACCATGAACTCCTATCCAAAGACTATAATTACTCAGGCTCCACAAGGGCCAAAGCACACTGCCATTTGCCAAGCACTGGCAAATGTATTGCCTGTCTCAGTTTGGGATTTGACAGACCTGTTACTGTTTAGGCCACACAGGGCACTTCTGTGGTGAAAGCAGAAGCTTTCTCTGTACGGGGCTGCAGAGAATCAACCTCTGTTTGGATTTGTGTTAATGTGATGGGCTGATATTTAGAATAACTTATTGATTGTGAAAAGGAATTCCAAAAGCATCAGCAAGACATGTTTCTGCTCACATCCAGGTGACCTACTGTAGCCTCCTTCAGGCAGTCAAATACCATTTCCTCACCCACCTGAAAGGCAGACTGAGATTTGCCTATCCATGAGAGAAATTAAGATACAATCTCTTGCACATAATGGTCTTGAAAATATAGGATACTCGTGTTTTTATCTTCTATTCTCTTGGAGTAGGCATGTTAGATACAGACATTCAGGAAGCCTGTCGTTTCTAGCAGCACCTCACAAAAATGAAAAACAACGGCCTGTGGATTTTGTTCAGCTGACTGTCCATGGGCTTCATCTCATCTGCAGCTATCCTTAAGTCTCCGCAGTGAGCATGTTCTCACCCCACACAGGATATGAATTGTTATAGCTCACAGGCATATAACTATGACCCTCTAACTTGAGCAATTTACTCTACTGGCCGTCAGCTTGGTTGGCCAAGCAGGGGGCTGTTACACTTTATCCACTGAGATGGAGAGCTGTTTTCCACAGCATGCAGGGGATATGCCACTTTCAGCTCAAGTCTCCAAAATCTTGCTAAGCGAAATATGTTCATTTGTTTAAAGAGATGGAGAGCTTGTCCTCTGGCTATCAATAGTTCTTTCCTCCTGTTGGCTCTCTTCAACTTAGGTGTCAGGTGGTGGGTTGACCTTGGCTGGATGCCAGGTACCCACCAAGACACTCTGTCCCCTTCCCAGCCAGCCAGGGGAGAGAAAATAAGATGGAAAATGACTTCTAGGTTGAGATAAGGCAGTTTATTGAAGCAAAAGCAAAAGCTTGTGTGCACAAAAGCAAAGAGGAAAAAAAAGGTTTATTTTCTACTTTCCATCAGCAAGTGATGTTCAGCTACTTCCCAGGAAGTGGGACTTCAGCACGTTTAGTGGTTGTTCCAGAAGGCAAAAATGAATTGCAAAAAGGAATGCCCCCTCTTCCTCCTCCTTCCTTTAGTTTTATGTCTGAGCTGATGTCACATGGTATGGAATATCCCTTTGGTCAGTTTGGGTCAGCTGGCCTACTTGTGTCATCTCCCAGAATGTTGCCCACCCTTGATGGCAGGGGATAGGGGGAAAGTTGAGAGACAGTGCTGATGCTGTGCTCAGCAGTAGCCAAAACCTTGGTGTGTTATCAACACCTTTTTAGCTAACAGTGCAAAGCACTGCAACCATGAAGGCTGCTATGGGAAAATGAACTCTGCTGCAGCCAGATCCGATGCAGCAGATCATGCAGCACAGACCCATTTGTCTCAGAAGCAGCTCTGCTGTTTTCACTAAAAATATCCCCAAGAAAATTCAGCCAAATATTAAAACAAAATCAATTCTGCCAGCAATTTTTTCAATATAGCAAAATTATAAACAACTGACCTCCCACCCGCCTTTTAAATAGTTGAAAGACTTCTATAAAAACAATTACTCTTAGTTCTCTGTGTAATAAAAACAGATTTTCTCTCTGTGCATATAACATGCTATGGATCTTCCTGCTCCTTCATATTAAAATATGCTTCATTCATTTTTTTTAAAATCTGCTTATTTTTCCAGTTCTTTTAAACTGTTTTTTTGGAGATCTAAACTGAAATTTCGATGGAAGCTATATCAAGATATTTTTTCAGCTTACCTACTGCTAATCTTACTCTTAGTTTAGTTGACGAGCTTCAGTAGTTAATGAAAGGTGGATTGTTTAAACAATTCTACTTCTGAGATTTGGTGAATATTTTGCACCTGGCTTCCTGCTCTAATGCCTGAACACAAAGGGTTGGGTGAACTCGAAACCACTTGATACATCTATGTTTAAACCCATGGTTAGGCTGCTAAAGAAAAGTGACTTGAGACTTCCAAGAACTAAACTGTAGGCAATTAAGCTTGCAGAATAGAATGGGCTGTAATGTGTAGTTTATTCCTCAGAAAATGTCAATATAAATAAATATTGTTTGGAAAATATACAGCATGAGGATAAACAAAGATCTGATTAAAAAAAAAAAATCAAGAATTTGACAAAGGTTCAGACTTGAAGGAAAGTAGTCAACACTTCCCACCAGCTGTTTAATTCTGTTTCACAAAACCATAATTCAGATATTTGTGAAAATTGTATTAATCACAACATCCAGCGGTATATATAGAAACATAATGAGAAACAAATTAAAATGAAACTAAATAAGGTTATATTTTTCAGAGAACTCCAAAAAGTTTCTGTAGGATCTGCCCCACTCTATTTTGATTATGTTTGTATTTTCGTTATATGTATCATATATTTATATATATATATATAATATATATATATTTTGTTAGCTAGATTAAATTTCTGAGCAAGCTGCAAGGCAGTTAAGAGAGCTAATAAAATGACCACATAGAACTGAAACCAAAAATACTTCTCTTGTTTTAACTACACGTATGTTAACAGTCATCAAATGCTAACTATTATTTTTGCCCCCATTTTTATTTTTTAAAAGGTCCTGTATACAGATTAATTTTACTTGCTCTGTGTTTCACTTGCTAACAGACAAAAAACTTCAAGAGCTCTAGGAAGTGAACTGATACATAACAGAGTTTAGTCATAGATCTGCAAAAAGAAAGAAGACAAATACTATTTGATACAATTAATTTCCAGCTATTGTTTCTGAAAGTCTCTTCAGTGCCCTTTCAGCAACTGCACATTCGGGAAGCTATTCCTTTTTCTTCAGCAATCAGAGAATACCACTGCCACCAAGTTTTACTCAGTGAGGGGAAGGCTGCTTTCTGCAACGATGTCAACAAACAAGTGCTGTTCTTCAAATGCTGACCTTTAAAAAGCATATTATTAAAACTAATACATTATCTTACAGAGATTGTAGAGCAATCAGGAAAGAGGCTTCTCTTTAATAGGAGAGATACCATAGCTCTTTACCCAAAGCTTCCAAACTTTGCGAAAGTGCCAATTTTTCATATTTAAAATTGTTTTGTGCTAGCCTTGTTAGCCATGCCTGGGTAGGCGGATCTGCACTAAGGAGCAGGTTTTATCCCATTCCCAGATGAGCTGAGTAGCACAGCTGGTTGAAGACAGTTAATTGCTCTTCATGATGATTAGAATGTTGTTAAGGTTTTCTCAGAGGGAGAGAAAAGAACATGCATGTGGTTTGAAAGGTCACAGTGGAAACAAGATACAGCAAGCACAAGATAGTGTTATATTGACAAGTGTTTATCATAAGAAAACACACTCAGCATTAAAACCTGCTAGCTCTTCCAGTTGATTACAATAGTTTCATAAAATAACACTATGTTATGTGTCCCTTTGTAAAACCACATTCTTTCTCTTCTGAAAAAGTTTGCCATTTTTGTGGTTTAAAAGCAAAGCAAATATGCTAGAAACATCGAAAAAATCCCAAATAATTTGCTACCTTAATTAATTTGCTTCTGGGAGTGACTGTATTACATTTTATTAAATATTTTGTCTACATACATAGAAACCACATATGTGTTATACTAATTTCCATTTTATCATATGCAGTCATTAGTAAGTCTCCCACTATTGATTTGGCCATGGATTAAGCTTTACAGAAAGAACACATTTGAACTGCCTCAACTAACACTGAGAGCTGGGCTGCATTCAGTGCCCTCTTCAATATCCAGGCACAGTGGTCCATCCAGTTCTAGAACCAGAAAACAGCACTCATGATCTGATGGATCTGGGCAGATCAGCGAACTTCAAATCCAGAACACATGCTGTACAAACAATTAATGGAATTGAGAAGAAAGATATTGATATGGTTATCCCACTAACAGTAAAAGGGTAACCTCTGTAAATAGACGGGGGCTCTTTATTCCATTTGACTATCCCACACATTAAGAAAGGCTGTTGATTCTATTCTTGCCAGATGTTTATGGTGGATCACATCTGCTTTTTCTCCAGGATACCATGGAATCCAGCAAAATAACACGCACTGTTTTGTTTGTTCACCCTGGATGGTAAATAAATGCCAGTGAACATGAAAAGGAAATTCAAGGTCGTCCTTTGAAGGATGCTTGCTCAGTCATGCCTGTTTTAATTGCTCTTGATTCTCTTTGTCTCCAGATACAAGTATTTACTGAGCAGCTTTATCTACTTTGTCTGGAAGGTTTCCCTTAGGCTGACCAGGTTTTCTTACTCAGCACTAACATTTCTAATTTCTGCTATTCTTGTGTTCCTGGAAAGTTGTACAGAAATAATTTTGAAGAATCCATACACTATAGTATGAGCCAAAAAGAGACACCTTTGTATATACACTGGCTTCCTTGTCCTATCTTCTGACTCAGCCTCAGATTAGGCAGGCACCATGCGGGCTTTTTTTAGCCAGTTTCAGAAAATCAAAATTTAATCTAGTTTGTGGCAGATTTGTCTTCCACACCTTTTCTCCACACTGTTAAACTGAATTCATACAACCCAGCCTTCAAGTCGCAAGTTTTTCCTTGTAGCTGTATGTTGAAGAAATTACACTATTAGTTCTAAAAGCACTGAGTTCAACAGGTCAAATTCATCTCGAGGGTGACTTTGACTTCAGTGAGAATGCCGCAGGGAGGCATTGGCTCAGCGTGTCTCCCATGTTTACTAATCACAGGAGCAGCAGCAGTCCTCTCCATTTGAGCAGTGCTGCACAGAACTTTCATTACAAAATAACAAAGCACAGCTAACTCAACTTTGAATTTAGTTATGGCTTCATTAAAATTTTGCAAAGTTTCTGACCGAGCATGAATTTTTATAGTGGATGCTTTATGGATTCAGCTGAGTTTCAGTGTGCATTTTAATCCTAGACTCACAGGGAAATACAAAGAAATGCAAATGGCAAACAAACTTCGATATAAATGCCAAGAAGACAAATGCTTGAAATTTTTCAGTTCTAATGCTGCTAGCATTGACCTCATAACAGTGATTGTGAACCAGATTCTGCTTTCCTTCCTCACTGGATGGGGAAGGTAAGGTTGATTATCTAAATGAAAATGCCTAAGTTAGGAATGTAGGTTCCTGTATAACTAAAAGTAAACCATTTTGGTGAATACTAAGTGCACTAAAGCTAGGAATAAACTCCTGTCATGATGACCTGAATCCCGAATGTCCCTAGAGGCACCGCCCTCTGTCCAGTATCTACATTTTCAGGTGTTGTGGAGTGCACTGGACTTGCAGTCTACAAAACATTGTGCAGCCCTGGTCCCCACAGATGCCATGCTCACATCCAGATTTGGAGACAAACCTGCATACAGACTCTGCTTGTCCACCTGTGTTTCCTTGGAATGTATGGGAAGGCACAAAGGCAGGAGTTCTGTGCCCATATCAGGACTTCTCGCCTCAAGTAGTTTAGGACCTGAGATCAGGTCTACAATGTACACTGCAGTATTATGGCTTGTAATCAAGAAAAAACTACATCAGTCTCCAGGAGGTAAAGGGCATCAAGGTGTGTAATTTTATGTTGTGTGGTTATTCCACTCATACTCCTTGTTCATAGTACATCTCAAGGAGCATGAGGATGATGGGAAACAATACTTGACATATCAAAAGACCCCTGGACACCCTGTACATCACACCACAAGGACTCTACCTTGCCTCTTAAAGATTTTTATATTTTCTGAGAGACTATTTGAATCCATGAAAGTGACTTCATCAACTGACTGGTTTTTAGTAAACCAGCACAGAATGTACTTCATAAATACATACTACATGTATAGGTATGTATTTACACACATATATATGTGTATGTGCAAATATAGTAACAGTATCTCAAAAAACTCCTTTTCGGATGAAATATACAAAAAATTATTTTAAATTTTTCATATCTCTTTAGTACTTCTGAGGCTCTATCTGAAGGCATTTTAACCTTACCCAAGATTCCCTGACTTTCTAAAGAAGTTTAATAATGTGCAGGAACAAATCTTGCCACTAATGCAGGACTACATGCACAAATTTTCCTCTACTCCTGGTTGAAACAAACAAGCAACCTCAGCATGGTAGCAAGGACATCTCACAAATATAATAGACACATACTGCTTGAAATCATTGTAATAGTCTGGAACCATCCTGTATCTTTGGGACTGTCCCTCATTTCAGAATCAGTTTACTGCTCTCCAGGGATTCTGCATCCATGGCTTCCCTTTTTGCTGGGATCTGTATATGTATGTAGTTCCCTTGGGAAGGAATCAATAGGAGGTTGCAGACAATGCTTGCTACAGGGAAGAGTGTCCTGTGGGGCTTCCTCACACAGCACTTAACTCTTATGTTTAAAGGAATAGGCATGGAGCATGTTTCAGTTGGTTCAGTGTACATTCCATTGTGTTTGTATCTGCCATGATCTTATTCTCTAGAGACAAAAGCAAAGCTAACTTAGACTCAAAAACTGTGCCTTGTGAGCTCTCTTTTCTCTACCCTTAAGCCAAACCAGAGGCCTCAAGAGATCTGTATCAGTGAACTTTACATGCTGTGCATCCCCTTGGCAAGGACATGTGGCTCTGGAGGAGACTGAATCAACCAAAAGAGACATGTCATAAATGCTTACTTTAATGAAAATATAGAGTTAACCACAACAGCTGAATATTTGAGAACACTTTAGTGGTTGCCTAGCAAAAGGCTGTACTACTTGAGAAAAGGTATATAATCAGTAGTGCCTGTATCATATTTTATGTTGAGGAGGCCTATCCCAACACACCACTGGTGTAAAAATCAAGCAGGTGTTTGACAGGGAATACTTATTCAAAACTGGAAATTATAGCAAACAGACAGAAGTTTAATTTCTCACTTTTGGTGTTACGAGAAGGGCAGCAGGTGTTAAAACCTGCTGTTTAGTTCAAGAGTTGTACCATCATGATGGGCCTCGAGAAGTGTCAGAGGCCCCATGGAGTCTAGGGGATGTCATAGAATCATAGAATTAACTGGGTTGAAAAAGACCTTCGAGATCATCAAGTCCAACCCTTGATCCAACCCCACTGTGATTACTAGATCATGGCACTCAGTGCCACATCCAGCCTCATCTTAAAAACCTCCAGGGATGGTGAATCCACCACCTCTCTGGGCAGGCCATTCCAATGCCTGATCACTCTCTCTGTAAAGAACTTCTTTCTAATATCCAGCCTAAACCTCCCCTGGCACAGCTTAAGCCTGTGCCTTCTTGTCCTACTGCTGATTGTCTGGGAGAAGGGTCCGACCCCCACTTGGCTACAACCTCCTCTCAGGGAGTTGTAGAGAGTGATGAGGTCACCCCTGAGCCTCCTCTTCTCTAGACTAAAAAACCCTAGTTCCGTCAGCCTCTCCTCATAGGACTTGTGCTCAAGTCCCTTCACCAGCCTGGTTACTCTTCTCTGGACCTGCTCCAGCACCTCAATGTCTTTCTTGAACTGAGGGGCCCAGAACCGGACACAGCACTCCAGGTGTGGCCTCACCAGCGCTGTGTACAGGGGAAGGATCACTTCCCTGCTCCTGCTGGTCACACTGTTCCTTATCCAGGCCAGGATGCCATTGGCCTTCTTGGCCACCTGGGCACACTGCTGGCTCATGTTCAGCTTCCTGTCAATCCAAACTCCCAGGTCCCTTCCTGCCTGGCTGCTCTCCAGCCACTCTGTGCCCAGCCTGTAGCGCTGCAGGGGTTGTTGTGGCCAAAGTGCAGGACTCAGCACTTGGCCTTGTTGAACCTCATCCCTTTGGAATCAGACCATCTCTCCAGCTTGTCCAGGTCCGTCTGAAGTGCCCTCCTGTCTTCCAGAAGATCAACACCCCCCCTCCAACCCCCCAACTTGGTGCCATCTGCAAATTTGCTAATCCTACACTTAATGCCCTCATCCAGACTAACAATAAATATATTAAATAAAACTGATCCCTGGGAGACACCACTGGTGACTGGCTGCCAGCTGGATGCAGCCCCGTTCACCAGCACTCCCTGGGCCCAGCCATCCAGCCAGTTCTTAACCCAGCACAGAGTGCCCCTGTCCAATCCATGGGTTGCCAGCTTTTCCAGGAGTGTGCTGTGGGAGTGGTTGTCAAAGGTTTTGCTGAAGTCCAGATAGACATATCCACAGCCTTCCCCTCATCCACCAGGCAGGTCACCTGATCATAAAAGGAGATCAGGTTGGTCAGACTAAAACCATGCCCTTCCTAAACCTGTGCTGGCTGGCTCTGATCCCTTGTCCATCCTGTTGTGTGATTGCACTCAGGATGATCTGCTCCATAACCTTGCCAGGCACTGAGGTCAGGCTGACAGGCCTGGAGTTTCCCAGGTCTTCCTTGCAGCCCTTTTTGTGCATGAGTGTGATATTCGCCAACTTCCAATTATCTGAGACTTCCCCAGAGAGCCAGGACTGTTGGTAAATGATGGAGAGTGGCTTGGTGAGCTCTTCTGCCAGCTCCCTCATCACCTTAGGATAGATCCCATAGACTTGTGAGGATCCAAGTGGCTCAGCAGGTCACTAACTGTTTCCACCTGGATCACAGGGAGGCTATTTGGCTTCCTGTCTCTGCCTACCATCTCTGGAGGACAGCCTGTCTTACTGTTGAAAACTTAAGCAAAGAGGATTTTAAGTACTTCAGCCTTTTCCTCATCTTTGGTGACTATGGTCACCCCCATGTCCAACAAAGAACGGAGGTTTTCCTTGCCCCTCATTTTAAAATGGTGTATTTGTAGAAGCACTTCTTGCTATCCCTAACAGAAGTGGATAGACTGATTTCAAAATATGTCTTTGTCTCTCTGATTTTCTTTCTACGTGACCTAACTATTTTCCTAAACTCTTCATGAAGGCCAGTGGCATCCTGGCCTGGATCAGGAACAGTGTGACCAGCAGGAGCAGGGAAGTGATCCTTCCCCTGTACACAGCGCTGGTGAGGCCACACCTGGAGTGCTGTGTCCGGTTCTGGGCCCCTCAGTTCAAGAAAGACATTGAGGTGCTGGAGTGGGTTCAGAGAAGAGCAACGAGGCTGGTGAAGGGACTTGAACACAAGTCCTATGAGGAGAGGCTGACAGAACTAGGGGTTTTTCATCTAGAGAAGAGGAGGCTCAGGGGTGACCTCATCACTCTCTACAACTCCCTGAGAGGAGGTTGTAGCCAAGTGGGGGTCGGACCCTTCTCCCAGACAATCAGCAGTAGGACAAGAAGGCACAGGCTTAAGCTGTGCCAGGGGAGGTTTAGGCTGGATATTAGAAAGAAGTTCTTTACAGAGAGAGTGATCAGGCATTGGAATGGCCTGCCCAGAGAGGTGGTGGATTCACCATCCCTGGAGGTTTTTAAGATGAGGCTGGATGTGGCACTGAGTGCCATGATCTAGTAATCACAGTGGGGTTGGACTTGATGATCTCGAAGGTCTTTTCCAACTGAGTTAATTCTGTGATTCTATGAGTAGCCAGCCCTTTTTTCCAGTCAGTAAGCTCTCTTTTTCCCCTAATTTCTTTTAAAATCTCCCTGTTCAGCCAGACAAGTTGTTTACCCCTCTGGCCTGCCTTTTGGCACACTGGGACAGCCTACTCCCGTGTGTTCAAGACTGGCTTCTTGAAGCATGTCCATCTCTCCTGCACCCCTTTGTTTTCAAGGGTTTTTTCCCAAGGTACCCTCTGAACCAATCTTCTGAGTATGCCTGTGGAAATCCAGGGTAGAAATTTTATTGATGGCCCTCTTTGCGTCCTTGAGTATTGAAAACTCTTATTATTTCATGGTCACTGTGCCCCAGATGGCCTCTGACCACCACATCTCCCACCAGCTCCTCTCTGTTTGTGAACAGCAGGTCTAGTGTGGCCCCACCCCTGGTAGGCTCATTTATCAGCTGGAACAGGAAATTTTCCTCTATACGCTCTAGAAATCTCCTAGACTGCCTCGTCTCCACTGTGTTGGTGTAAACAGAATTAGAGTCAGATCTACTACATGTGGTAATTAATGCATGCTAAACTGGCAGGTTAAAGTCGCCCAGAAGAAAAATGCTGGTAATTTTGAGACATCCACCAGCTGCTTGTAGAATAATGTCACTGGCCGTTGATTGTGTGTGGAAGATCCTCAGACACTGTGCCAATTGCACACAGCTACATAACTCATGTATTTACTAAAGATATCAAGCAAGTTACTGCTGTTGTACATGTAGCCAGCACAAGGGCACATTGAAAATAGGGATACAGTTAATTTCTATTGCATGTCTGCTTTCAGCAAAACCATTGTGATAACAGCAAGGTGTCAGGATGTTCTTTTGAGGTGATCAAGAATCCCTCTTTTGCCACCTCTTTGTTGTGAAATATCTCTGGCTGCACTGGCTGTGCTAACATAACAGTGTCTCAAATGGCAGCATGGCTATGCTGATGGCTCAGTCATTTGGAATCCCTTATACATGCAGAATCTTTTATAACTTGAGAAAAAAAACTAAAATGGTCACTTTTATGCAGGAACGTGATAGAGGCTATACAACTTTATTCAACAGAACCACCTGATAAGTTCACAGGAGATTCCCAAACTGTCTTTTCAGAGCAGCCTCCAGCAGTCCCACAACTCTTCTACCCTGCTGGCACCAGCCCCTCCCTGGGATCCTACCTCATACCTCCCCCTTGGGTGCTCTCGCAGCTCAGTCTCAAAGATACAAAGTTCAGCCACGTATCCTGCGTACCTGATAGGCATTTATCAAACAATCATACAATCAAAAAATCATTTATGTTAGAAAAGACCTCTAAAATCATCGAATACAACCGTCAATCACTACAACCACATTCACCACTAAACCATGTCCCCAAGTGCCACATCCACACACCCTTTGAATACTTTCAGGTGATTCCCTGGGCAGCGTCTTCCAATACCTGACCATTAATTGCATTAATTACCACATGTAGTAGATATGACTCTAATTCTGTCACCAACAATTACAGCTTTGCAGAATTATTTTGACTTGCATATGCTGTATGTATGCTACAAAGGACTTGATATAATTTTGAGTTTACTGCATTTTTTTCACAGAAAAAAATCAAACCATAGCATTACACTAGTGATGAGGTTAGAAGGCATTGGCTGGTTTTCCCTCTCACACTGATGCATGCTACAGTATTATCATAATGTAGATGGCCCATCCTGTGGTTTCTGTAGATTGAGCCCACTGAGCTCCTCATGTTCCTAAATCATGCCAGAAGATCAAGAAGCTGCTAGGACTCAGAGGCAGTCCTGTACTCCTACCTCAGAAAAATGTGGTTTCCCAGAGACCTAAGAATAATGCATGAACCACAGTTCTTACACCAAGTTTGCTCCTATAAAAACATAATATTGCAAAAGAAAATCTTGGATTTTCTCTCAGCCAGACTGTAAGAATAAGAACCTCATAAATGTTTATTTGTATCCAAACAAAGCCACCATTCAAAGCTGATATTTTAAACCAAATTTCACAACCTCTTGTTTATAGCTAATTTTCAACTCTTTCATTAATTTTTCTTCTTTTGAGTACAATACTTTGATTCAAGTATTCCTTGGCCCGGTAAAATTCTGATTTATATAGTATAATTAATGGTACAGTTCTCAGAGCATATCTCCATATTTCTTGGCCAACAACAATGATGATCTGAATCAGTGACAAAGAACAGTATATGCAGTAGTGGCAGGAGCTCCAAAATCACAAAAACTTTAAATCATGTGCTGAATAGCCAAAAACCCAGAGCATATTGACAAACAGGGTCATAGAAGTTCCATGTACAAATACAATTCAACTGTGAATTTGAAATGCAATGTAAATACAGGTTTTTGGTTAAAATGCTTAACATTTATCAAGTTAGAGAAAAGACCACAGGGAGATAATTAAGAGTGTTTTCAACTACATATTTTTTACTTGTTATGCTGTATCTATAACTGTTAATTTCAGTGAAAATGAACTAGTTGGAAAAAATAAAATATTTGAATAGCTGTGACACCCATGAAAAAGAAGAGATGGTTCTATTTCAACCAGAATTGTTAGCAGAAGACAATCAAAACTGCTCCGTTTCAATTGCATCTTTATACAGCTTCATACAGAAATTTCATCTCAAAACACATATAGGGTAAAGGCAGTTAAAAAGCCTGTCTGAAGGAGATGATGGAACAGAGGAGAGATACGGATGATGGAACAGTGGAAAGAGATGCAACAGGCAAGACATGACGCTAATCCTCTCTTAGATTCTGAAAGTCACAGGTCTTCCTAAAGTAGAACTTCAATCTAAATTATTTAAACCAGCTTGCCAGTGAAGTTTTGCTAGATTTATACGGATGAACAAAAATAGTCCGTATGTGCTTATGCCCAGTTTAAGTGAGAAATGGAGAAATGAACCATATGTCTGAGCACATTCAGAATTGTACAAAGATCTTCAGCAACACAACTGTCACAGTTGTCTCCAGCATCCTGGAGAGCAGTTACATTTTACTGCATCTTACCTTGCACCTAAATAATGTAGGTCAGGTTCTCTAGCGTTCAAAAAAATTACCAGAAAATGACTGACTGGTGTTTTATCACATTTTATTTTCTCTTTATTTACAGGGTTTGTCATTACAGAAATGAAACTAGCAATATAAACCTTCAGTAAAAATAAACATAAAAATCAAAATGAAAAATATCAGTGGAAAGAATGGAAAGCCTTGATAATTGCAGTATGAACTTTCTCTACATGAATCCCTTTCCTGCCTAAACTTTGTGAAAACAGCCTTATGGTAATACAAAAGTGGTACATATTTATCATATCCTACAAAATCAGAAGGTAAAATAGATCTATTTGTTTCAATAAAACACTATAAATTGTATCAGGCTGCAGTAGTACACAGTTGTAAGAATAAACCTTACACACAGTCAGATCAGTATTACCTTTTGTTAAATAACTGTTTATTGTCAAAGATTAGGGAATTTCTCATAGCAAGAAAATGTAATGGTCCTCTGTGGCTGTGTAATTACTTTGTGACATTCAAGAACTATACAGAAGATAAAGCAACAATAGAAGAGATCTAGATAATTTAAAGAATTTCTTTATTTAGAAAGTACAAGGGCTTTTAACTACCTTTAAGCTAAAGATGTCTTTTAAACAAGTACATGCAGAATGAGTCCAGTTTATAGCAGTGACAGTTTCCTCCAGCACCCCAGGAATAGTCAGATAAGGCACTGTGTCCAAAACCACCACTTATGGTAAGGAATATGACCAATAAGGGTGGTTGTGCTGTAAAGCCCATGCAGTCAAACATGGTCAAGGCATCTACTCACCAGTAAGGGAGGGCACAAAACCCCTCCAGGTTGTTTTCCACCCTCTTCTGCAAACCATGGTGAACCTAATGGAAGTGAACTGAGCACATATTGTCCCCTAGAGTGTACAGTGGGTTTGGACCAAGTTTCAAACAGACTGTTGCATTTTCTGAAGTCCATAGACTAATTGATGTGCTTTGCCTGAAGGTTGTGAATATGGCAGAATGGAAGAGCCACTGCTGCTACTCTTCCTGGTGGGCTTATTACCAAGACTGAAAGCCCTCCTCTGTTTTTTGCTCCAGGTTACTGAGTTTCTGTGACTTCTTGCTTTTTTGCAGTGAAATAGTCACAGTGAAGGCATGGAGGGAAGCCCTCATCTCTCTGCCTGTGCTCCAGGCTGCTGTGTTTAGGGCAGGGAAGTGGGTTTCAGACATTTCAGCTCAATGGCATTGGGCTCCAAAGGAGTTTTCCACCTCCTGGGCAGATGTTCCAGCCACTGAGCTGTAATATGAGAAACAGGGATTGTGTTCTTCTCTTATCTAAAAATAAAGCTTACTGAGGGCACTCTGAATTGCTCCTTAAAGGCAAAGCTCCTGCAAAAATAGCACAGTATAGCTGATTTCAGGTACACAATGAGGACGTATGCCTACCTACAGGCAGCCTAACCTGAGCACTGCAAAAGGTGTCATAGTGTCTATCCTGAGGTATTGTAAATCCTTTGCTGGATACAGGGGTCTGCCTACAGTCACACTTGACACACTAGTCAGAGTGATGTGGCTTGGAGAGGAGCATTAATTTGGTTAACACGAATGGCTAATCAAGGCAGCGCATTTCCCATTCCTGTCCCACAGCCCCATTGCAGTTTCTGTTTTATATTCAGTGCATTAGACCATGAAGCAGAACAACAAGAATCCCCTCATGCCAGTTGTATAGGCCACCTTCTTAGCCCAATAAAACTCCATTATTGTTAATGTAGGCTTTCGCAATAAAGACTGGGCTTGCAGGGTTTATGCTAGTCCTACAAACTATAATATTTTGATGAACACTTGCTTGATGCTTCTAGAACTGTAGTATATATTCTGCTAACGCACATTTCCACATGGAGCTGTTAAATATATATATATATATGTCCCACATAGAGAAGGGGTCAGTAAACAAGTTTCAAGGGCTTATTTCTTCTTCTTAAGGCCAGGTCTGCAAGTGACCTTCTTGCACTTCAGTTCCATGGAGATCACACACTGCAGCTCCTGCTTTAGATCAAACCTGAAGAAGAGGGGAGTTAAGTTTACCTGCTCTGTGAATAGAAAATACTTACATTCACTGTAATTACTCTTGGTCAGAAAACATCCCTTGCACTTTTCCATTTTTACTTGTCTTTGCTCACCACATAAAGGGTTCATTTTCCCTCTCCAGTAGCCTGTATCACTTAAAAAAAAAGTGTATTTGCTACAGGGCATTAGGAAATATATTCCCAGATTGCTAAGAATTCATTTTTGTTTGCTTGGAATAAAAGCACAAGAACAAATACAGCTAGATTAAAATGAAAAGCTTTGCTACAAAGAAGAAAGCACATATAGTGGTTTTTCTTAAGTAGAAGATATACCTTCAGCAGGAGGCCTGATGGGATTGCTTTAGGCAATAGCCTCAACTAGTTTCACTCCTTGGAACTTTTATCTTAATAGGGCTGCAGTCCTCATATGTAATACTTAACACAGTGAAGCTTGGCTTCCAGTGCTGCTAACTTTTGGCAGAAAGGAACAAGATTTAAAATCATACCTGGTAAAGTCACAGTTTGATGGGTTTCTTTAAGAAATCATCTTTTTAAGGAAAATATAAAAACCTATAAAATCTATTGGTTGACCATTGTATCAGATAACATTATTTGGATTGTTCTAGTCACTGACTTTTCACAAAACTGGGATATTCTCATATCATTCAGTTCCAGAATACAGAAGATAAATAGCTGCTGCTGCTTCTATGCAACCAGCCTGGGGACTGCAGGAGCCAGAAGGAAACTGTCTGAGTCTACAAACTGTGGTAAATATTCAGCTTCACGAGGTGATTCTGTTTCCAGGCAAGGGGCTTCAGGGATCTGATAAAAAAAAAAAAAAAAAAAAAATAGAATGTCATGAACTAAGAGAGACTCTAGCAAGCATCTTCAGTCTAATGACATGTCATGCAGAGGAGACGCCTCCTTCACTCTCTAGATCTTAGCTAGCACCATGTGAGCCTCCCCACTTTAGCCCTTATGGTATGCCCATGTGCATGAAGGCTTTTTGTCTGCCTGTAAGATGAGACAATTTAAAAATTTAACAGAAGAGCTACTACTCCAGAAAATAACCTCCATTCTCAGTGGCTGTGTCATACTCTCTTTTGTTTACTACAGGCATATAACAACACAAAGTTTGGCAGGTGTTCTCACTAAAAGCATGACCATTTGTGATATTTTGGTACATTTGTAGAGATAAACTTTCATATTGGCTATAATTTTATTCCCTCGTCTTAACCTCAAACTTTATTAAAAATATAAACAAGGGTTTAGGAAAACGTCAGAGGTGAAATCACAGAGCTGATGCTAGTTTAATGAGGTGGCAGTAATATGCATCTTTTAGTTAGCTAAGGGAAATAGAAGAGTAAATTTTTATCCAATGTTTTCCAACATGACATGTCTACAAAGAGTATTAATTTAAGTTAGTAAAATATTTTATTTCCCAAAATAGTGTCTTGAATGGTAACTGTAAAATTAATTGCAAAAATCTCATCTGTTATAAATGCTACAATTATTCCATTCACTAAGATTGTTTTATAGCACCCCTGTCCCATTTCTGCTCTATTGCACTTTTATAAAGTTGATTTGGAAAATAAAGAAGAAAATTTACTGCAGAAAATATTAAGATAGCTAATTTAAGAAACAGAACAGCTTTTCATTGGCAGTCATGTGACTGGTATTCATGACTTACTGGTAATTATATCAGAGATAATACATTACAGTTAGAAAATTTTCTAATTGGCTTTAATAAAAAAAGAATAGTCAAAGCAAATGAAAAGAACTGAAAAGTATGCTATTGGCATCACTAGCTAAAATGAGCAAGAGTCATCCAGCTATCTGCTCAGTTATCTTTAGCATCTCCAATCTTAAGAACTCAGATCACTTAAAAGTGTCCCAAGTTTGAGCACCTATTACTCATAGCTAACAGTACTTTTCAGTGTCTCATGGTCTGCCAGTTAGCAGTGTACAAAAAAAATCTGGGAGGAAACATGGCCAGGACAGTGGACCCAAACTTGACAAAGAATATTCCATACCAAAGAATGTCATACCCAGTAAATTAATTGGGGAGTGGGGGAGTGCTTGCTGGGAGCTGCTAATTGCTCCTGGTGGATGGATTTGGCATCATTTGGTGGGTGGTGAAGAATTGTATTGTGCATCACTTGTTTCTTCTGGGGTTTATTTTTTTCTCTCTTCTTTTCATCACAGTTATTATTATTGTTGTTAGTGTTGCAATAGTTACTTTTAAAATTTATTTCCATTTTTAAACAATTCTTAATTTATAGGTTTTATCTGTTTTTCTCATTCTTCTCCCCATCCCACAGGGTGGGTGTGGAGGGACTGGCAGGGTGAGTGAATGAGCAGCTGTGTATATTCAGCTACTGGCTGGAGTTAAACCATGACAACAAGCAACAGTTGCAGTTACTTTAGATCCTGTGTTCAGTACCTTGTGCTTGGAGCACCCATGTAGGCATCATGCACATTAAGACTCTCAGCAGGCCAGAGGTTTGTGTGATGGATCTGCTTAGTTTTCTTCTTATAGTGAGCTCCCCAAAGGGAATTTTTCTTTGAACAACGGCTAGGATCACTATCTTTAATGACAGAAACCTCCAATCGGTGAGGTGTAAACAGAACAAAGCAGACAGACTTCTGTACAGTTCCTCCACTGGCCCACAGTGTCCTGGCTTCTGGCTCTATCTGCAAAGTTGAGTGTGCCACTTGCCCCTGTAGAACTCATGTCCTCTCTGCAGTTCCTGGATCCCTGCTGTGGCTCTTTGCTTCTGCACCCCGCTATCTCTGCCACTTCTCCCTCTCCAAACAGGTTCATTTCCCTCCCATTTTCTCCCGAGCTCCAGGAAAACCATTTAAACACTTCTGAGAGGACTACGACATGAATTTAAACAGATGAGACAACTGTGGTCACACCTGGCCACACCACTCATTTCACTTGATTTAAATTCACCTTTCCAAATATGCAGGAGGAAAGCACCAGGCTGTACAGCAGGCCTGGGAGAAGTGGGGTGGTTGAAACCCTCCCACTGACGCTGTGGGGATCTGTGAAAGAGACGGAACAGGGAAAGAGGGCATAGAAGAAGTAAAAAAGTCATGTTTAAGACTCCAAAATAAAAGAAGTGGAATTCCCACATTCTGGTCCCTGTGGTAGTATGAGTTTTATTTCAATTCAGTGTGGGTATAGCAGGCAGGATGCTGCTTGCTGCGCTGCTGTCTTGCAGGCTGTCTTCCCCTATGAGAAGTGACCATGTCAGGTGAAACTTTCCTAGAAGCTCTGGACCTCACTCCTGCCCCTGGAGCAATCCTCCTGTGTTACAGCTGCAGCAAGGAGATGGCAGTCTCTGCTCCTACAGAGAGGACACTGGCAGCAGCACAAGTGGACAGGCAGGTCACAGGAATGGAGAAAGAAAAACTTCCTATCGAGCAAAGAGGCTGTTGGCAAGGTTGCTGCACCTCTGAAAGACACAGCATTTCATTCAAAGACATTCAGTTAGCTTTGAATTAAGAGCTGCCAAAGTGCCAAAACATGCCTTCTGGTCTTTTAAGCATTCTAAGGCATCTTACATTTCTGCCTAAAGACTTTCTTACCTGTAAAAACACCTTCTACACCTATGTGCAAGAAAAGTGCCTGAAACCTTGTGGATAAGTTTCTTTCAGGCAGCTTTAACTATCATGCTGGTAAATCAATTTAAGAGTCTTGGTGTTGAAATCTTAGGCTCAAGGCCTGTCTCTGCAGCATCTTCTGTTATTATTCCTCTATTTATTATAGTTTTTTCTCTAAATCTTGGAGATTCTTCAACCAGCTTGACTATTAAACAATTCTCAGGAGTATCCCATAAAATTGGTTGTCTTTAGTTTTTGGGACTTGCAGTTATGTTGACCTTTATCTGTAGGAAGCAAAGGGGCCAAGAAATGAGATGGTCTCCCAGGAAAGCTGCAAGAGTGGGGAGATCCTGCTTTCAGGTACAACCTTGTACTTCATTAATGTTAGCTCTTCCAACCAACTGAATGGGAAAACCTTGGCTGCAAAATTCTTCTCCCTCTAATTAATTCATCTCCCAAAAAGTGTTACGAGGGATTTGTTTCAGTTACGAATTTAGAGGAGAATGATTACATTGGATTTTGCACTTCCTCACAGATTTTAATAACAAAGCAGTCCTCCAAACTCCCCAAGCCTAGCTTCCAAGCCTTTCTGCTGGTCACCTTGTCCTTTTCCCACCGTAGCAGGTGAAACAGAATAAACAGTAACTAGTAGAGGAGCTGAGTACCGACAACTGGAAAGATTAGAGCTTTCTGCCTACTTGTCATTTCACACTCCCTTGCTCCCCCACTCCAATGCCACCCTCTCTAGCCCTTGACTTCCATCCTGGCAGGGATATTGCTGTTCATCTGGGAAAGTTGGGCAGGAAGTCCTATAGGTTCCTGCTGCACTGATACTCCCAGTGACACTTCTGGACCATAACTACCGCAAGGTCCCTGAGCATTTCCTGGTTTTTCCCTCTGTGTGTTTCTCTCACCACCAGCACCTGGTCAAGATGCTCACCACATTCTTTCCTGGTCCTCTCCAAGACCACTTTTTTTTTCTTTGGAAACCCTAATGTTTTGGCCTCCTTTTCTTTATGGATGCCCCAAACCCAGGGTTTTCCTGATCTAGTTTTTATGCATGATCATTATCCTAACTGTTGGTCCTGTCATGTTTCTCTATGGTAACCTGAGGATTTGGGACAATTGACTCCTATTTAGTCCAAGTACTGGGAAAATTTAGAATCAATCTGAACTGTTTGCAGCTGGAAAGGAGTAGTCCACATCTTGAAACCTCAAAATGCCATTTTTGGCTTTTGCCAAAACACACACAGACCCAATTATTTGGCATCTATTACCCTTCACATTTTAAAATATTTTTAACATGTGACACCCCAGTGAGAGGGTTCCCCAGCATAATTCAGATTTGTGCAGTTAGTCCTCCTATGTTACAAGACAGTGAAAAGGGTCCTGCCCTCTAACCTGAACCTTCTACCACACTTCTCCTAGACTCCCATTTCTTTGAAATACATTTTAAAGGATTATGCTTGCTGCATTCCATTTCCTCTCTTCTTCCCATTTAATTTGCTGGTTCAAAATAGATTGCTATAAAATTATACTACTTGTATGTTTTGTAATGATCTCTTCTCAGGTAATGAAAAGTAGGGGTAAGCTCTGTCAAGTGAGTCATAAGATAATGCCAGGCAATTCTCTGCCTGAACACAATTGTTAAATCCAAGTGCAGATACAGATCAAACTACTACACAAATTTCTTTCCCAAATAGCTGTGAAAAGAGACATTTAGATTTCATTTCTGACCCTCCCAGGTTTTTACCTCTATTAGAAAAAGACTGTTAATCAGATGCCTCTTCAGTAGAACTGGAGGGGTGCTTAAGCGATTAATTGGGTCTTTTAGGGGAAGGGATACACGTTAGAGGCTTACAATTTTTAAAAGAGTCATTTAAGATTTGCAATAAATGTAAGTATTATTTAGGATGGTGATAATTCTCTTGAATTTCATCTGACTGCACTCACCAATTTATTGAGTGCTGAATGTCTAGACTATAACCTGGTAAACAGGTAATTACATGCCTAACTGCATGGACACAAAAAACTTAAAAATGAGTTAAAGGCTTTTTTTTTTTTACATAAAGCACCTGTAAGAATGGGTAGTTCTTCCATTTTCTTTTAAGTTCCTAGATAATATTACTTCACCTTTGCTTGCTCTCTTCAGTTTCAGATTTCAAGATCAGTTGCAAACCATGTTGTTTGAATCATATCACAACAAAAGACAGTGAGTGTTGTTAGCTAGGGAAGCTGCATAGCCTGAAACAATCCTTGTAGTATACCTAACCACAAAAAAATGGGATTCAAATTTGCATACATTTTCATACATTTGAATAAATATATAGATAAACCATTATAAACACAGATTTTAGTTTAAATTGCACTGCAACAGAACTACATTTTATCATTATTCTTTTTTTTTTATTTCAAGTTTTCTTCATTAACCACAGCCTAGAAGAGTTTTAAAATAGTAATAAATAACTCTTAAAAGAAAAAAGGAAAAAATGTTTCTCCGTAGTGTTCACTCATGTCTCATGATGTGTTCTTCATATATTCTTATCTGAGCTTTCTTTTGTGAATAACCACATGATTGTGGCTACAGTGTAAAATTTCCACCTGACAGTCGAATGGAGATACAGAATTTGCCCCCAATAGTCCTGTTCCATAGTGCAGTAGAACCAAAGTATAGATAGGATTGGGGAATATTTTTCTGTTTGGTTTTAAACTTCTCGTCTTCAGCCTCATGGCTCTAGATTTTGGCTTCATCTAGCCCTAGTAAACTCAGAATGATAGTTTGGGGGATAGTTTGTTACTTGGCATCTTTGAACATTTGAACTTCAAGAAAAAACACTAACTGATTGATCAAAATATGGGTCAAGGCTCTTGTTTAAAAACAAACAGTAATTAGCTGGTGCAGACTTTTTAAGCAGACCAGCCTGATAGGCTCAAATATTCCTGCAATGTGCCTTTCTTATCCATAATATTAATTTATTTCTTTTTAAGAAAAGTATCTCTAGGTAGTTTCACCTTTTTTTTTTAAGAAATACCCTTGCACCTGAATCTCAGTGTTTGTTAGTTTCTCAGGCATCAGAAACATTGGAATTGGAGGGTTTCTGTTTACTCCATATCTGTCACATGAGTTCTTCTCACTTTATACACCTTTTTTCTGTGCAGAACTTTTGGTCCTTCCTTTGAGCAAACCCCACACCTTTTGAAAATGTAAAAGTGTAGCACAGAGTTGGTTTATGTCATAACAAAGTGATTGTCTCCACCTGGGAATTTTTGCAAGAAAATAAGGGAAAAATCCCTATGTAGACATAATAAACTGTTCCATTTCTTTAAAAAGAGATCAGTTCTGTGATGAGGCTGAACACAACTTGCACAACTGTCCTCATATTCAGCTTTGAAGAAAAGATTCTGCAAAGTAATGACAGAGCAATTGTAGTTTGCTTCAGCTGAATAATGCACAGACTCACTTCATAGGAATAGGTCTGAACAGATCTGCACTTACATTGAAACCTCAGGGGACTGTAACAATCTTCATTGTATCCAGTGGAACTTTTTTCTTTGATTTTATTTTGTTTGTTACATTAAAACCGTATTTGTGCCACAGCAGTACTTAATAAATGTTCAGATCCTGTAAAACATATTGACTTTACCTATATTATCAAGCAGGGAGTCCTGGAGTCTGAAGAAGCTTCCATCTGTGTTAAACACCAGCAAGACTGTCCTTGGGGTTGGCCTAAGACCAAGACAAAGCTAATTTCTGTGTAGAAGCTTAAGGTGATCCCTTAGGGCACCTTCTAAGAGGATCTTTCTGCAGTGTGGATGAGTCCAGACTGGTATAGGGAAGAGTTTTATGTGACAGACTTTTGTTGTGGCTGCCATAATGGAGAAAAACACAGGAAATCCATCTCCATCAATTACACTACTTTATACACCTTTGTGTAATTTTATTGAGAATGTGAAGTTCCTAATTAATTAAGGTGGTTCTTTTTAGAGATGGTTCTTCTACATCCTGAAGATATTCACATAGCATATAATAAAATTATTAATATAGATTTTCAGATGGAGAGCATCTTCCATAATGTTTTGGTTGTAAGTGCCTTAACAGGCTCATAAACATGAAAACCGGTATCTACCAAAGGGAAATGTTTGAGGTCCAGCATCCCAACCATTAATTCCAGGAAAAATGACCCACCAGACAACCCGAAGTAGTTTCAGGAAGAACACGAGGAAGTGCTCCAGGTTTGTACACATCAGGGCACAATGGGGCTTGAGCCTGGTGAGTACTTGAGTGTTGTAATAGTATCCATACTTTAAGAGTTGGAATTAAAGCAAGTCATAAGAAAACACTTTCTGTAATAGCCCAATAAGCACACACCAGGTTTGGAACATTAATTAAAGCCAAATAACATAAACTCTGCTGCCTTTCAATTATCAATAGGTTTTTATACATACTTTGTTACTACTTCAAAGAAAATGTGACTATTAAACCAATACTGAGTCTATTCTCCAAAGACTTGAGAAGATACCAACATTTGAGTCATATTTTTATTGTGAGACCACTTAAACTTTTCTCATTGCGAAAAGACTGTAACATGGGTGGGCATCAGAATACTCCTAAAGGGCATTGGTGTTTGCGAGAATCAGGTCCTTAATGCTGAAATTTCATGTAAATGTGGAAGCTACAAATGGATAAAAAAGTCAATCACATGATATGCATGACACATATAATAAAACATTTTCTAGGGCAATTTCCATTCTGATGTCTTCTTTCACGGATTGCATTATTAAAAAGGGAAATGGTAAATACATACTTAGAATTAGATTTTTCACAGATGAAGATACAAAATTAATTGTGCCTTGTAATGCATGCAGAGGTAGAAAGACACCATGACTTTAACAGCAAAGAACCATCTGCATGCCAAGGGATGCAAGGACTCCTACTTAGTTCAGGAAGCTTGGAGAGGGCAAACAGACCACAGTATCATCTGGAACCCTATTGTAAGCACCAGTACTCACCACCTTAAAGCTAGAGGAAAAATCTGCATTCCCTTCAGTACATAAAGGAATAAAACATTACAGCTTAATATGCATCTCCACTGAAAAATAGGCACAAAGCCTTGTGTTCAGTTGGTGGGAAGACAAATGGCAGCACAGAATATTCTGCCATAAAACTTCATGCCTAATCCTTTGCCATGACTGGCAGCTACAGAAAAAGAGGCATTACCCACCAAAGACTGTGCAAAAATTTTTCCACCTGCTTTTTAAAAGCACAAAGGGCCTGAGAACTGTTGTGACAAATTTTTAGTTTTGCTGTGCTCTTTTTGTTGTGAGAAACCAACTCCATATATGAGTCAATTCAAATAGAATAAAATTCTAATTTATTAATTTTTGTACTTGTCAATGAATTTTTCATCCTACATTTAAATATGCAATCTTCCCTGACTGTCATATCATACCGATAGGGAACTTCAGGATATATTGTAATTTCAGCATGGTTTTTTCATTATTGAATTTAAATATTACTTTTTCTGGCCTTTCTAGAGATGCTTACACAAACACATGTATATGAACATGTGCACTTGCTCTTAGTCATGCCTATGACTTAAAAGCATCCAATACAGAACATTTGAAGCTAGTCTTCCTAGTTTCCTCTCCTCTCCTTGCAACTACTGTATATTTGTTGTGTCTGGATTACTTCTCTGAAAATCATCAAAATGTATCCTATTTTGATGATTCCTCCCCTTGGAGCACTGGTTCACAAATGTCAAGCCTGTGATGTGTTCATCCAGAAAGCTCTTAAGCAGTGAAAGTTTGAGGTGGATGTAAGAACATGTTCATCATCCTCTCTGCAACCAGTTAGGCATTTGAAGAGTGAATGCAGCCAGAAACAAGACAACATTTCCCTCTCTAGCAATTCAATCAAAAAACCTGACATACCTGCAGAAAACAGAATGGGAAGGGTCCAAGGTGTCTGAATCAGTCTCCTGGCTTATAGAAACTTCTACCATAAATACTATTTATTACTTCATCACTTCAGGAAAAAACCCTACCGCAACATGTTATAAATTACTTAGAAGATGCTTCATGAGCTTTAAAAGCCACCCCTGTCATAGGGGCAGCAACCTCTAAGAAGGAGGCCAGCAGGCAGATAGGGAAAGAAATTTTGTCAGCTGTCTGACTTTAATACAGTGATGCTTTAGAGTCAAAACCCTAACACATAATTTTCTTTACAAACAAGCATTCAGTATACAGTCAGCTCTCCATTATCCCTGGCAGATTATCCAGTTTGCTGATAAAAGGTGCCACAATTGCAGACATCCATACTGGCTCTATTCAGGCTTGCCCAGGTCTGGCAGAGCTTATTAGCTTAAGCTCTGCATAAAAACTTCTGTACAGCTTCCAGAGCCAGTGCTTGGGTGCCTCCACATCGTGTTGCTGGAACCAGCCTGCTGGGAGTGCAATGCAGAGACGTCCAAGTGGGTCCACGGGAAGCCAGCTCACGTCCAGCAGGGCTTCAGAGTTTGGCAGCCTTACATGAACACTGGCTCACACAGGGGTTAAAAAGACAGATAGTTTTCTGTAACTAACCCTTTTCCTGCTTGTTCTCATTAATTCATTAGCATAGATATTGTGAGTTCAGCCTTAGGCCACAAGAAAGCTCCCAGAAGACTTTAGCCTTAGCCAGGGAATGCACCGAGCATCATCTAATTAACCCCAACCAAAAGCAGGTCCTGGGGACTGTGGCGAGGAGGGAGAGCCAGGACCATGTTGCCAAGTAACTGTGAGAAGAGTCCTGGAGCTGGTTCAGCGCCTTGCTCCCCTGCATTCCTGTGTTTCAAGCAGAGCCACAGAACTCCCTCTTTAGGAAATTATAAATATGAACAAATTCAGTGTTTGTGGTGTCCTTATCAAGCATTTAAGCAGACCCTGGTTTCTTGCATTTGCAGGCAGATATGTATTGGAAAATGACTGAAGTTAATAAATTTTAAAAAAGCTTCCATATAATTCAGGATGGGAAATATTACAGAAACACAACACTCTGTTATTTTCAATCCTTGTGCCCTTTCATGTTTCGCTCTGTTTGCTGAGATACCCAAAAGCATGTTAATTATTGCACAGATGTGGGATTTTTTTTCCACCAAATTATATTGACATTATCACTCAATTTATTTATTCATCCAAATGGCTGTCAGCTGCAGAGAGATTTGTGTTTTTATTACTCACCTATGCTAGACTCAGACTGGTGACTAAGGGGTGAAAGGTCCCACATTAGATTACTGATCCCTTGAGCCAGCCAGTCCTTCAGACCAAGCACTTTCTAATGCATATTTTGTACCACACAATCGACTCACTTTTCAAGGTGACACAGTCACAATTTTTTTTTAAAAAAAGGCAAATAAAAAGAAGGTGATGTTCTTAACTGCAAGTAACCCTTTTTTCTAACAAAGCAAGTTTCATTTCTGAGGTCACATTTCTCCTATGTTTCTTAAATGCGCCCAAGCATCCCAGGTAAATGCGAATGAAGAGGAACATATATGCAAGCTTCCCTCAATTTATAGGTATATATATATGTGTGTGTATGTGTATATGTATATATGTATATGTATATAGACACATATATTTGTGCCCACACTTTCCAATGCAAATATTAGCATTTTCAGGAAAATTTTTGTTAAATGACTTATGCTAACTGCATAGGAAAAAATTATTCCACCAAAACTGAGAAAATAAAAACAAAGTCATTTGTTCCAGGGTGATCCCACCAAAACACAATGATTTGGTTTATTGAGCAGAAATGTTTCATTTGAATCACACTGATGTCAGGTTGCATCTGCTCACCATCTCGTGGGACTCCCATCGGCACTGTGATGCAGATGCTACCTAACTCCAGGATTTCTCATGGACTTCCTGGGCTGCTTGTGATGCTCTGTATCTTCCCCTATGGGCAAGTCATATGGGAAACTCTGAGTCACACGGCTTGCAACTCTGATGGGAAATATACTACAGCCAATTAGCCCTTCCTGTAACGCAGGGTAAAATAAGATGAGGAAAGTACAATACCCATAAAGCTTTTCTTTAGAACCTGAAGAGTTGTTATGCATCAAATATTTCAAATTGATTCAATGCACTGAAATTAAGTATTTCAACCTGGGACTGCAGAAATAATTAATTTCAATTAAAATACTAATTTGTAAAGTATTGCATTATGTACAAATTGGTTGTTTCAACTTTCTGATTCAAAATAAATTTAGATATTTTGACTGCAGAGAAGAAAAATGGGGCCGAAATTCCTGGGGTATTTTTAGCTACATTAGACAATCTAATTCCTACTCAGATATAACTCTGATCATATTAAACAAAATTTCACTTCACATACATGGATTCTGATTTTTATCCTACCATAAGACATTTCCTCCACTCATATTCCCTCACACTCCCCATGTAGCAAGAAACAGAACTGAGGGCAGGAGAGAAGATGAGGGCATACGAAACTCCTCTCACACACAGCTTGATATCCAGAGGGAAACTCAGCAGGACAGAAAGCTTGTATTCATAGAGTCAACAAATCTGCATTCCCTTATGCATAGTAACCAAAAGAACCTTGTGGTCAACTTTGGTTCACAGGAATTCAGAGATATATCCCATACAGCCAGAAGGATAGAGCAGCAAATTTAACACCAAAGGCTGCAAAGCCAAGCTGCCCATCCAACATGAATGTGCTGTCCCCACATGCACTGGTGGGTTTGCAACACGAGATAGATTTTTGCAAGAAAGGGGAGGCTGTTTTTTTGGGGAAGACGTTATGATTTCAAATCAAAACGATGGCAACGACTTTGCAAATATGTGATGAAGGGTAATAGTTAAATAGAAGTATAATTTTGATTAGGAGTAAGGAATTTGAGGAGGTCTAATAGTAATTTGGGAGACTGAAAATGACACAGAAGAATCTGGGATAGAGAGCATTGACATACCCATTGTTAACTTTTTCAGGATTTTCCTGATGCCACAGAGAGCATATGGCCTTGGGCAACAAATATCTGTTGTTTCCCAGCCTCGCTCTTTTTGCATTTTCCAAATCCTCACTAAGCAGTGCAATTTCACAAGTACTTCATGGTCAAGGAGGGATCAGGAAAGAAATGTAATTACTCTTATAAAGACTCATATTCATAAACATTTTTCAGCTGCTGGGGTGGATAATATGGCCCTAATTACTTAAATAAGTCACCAACATATAATTTAAAATTGAGACCTAGGTACAACTGACTGTTTTGACTGTTTACAGTGGAAGTAAATGTGGCTAAGAATGGCACACACTTTCCAGTTTGCCTACGGCAGTAAAAACCCCTCAAGCCAGCCCTGTCAGGAGTGGTGCTGACATGCATTAATGGTGCAGCTACCAGTAGGTAATTTAATGTGATTAACAGATTTCATCACTAGTCCTTAAGGAAGTGCACCACATTACAAAATTTCAATATGCAGCTTGTAATTGGTGCAACATCCACTCAGCCAGCAGCACCAGCTATTCTGATTTAATCTTATGTGGTCTGTTCTGGTTTATGCTGTACCATGATTTTGTAATGATTGCAAACCAAGACCTGACTGACCTCCTGCCCTAACGCATGCAACACCCACAGCAAAGTTACTGGTCTCACTAACCAAGCTGTATGGCCAAAAGCTCTGGAGGGGAAAGATGAAAGTACTCCCTCTGTTGGTGGAAAAGGAAAAATAATACTAAAAACTTCCTATTCCACAAAGGCTACTTTGTCTGTATTTTTTTTTTTTTTTCCAGCAAAACTTCATATAAAGTGGATTTGGGAACATACAGGAATGACAAAAAGGAGCTGTAAAAAGGAAAATGAATTCTTATTATACATTTAATAAAGAAATTGTTTCAAGTACTGCCAAATTTTGGCAATTATTTTTGCCTTTCCTTCTGTGAGGGTCTTGCTGTAAGGGCTGATACACTCTGAAGGGTTCTGCTATGTCAGACGAAAGACAAAAGACAAAAGGAAAATCCAGCCATATTAAAGCTGCATCATTAAAATTTGACTAGATAGTGATATCCCTACGCAAATTCAAACTGCTCATTTTGGGCAGGAAAGGCCTGCAGTCTGGTCGTGCTGGGACCAAGGGATCTGGTTAAATAAGACAGCAAATTGGTGAGGTTGACCAGACTGTTGCCACCCTCCCATACCTAATGAGCTACAATACATCCATGAAGAACCAGCTTATTGCTGTTTTTTTTGGAGAAGCATTAGTGTTTCTGGGTGGCAGCTGCTGCTATAGGAGAGCAGCAGGTTATGCCCTTGTGCTGCCCAATTCACTGGCAGCAACAGGAATAGAAAAGTGATCTTTAGCTTAATGTCCCTTGTTCCCTTCCCTGTAGCATGTATTTTCCTTCCATGCTTATCTCCTGGTGTAAATCTTGCGGCTTGCACCCACATTACAATAGTTGGTTCTGCATGCTTCACCTGCAGTGGGGGTGCAGGAGATGGAGGTAGGTACTTGCACTGTAACCTGATCTGCACTCAGGTGATTGGTTGTCGAGGGGCTGGCAAAGACCTGAGTATCTAGAGAGCTTGATGGAACATCAGCAGTTAAAAGCATTGAAAATTGCCAGGCAGGTTATGAATATGACAGGTATTTGTGTGTTCATAACAAGTAAGTTGTCAGTGATGGCATCTCCCTTGGTAATGGCCCTTAACATCAAGCCCTGTCCTTCACAGATCTTTTAATAAAAAAATTTTTTTTAGTATTTGAATTCTTCATGGATGTAGGCTTTATTGGTCAGAGTTATGGGAAGAAGCCAAGCCAGGAGGCCAGGATCTTGTTCACCTAGCCTCCTGAATGCACTGATATATAATAGAATGTTCCTTTCTATTTTCTTTTATTTGCCTCATTAGAAGTGAAGAACTCACCTCTGTTGTAAATGAGTGTGTTTCTCCTTAGTGTGTACAGCTACTACTACTTATGACAGCCCCAGTCTTTGCCTGCATTTCTATCAGTTTCATAAAAGCTTCCGTTCTGTTCTTACCTGGGATGGCTACTTTGTACCTCATCCCATTTCTGCTGCATCATCTGAATCTTCAGGGTGAAGGTTTTCAAAACAAATTATTTTCACGGTTCCCATTTATGTCAACTGCACACCAACCTTATCACCAGAAACCAATAAAAAAAACAAAAGAGAAAACGTGCTTTTTCTCTAACCAGTTGAACTAAATAACCACCATCTTTCCAAAGAAGTAGCTCCCCTTAACTTTCACTTTGCATGCTTATAACACACAGCTAAATCACCTAAATGCATCATGTATGGTTCAATAGATGTGCTTCAAAAATAATATAAAAACTGATTAAGATTATGATCTACTGTATTTGAGAAATGAATACCTAAAGAAAGGTAAGGGCTGATTCTGTCAACAAGTGAATTATACCCAATCTAAGGTACATTTTCTATCTGCACATTCTTAACAACAGTGAATAGCATTGCCAAGTGGATAGAGAAGACCCAGCTCAGGACCACAAATAGCCTTTGTGCTGAATGATAAAACACAATAGATCTCTCTCTGACTCTGACGGGTGAAAAAAATACATATACGATGACAGGGGCCAAGAATAAAAAACAGTAGAGTGCACTGTTGAAAAAGAATAGTCAGCTGCCATCATGTTTTTAAAAAAAGAAAAAAACCCCAACCCTAATACAACAATTATCATTAAGAGTGATTTTTCCACCACCTAACTGACAAGTAAATTATCACATCTGTACCTGCATGTTGAGTTACTGCTTCACCTTCACCAGTAAACAAAGAGGGGGAAAATTGCTTTCAGTGAGAATTTTTTTTCCAAAGAGCCAAGCTGTTTGTGCTTTCTTATCTTTTTCTTTCTCTATATGTTTTGTTGTTGAAAAAAATCAGATATAATTAGATAAAGTGGTAGCATAAAGCCAGAAGAGCTTTTTCTAGAAATCAGGAAAATTGTGTCTCATTAACTGTTATCCCTTCAGTTACCTCCCTCCATCAATGCTTTATTCCTATAGCCTTCCCTAAAAATATTAAAAGGTTATTAATATTTAATAGAATAAAAGCCTTTATTCTGTTTTATTGAATGCTGAAGAGGTATTAATGAGCAAATGGCTAGTGTTTCCGGTCCCAAATATATAGAGCCCATAGATCCATCTAAATTCATCTCTACTTTCCATCTATATTTCCTGACATTTGATAAGAGAGAAATATTAATTTTTTTTCTCCTTACAACTCTTTTACGAAACAGATATCTGTAGAAATTAATTTTTAAAAAGGAAAGAGGGTGTTCTTACTGCAACTTTGTCAGAAGACAACAACAATTAGGTAGCACAAATAAATATATCAACATAGAGGAAGCTCATAGCAAAATTTTAAGAAGCTCCTAAGATGCTGGAAACATCAGTCTGATGAATCACATCCCAACAGGGCCTATTTTTTGTCAGTGGGAGCCTAATGTAACAAGGTTGTATATATACATTCACAGAACAAACATCTAAAGGTAGAAGAGATGAATCCCTACACAGGTATCTGTAATTCTGCTTCTTTCTACACTCAAAGGTGTCTTATCATGTGCTTGCACCCAGGGAGGATCCGGAAACAACCAACTCGTGGCTTTTCCCTGAGAGGCTCCATCCAGCAGGTTTTAATGGAGCCCTCCCGGCAGACTGTCTCCCTGAACCATCTCAATCCACATCCCACTGCTAGACTATTACTAGTGTAGGAGCCCAAGACCACCAGGTGGTTCAACATTCCAACACTGCTTCACCAGCCTTGGCAGGTTCCTCGGGTGCTCCCAGTCCTGGAGGACCCACAGCTGGGTGTTTGTGGCTTGGGTGCTGCAGGTTGCAGCCCAGGGCACAAGGCTGAACTGCCACCAGCCTAACAGGTCATGAAGGAGCCAAGGAGCTGACACCATACACCACTGGCAGCTCCTGCTGGCACAACAGGACAAACCTCTGACTGTGCTGACCTCTGGAGTAGCTCCAGGGGAAACCATCATAGCTTGTGAGTTAGGTCGCTCAGTGGCAAGGATCTACAGCCAGATTGCGAGAGTCCTGAATTTACCTCTTTTAGATTTATTTAATTATTTTTTTTCTCATCTGATAATCTATTCTAAGGTGAAAATATTCTCACTCTATCCTATAAAAGCTATTACATTGTACAGACCCTGGAATTCAAGGTGAGCAGTCAGAAAGAGAGGTTACACAGTACACAGTGGATCTTCTCCTTGAGAAAGGGAGGAGTGCTAGCCCCTTCCTGCTGCAGTTGTATATGTCTTTTATGTGACAAAGCCATTAGAACAGAGACTGAAATCCAAAACTCATGACAGGAGTATGTCTCTCTTTCTTCCTAGCTGACTGTAAAAGCAGAGCATATAGCAAAGGAGCTAACACAAAATGCATATACTGTCTGTACAGAAAAGGAAAAAATTATTTGTGATTTTAAAAAAGTTTTAGTATCAGTTTATACTGAATAAGAGATTCCCTTCTTATTTATACAACCCCACCTGTCTTGGATTAGACCTGATGCACTGACAGCTGTCCTTCCAGTTTTCTTGTTCTACAGATCCCAGGGAGTAGTTCCTGTCACCAGATTCCCATGAACTGCACAGACAGGAGGCTTTTCCCTCCTACGTCCCTGCATATTGCAGTCTCTCTCTTTCAGATAATCCCAAGAAAAGTACCGTGTCATCTGAAGACAGGACTGAGAAACACTCTCTTAAAATACAGTGAAGCACACATGCTGCTGCAGCTGCAGGGCACTATAAGTGCTGAATGCTGGCTTTAGCTTCATTTTTCAAAGAGCATTACAGTCATGCAATAAAACTCAAGCAAGAACTTTTTCATCTTTTACACTATCTCACGTTATTTAGATTTCCAAACGAAAGTTTAAGCAACCCACAATTTTGCTTAGTTAATACAGCAAGCTTTGGGGATCACTTTCAAAAACACCTCATTTGCATCAATTCAGCTGATTTCTTCCTTGTTGGTGAAGATAAAAGTGTGCTTCTATCTCATGTTTTCCTCTACTTAGACAATGAGGCACTCATTCCTTTCAAAAAACAAAAAGAACTAGATCAGCAAACTTTTTCTCCCCTTTTCCAGTGTTTCTTTGAATGCATAATTGAAACGCAGGAGAAAATGCACAAAAGCAAGAGGCACAGATGTTTATATCACAGGTACCTCAAATAACTTAAAAGTATCCTAACTCTGTATAGCCTGTGAATACATTTCATGCCTCACTCACTGAGAATTAACATTGAAAGTCATCACAGCGAACACAGGGAACTGGATGAATTTCAATCTACTGCAGAAACCAGCCACTTATGTTGTTTGATGTCATCTGCAGTCACATCACTGCAGACATCTTTTGCAAGACTAGTAAAAGAAACGTTGTCATTTTTGACATGGCTGCCTGTCCCTCTTCACTGCTCGAGTGACAGCATTCATAGCACTCTTCCCATTGCTCAGTGTATATAACAAACCCAGGTGCAGAGATGAGTCTCCTAGGCTTCCCTTTGAAGAATGTCAGATCAGCTCTGTTTCTTTTAAAACCGCTCCCTTGGACCAGCTGACATTTCTGCAAGCCACACAACACTGAGGAATCAAGATTTCAGGCAACTGATACCACTTTGGGGACACACAAATGGTAATCTAGATGCAAGCTACAAAGGCAAAATTAACAGTACATGCAACTGAATGTCACTGGGATAGGAAAACACACTGCACTATTGTGATAATTAAGGAAAAAACAGGTATCAAACAGGTGAAATAATTCACATTGAGCACTGCTCTTATTGGCCTCTTCACTCATCACAGAACATCAATATTGTATTAACAAGCCACCCTGTGCAAGCTGCACCAAAGGGCAAAATAGGGGATTTGTGCTGATGTAAAGGAGAGAAATAAGTCTACCTAATTTTGAGCACTTATCTTAGGCACCCAAAAAGGAGCCTCATCACCTTGGGCTCTTTCTGCAGGGACTTAAGTGTGGAAAAAGCACCTCCAGGGATGCTTTTGGCCTCTTGAGGTCTAGATTGCCTTCTAGTGGTGCCTGTCACTCTTCCTGTGTCAAGAAGAAAACAAAAAGCCTTAATTTACTAATCTCTGACCTTCTCCTTCAAGCCCTCCCCATCTTCCCCTCAAAGGCCAAAAGCTTGATTATGCTTCAAAAACCTCAGAGCACTTGAATGCTGGGATGTAGTTTCCTGGCTAGGGACAAGGCTGTAATAACTGCTGTGGCAAGGGAGATGCTCAGGGAGTTATGGTTTTGTTCAGAAAAGAGTCTGGAACTTGCCCCAGTTATCCAAAGTTGTATGCCTGCTAAATTGGGCTAGAAATGAGTTGGGAAATCATGTGATGGATCAGTAGATGGATCAGTAGTAATGCTTCTTGCAGTGAAAAATAAGAATATTTAAAGCCTTCCCTAGAACTACTACATTTCTCACACTAGCCTTGTAGAGAAGCAAGAGCTGAAGTAAACCCATATGTGTCAGTATATTTCAGATACTCATGGGCATCTGGGTAGAAACAACTTTTTTGAAGAGATTGGTTCAAAAAGCACTTTCTGGTCTATGCATTCACGGCTACCTTTCTAGAAACCAGCCTCTCAATGAAAATTAGTCTTTTTTTTGTCTGCAGATACATATTTGGGGTTTCTGTTGGTTTACAGCTTAGACATTCTGACTAACTTAATGAAATCATTGCATCAAGAAATGCCCTCACTTATACAGACAGCTATATACAATCAAAATCAAGTTATTTATCTCCCACACCAATGCCATACAGATTGCTGTACATTGCCTGCAAAAACCTGCAAAAATAGATTTACATTAAAAAATTTAGACATACTCAACACTTGAGCAAACAAACAGAAATGGGGAAAGGAAAGGAGGAAATAAAAGTAATAAATGAAATTGATTTTAGTCTTTTATTTTACCCTAAATGGAAATCACTGCAGCAATTCTGCACAACAGAATCAGTGGAATTTTTCAAAAAAAGGCAAAGTGTACCTTTTAAAATTATGTTAAAAAATGTTTGGGAAACACTGTTCTTGATCATGTGTAATGGAGAGGGGTTAGCCATTGCTGGCTTTAGTTGAGGCTGCCCTATCCTGTGCATAATCAACTTTTCCAAGCCTCTGAACTGGGCAATATAAAAGCTTAAAAGGGTGAAGAAATTAAGATGGTGTTAGTGTTGTCTCTTTGAATGTGATGGATTTGTGATTCAGAAAATCTGATACAGGAGGAGGATCTCCATCTCACTTGAAGACCATCCACATAACCTGTTGAGAACTTTAAAAAAAGTAGAGAGAAAACTGAAGCAGAACAAGGGGTATGGGATTTTATCACTGTTGTTATTCACAGCTACATCTGCTGCTACAATTTGAAAAGGCAACTTATTTTTTTGAACCCAGATAAATTTTCTACTTGTTTTCAGCGACTGAGTAGCCTTAAAAAATTACTTTTAAACTCAGTATGCCCATAATATTGATGAACTGGGAAAAGGTGGTTTGGTCTGCTGGAGAGACTGCAGAGAAAGGGCTCAGCAGTTGTCCTGAAAGTTTAGTATCACTTGAGTGGGAGTATCCATGTGCCAGCAGAGCAGCTGTGCTCACATGATGTGCCAGGGGCATGTGAGGATGCTGAAGTGCACATGAACCGAGACACAGCCCAGTGAGAGGCTACCAGCAGCAGCTCTGACAGGGCCTGATGACACACACACAAAATGTGTTTGGTTTTTGTTTTTTGGTTTGCTTTTTTTTTAATGTATATGTATGCAGGCTTCAATGCCTGGGCCGAACTTCCCGCTCCCATCTGCTGTGCACAGTGTGAAACATCTCACTGTGCAGGAGCCAGAACAACTATGCATTCTGCAGAAATCCCACTCACACTTCATTTCAGTATATTTCCAGAGGCACTGCTTGTGCTGACCCCAGGAATGGGGGCAATTTGCATTCGTACACCAGAATCGGAGTTTTAGCCACTGCTTTCCTCCCCATTTTCACCATTTGACCTGTTGTTTTTCTCCAGATTAGCTGATACATATACAGCACTGTGCTTCCAGTGGCAGAGTACATTAAGATTGAGGGGATTCTCTACATCCTGTGCGTTTTTCATTACAGCTATTGATATTATGTATTAAAAGACTAATGATTTGGATCCTTCAATATCAGGAAATGATTCTTTTAATGATTCATCTTTGGCCTCAGGCCTGGAGTCTGCAGCATAGCTTCCTTGTCTATGTGAATGTTTCCTAAAAGCCTGGAAGGCTAGTGCAGCAGGTGCTTGAGCCTTCACCTTTGTCGCTTTGTGGCACTCAATGTTTTTCACAGAAGACTACTGAGTGCTTAGAAAACAAGCCAGGGCACTACAGGTATTTGACTCAAAGCATGTGGCTGGTGATGGGACCAGCTTCATTCAGTATGTAAGTTGTCTGTAGAAAAGAAGTTTTATCTAAATTTCCTCTGGTCTGCTAAATGCATTGAATTTTGTGGGACACGGGAATAGCTTAAATCCATTCTGCAAGTAGATGAAGAGAAGGCTAATAAAAATACATGATTGATCTAAAGGTGCACTGTATTAGTTCATGCTTCATATGAGTGGAAGTCATTGAATGGCTGGGACCTCAACTTTTTTAACACAGAAACTTAAAACTTCAGAGATGTAAGCCTTTTCATGCTTTATGACAAAATATGAATACTCAGCTCACTCTGAGCTGCCTTATTGTTTTGCTGGTAACTCAATTTCTTGAGTTTCTCTTCATATTGAAGAAAAAAATTCTTAAGAAGAATACCAACATGAATCTTCAGCATGCAAATGATAAATCCCTCCTTCAAGGGAGTCATAGGAAAACATACTTAAATAAATGAATTTTTCAAAGGCCAATGAAATATTAGGCAGACTGGAGAACCTTTTTCTTAACAGTGTTTCAGCCACACTTCTTGCTTTCACTGGTAATATCTTGCTGTGTAAAGTTTTATTACCAAAGTCATTTCTATAATCCATTTATTGGCCTGGATTTTTTTTTTTTTCTCTGTAGGCTTATTTACTGTATACAAACATGATGATGTAACGCTTGCCTTAGGGAACTGAACTAACATCATTACTCTGCAATTTACACTTTTTATTAAGGTTTTTTATTTAAACTGTCACTTGAAAGGGCCAGTTCTGAACCCCTTCATTATTAAAGAGCTCCTCATGTGAATATGTGCTCCAAGATATGAAGTACTGATCCTGCAAAACCATAAACGTGTCATACACATGCTTAATTTTATACATTTTGAGTGAGTCCATTCAATTCACAACCTAATAGGGCTCACAAGTTACAATTCAGCAGAGTACTCAGAAATATGCCTAAAGCCACCTTTGTTTAGTGAAACCCTTCTGCGGGTGGATTTGCAGTAATATACTCAAGCATATATTTAATTTTAAGCACATGCTTAAGTGCTTTATTGAGTTGGGGCCACCATGTCTTGAATGAAGCATATCAATAAGCCTATGTAGTATGGTCTATTACTTCATGTGAAAGGCAGTCAAATATGTATTTCCAAATATATACAGTGCACAACTTTTTTTTGCAAGATACTCAAAACCATTATTGATTAAAAACAAAGGGCTCTGTGGCATATGCCCCTTTCTCAGTTAAGATCTCACAGGAATGCGCTAAATCTTCAGTGGGAAGAGAGATAGTTGGGAAACAGATCTCAGATTATATACTGATAATTTAGGTATAATCTGTGTTGACAATATTTTCTCAATTAATCATTTAAAGATACAGTATGTCCTCACAGAACCATAGAATCTATAAGGTTGGAAAATACCTCTAAGATCGAGTCCAACCATTAACTCAGCACCACTGTGTTCACCATTAAACCATATCCCCAAGCACGACATCCATACACATTTTGAACACTTCCAGGTATGGTGATCCCACCACTTCGGTGGACAGCCTGTTTCAGTGCCTGACCACCCTTTCAGTGAAGAAATTTTCCTAACGTCTAATCAAAATCTCTCCTGGCGCAACTTGAGAACATTTCCTCTTGTCCTGTCACTTGTTACTTGGGAGAAGAGACTGATGCCCACCTTGATACAACCTCCTTTCAGGTAGTCAAAGAGAATGATAGGTTCCACGGCCCTAACTTTTCTCCTGTTCTAATAAATATGGCATTTGACAACAGGAATTGAAACAACCTTGCGTAGTCACTTAGAATATTTTTTTTCTCTTTAAATCTTAACCAGTAGTAAAATATAATAGCAATTGCATCCTCCCAGGTAGTCTCCTGTCACCTAGAAGGGGACAAGGTTAGACTATTCCATACACAACTGCATACAGTGGTTACAGTCTTGTCTTCAAGAGTCCATGTTTCTCCTGAGCGCAGTTCAGAAGCTCCAGCATCTGCCTCAGGAAAGGCCGCCCCATTCACTGAGTAATCACATGGATAAAAAAGAACAGAAGGACTTCTATATAGAGTGTCAAAAGATATCGACTCCTCCTGGAAAAAAACTCTGCTGATTGACTAAGACAAACTAAGAATGAAAGGAAAATAAACTTGAAGGAACAGTATTAGAAAACTAGTACTAGAAAAACAATAGTATTAGAAAAGACCTCTGCACCAGTCTCAAAATTATATATCTTGCAACCTTTGTATGAAGATTTAATAACAGCAATTTCAGCTGAGTTGCTAGTTTACTTTATGACTTTTCCACAAGAGATTTACAGGTCACTCCAAACTTATGTCAAGAAACCTCTCTACTACAGTGTCATGAACTCTTTCTTCATATAGCAGATATTTCTGAAAGTTTCAGCCAGAAAGATATGGACTGAGATGAGGGAATTAGGAAAAAAAAAAAAAAGGCACAAAAATCGTTATTAAATGTTCAGAAGACTAATAAGTGGACAAAGTTGAAAATAGGCAGTGCTGTGTCATTCAGATGACAAGAAGGTGAAGAATATGAAAAATAAGCACAAAGAGAGACTTTTAGTGCCTTACAAAGTAGCAACATAATTAAAATAAGATAAAATGAGAAAAAGGCTTTCTGTAGTTTAGCTGGCAAAAAACATGCCTTACTGCTAAGACCTATTAATAATTTTTCCTAGGGAAGTGGCAGAAGCCCTAGCACCAATTTAATACTAACTGGAGAAAAACGGAGAACACTCTGCAGAAGAGCAGCACTCCCCACGGTGGTGTGCTGCATGATGAAAGACGTATTCGCCTGACACCCAGTGCTACAGCTTTAATGAATCTTCATTTTCTGAGTCTTCCCCCTTAAAAACGACAATATGCAAGTTCTATAAAACATTACAGGCTCTCTTGACTGCTCTAAACTATACTGATGTGCAGGCAGATGTTTTTCACCTGATCCAGATATTTTTTTCCTACATTTTTTCTCCTTCTGCAGCCCTGCTTTTCCTTGCAGGGTGGTGAATGGGAGCCAGGAGTACACTTGTGAGAGAGCAGCTGTTTTGAACTGGAGCAGGCACACCTCTGCCAGGGTAATACAAAGAGCAGTTAGAGAGCCACTGACAGTTCAAAGTGTCTTGCTTTCATTATGCTGCACCTGCCATCAACCTCCTTACATCTGTTAAATTCCCTTCAGAGGAATGTTGTTTTTATGAGGAAAAATGAATAGCTCCCTTTTACTAGATGAAAACCTGTAGATGTATGAAGTTAAGACAATTATTAATATTAAACTAACATCTACCATTTAATAGCAGCTTCTCTTGAGACTAAAACAGTGACATGAAATACTGTTGTTGCAGAAGGAGAGACTTGCTGCTTACTATAAAAGCAATGCTCTGCTTACGTGTGTGGAGCCACATGTGACAAACTGTGGCAGCTTTCATAGGTTTAACGAGTCTCTTTGGAGTTTCTCTCTCTCTGGTTAGTCATGGGCAAAACAAGGAAAAAACTGCATGCAAATACATACCTCATGTGAGTAGCTGCACACCAAACAGCAGGAAGCATAATGAGCAGAGATGGGTTTTCCTGTGATCTCTTTTCATTGCTTCATACACAACTGGGGACACCCCCCCAAAAAAAAAAAACACAACAAAACAGGTCAGGAAACAAAGAATGGTCTGAGTCTTTTTGGTTATACCCAAACTCCAGAGTGAGAGGTGTGATATGCACTGGTGGGCTTCAAACTCTGCTTCTTATCCCTGGACACTAGTATGTTAGTAACAAGTGTTCTCAAATTAGTCTTAGTCTGAAGAAAGTAAATTAATTAGTGTACCCCTAAGACTTCCTGCTACATGTTTGCTTCTGTAAACTCATCCACAGTCTACACTGCCATTGACATCAAGAGGAAGCAGCAGTACTGCCTTTCTCAGCAGGGCTGTAAAAAAACTGGCTCAACCCTTCCTTGTGGTGGTCCTTTTCATGGCACTGACTAGAAATGTTGTGTCTGAAATTCATGGGTGTATAAGATGGTAATTTTGCTTCTAAAAATACACCAAATGGTATCGAGATCTGGCCTTGTGTTGGTGTGTAATGAGGGATGATTATATGAGAAATATCATTCATAGAATCATAAAATCATAGAATGGTTTGGGTTAGAAAGGATCTTAATGATCATTTCATTCTATCCCCTTCTATGGATAGGGAACCTTTCAGTAGGCCAGGTTGCTCAAAGCCCCATCCATCCTGGCCTTGAACACATCCAGGAATGAGGCATCCACAACTTCTCTGGGAAACCTGCTTCAGTGCTTCACCAGTAAACAATTTCCTCCTAACATCTAATCTAAATCTCTCCTGTTTTAGTTTAAAACCACTCCCCTTTGTTTTGTCACTATCTGCTGGAGTAAAAAGTTTCTCTCCATCTCTTATAAACCCCCTTTAGGTACTGGAGAACCACAGTAAGGTCTCCCTGGAGCCTTCTCTTCCCCAGGACTAGCAACCTCAACTCTCTCAGCCTTTCTTCATAGGAGAGGTACAAATAGGCCTCTTGTCATCTTCATGGTCCTCACAGTACCTTAATATCACACTTTAGCTTGTGTGACTTTCTCAAAACTCTGGTTGTTTCCAACTAAAGTGTGTCAGAGTAACAGTCTGCAAAGAGTTCAAAGCTTTATTCATGTGCTGTTCTTTTTGTTTCTGTATTACCAAGGTAGAGATCCTGAATTCACATTTGGAAAGGATAATTACTCTCTCTTATGCTTCTTATATGCAGTTATGCACTGTGTGGGTAGTGATGTGGATTGTACTGAAATTTAAGTTCCTGAGGTATCATTCAGCTTTACAAGCCACTTATCAATCTAGTCAATGGAAACCATTATGTTTTCTCCTATGATCAACCCAAAGTGATAGTCAAAAACATAAAGTATAAAAAATCTTGCATGACAGGATGATGTCCCTCAAAAAATGCTTGCCCACCAATTATCATATTATGTGTGCTACCTAAACCAAATAACTGTTGTTATTAGTCATCGGCAGCTATCTTTGGTTTAAGAGTTATTTGTCAAAATGGAGTTGCCTCAAGTTGCCTATTTATTGCTCTTCTTGTTTAATCTTGGTTTATCCACTCTTTGCTCTTTATCAGTGCTCTTCTCAGCCTTATCATCTCTTCTTCCCTTTCAAAGATCCTTGAATAATTGCTTTCTCTAATGCTGTCCTGTTTTTCTAGCCACCTGTAAGAGATGTGACTCTTATTCTCAACTGTGTCAGTATAGTGTGCTGGACAGTACTTATTAAAGTAGGTATAATAAAATACTTACAAATAGCACCATAATATTGAGCTCCAATAGAAAGCTTCTCTCTGTCTGGTAAAGTAAGTCCCAAGTTGTCTCTGAGACCAGTAACTACATAGTCATAGCAGCCTGCTCATAGGAAATCTATAAAGGATCCATCAGCTCCAATGTTTTGAATAAAGAAAGGCTTAGCAGCATAGACTCCTGTATCCATAAAACTATGAGCATTTTGGGACCTTCTCAGAAGGTCTTCATCATCTCTGTGGAGATGATTATAAGACAATTTATTAAAACTGGAACACGGGCAGCTCCAGATCCAGCAATAGCAGTATCCTAGAAAGCAGATCTCCCACAGCACCACAATGCATCAAGAACAACCTGACAGAAAATCAGAATTTTTCTTCAATTTTTCAAGCTGTTTTTTTGGTGGGCTTTTTTTTTTTGTTTGGTTTGGTTTGGTTTGGTTTTGGTTTTCGTTTTGTTTTTTGTTTTGTGTTGTTGTTGTTGTTGTTGTTGTTGTTGTTGTTGTTTCCCCCCAGAAGTGACTCGCTTGTTTCTTTGTTTTTTTTAATTGCAAACAAGACACCATTTTTTTTATATAATTCATATATTCCTTAAAAATTTTGCAAGTGAATACCACTGGAAAGCAATCTTTATTGTTGGCTTAATAAAGGAATAAGCTTTCTGCAATAGTGCAGCATGTGTGTCATTCTGTGCACTGGTCATCTTACCACCTCAAAACATGCTAACTTTTGACCAATGTCCACTGAAAAGGACAGAAGAAGAAAGTTCTTAATTATTATTAAGCTCTCACATGATTAATAAAACAACCTTTCCATCATTTTGATGAGACTGACCAAATTCTTTTTTCTTCCCCATCATCCACAAAAAGAAAGCAGCAAAATGTCAACTAGTATGAGAAACAGTGTGGGGAAGGACTGATTATTAAATCTTAGATGCTGAAGAATTTTGACTAGCGCTTAAAATGAGACCAGAACTTACCTTACAAAAAGCCACCTGGAAACCACATAACAATTTGTTTAACTTTGTGGTTGATTCTTCAGGTCCTACATTTGCACGCTATCCATGAATCATCAGTTATTTTTCAATATCCCATGTGTATAATCAGTAAGTTCTTGCCCCAGCTACTTCTGTTTTTGTGATTGTTTTGAGACACCTGTAGAGAACCACCTTCTCAGAGTCTTGCTATGAGGCATCCATACTTATTCAGTATAAAGCATTGCTCACAGACATAAGTAAATCAAACTTCAGTGGACTCTAGACTTCAAATGTCCTGGAGTACTCTTGGGTAATTATTGTCACTAACCGCCTCAAGATTTGCAGTGGGCAAACAGCTTTTAAAACAACCTGGAGAATTCACTTCAATATCGTAGCACTGCTACTAGTGCCTGGAAATCCCAGTAATTCCAAATGTAGCCTCAAAGAGAGCAGATATGCTAAAGAGCTGATGAAGTATCACCATCTTTTTATTATATGTTATTGATTATTGCACAAGAAATGCTACCACAGTACCTCTTACTAACTTGCTTTCCTTGGTAGTAAAGGGTAATTATAACTGTCTTTTCACCCTAGGGAGAAAAAAAAATCAAATTATTATCAGATTCTGTAAAAGTATGTAAAAAACTATGGTGAAAAAAGGGTGAAAACTACCTGATTAGGTATGTCATCATGGCATAGGAATCCATAAATAAACAGAACTACAATGTAATCTAGTAAAATAAAGCATCACACATCCTTGAAAAGAAAGAATTTCTGGATTATTCACCGATCATGAAATCAGTTGAATCAAATACCTAGTTGGTAAGTGCTACTGTGGGTAAACTGAAGAGGAAATAAAGATGACTGTTTTGTTTCACATTTAGGCCCAAATTTCCAGCACTCTAATTAAGACTTATTCTAGTCTTGCCTACTTAGACAAAAAGCTGCAACTTTTTGAAACAGAGATCAAAGCTTAATTGTAGAATTAATAAATAAACTGCAGTTGTCACATTTAGAAAGGTGAGCCAAAGGACATGTGTCTGATGTGGCAAGCATTCTCCTGAGTTGCATGGCTGCAGGGAAAAGACATAAAGTGGGTTACAGTAGCAGCCTTGCTTCATTTTAAAAGTGGGGCCAGTGAAATTTCAGGTTAGTGGCAGTTCACTCCTGTCTTCGTGAGGCAATACTTTGGCTACACTGTAGTGCACTTTGTGATCTAACGATGAATACTTAAACAGAAAGTATGCCCCTGTAATAAGCCCCCACAGTAAAAAAATTAATATTAATGCAGCGAAAAAAATTGTTCTTCCTTTTGAACCCAGTGAGGACTGCAAAGACAGTGATTATTAAAGAATTCAGCTGGTTTCAAAATTGACCTTAACCTGGAAAAAGCTAGGCAGAAGCAGAGGAAAAACTGATTAAAAATTCAATGCAGCATTTCATGGCCTTGGTAACCTGGGACTGGGGTACTCAAGAGCTACTGACAGCTTGCATTTCAAAGCTGATTTGTAAAGTTGCCAACAGGTCAGTAATCAGTAACTTTACAGAGCATGCAGCTGACACAGAAAGCCAAAAAGGAACAACAAAAGACATAATTGGATCTTAGGACCCAAAAGATGCCATGAATGCATTCATTTTTGGCACTACGCATGCTGCATGTTGCGACAAGATATGGTTATAATGAAGGTGATTTACATATTTTTCATGAAGTTTGGATGCACTGAATTATAAAAATAACCCCCTAACATGAAGCTATTTCACTGGCACTTGGAAATCTTATTTGAAACATTGACAGAACCACAGAAGTATTTAGCGATGAAAGAAAAAATTTTTAAAAAAGTCTATTAGGTCATCACAGGCATCTGCCTTCAAATGCTGAATTATTTCCTTTAGTTTATTTTAAAGTTGTTCATATTTAGCAAAAGAAAGAAACAATAAAGGAAATCACTAAAGTAACTATATTCAACTTAAAACTTTACAGCACTTAACTCTTGGGACTCAAATAGTGAAGTTCCTACCCAGTTGCCACTGATTTCAGAGAGCTAGAAGGTTTTAAAAGGACTAAGTGTATTGTCTAAGGGCCTACTGAATAAAACTCCTTCCTTTTAAGGTCCCCTTGTCCTTCCCCTATCTGCTTGCCATCAGTCCTGAGGACTGGATGTCATAGTTCATATGCAGAGGTTTCCAGGTCAATGACCACATGTAAAGCTTCATGCCCTGTCATGAGGTGCTGGATCTGTCCTCTCATGCATTTATCTGGTAGTTTTGTCTAGTATGGGAACTGCAAGCTCTACTATCTTCTTGCTTTGGGTGGTGCCATCCCAGATTTCCAGACACGGAGCTCTTGGAAACACTGGCAAACAGCCAGAGCTGTCAGAGACGTCGACTGACATGCACTGGCATCAGACATGGACTGTTGGACTGGGCAGAGCCAGCACCTGTAAACTCTGCCCTGTTCCCAGCCCTCTATCGCAACAGCCAAATGCATCCCAGATGCACAAATAGCAGCTGGGATCGCATGAGGCTTGATGCTTATCACCTTCTTCTTCCTCACAAGGCAGGTGTCTGGAGCCTCTCCTGAAGCGTGGCTGTAGGGACTGAACACATATGCAAGCAATGTGGCTCTTCCAGGTGGTCTGTCTTTCGATGTGCTAGGCTTTGGCAAGCCTCAGCCTCAGCTCAGCTGGGGTCTGCACAGTCTGAAGGGAGTTAGACTGTTAGGATGTGACTTGGATTGCCAATGTCATGCCTGGTCTTGCAGTCACATCAGCAGCAAGTCAGCCACACGACCATGAAGAAGACCCTCACCCATGCTCCTTATGGATGCCTCCAACCAGCCCAGGGACAAAAGTCATGCCTTGAGAAGGCTAAACATGGAGAGGCATTTGCATCACACCAGAAACACATTTAAATAGATCTGACTCAGAACAAACTATATTTTATAATAGAACTGTATCTTAAAAGTTTCCTGTTGTCGTAGTTGTAGCACTCTAGGCAAATCTTTCAGTTCTCCTTGGGAATTCTTTTTAGTCCTGTGCCTGGTCTTTCTGACAATCAGTTTGTGCATATCTATCTCTCTATTTACTGCTATCATGTATTTCTACTAGGATGTTAAAGCTTTTTATTAGCTGTATTCAATGCAAATAAAAATTATAAATATTAACATAGAAGTGCATATTCCTTTCGTAATTTATCATTATTTTACTTTTTTCAATACATTAGTGATAAATAAGTTCCAGTTTGATGATTAAATTCTTAGGGTTTTTTAAAAGTTCTTATTTCCTACAAGTTCCATGCAGGAATTAAACTATGCGTATCAAACTTTGAATATGCGAGCAATCCAAGGATTTGTGTATCCTCATTTATTAGAACAGCAGGCTTCTTTACCAGGCTTCAGAGCAAGTAAGGGTCAGCTTTACGTTTTTGCTCTTGAAGGCATTTTCTTTTATACTTATAAGGGAAAAAATCAGTTTGTTACTAGATAGAAACTACTACTTCTGCCTTTTGAACTGGAAGATGTAACTGGCAAGAGTCAATAACATGAATGAAGCAATGCCATGAGTTTTCTGGATGTGAACCTTGGATGTGGCTTTTGCTTGTTTGCTCTATCAGGCATGCAGCAGCAGAAATGCAAGGCTTCTGTGTAAGCAGAAGAATGAGATCATCCACGGTGACAAGAACACATAGGTTTCCTCTATGTTTTCCTCAAAAAGTGCTAGTACAGCAGAAAATAGGAGAGTGAAACATCAAGGCAAGGCAGGGCTTGGCATAGCAAGGCATGTTGAGGCATTAGGGGGAATCTGTATAGTCTTCCATGGTTGTTTTAAACCGAGTGGTATCAGGGCTTGATGTGGTTATAGCAACACAAAATGTCACAAAATGAATATAAGTAATACACTTCTGTCATTACAATGCCAGACTCACTCTTCTATCTTCACCAACTCATTCTTAATGCAAATTTATTCATACCAACCTCTTGTGAAGCAAGAATGTGATTTATTTTTGAATATGCAAGTACCAAACTTTAGAGATGGAAGAGATATTACACAAAATATGGTCAGAGGATATAGCTATAATTAGTGAGGGAAAATAAGAAACCAAAATAAATTTTTTATTGGTGAAATCTTCCTATCAGTAGAAACCTTGTGTAAGAACTTAAAGAGTACAATTGCCTGTCTCAAACACTGTTAAGACCACAAGGGACTTTGCCATAGTATAAGCACAGAATGGAGCAACAACATGGCACTAAATCCAGGTCTGGCAGAGGTGAGATCTGGCTAGCACATCCTGAGTAATGCATCCAGACAAAAATTCCCACTGTGGCAAGTTGTGTAAAGAAGCAACTGCTTGTATGCGTATCACTGGCCACACAAGGATCACCCCAAGTTATGGGACAGATGTCATCTGGAACCACCAAAGCCCCTCCTAAATATGCCTCTGTAATGGGAACTTGAGATAAGATAAAGGTGGTACTATTCACTGAGTATTATCTCAGGCCAAGGGGGAGGCTAACATAGCTGGGGGAGAAGAATGTATCACTGATAATGGCCACAAAGAATTCAGAATTTATGGGCCACAAGGAAACTCAACTCAGTAACTATGCTGAACCCAACTCACCTCTGAATGGGTAAAATATAATTCCGACAGGGGGAGATCATGACCACTGACTCACGGCCTTATAGACCCACTGACTCAAAAGAAGATAAAGGTTGAGCATTGGTCTAATCAGCATTAGAAGCAAGGGAATCATTAAACCAATAGAATAAGAGAACTGTGTAGACAGTGAGTATTAATTCCTTTGTTTGCAAAAACATATAAATAATGAAAAGGACCCCCATCATGGAGAAGCCCAGGGTGAAGAAGGACCAGTGGGATGCTGCTGGATCCACAGGTGGTGGCTACCCTCTGCTTGATCTCTCTCTCTCTCTCTCTCTCTCAATCTCTCTCTCCCCCCCTCCCCTTTTCTATTTCTATCTCTCTATGTCACATTTACTGTTAAATAAAGTCTATACTATTGACTTCAGCATATGGTCTTGTTTGCACCTTAATTCAGGCAGAGGCATCTCTCAATAATCAGATTTTAACACCTTGTACTTTCATAAGCCAGATCCAGAGGCCTAGCATTGAAAATATTGCTATTTCTGGAGCAGCTGGCTAACGAAATCAGTGCATACACTGAGTTGAAGGTACTTAAATCCATTCAAGACTAGTTTTAACTGAACAGAACATAGAACCAGTTTGGATCTAGGGCAAATAATTTCTCACTCTAGACATATCTTCCAGGTCAGAGGGCAATTTGTTGACACAAAAGGAATTGGAGGTCTGGTAGCAACTTGCAGAGTACACTGCTGCCAGGTGTGACACGTAATCTGCAGCGACTTTTTAGCCCTTTCTACCAGCATTTGGAAGGAAGGCATGCTGTGATGTGCAGGCATGCATGGCTAACTCAGCCACCTAGGGGATGTGCATATCTTGTCAGGTGCACAGTGAAAGAGGCAGGACTCCACAAGAGGCATTCTTGCTTGCCCTACAGCACTCATTCCTATAATTTATTAAGCTGGCCTGACTCTCCCATTTTAAAAACGGTTAGTAACTGATTCATTCACTAATGTGTTCGTACACACACAAAAATACATGGGAAAAAGTCCAAGCTTGCAAACCCTCCTTTGTTTCAAATACTAATCAAGGTTGCTAAGAGACAATAGTGCTGATATCTATTGCACCATTTCCAAACCCAGACATTAATAGTCAAGGGTTTAAAAATCTCATAATAAAATCTGAACATACAATTCCTATCCAATAGAAAAAACCCCACCGTAACTCTTCCCCTATTCTCACCCTAAAACAATATTATCAGCATGATTTTTAGAAGTACTTAGTTCTTACAGCTCTGTTAATATTTCAAAATGAATTCATGATTTGTGCTTTAAAAAAACCCCGAGCTTTCTTTCCTACCAGCCCTTCTTTGAAAGAGAGTATGAGAACAATTTATGTGCATATTAATGTCATGTATTGATCAACTACCTATTCATGTGTAATTTTACTATTATTTAATATTTTGGTTATTCGTTTAGGGCCAGGTATATTATATGAGTCAAAAGAAATACCAATTATTAAATTTTAACAAAATAACACACAGCAAATTGACTTTGAGATATTTCTTAATTAAATGCATCTCTTAAAAGAAAATATTTGGGTGGGATTAATCTCGTGTAACTTTAACCATCTGAAAATTGGGTGCTTAGCCTAAGCTAGTCACTTGTGCTCCTCTGCAGTAATGTAGACAGACTGCAATAGAGAACAATTCATCCAGTCTATCTCAGACACCTATCCTAAAATGGAATGAATTGCCACTTGGAGGAACTTACCTTTCTCCATTTTCTATAAGGGGAACCTGGACAAATAGCTTAGATGAAACCCGTAACTTCAAATGACTAAATGTTGTGAAGATGAATTCTACTCTTAGTCAATATAATACAAATAATACATAAAAGCCACAATGCACAGGTCAAAGTTAATGCCATTGTGATGAAATATCTATTTTCTTGGTTTTGGTAAGAAGAATGTAGGAGTTTTGCATGTCAGGAAACTTCAAGATTTGCAAGAGCCCTAAACTATTAATTTCCTTGCCTTCTATTCTGTTAGTTCTAGTAAGTAGCTACACTGTTTATCATGGAAGTCTTTTCATGTAGCTTTTAAAAATAGGATCAAGTGTTTTTTATGTGTATGGGAGCAGTCATAAGTCCAGAAGCAAGAACAGCAGCATTTGTTGGATTACCTATGACTTAAGCTAAATCCAGTTGCATCTTTAAAGGCATGGTACTGATTGCGCTATCGACATTTCCACATTAATTAAAAAAAAAAAAAAAAAGTAATTATTCGTCTATTTTAAGTAGAATCTCTTCCCTCAGCTACAAGGTTTTTTGTGTGAAAGAAGACATGTCCAGCAACATTAGCTTGGTGTCCCCCCCCCTCACATGTTGAGATCTTTTCCCTGTTCTGACAGTCTCCTTCCTGGGACTGCCTTCCCATAGGATTGTCTCTCTGGGCCCCCAAAACTGCTGATCACCTCCTCCTCTTTCCCACCTTTTAAGGTGAACAGTGAAGAAGGGATGTAGCTTTTCAAATACCAAGGAACAAACGAAGCAGTTACCCAAGGATGGTAACTTATTTATTGATGCTTTCAGAGGACATCAGAGTCAAACTGGTCAGAGAGGCAGATCCGGTAGGATCATGAAGAAGTGCCAGCTATTTTACTGTTTCTCAAAAGTTTTAACTACAAAATCTGTATATAAATTAAATCAACTTCTTTTTAATTCTTTAAATTTTATAAGTATTTATTTGTATTGTGTCCTGGTTTCACCTGGGATAGAGTTAATTTCTTTTCAGCAGCTGGTACAGTGCTGTGTTTTGGATTCAGTATGATAATAAAATTGATAACACATTGATGTTTTGGTTGTTCCTAAGTAATGCCTATCCTAAGTCAAGGATTTTTTGTGTCTCATGCTCTGCCAGTGAGGAGGAACACAAAAAACCTGGGAGGGTGCTTAGTGCAGAATGGATATTCCACACCATGGAACATCATGCCCAGTACATAATCTGGAAGGGGGGATGATCAGGTTTTGGAGATGGGGGCCTGGCATTGGCAAGTAGGTGGTGAATAATTGTATTGCTCACTATTGTTTTTTTGTTGGGATTTATGCTATTATTGTTGTTGGTTCTGATTATTATTGCTGTTGTTATTTACTGCTATTATTATTACATTTCACTTTGTTTCGATTATTAATCTGTTCTTATCTCAACCTACAAGTGGGTTTTTTTGATTGTCCCCCCGTTCTACTGGGGTGGGGTGTGTGTGTGGAGTTAAGTGAGGGGCTGCATGGTGCTTAGTTGCCAGCTGCTCTTAAACCATGATATGTTGCCATATTAGCTGTTCAGAGGTTAAGCAACAAGCCTGAAATGTTAATATTTCTAAGCAAAAGTATTTTAATTTGTTAAGTTAATTTGTTTAAAAAATAAGATTTGGATGGGGCAGAGTTTTAAATCATTATCACCAGCTTTAGTGTCTCCTGCATAATAGTTCACTTCACGTGGGTACTACCAATCTTAAAAGTTTTACTCTGCTCACTGTAAGTGTTACTTTGGGATAGAATGTAGTGTTTGTTCATCAAATACATCTGTGTGTGTGTTTTAAGCAGACTAAATATACATAGACTTTAGGTAAATATAAATAGAGGGTATACATAATAAATCAGAATGGCCTTGACTACATACTCTTCTGAAGGAGATTTGTTGTAAATTGAAATTCTGACTATCAAGAAAGTTCACAAAAGCTGCTTAAAGAGAAACTTCTTCAAGGAAGATCCAGAGAAGACTGACAGTAGCAAGGACAATAGTGTTCAATGTGGAAAATTGAAACACAATGATGTTTAAAAAGCAAAGATAAATATAAACCAGTGAACACAAGTATTTTTCTAAAGCTTTCTGCTTTTTTGGGTTGATTTCCTGAAAACAATTGATAGGAAGCCCTGTTAATTTATATTCAAGTCACATTCACTGAAGTCAGAAAACATGGCTTGGACTACCCTCTCAGTGTACTTTTGCCTTATGCAGTGGCAATGATGGTGGAGCAGGCATGGAACTGGGAAGCACTTTGGAGCCTCAGACACGCTTGGCAATCGCTGTTCCGTAACTGAATGCTATCAAAGGGAGACTCTTCAGCAGGCAGGTGGAGCAGGGCAGGTATCACTTTATTGTCCCAGTAATGTTAAAGAATTTTGGTTTTACATTCTCACTGCTAATATCATCAAATGTTTATGGAAATACCTTACAAATAATTGATAATATACACGTCGGCTAATGAAGATTAAAAGGAATAAGAATCTCTGTGAATTTTTAAATCTGAAGAAAATTTTATTAATTACATTTAATGAGATTGGATATTTAAATTTACCTTCTGTTTGACATTTTATTTTTAACATTTTCTAAAATGTCATTTTCTTACTGTATATCTTTCCTTCTTCAAACTATCTGCAATATTATAATAAGAAAATCTTGGACTGAATTGGCAAAACTCTTTCCTGCTGGAGACACCACTGATTAATTTGTCCCAGTATCCAATTCACCTCATTGATTAAAAAATCCTGTTTAGGTCATCACTGGAAATATTTCCACTGTTCACTTTTATAGCACATTAAATCCCAGTATCTCAGAGTCTTTGGAAACACTAATCAATCTTCATAGCTTAGGTATGAAATAGGAAGTAATATTCCCCATTTAAAAAAAAAAAATAAATAAACTTTGTGACATAAAACCAAGCTTTGGTTAAATACCCATTGCTCCACTCAATACAGAAGATAACTGACCTGTTTTATGCAGAAGCATCAGACAAGATGATCTAATGGTCCCTGATGGCTTAAAAATCTATGGAACTGCCAAATGACTTCTGCAGGGCCACAGGGTGAGTGACTGAGAGCCACTGAATTGGACATATCAATAGGAAGCAATTGAAAAATTGCTAGGTTCCTCTTCATTAGTATAAATATCAAAAGTAAAGAAGAAAATTATTTACTAGGAGGAATTCTTAGCTCATTATATTTGATTATGATACACTATTTCCAGGGACATTGCTCTTAACAAGTGAGTCTGCTTGTTAATTGTTAATATTAAAATGTTGCTAAATCCATTCCCTGATAGTTTAAAACCTTTCCAAATTTAGTCAAAGAACATACGTCACCATAATAAATTACCAAGGAAATACCAGGATGCATAATCCCACAGTTCTATTTGCAAATCCAAGTGAAAAGAAAGCCCTGCAGTCCTCTCTGAGGGAAAAATATCTTGCTTAATATTATGGGAAAGCATGGTCCCTAATGACCTGGACAGTCAGATGTTCTGACACTGTCAGACTTCTAACAAGGTCACCATGAAGAAGAAAAACACTTTACAGTAAAAGAATGAAATAGTTAAGAAAATCTAGATTAATATTTTATTTTGATCTTTGTGAGAACACAGCATTGATTATTAAATGTACAGTATATTTTATAATATAAATATATATAATATATATATAAAATATATATTTATTATATAATTTTATAATAAAGTCTTAAAACAAGTCTACTTTGAAGGACTATATTGAGTCAAAATATTTAACTGTATAATAAACTTGAAATTGTTCTTGCTGTATCTTAAGAACTCACTTGTAAATTCATTTTACAATATATATATTTAATGCAGTTTGCCGTAGACAAATCTTTGCAAATATTTTCTTCTGTTGTCAAAACTTTCATCAAAGAGGGCAACAGTAGAAGATATCATTATCTAATACTCTGATAAACACATTGCATCAGTTCTGCTTTCAGGTGGAGTTTTGCATATAATTTCTTGTTTTTTCTGTGACATAAAGCTATGTGTCTGTGATCCTCCATTTGTTGTTATCCAATATTTAGCTGTCGTATTTTGGTATGTGCTTGCTGAAAACTGTGGGTGACAGAAATGTTATATCACCACTGGAGAGCCAGTTTCTTGAAGAAAAAGTAACACTCAAACCACCTTGCAAACAGCCCACTCAAGCCCAGTTGTGTTTGAAATCTATCCCTCTCTAAGGCTGACATCCTTTGCAGAGGGCACAGATGTCATCCTGGTGTTGAAAAAGAGCTGCTGCAAAGAAACCATAGCCTCTATTTGTCTGTTCAGTGATGGGTTGCTATTCAAAACTGCAAAACACCACGCCTGAGATTCCCAGCCTGCACTGAGACAACGTGGTTTATTGTCCTCCTTCTCCACACATTAAGGGCAGATTAGCTTTAGAAATAAAATCAAGCTTCTGAAGTCATTGAAGACAAAGTATTTTATTAGGTCCAGTGATTAGTTTTAGGTCATGATTACTTTTCTACCATGTGCAGTGAGAGATACCATAATGAAGTTGCCATCATTTCTAGGTTTTTTAAGACAGCTGTCATAGAAACGGCAGAAATTGTTCCAAAGCAAAGGACAACTTTCCATGGAAGGGTGAAAGTCAGTGAGGCAAGCAAGGTTCATTTATTTAGGATTGGAGCTCGGTAAATGATGCTAACATTTCAGAAGTGTTTCACTGGAGCATAGTCTAACCAATACTAGAGGAAAAGTCCCATTCTTGAGTCTGTCCTCACACCTCTGCAACTGCTGTGCAGAACCTCTGTCAGCAACCTCATCAGCCTTCATGTTGCTCAAATCACAAAAAAGGTTAGCTAGAGGGTTTTTATCAATACATTAATAATAAATCTTAGGCTATGACAATTTTAATAATTGTTTCATTTACAAAACTGTGCAATTTGATCTGTAAGTACAATGCTTTCCATCTCCCATTACCAACACTGGGACCAGTCCAAACCTGATCTCAGAAGATTAGTTGCCAGATCCATTTAAAGTTTCTGTGTGAAAGTGAGGATAAACCAGTGAAGATGGATGCCACTCCTTGTTACTTGCAATCGAGCAGAAGACAGGATGCCATCAGGGAAGGTAATGGTCTGTTAGCTAGTCTGTGAGGGCCAAGCAGGGGACAGGAGAATATGGACATGCCAGAGACAGTGGCAGCAGCAGGGAGGGAAAATGCATTCGGAAACGGGACAGCAAATTGAGTGAGACTAATGTAGGGATCAGGAGGGATGCAGAGGAGAGGCAGACAAGCGTGAAGATGAGGATGTGGAGTCAGAGTGCAGGTGAATGTGCTGTAACAGAAGGGAGGAAAATGCCAAGAAGGAAACTGTGAGAAGAGGACGAAGTATGGCGGTCAAGCAAATGCTGCAGCATGGGAGCTATGTGAAACCATGGAAAGAAAATTCAAACAGGTCACTGCTTCTGTGGCAGGGACAGAGAAATCTAATACACAGGGATTCCTAGTAGATAGAGTATTTTGGATAAGTGAGCTGAGAGGTTGCATTTCTGGAAGGGTTTTTAAGAATAAACTTTCTTTAAACTGAAAAAATGCTAAAAAGGAGATAAAAGGGGAATCTTACATTGACGTCTTACATTTTATTGACTATTTTGGAAGCTTATTTTTTACAGATAAGCCCTTTTTCTGAGAACTGGAATTGTCAGACCTTGTTTCAGAGCTATCATTACAGTATATAAGCCAATATAAACCAAGTAATTACCATTGTTGCCTTTCTAGAAGGAGCTCACTAGAGATACATGCACTTACATGAGATAGTTGTGAATAAACTTAAGCCAGATGTATTTTTAAGGTAACACAGACTTCTTCATTCTGTTACACAAGACAAATCACTCCTAGGATCCTTCTCTAGAGTTTAAGACAACCAGTGGTGTCAGAGTGTGTTAATACTGTACAGTCCAGTGGCTCTACCAAGATTTATCTTTCAAAAGTTTGCCAGTGTTATAGTGTACTGCTGTTTTACAGTCCAGCAACTTCCAAGGTTTATCTTTTTGCAGAAATCCATATAAAAGTTACAGCATCTTGGACAGTTTTGATAGGAAACATCCATAATCACTGAAAGATTGAAAACTATTTGAAGTTAGACACACTAATAATCTTCATTGCTTTCATAGCAGGTGTCACCTTTTACTTTAGAAATGCACAATGTCAGAGTCCTCTAAGAAGGGAGACTAAATTTCTAGACTGATGGAGAGCATTGAATAGACTTGTGGGCAGATGGTTTGGAAAAGGCTTCATTTTTCCATGACTTTTTCAGTTGCAGTCTACATAGTAAAAAGAATAAAGTTTATGCTGAGATTCTATCTAACTTGCCAGAACTTTTGTGCCATGGAGGAAAGCCTTAAACACTCTGTACTCTTGCTCCATGACACCATGAGTCAAGTAGAAACCTGGTTGAAGGCCATTGAATCTTCCTCTGCAAAGGAGGGGAGACAACAAGGATGAAGAGCTGGCTCAGCTTCGCTTCTAGTTTTTTCTCTCTTTAAGCAGACCTGTTCCTCCACAAAAGGGGAAATAATCTGTACTAAAAACTGGTCTGGTGTAGGGGTGGCCTTTAAGAACTGAGAAACTGAAAATAAATGCTGAGGAGCAGTCAGATACCTGTTCTGCTATTGCAGTTTCAAAAATATTTTCAGTCCTAGGGACAGAATTGTTACATCATAGCGAAGACAATATATAACTGTTTTATTGATATTTATTTTTAAAATCTCATGTTTTTTCAGGTTTCTTCATTTTTAGTACATACAACACTTAATCATTCTAAAATAGTTATTATGATAGTTTTGAGTTTTCTAGAATGTCTGTTTTCTAAATATCTACAGAACATGAAAACTACACAAGATAGTTCATCCTACTATGTTTATATAGTCACTGATAAACCACTGGGTTTATTCCACTTCAGGAAAACTGGATTCGTTAAGAACTTCTCACAGCCCATTAGTCGGGATGTTATGCAATAACTTCTAAGATGGCAAAACTTGAATTGGACAACTTTATTTACATGGCTTAGAAGAGTCATTCAGTATACTATAGCATGTTCACAGAGATATTTTTTATAAGATCTTTTGCAAAGTGAATATAGAATGGCACACTATGTGGTTTTATTCATACATCATTCACCAAATCACTTTCAATCATTTACCAGCAGTCTTGGTCTATCAAACAGGTCTCAAGTGACCAAACAATGGCAAATATGATCTTATCTCTGTGAAAGGAAGATCCAAGGAACTAGAGGTCTGTCAGTGTGACCTCGGTGCCAGGGAAGGTCATGGAGCAGATTATCTTGAGTGCCATCATGCAACATGTGACAATCAGGGGATCAGACAGGACAAGAGGAAATGGAGTTTTAGATTAGATATTAGGAAAAATTTTTTCATTGAAAAGGTTTAAAAGCATTGGAATGCCCAGCGAAGTCCTGGAGTCACCATCCCTGGAACTGTTCAAAAAATTTGTGGATGTATCACTTTAGAACATGGTTTAATGATGTGGTGGTGGTGGTTGACAGTTGGACTGGATTTTAAAGGTCTTCTCCAACCTTAAGGATTCCTTGATTCTACGATTTGCTGGTGCTGCTCTTACTAACTGATGTTTGTAAGTTTTTTTCTGCAATGTCTTAACTTTTATGGTAGATTTGAAACGTTGGCTTCACAAATACTACCTGAGATGTAAAGAAAGAGGAGCTTCTGAACACTGTTCTAATGGGAGATACATAGATTTCAAAGAGGTGATGAGACATACAATGGAATCTCAATCAAAGAATTAATTTCAAGATCACAGGTGTAAGTCATGCTGCATCAAACCCTCCCTCAGAAGAACAGAGAAACAAAACCGACTTACAGCAATGAGGTATTGTAGCAGAGTAGTAGAAGACTCTCATTCAGTGCAAGGAATATGTGATAATGTGGGTGTGTGTGAGTGCATGGCAAGATGCACCCATGTGAAGATCGGATATCTTTTGTCACTCACAATCACACAGTGTTGTTGTCCTTTATGTGACTCCTGTTTCAAGCAACTAAAGACACATGTGAGGAAAATGAACAGTCCAAGATAATTTTTCAGTAAGGCAAGATATGAATTATTTTTTGAAATTCATGCCTCAAACTATATGTAGAAGTCATCATCACTGTAGAAGACAAATATCCTTGACCATGAAGGAAAGATTTAATCTCCAAAATATATGGGGTTTTTGTCCTAAATCAGATGTCAGCTGCAGTCCTTCTTATTTACCCACTGTCCATTAGTTCCTAGTAATTCAGTCTGTACGCAATCCTTTTCTTTGAAGTCTGTTGCCAACTCATTAAATGTTCCAAACTTTCCAGTACATGGATTTATGAGCAATTAAGAATTTCTCAGACTCAGTAGTCAGGAAATATAGCTCATTATCTGTTGCAAAGGCATTTGGCCAATTTAAGGAGATTCTTCAATTGAAAAAAACATTGTCTCCTAACAATGTTACCCAGTTTCTTGCTTTTCAGATATTTTGTCCCATTTTTTTTTTCACACCCTACAATGTCTCTAGTATGAACAGCTCTTCCATTAAAAAAAAATTGCTATATTTTACCTAGTTGTTTTCCAACAGTAAATTTACTGAGCTCATCTAATGGCTCTGATATAATGGATGAAAAAACTCCATTGCCTGAGTGCAGGTCTTGAGACATATATTCAGACAAATGTTTTACCTTATTGCCCTTTTTTCCTTATTCCTGGCAATATATACACAGTATGTTTGTGTTAACACATTTTCTCCAAAATCCAAGGTCCTGCAGTTCCTTCTGCCAACTCTGCCATTTATTTGAAATCTCTATTCTTAAATGGCAATTTTCACTTTAGACCTACAGGAAATGTATCTGAGTGTGTCACTAGATAAAGTTAGATTTTCTGAACCTTTCATCTTCTACCCCTTGGATAATTTTCTTACTTGTGTTAAAGTAGCGTCATTTCTGTTGAAAGACTGCTCTTTTTGAAATTTGTCACCAGGTGGTTCTCTAAACTTTATTTGCAATTTCTAACAGTACCTTTTATTTACTGGACAACTCTTCAATGCTTTAAGTTGCTGGTGGTGTAGCAAAGCAATCACACAAGCAGTTTTGAAAGATTTATTGTCTGGTACAATTTTTTGTGAATGGACCTGCTGCTCAGGCTATGTTCAATGCTGTTTGTAAAAGCATCACAGATAAACGGTGTCTGAGTTAAGACCTGCACAAAACCATTTAAGTAATGCTAGAGTCCAGCCAGGGCCAGCTCTCAGCTCTCCGATATGAGCAAAAGATGAAGTCATGGTGCGGGGCAGATCATGAGTACTACTTGGTTATGCACAAATCTCAGTAACGTCGTTCACGTACATAAGTGCTTGCAGTTTCAAATCCCATTCATGGTGAAAGTATTTACTATGCTTATCCTCAGTTCTAGGTAAAAATCTCAGACATCTTTAGGAAAAAAAGTGAACCCCCCCACTAACTTATCTTTGGCTTAAAACAAATCACAATTAACCAATTTCTTAAACTCTTTTCTTTGTTCTTTCCTGAACAGAATTTCTGGTTCTTTGTAACCCTTAAGCTACTGCCTGCCTGAATCTTCTTTAGCAAGCTGGTGAAAAATGTCATCATATGTATTTCCAGAATGTGTTTTAAACTGTTGACTAGTACCTACACTTTAGCATCTTCCAGCACTATGTAAGGCCACCTTAGGATTCCCTATATCTACTGGTATCTGTATGCAAGATGTAGCTATAACCTCTTACTAAAAACCATCAGATTTTTAATTTCATCAGGGTCACATTGTACACAGGCAGCTAATCACTCTTAAATAATAAATAAATAAAGAGAGGAAAAGAAAATACCTTTAGTCTACTTATAGACAAACGTGTGTAAAAAAAAAATATATTTAATAGGTTATTTTCCTTCTGTGTATGTGACAAAGAGCCCGCCTTCCATCAGAAACAGGTCCTACTTCTAAAGGCTATTGATGGGTAGTGCTAATAGCATTTTACCACTCTTCTTGATAGTGTTGTCATACATATATCATACATACATACTGACATATCATCTATATGAATATGAGTATAGATGAATGTGTGTATATAAAATATGTACATATACACATTTATATATGTACATATATATATAGAAATTCAGAAACTTCAAATGAATGGTTTCTCAGCTCTCTGCAGTATGCATAGGATAGGGTACAACCACCAGCTTTTAAGTATTTCAATACTAGACAAAATAACATTCTGTATATAAAATACTCTCCTTCAAGGTAGATTTTCTTAACAGCCCTTTTCACCCAAAACTGCTTGACTCACAGTAAGATCTTTAAGTTTCAGTTCAGATTAAAGAAATTAACCAATGAGAGAAGAAAGAAAATGCAGAGTGCCCATCTCTTCATGTAAAACACATACAACACACAAACACTGTCAACAGCCTGGCATCCTGTCCCACACACTTCCAGCAACATGTATTAATAAAAAGCCCCTGTATCCAATGACAGCACCTTGTTAAAGCTCCAACATCAATCACGTTTTTAAAGGAATCTTTTTTTTTTTTTTTTTGCATATCCCTAATTGAATCCTTTGAAAATATGCCAGAAAGGTGAGACACATTTTTTGAATCTTTTCTTCTCTGGCTCTTTAATTACCCTTCCCTGAAAGGAACAGACATGGAATAACAGAAAGACTATTACAGGAAAGTTTCAATAGAAAACTGAAATATCCCACTACTGGCGTTTTTAAGGGATAACATTTTTACTAAATTATCTGGGATAGATGCAGCTTTGGAGAGTGGAAAGGTAAAACCACTGGCAGAGCAGCTGTCTGTTTGATCTCAGGTGCAAGCCTGAGAACCACCCACATGGCCCTGCCTGCAGAGGAAAATGTACTCTGACAAGTGGAGGTCAGATAAAACAGTTCCTCTTCTCAACCCTCTGTTGCACCTCTCAGTCATTTTACACTTTTTCTCTCCTACCATCACTGTCTTGATTGTGATGCTTTTGATGCATATGAAATAAAAATGGCCCAAATTGGCTCTGACTGCTGCACTCCAAAGGGGTCAGTATACTGGAACTTGATTTTTTCAGAGAAAGCTTCAGCCTTTGCTGCACAAATCAAAATTTAGCTAAGAAATTCAGGGTTTTCATTTCAATTAAGCAGGAGTGCAGCACTCTGAAAACCATGTTCACCACAATATGAGCACATAAATAACATATATACTTCAATACTTTCAAAGGAATAATATAGCAATTTTATTCATCAGTCTGCCACTGTATCCTGTACCTTTGGTGACCTGTTGAACTTTCGGCTTTATCATATTTACCTGCTAAACCTCCTCAAACACAGTGCAGTTATTTTAAGTAAAATAGATTTGTCACAATTCTCTCTCTCTCCTTGCTGTTGCCTAACAATGGCAGGTGTGCAAAGGCAAGAAAATGCTACAAGCCCCACTTTGGCTCCACACAGAACACATGGAATGAAAACTGAGAGACGGAGCCAGATGCTGCAGAGGTAACATCGTCTTTCGTTTATCGTCTCATCTCATTCCTCAAGGCAGCCAATCTTCCATCCCCTCTGCGCCACTGACAGTAATCCTATGCGAAGCAGTGTCACCATATAACCATTAAAGAGAAGCAGCAGTAGCAATAATACTCAAGGTGCCTTTCCTATCTTTCCTTTTAAAAAGATCAAACTTTGGTATATTCTGGGAAATAAGAACAGTTAGATCTGCTCTGTGAAATCGAATCTTCATTGAAAAAGGAAGAAGGCAGAGACAGACCTACTAGCAACTGTTCTGATTTTTAAAAAATCATGCTGGCAATATTACAGGGAAAGATTACAGATAGTTATGTACATGTGTACAAGCACACAAACAGATAATTGAGAGACCAGAACTACGCTGGCTTTTTTTGAGAAAGCACCATATGAAAAGGTAATGACTGAAAACTCCAGACAAGTAGTTCCTATAAACCCCCACACCTGGTTAGCTGTAGCTCCCATCTGCCATCCTCCTTGCTTTTCTCAGTGCAGTTTTCTTTATACAGAAATAGTGTATATTAGTGTCATCATCATATTCAAGCACACTGTTGGGATTTAGATAATAATGCAACTGATCCCTCTTCAGGCTGTCAGTGTGAACATGAGGCACACTAATGTGCAGACATATGCAGAGAAAGCAAAGTCAGAGGCTTGGCCAATATATGTGCCTGAACACCAGCCTCTTTCAACCAGAGCTGACCATGGGCTTGTATAAATAGTCGTATCCTGACAAATAACACACTTGCTTTCCACTCTCAGCCTGTGAAACTGTGTAATGGGCACAATTGCTTTAAGTGCCATATGAAGGAGTGTACCACCAGCTCCCACCTCAACCCACCAGACACTAGCTCACAGATTTTGCAGATCCCATTGCACCACCGGTGAAAGTTTTAAACCCATCACCTTACCTCCAGAAACAGGGTACTATGCCCCAGCACTCATCCACTGCTAGGAGCAGGGCACTACTGCCCCTGCAGCTCCATCAGGCTGCTCCTTCAGAAGCCTTCAGGACCTCCAGTGTCTTTTCCTCTAGCTTCCTTCTTTTCCTCCTTCTCCTAGAAACACTTACTGCTCCATGCAGCCTGCTAAGCCAAGCCTAACCAGCTTCTTCCTGTATCTTCCCTCTTCTCCTGGAGACATCTACAGGCCTTATGCTGAGCAATGCCCCATAAAGAAACAATGCTGAGATTACCAGTTATCAAGATCAGTCTCTGGGTTGACAGCCTTCTTTTAAAATCCATTTGGATTTGCTCCTGTGGAAACTTTTGTCTCTTGGGACAACTTGACAATATCATCTTTCCCTAAATAAAATACTGGGTTTCAAGACAGGTGTCTATAAATATAGACCTCAGCTGCTCATGTATCTCTTTGACAAGAATGACTATTAAGGTGATAAGATCTTAAGGCTTAAACAACCAGAGGACAGCTTATCTAAACATGCTAAAAATGCATTTCCTGTCAACTGTTTTCCACCTCTGTGGAACAGAGCTAAGAAAAATCCTAATTCCTATGAAAATATTGGTGTATATTGTTGTGAATTAGTTCAGAAATGCATCTGAGAAAAATATTTCCACTAAATATTTTTCTCAGAAAGACTCTGCCACATCATTCACCCATGCAAAAGGATGTTTAACCTTAGTTGGTGAAAAAACAGATTTAGCCACAATACATTCAGTGCTTTTGTTAGATTTGGGAATAACATTCTCAAGAAGTCAATGACTCTAAATAGCTGAATTCTATCTGACCTTCCCACTTTAAATACAATTCATGTTCAATTATTTTCACATTGGGGAAAGGTAATAAATATTCATCTCCACGGGGAATTATTTGGTTGGACTATCAATTTCAGAGGCAGGCAGCCTCAGGACTTATGACTAGCAAGTCAATCAAAATAGCTTCTTCATTTAGATACTGCCAAAGTTCAAATCCACACAAAAACCTTATTGGATACATTGCTTGAACATTGAGATAAAAGTTCATGATGGTCTCTTCAGTCTGGGCTTACCTTCTGCTGGTGGGAGAAGAAGCACTGCAGCATGTTCTCCTAGGGAGCAAATCTGCATCCTTCTCAAGGGGTCCTAAGGAGGACCTAATGTACCACTTCTCAGCTGACTATAGGTTATGATTTCCCACAGATGCTGTATATATACCACCTTGACAATGCTTTAAAAGAAGACCCAGGGGTCAATTTATGCATTTTTTATTACTATTACTGTAATTTAAAATAAACAAACAAATAAAACAAATAGAGTCTGAGTGGAAGGAGCCAGATCTTTATCCCTTCCCTTCTGAGCCCTCACCCCTTCTGAGTCCAGCTCCAGTCTGATCTCATAAATCCTGCAGTCTGGTTTCCACTGTCTCACAGCTTCCCTGGGAAGCTGGAAGGTACTTTCTGCTTCTCCAGGCACAATAAACTGTTGGTTAATACAAATTTTTGAGAATCTGATCCCATGACCAGGGGAAAACTGAACAAAGGGAAAGTGCTTGGCAATGGCTCTGCAAACTAGCTTGGTGCAACTCAAAGATAACCTAGGTCCACCCCCTCTGCCTTGGGCAGGAACACCTTTCATTAGATCAGGTTTCTCAGATCTCCATGTGACCTGCCCTTGAACATTTCCAGGGATGAGGAACCCCCAGCTTCTAGGGGTAATCTGTTCAAGCTGTACCAGGGAGGTTCAGCTTTGTCATCAGGAAAAAATTTTTCATTGAAAGGTTGTTTAAGCATTGGAATGGGCTCCCAGGGAGGCGGTGGAGTCACTATCCCTGGAAGTGTTCAAGAGATAACTGGGCACAGCACTTAGTGCTATGGTTTAGCTGATGTGGTGTTCTGTCAAAGTTGGGACTTAAAGATCTTGGAGGTCTTTTCCAACCTTAATGATTCTGTGATTCTAAGGTTGTAAATAAAGCAAAGTAAAGGTACAGATAGAGACCCAAAAGCATACAGCTTTGATCTTACCTCCCTAAATGGCTAGCACTCCAAGTCCCTCTCTTCTGCCCTTCCAGCTAGTAAGCAGAATGTGGTGGTTTGTGTTAATTTTTTCTATTTTGATTTTTCCTGCCTTCAGAGTCCTTTAAGTTCTTCTGTGCTTCACTCCAGTCATCCCTTTCAGTAACAGTGATATCCGTCTTTGTTTAATCAGCAAATTTAATATGTACCCCAGGAATGAGAGGGGACCCTTGTAGTGTTCTGTCACCTGCTTCCAATTTTGCAGTCATAGAATCATAGCATAGATGTTGGAATGGACCTCTGGAGATCATTTGGTCTAGCTTTCCTGCTCAAGCAGGGTCATCTAGAACACACTACCCAGGACCATGTCCAAATGGCTTTTGGGTATCTGGGCAATCTGTGCCAGTGCTGGGTCATCCTCACAGTAACAAAGTGTTTCCCAATGACCAGACAGCACCTCCTCTGTTTCAGTTTATGCCTACTGGTTTGTGTCCCTAAGTTTCTGTCACTGGACACCACTGATAAGAGCCTGGATTTGATGTCTTTGCACCCTCCCTTCAAGTGTTTATATACATTAATAAGATGCCCCTGAGTCTTCTCTTCTCTAGACTAAACAGTTCCAGCTCTCCAAGCCTTTCTTCATATGTGAAGTGCTCCGGTACCTTAATCATCTTTGTGGTCCTTCACTGGGCTCTGTGGAAGAGCTCCATAGCTCTTTTTTTCTGAGAAGCCCAGAATGGTGCCAGGTACAGCCTCATCAGTGCTAAGTTGAGGGGAAGGATTGCCGCTATGATAGCTGATACAGACCTTGCCTTATCTATTTTTAAATTCTGGAATTATTTTCACATGTTCTCCAGCTTAATTAATACTTTCCTGTCACATAATTCAGTGCAGTTCAGACTAGAATGGTCATACTGATCAGACTAAAGGTCTATCTGTCAATAACCCATGTCTATGAAAGAGAATAAAAATGGAGTGAGTGTACAGCTTTACTTCCCTTTAGAGTGTCTCCTTACCTCCATAAATGTATGGTTTACAGACTTCCTAATCGGAATAGATATCTATATATTTAATAGCCTTGAAAGACTTTTCTTCAATTATTTTTTTCAGATTGCTTTATGAATTTACTTAAGCATCAACAACATCCTGTATGTAGGAGTCCTTCAGGTGATGTGTGGTAGATTAGATCAACTGTGTTTTCTGTGTCTAAAAATAAGCTGTGTTGCCAGGAATAGGTAGCAGACTGGTCTGGCCAAATTTATCTTCAGCAAACCGTTTTGCCTCTTTACCTTCCACTTACAACCATGTCTTCAATTTTTCCTTCCTTGAACTCAGACAAAAGTGCCCGTCTCTGTTAGATCACTTTTTCTGTTTGGTTAAATATAATTGCTATTCTTCAAACCCCTTACACAATCACACCCTGCTTAAAAATCTCTTACAGGCTGGATCATGAACAATCCCACTTCTGACTATGCATCTGCTTTCAGAACACTGAAGATTATCATAGAATAGAATGATAGAATGGCTTAGGTTGGAATGTACCTTAAAGGCTATCTAGTTCCAGACCTCATCCCAGGGGCAGGGACACCTTTCACTAGACTAGGTTGCTCAGAGCCTGGTCCAACCTGGCTTTGAACACCTCCAAGGATGGGGCATCCATAGCTTCTCTGGACAACCTATTGAAGTGTCTCATCAACATGACAGTAGAGAATTTCTTCCTAACATCTAGTCTAAACCTACTCTCTTTCAGTTTGAATACTTTCTCCCTTATTCTGTCAATACATGATCTTGTAAACAGTCTCTCTACATCTTTCTTGCAGGCTCCCTACAGGTACTGGAAGGCTCTAATTAGGTCACCCTGAAATCTTCTCTTCTTCAGGCCAAAAAATCCCAATTTTCTCAGCCTTTTCTTCTAAGAGAGGTGCTCCATCCCTCTAATCATCTTGGTGACCTCCTCTGGACTTGCTCCAACACTGCAATGTCCCTCCTTCACTTGGGACCCAGAGCTGGATCCAGCACTCCATATGGGGTCTCACCAGGGCAGAGTAGAGGGGTAGAATCACTCTGCTTGCCGTGCTTCTTTTGACACAGCCCAGGACATGTTTGGATTTCTGGGCTGTGAGTGCATGTGGCCAGCTCAAGTCCAGCCTCTGTTCATCCCCCAGTCTGTATCTGGTTTGCATGTCCCAGTTTTGGTAGCTGGGAGGACTCCAGGGGTGGCTTCTGTGAGAAGCTGCCAGAAGCTTCCTCTGCGTCAGCAGAGCCAGTGCCATCCGGCTCCAGGATGGATCTGCTGCTGGCCAAGACCAAGCCAATCAAGAACGACAGTAACACCTCCGTGATAACATAAAAGTTGTCAGGCAGATGAAAATTGCAGGCAGGGTAGAGAGGAGTGAGAATGTGTGAACAACTCTGCAGATACCAAGGTCAGTGCAGAAGTAGGGGCAGGAGGTGCTTCAGGCCCTGGAGCTGACATTCCCCTGCAGCCCATGGTGCAGACCAGGGTGGTCTGCTGACATTCCCCTGCAGCTGTGCCCCTGCAGCCCTTGGAGGAGACCCACGCCATAGCAGGTGGATGCATGAAGGAGGCTGTGACCCTGTGGGAGTCCCATGCTGGAGCAGGGTCCTTGCAGGGCCCTCCTGACCCATAGAGAGCAGAGCCCATGTTGGAGCAGGTTTTCCTGATAGGACCTGTGGCCCTGTGGAGGATCCACCCTGGAGCAGCCTGAAGGACTGCACCCCATGAGAAAGTGACCCACATTGCAGCAGTTTGTGAAGAACTGTTGCCTGTGGGGAATACTCACAACGGAGAAGTTTGTGAAGGGCTGTCTCCCATGGGATGGACCCCATGGGGAGAAGGGAAAGGACTCCTCTCCCTGAGCAGTGGCAGAAACAACCTGTAATGAACTGAATGCAACCCCCATTCCTATCTCCCTGTACCACTGGGGGCAGACAGGAGGGGAGGTAGAACTTGGGAAGGAAGGAGGGGTGGGAAAAAGTGTTTTTAAAACTTATTTTACTTCTCACTCTCCTGATCTGATCCTATTAGTAATAAATTTAATTAATATCCCCACTTCGAGACTGTTTTGCCTGTGACAGAAATCAGTGAGTGATTTCTCCATGTCCTTATCTCAACTCATGAACCCTTCATTATATTCTCTCTCCTCTGTCCAGACTGATAGAGTGGCTTTAGTGGGTACTTGGTGTCCATCCAGAGTCAATCTATTACACCACCAAGGGTTGTCCTGACCCAGGTGTAGCATCCTAAAATTGGTCTTGTTAAACCATTTGAGATTCCTGTGGGAAACTTGTCCAGGTCCCTCTGAGTGGCATCTCATTCTTCAGGTGTGCCAACTTTACCACTCAGCTTGGTGCCACCTGCAAATTTTCTGAGGGTGTCTTCAATCTCGTTTTCTATGTAATTAACAAAGATATTAAATAACACTTGTCCCAATACAGGGCCCTGTGGGACACCACTTGTTACTGATGTCCACTGGAACTCTGAGCCTTTGACCACTACCTTCTGGATGCAACCATCCAACCACTTTCTTATCCATCTAAAATCTCATCCATCAAATCCATCTCTCTCCAATTTAGAGAGAAGGATGTTGTGGGGGACCATATCAAAGGCTTTACAAAAGTCCAGATAAATATATCTAGAGCCCTTCCCTTGTCCACTGATGTAATCACTCCATCATAGAAGGCCACAGTGTAGGTCAGGCAGGACTTACCCTTGGTGAAGCCGTGCTGGCTGTCTTAAATCCTCTCTCTGTTCTCCATATGCCTTGGCACAACTTCTAGAAGGATCTGTTCCATATTCTTCTTAGCTGCAAGAGGTGAGGCTGACAGGTCAATAGTTTTCAGGGTTCTCCTTTCTACCCTTTTTAAAGATGGGTTCCAAGTTTTCCCTTTTTCCAGCCACCTAGGACTTCATCTGACTGTCATAGCTTTTCAAATATCATGGAGAATGGCTTGGCAACTACATAATTGAATTCTCTGAGGACCCTAGGATGCATCTCATTAGGTTCCATAGACTTCTGTACATTCAGGTTCCTCAGGTGATCATGAACCTGATCTTTACTTACAGTGGAAGGGACTTTGCTCCCCCAGTTCCCATGCTGCTGTCCACCCACTCAAGAATTGTAGGAAGAGAGGTTGCCATTCAAGACTGAGACAAAAATGTTGTTGGGTATCTCAGCCTTCTACTCATCCATTGTTATCAGTTTACCAGCTTTGTTTATCGGGGGTATACCTTCTTTGGGCTATTTTGCATATAGGCCTAATCAAAAATTAGGTTTGTTATCACATGAAATGAATAAAGGAAATGTTAAATTTTATAAAACATTTTAAATTATGGGAACTGTTCTCTTATTTGTGCAAAATCTATATCAAAATCTACCTTAGTACTTAACTGTTTTTGTGGTTTCACCCCAGCCAGCAACCAATCCCCACACAGCCGCTTGCTCATTACCCCCACCAGCAGATCAGGGAGAAAATTAGAAAGGTAGAAATGGTAAAAGGTAGAAAACTCACGGGTTAAGATAAGGTCAGTTCAATAGGGAAAGCAAAAGCCTCAAACACAAGTAAAGCACAAGAAGAAAATAATTCACTGCTTTCCATGGGCAGTGGGTGTTCAGCCATCTCCGGGAGAGCAGGGCCCTGTCAGGTGTAAAAGTTACTTGGGAAGACAAAGCCATCACTCCAAATATCCTGCCCTTTCTCCTTCTTCCTCCCACTTTATATAGTGAGCATGATGTCATATGGCATGGAATATCCCTTTGATCAGTTTGGGCTAGCTTTCCCAGCTGTGTCTCCTCCCAGCCTCCCATGTACCCCCAACCTCCCTTGCCAGCATGGCAGTATGAAAAGCAGAAAAGGCCTTGGCTCTGTGTAAGCCCTGCTCAGCAATAACGAAAACGTCTCTATGTTCTCAATTCTGTATTCAGCACAAATCTAAAACATAGCCCTATACTAGCCACTATGAAGAAAGTTAACTTTAGCCCAGCCAAAATCAGCACTGCTGTTCATAAAATGTAATCTAGCTTTGAAATATATGTTGCCAAGAATTTTCAGAAAACTGTTCTAACATAAAACTATGAGTACAATTATCAGAATATTTACTCTCTAGCCTTGCCACCCACCCTAGGCTATTTATGTGCCCAACCTTGGGTTAAGGGTAGGTTAAAATTAAAGTACTTAAACACACTATCTGCAAATACAAAGCACTAGTAAGCGATAATGTTAGTCCTGCTAAATAGGACAAAACAAGCCAAATTTTGCTCCTATTCACATAGGATTGTGAGCAGATGACAGTCACAAGGATTCAGTCTCCATTTAGTTGTTAAAATGTTTTATTCCTTGATAACTGACAAAGGCATTATTTGTAAGTTTTGAGTCATTATTTGTCTAGCACTGGAAGCTAATCTTTTGCCTACTGCTATATTAGCCTAAATTGATAAAAACTTGTGATTATTTCTTCATTCATTCCTTTTAATATTTTCTAAAAGTAAAATTATTTCCATGTCTTCATGGAAAATTCCTCTATAGCTGTGGGTGGAAGGAATGAAGCTGGTTAAGTAATTCTGAATTAATTTTAGAAAACTTCTCTTTTGCTACATAGAAGTATATTTATGTTTTTAATTAAAAAATAAAGAGGCTGTAAATTGCTGGTCAATTTTATACTGTTCTGTCACCTCCCATTAATGCAAATATGGAAGATATATTCCATAAAATAAATATATGAGGCAAGGATTCATGTGGCATGCTGATAGTCTTTTTACAGTACCTAGCATAACATAGCTGTAACCTAGCTGATGTCTCTCAGCTCTACAGCAATATAAATGTTAATAAATTCCGTCAGTTAAAATGTGATGTTCAGAGAAGGATTACTAAACAGGTACTTACATAAGCATTATCAGAGAGTTGTACCTATTTTATATAACTGATCAGTCATTAAGCACAATAGGGAAAAGAACAATACACAGGAGACTTGCATGGGATTTTGCTTTTTTATATGTAGACTAACAACTCGGATAGTATTCAGAAGACACACAAAGATTACAATAATCAGATTTGCTTTTTCAGTGCTGTCACTGTTACTGGGTTAGCTGTGCATCAGATTCCTCCTCAGTCTCTCCCTGTCTCACGTGGGCCTTCCTGAATGGCAGATGAGCTGCTCCATTGCCCCTGAGGTTAAATCCTGCAGATCTCTGACTCACAGTCTCATCCCCAGCTGCAGAGGAGTACCCTGCCAGCCGTGCCTCCTGTGCTGCATTTAGTGCTTGGATGTGACTCTTTTTTGGTTTGACTTCTGTTAGCAGATGCAATGACTCAGAACTGCTTTTTCAACACCTCTGTGCAGCACTAAGATCATATGACAATAAAAAATGTCCCCAAATCAGAAGCAAATGAGTAAAGGTTATGTGATCTAAAACTTAAGTAGGTCTAACTCAGGTCAGACACTATCCCTAGAGGATAGAAAATCTAACTCTCTATTCCTCTTCTCTCCCTTCTGTTTCAGAGCTCAGGATTTTTCAGATGTGCAAAACCCCTAAGAGGAACTGAGCTCCCAGTTATTTCTCAGCAAGATACTCCAGAAAGGGACACATGAAAACCATTGAAAAATATTATTCCTTCTACACTCTTTCCATAATAAAATATGTTTAAATCTGAACATTTTTCTACATGGTCTCTTTACCAATCCCAAAAAAATCAGCCTGACTCAGCTCAAAAATCTAAAAAAAATAGAATTAAAAAAACCCTACAAAATAAAATTTGACATAGCCTTTTATTCATTAGGTTAAAAAATGCCCTAATCTTAGCATGATCAGAATTCAAGAAGGATAAAAGGTTTTGTTATGTTAAGTCACATGGCCATTGTTCCAAATAGAAATTATCAAGGAATATTAACTCAAATTTTTCTGTTTAGTCATTTACAATGCATGGATGTAAACCCACAATACATGGAACTCAAGGTCTGGAAGAACCATTTCATTCTGCAAGATTTCTCAAAGTGAGGAATTTAGCCCTCTGCAAAGGCCACAAAAATGAACTGAAGCTGGTAAAGATGGGAGCAAGACACACATTTCCGAGTTGTTCTTCAGGGTCCTAAACAGTGTAATGCCAGAATGATTGTTTCAGGTTCTCTCTTTTTAGAGGAAGGGAACTCTGAATTATCATTTACACAATAGGTGTGAAGCTCCCTTCACCTTAACAACCCCTGAAAAGTTAAAAAAAAAAAAAAAAAGAAAGAAAGAAAGAACCCAAGAAATTCCCAATGGATCACAATTTATTTAATTATGGACCACCTTGACTTTTAAACTATTAGACTGCTCAAAGAACATTTATAAGAGAAGGCAGAAAACCCATTATTCATATCTGCATGTAGTGGTTTGGTACACCAAGTATCCTTTTTGCAAAAAGTGACTAGCATATAAAAATTGTGAATTGCTGCCCAAAAGGCAGGTTTTTCTGTAATTGATCATTAATATGTTCCTTGCACCTTCTTCTGAAACAGCCAGTATTGGCTGCTGTCAGGGACAGAATAATCTATTAGGCAAACTCATACTGATCCAGAGTAACATGGTGATTCCTAAATGTTGTTGTTGCTAAACTGAAAACAGAATATTAAGTATTTATTTAAAGAGATAGGAAAGCAGTTTTTAGTCAGATCCTATGCATTTCACAGACTGTTATTATGTTTGTATTTATTATGTTTGTATAATGTTTGTTATTATTGCCATTGTTCCTTTGTGGAAGCTCCTGATGATGATTGTGAGATCTAGCAATTTTTCATCCCCTGCCCTTAGCTGTACCTCTTGTGCTATTTCAAACAAAAAACACAAAGCACTGACCCTCCAGAAACAGAATGTCATTTGGGATGACAAATTCTGTCATTGCATTGTTGTAAAGACACAATTTAAGAGAGTTAAAATAGATATGCAAATCATGATGACTACTATTCCGAAACATGCCTGCAGGAACATCAGGTAGCGTGCAATCAAGGAAGAAAAATGTTGCTGTTCTAAGGATAACACCTTGAATTTAAAGACAGGGCTCCAGCTGAGGGCTGAGGAATGCAAATTCTCATGTTAAACTGCTCATTTATATATATATAAAAGCAGAGACTATAATTCAGAAAAGCACTATACATATTCTTAAGTCCCTTTTTCCTGGGAAAGAGGGAAGGTTGTTCACCACATGCTTTCTGTGATTGACGGCCATCCGTGAGAACAGTCTGCTGCAGAGTGAGAAAGTTGTACTGGTAGAGCTGGGGAATTTGACTGAAGCAGCTATGCTGGCAGTTGCTTCCAGTATTAATATAATTATCCCTCCTTTCCACTGACATAACTAATTTATTTTAGAGGGTGTGACTTTGCTAATTGTGCAATGTACACACATCCAAATCTCACCAGAACCGTTCAAATATATCAACATCTTTATCCTAACAAAGGGCTGTAAGAGTCCTTTTCTCAAATAGTTTTCTAGGTAAGAACACTTTCCAGAACTGGAAACAAAGAAATAAAAGCAGAGAAATATAAATATGCTGTTATTTAATGCCAGTTGAATTCAAAGGATAAAATAAAGTTAAAAATACAGCAGGCTGCTTTTCACTGGTGAAAATCTTTCAGTTGCCTCACAGAGTTTTCCTACAGAACAATAAAATACCTATCTTTAAAGGATGAATGCCCAAATTTGGATGACTTACCAATGCCAAGATTCACAAACTCCTTTTTTAAATGCCTGTTTCTCAAGTCAGTCCTGCCATACAGGAGCAGGGCAGATGCCAGCCCCAGCCATGTGCACCAGCACACACCAGTCATGTGCCAAGCTGTACCCACCAGCTCAGGCACCTGCTCAGGGGCAGACATGCTTCCCCTGTGGCATGGGAAGACAAGCAATACACTTCTGGGAGAAGACTGCTTGGAAACAAGCCTACAAAATTAGCTATGCATCCTGACCTCATTCCCAGTTTTCATCTGAGATGGCCTTAGTGAAATGCAGTGATGGAGCAGCTTGGAGCAGCAGATGAGCAGCACTGGTGTGTCACACAGCTGCAGAAGTTCATCTGTGACATTCTAGGAATTGCATAATGCAGATCAGATCGTATTGGTTCCCTCTGGCTTCAAACCTCCAGAAGGACCTGTGATATGCAAATAATATAGACTTTATTTAGAAAATAGCTCCCACTTCAGGAACAACAATGACTTGGATGAAACCAGCCATAAATGCATGTATGGAGTCACCATATTCTGCAAGTGGCTTCAAAGGAAGCATTAAAGAAATTATCATTGTTATATTCTCTTTGTTGTGTTGATAATTCCAGTAAATTCCATTTACATCAGTGCTTTTGTCAAAGGCAATAATGTAATCTATTTTGTTTCTCTGGTAAATATGTGTTTACCACATTACTTTTTTTTTTTTGGTGTAGTAAAATAGAGTGTAGTTTGAATAAAATGTTATAATTTGATTATTTTCTGCATAGTCACCCAGTTTATCAAGTTGTGATGGAAGCTTTGTGGGATTTTAGTGTATTTTAATACTTCAGAAAGGTTTACAGCTTTTTGTGACAAATACTAGTATCATTCATTTAACATCTTGAAGAGGCATAAAAAAATAAAGAATGGAAAGAACTCATGGGCAAGAAAGGCACAGTTTCCAAATCAGATATGTACTCATAGAAGTAATGAAAGTTCTAAAGAATAGATTTTATAAACTGGAGTAATGTTTCAGACAGTAGAGTTAATGGCACCCATAATCAATAATTCCAGGATCTTTAGGGTTGGAAGGGATCTCTGGAGATCATCCAGTCCAACCCGCCCACCAAGACAGGGTCACCTTGAGTAGGTGACACTGGAACACGGCCAGGTGGGTTTTGAATGTCTCCAGAGAGGGAGACTTCATGACCGGGGCAGCCTGTGCCAATTCTCTACCACCCTTGGTGTAAAGTTCTTCCTCATGATGAGGTGAAACTTCTTGTGTTATAGTTTATGTCCATTACTTCTTGTCCTGTCTACACCTGTAATGTCTATACATACAGATGGACTTGGTACTATCTTTCCCTTATTTCTACAAAGGCATAGAAACTTGCACAGAACTCAGATGGTTGAATATTAGCACCAAAAAAGCTTCCAGAAGCTGATCTTTCTGGGCTTGGGCAAAGCCTGGTTATTCTGAGATTGGGAAATAAGGAGAAAAAGGCAATATTCTGTAAAAAAATAGTATTCAAAGAAGGTTCTCCATAAAAGAGAAGAATATTTGCTTCTGTCTTACAATTTCAATTTCCGTATAATAAATTATATCAAACACATAATGCACTGACCTTTTGGAGCCAAACATTTTAATAACTTCCTGTGAGACTGGATTAGAGATACATACATGCATAAATATCCCTTGTGAAACCTTCCAACTTTGTTGACTCAGCACTGTCTCTCAGAAAATCTGTTCCGCAAGAATTTCTTAATTAGCTGTAGCCCCAAATACCACCTACATCTTAACAGGTGAAAAAGTGAAATGGCAGCATTCTGCCCTGCTTTGGTGGGTATATGCCATGCAGATGGGCAAGAAAGTGGGCGATGAAATATGTTTTCCTGCTTTGCCTTCATTCTACTTATAAAAAATAGTGATGAGTCCAAATCATTTCCCAAATGTAGTGTCCCAATGTCCACTTAACCCTGAAATAGGCAATCCAAGTACTAAAATCACTTTGATTTATAGTTTTCTTTTTCAAAGTCATAATGATAGGTAAGCAACAGAACACCACTTTTTTTTTTTTCTCCTTTTTTTTTTTCCCCTTTTATGCAGTAACAGAAAGTGTCATTCCCAGGGATATCAGAAAGCTGAAGTTCTGTGTAATGACAGAAGTAAATATTGAGACAGAGAAGCTGGTCTTCGGAAAGGACTCAGTGTACAGGAAAAACCTGTCATATCATTAGACCCTTGAGGGAGAAATAAGAGTGGAAGAAAACTGACAATGAGAAAAAGTATTAGGAAGGAGGGCAATGTACAGTCTATCTTCTCCCTCACACTTGGGGTGTGTGTATGAGACTTAATATAAAGACTAAAAAGAGTGGGGATAGGTGTGATACCACAGCTCTTCACTACAGTGGGATTAATAGTTTAATCAGAACACTGAGTTAATAGCTCCTCTATTTAAGAAAGAAAAAACAAAACCAAAAGGCAAAAGCAAACAAAGACCAAACTAGCAAATTTATTTGCCTGAGCTGATGGATGGATGGTTGATTTTACTGTCATTTCTCTGGGCTTTGTATGCTATTGGGAAACTCAAGAAAGATGTATGTAAAGGAGCGAAACATTTTTGGGTAGAAAGGACATAAATTATCTGGCTTCTCCACAGCACATCATCAAATAACAGCTGTTTGGTGGTGGGTCACTCACTGACACGCTGAGAAGCTCCAATATGCTTTCTCCCCACTTGTGAGCACATCAGAACTTTTAAATTTTCATAGATGTCATTATATTTGATTACACAGCCCATGAAAAAATAAGGCAGTGGATTTTACTGGAATACACTACCTCTGGGAAAGTTGGTCACAGAAGGTTTAAATTCAAGTTTCTTCGGTTTCACAATCATGAAAGCCTTTGCAAAGTGGATCCCCATCTTATGCTGTTGCCATCTCCCTTGCAAAGTACAGAAAGATCACAGTTGCTGTAGCACTACATCTTTATGGAAGAGGGTGGTATAAATGGCCTTGCCATGGCACTCTGGCTGAAAATATCATTGAAAATGTGGAAACACCCCTAAAAAATTCAAAGCACATCTTTACCATTTTTATCAGTGAATTTTGAATGAAACACATGGTCTCAGCCCAGACATGCAACATCTAGAGTTTCTCTTTCTGGAGACCTAGATCTAATTTAGCACAGGCAACTGCGTAACGGAGACTTCTGTTTTTGTGTTTTCATGCTGTATTCACTCAGTTGTAAGAATCTGACAATAGCAATGTAGAAAAGCCATAAAGCATCTGGCTTCTCTGCAGTCTATCAGCAAACTACAAAATGTCATAAGAATTGCTTAATACTAGGAAAAGGATGGATGCACAAAGTTCCCATTTTAGTAGCCTTTACAATCACCATCTTGAGGAATAATATTGGTAGGAGAGAAAAGTGACTATCAGACTTTGCCCAAACATAAAGGCAAGCTTGTGTCGGCAAAATGTTCCCCTTAAAATATTTAGAGATTTTAGTCTAAAAATTTCTTTTATCTTAAATACCATTTAATTATACAAGCTTAGACACATGAATATCTTGAGTTTGGAGGGGTTTTTTGGTAGTACAAAATTTAGGACTCGGCCTGACAGGAAGCTTTTTTGGTGCCAGTATATTTAATTACACTGATACAGTTAACTATTCACTCTTCTGGTCTAACTCTCCTGTGTGGGCAGAGTTACCTGGATTATGAGAGTTTTAAACCTTTTCAGATAGCTTGAAAATTGCTTCCCAAGTGGCAAACTGAAGTGATTGGAGGCAGCCCTGTGCCCATAGAATAAACTAATTTTAAACTCTTGTCCTATCTATATGACTTTTTCATGTAGAAAAACCCTTGAGACAAAAGTGCTTTAAAGTCTATTCCATAATACTTACTTCAGTATAATTATTCTTAAATGCTAAGAGTGTCCACATGAGGATTTAGCCCAGAACAGCAATTTCAGTCAGGATGGAAGTGCCTATATATGTGGACACTTGTAGATACTTTACTCTTTCACACCTAATGAAGGCAGCAAGGTGTTGTGGACTATGGTTCCAAGGGAGAGAGACTGAGCAAATTTAATGAGGGCACACCCTAATGAACAATGCGATAAAACGAATTAGGCTACCTAAAACATCTTCACAGATCCAAGTGTTGTATGTATTAACGGGAGACTGAACAAAGTAATGTAGTTTCTTTTCTTGCACAGGGAATTTCAAGCCTTCAATAAATCCCTCATAGACACTAAGAAGAAAATTGGGTGGTCGTTGGGCAAGTGGTGAAGTATTGCTATGGATTAGACACTGGCAAATTAACAGAACAAATAGTCAATTTTCACCTTGGCAAAGCCTCTATGCTAAATCAGTGTTGAAAATATTCATCAATAAATCAGGAATTAAAGAACAGCAAGATGTAATCACTCTTGTAATGCAAATAGCAATTAACAACAATATTTGCATTTGACACAAAGCTCTGAGGATAATAGAGGCTGGAAGTGCCTGTAAAGAATCCCACCAGTAGACAAATGGGAAGCACAGTGGCAGATAAAATCTGATCCCCAAATCATCATCACGCCTCAAGGGACTAGCTGCATCCAACATTATTTACAGCTGTCTCAAAGAGAGGAATCACAGCACTCCTCACTGCCACCCACAGCCTGGGTCTTACTAGTAAGTCCTGCAGGGGCTCAGAGGCCACCCCATCATTGGTATGTGGGCTTAGGGGAAGGAGGCAAGAAGCACAAGCTTGGAGGGAGTGAGAGGGAATCCCCTGACATGGAGCAAGTGTATGGGCCACCCCTCCATGTCCCTTAGCTACAGCAGGGATACAGGTGCCATGGCTTCAGGCTTACTGAAGGAAGTTAAGAAGAATTTTTCTCTTTGAATATCTTATTCCATCAGGTGACTTTGATATCTTCTCTAGTATTAACTAGTGTCAGCCACTGCACTGATTCAGAGAGAAGATCTATGCCATTAATGCCACACTCTTCTGATGGGGAGGATGACACAGAAATGTCCCAAGTCCTCAGGGACCAGTAAATTGCTGCCAGAAGTCGTTCTCATTCCAGCTGGTAGCAGCAATCCCAGACTCTTGCCATTTAGACTGAGACACATGCAAAGGAAACAGTCAGAAGTCTCACAGGCTTGAAAAGGCAAAAGTACATTTTCCCCTAATTAAAAACTGAGACAAATTAATAGTCTACAGTTCTTTTGGTGGTCCTTTGATTTGAGACACCTGAAAAGGCTTATAGTTTTAGAAGCTTTCCTTTGAAAAACCCAGCCTCTAAGAAGGCAGCCTGCATCCCCTGAGGTGGGAAACCTCCTCCATTCCTCCATTACCTGCCGTATCCTTACTTATCTATTAAAATGTGAATCAACACCCTGGAAAGGGAAAAATGTCAAAGTGCTGACACCATTAACAAATACCTTGAGCTAACAGTGAATAAAATGGTTAAACCACTGGTTTTGAGGATTTTATCAGCATTCGACTTCTGCTGTATGTGCATCTGCATGCAAATTGGAAGAAAAAAAAAATATACAGATATTCATTTATTTCAAAATAACAAAAGAAAGCCCCAAACAAAGCTTATATATATTCTGAAAGCATATACCATCTATTGGAGAGAAAACTGTCCCACTCACTCCCCACCCCACATCCTAATGCCTCCACCCTTTCCCTGACCTGCAAAAGCAGGTTTCACAGCACTGCCACTGCTTATGGTGCCCATGAGGGCATTGCTCCCTCACCTCATCACCTTTGCCCTGGGCAGAGCCTGCCAGCCACCATGGGCAGGCAGCTCCAGCTGGTGGGCAGCAAGCCAGTGCAGCACAGCCCTGTCAGCATGAGGTGGGCAGGTTGGCATGGGCCAGGACAGCTGAGAGGTAGGAATTACAAACTCTGAGGTGTTAGACTGTGCTGATCTTCTCCACAGACCCTATATGCGGGAGAGCAGCAGGGTTCAGTCTAAGGTGGGAGACACTGAATACAGGACAAGTTGGATTTTAAGGACCACATGTTGAGAGGATTCAAAAGTATGAGAGAAATACTAGGAGCAAGACTAGAAAATCTCAGGGATCTGGAATAGGGCAGTGGAGGTGAAACGGTTCAGGGCTAATGGGGAGGAGGGAGGCAGAGAGTATAGAGGGAATAAGAAAGGATGAAACAAGCTTCTGTCATAGTCCAAATACCGTGGACAGAATAATAGTGCTCTGAATTGAGACTGAAGGTTTTTTACACAGGGCTAAAATAAAACATTAGATAAAGTTTGAAGAAAAATTCCATAAAAAGCCATGATTTAAATGATGTCCATCTGTTTCTTCAAAGAATGCAGAAGAGTATGGATCCTCCATTAATCATGATATATAAGATGATGGTGTTTAATTGAGTTCAGATTGAAAGAAGTATGTATATTTGATTTGTGACAGAGGCAGGGAGGACTTGCCCCATCTCTGAGCTATATTTTTAAAGCTATGCCTAAGGTGAGCCTTTAACACAGATCTCTGTCACCAGAACATCAGCTGAAATATAAATATTGACTATTTTTAAAGTGTTTTGAGTTCAGGAACTAAAAGCAGTTTCCCTTGTTAGTAGTCCAAATTTTGTTAATTAATTTAGCAATTTCATTAGCTTTATATGTGGGGACAGTATCTAATGTAAATATGCAGTGAAAAAATATCCTTTTCTTGCAGAAAATGTTTTTCAGTATGCAGGAAAGAAAGGTTTTCACAGAAGAACTCTAGTGGTTCCCGCAGTATTCCCCCAGCTGTGTGTTTCACCTTTTGCAGAGGTTACCTCTCTGGCAGCAGAGTAAGCAGGAAAGGAGGATGTGTTTGCCTCGGCCAGCCCAGCTTGCATGGGGAGAGACAGGGAATCTCAGCTCCCACAGCACACTTTCCCTGCAGCAGCTGAAGCGTTGACACGCAATGTCTTCTGCCAGCTCTGTTATGGGGACGTGATTTCCAGCAGGGAGAAAATTAAAGATAGTTGGGGACTGAGCCATAAAAATCAGTTCTGCAGTTCATGGACATTTGTTCTTAGTACTTGTTCATTAATCCATTTGTAGCTGTCATTTCATTTTAGATGTTTGTTATATTTTATTAATAAAAAATCATATACACTCTTCTGTCTATATAGGCAAGGAACTCTTCTGCACGGATCTTTTCTATACACACATTTTGTTAAAGGGAAATACTTTATAAATTAAAGTTAACCTTTGCCTTGCCAAGATAAAAGATGGTTTTAATGCATTACAGTCTCAATAGGGATGAGGTAGTATTTATTTGGACTCATTTCATCCATTCTAAGCAATTGTAAGTGAGGAACCTAACACCAGGAAATTGATGGACATTTAATTACAATTCATGTGTCTACAAAAGAATGTCAACTTGGTTAAAAACACACCTTTTCCCAGGGGACACTGTAGTGGAATTCAGAGAGTAAATTGAATAATGGCAGCTAATGAGTTACAACGCTTCAGCTCCAGTAACTCTTTCTCTGCATATTCTCCTGCAGGGAAGGACACATGTCTCTCCTCAACCCCTGTGTCTCTCAATCCCTGGCAAAACCCCTGCACAGCTGGAGCAAGAGAAGGCAGACAGCCCAGGAGGGCACTGGACACCACCTGACCAGCGCTGCTGGGCTGAGCTCTGACTCCTCAGCAACTTGCTGAACCACCAAAAAAACAGCACCTTGACAAGCCTGGTAATCTAGATTGTTTGGCTACACTCACTGGCTAGACACATTAATCCAATTTCCACCAAAATGGTTATGCCATTAGATTAAACTGGTTTACGAACATTTTACAGAGATTTAACGGCCACCTTTAAGAGGCAGGGGAGAAGATGGGTTTTCTACCATGCTTGGCATAACAAGAGTGTTGAAGGAAAACCGGGTAATGCCAGAATGGAAATGTGACTCCCCCAGTAACAGTGAAAATAAACAGGGGACAACAATGGATGCATACCTCTAGAAAATTTTGAATAAGTTGTCTTCTTCAAAATATGCTCTAGTTTTAGCCTGAATATGGGATTTTTTTGCTGAAGTCTCCAGGCTCATGGTATGTAAAAAAAATGGAGGATCCAATGATTTCTTTACCTTCAAAAACTGATACTTGCTCATAACTGAATTTTTTAAAAAGTGATTATGAATTCATTTAAATATGTCCATAAAGAGCCAATATTTATTTAACTAAATGTATATGCATATGTATCTTACCATAGTATTTTGTTTATTAAATCATCTTGTGCATAATACAAAGACATATATGTAATATGTGCTATAATATGTGGTGGCAGATCACAGTTTTACACATCAGTCTTAAAGCTTTCAGCAATTTAGCCAGTTTTGAAGAGGTATAGGAATGCTTGTCACACTCAGGAAGGAACCTGGAGACAGGTGATGCTGGCACCCTCACTCCTTCCCAGCTAGAGTTCCCTTAGGAGAGCCACTGTTTAAACAAATTCAGGCAAATCCTTCCAAAATGCACGGAAGAGCTGAGGCAGACCTGGAGAGAAGGGGGAAACTGCAGCTCCTTCTCCATCATGCAGCAGATTAGGGGCTGGGATGACACACTCTGTCCCCACCGCCTCCCGCTTCCAGCAGTGCCAGAAGTAGGTGCAAGAGGGCATCTCGAAGCCTCCGAGGTCCCCCGATGTCAGCAGCTTTCTGCTCTGATAAAGGTCAGGAGTGCTCACTCCCGGCCCCGGCGCTGTGCCGCCAAGGTTCGCTAGCCAGACTCTGCTCGAGGGAAAGGCAAGAGACACTGTAGGGCACATATGCTTTTGTTTACTGAACTCTGCTTGCCCGTGACCCACTTGCTGTTACCGCTCAGACACTCTTTCTGATCCCAAAATTCTGGCATGATATTTTACCACCATCAGCCTCAATTTCCCAAACATATGCAGTATTTAAATTAATAAATAAAATTAATGCATTAAATTAAGTTACATTTGGATCTGCAAAATGTCTTTTTTTTTTTTTTTTTTTTTTTTTCCTGTGGCTATGCAGTTTTTTGGGGATAGGAATTAAGGGGGAAGTGTGTGTTTTTCCATAACAGTGTCACTTTAGACTCTGGCAACTACATGCCTCAAAACAACATTGCCTCAAGACAATCAGAATTTCAACCCCTGATTAGAAAACGGGCTTAAAAACACTGCTAAAGTTTAACCACAGAAATGAAAATTTCTCTGATATAATAGCAATAAACAGGTAGAGACAGAGAGAAGGTGAGAGGAGAAAGTGGGGGAAAAAAAGCTCTCCCCTCCAAGCCCCTGAAATGAATATTAGCCCTTAACAGTTTTATATGTGATATAATATTCATAACGCTTTTTATCACAGTAATCCTGGTTTTTTTTGAGCAATTTCCATAACATTTTCAGCCTCTACTGTATTGGAGAATGGTTAAAAGAAAAAAGGTCCATAAACTATTCAAGACAATCCCCTTGACATTATTGTAATCTGCTGATAACTGCTTTGACATGTCTCATAAACCCTCAGTAAAAAAAGAGGGAGAATGTGCCACAAGAGCCTGTGGTGCCACTTTTAAAATTCTATCTGCAAACTAACAATCTAGAGTGAGAAGGGGAAAAAAAACAAACAAACAAACAAAAAATTACAAAATCTGTGATGATATTATTATTATTATTATTACCCTCCAATCTAAATCCTAAAATCATTATTGTGGAACAGCAAAGATCTATCATTTAATCCTAACTATTTCAGTCAGTTTAGGTATAGTATTTAATTTATGATAATATAGGACATCACATATGATAAACACAAGAGATATAACAGGGTAAGAATATGAGTAGTGGTTTAACATATGTAAGCTGATATTAAAGGTAGTTTTGGTCAATTTAGCATTAGACTAAGTGAAAGTTATAGGATTAGAAAATGTCAGAGCTACAAGACAGAGACGAAGGGGGACTTTGGGTAAAAAGAAGCAGCTTGGATGACAAGTAGTCAACAAAGACAATTTTTTGCCTTTCCTCATCTGAGATAATATGGATTGATTATATCCAATACATCTGTATAGAATGAAGAGTTCTATTCATTGACCAACAAAAAGGGGTTCAGCATTCATTGTCCAACCTTTCCTTGAAATTTAGTTGCTGAACACAAGTTAGCTGAACATTCAACTGAGCAATTCCTTTCCTAGTTTCTTTGAAATAATCTTGATTTTTATCTTCAGTATCTCCCTTTGCTTTTTACTATTTTTTATCTTTTGTATTCACATTATCATTATTGGGATGTATTTTTTATCACTGTTGCATATTAATTAATAAATTAATAAATACAAATCTGTATTGCATGTCTCTTTATTTATGTACTATGTGCCAGGATTTAGTTGCTAAATAAAACTCCTTTCAGTTGTCATTGTGAAAGTCTGCTTTCCTTTGATTTCTTGAACTCCTTATTTCCCACTTAATGTTTCAGGGTCAACAGGAGAGGGAAGCAGAGACGACTGAAGTGATTGCATTTTTGCAATGTTTGCATTGTCGTGGACACAACAAAACTGTCTTTAGTGCAAAAAATAAATTCTTCAGTGTGACAGTCTGTCTCTGCTGCTCTCCAGTGACTCCTCTTTTGGGGAAGGACATACATGAGCAGAGCATGAGCAGAGGGTATAGAAAATTCCCTTCAGGAACAGGTACCATCTATATCAGTCACAGCATTTTATCTACAAGTGCAAAGGAACAATGAGATCTAAGCCCAAATATTTTAAAGAGCAACTACTATGCAAAGTGCTGCTTTAAAAAAGGAACTGTAATGTAGTCCCTATATGGCAACTCGTGAGATTCACTGTAGTTTTCAAATAGTGGAATGAGAAGAGTCATGTAATACAGGCAGCATTCCTCACAGACAGACATATGCTTCAACTTAAAAAAATAAAACAAATAAAAACCAACAAAAAATCCACAAACACCTCAAAACAGTGAATAACTTTGAAGTCAGTTATTATTTCTGCTATCACCACCTGAATATGCTATTTTTTCCCTCCTCTGACTCTGCCCCTTGTCACTGCTGGCACAGAACGGAAAGAACTGGAGAAAGCAGAACTAAGACAGATAAAAGGGTCAGTTTGCTGAGACAAAAGATGATATCATGTCGAGACAAATTACAGAGGTGCTGTGTCTAAATGTGTTGAAGGAATAACTGCTATACAACAGCCATATCAGCAGGGCTGCTCTGAGCCTCCTGCTCACGCACGCTGCATGCAAAGCAGGGCCCACAGCCCAGCGCCGCGATTCAGGTCACACACAGCGGCAGCTCCCCGGCAGCTCGGAAGACAGCTACCAGGCCACCTGCAGGCCATCCTGCTCCGGCACGGAAACAGCTGCAGAAGAAGTCATTGGAAGTGACAGGTAGCCCCGCGCTGCAGGGCAGAGCCCCAGCCCGGCGCCGGGCAGCCGGATCCGTATCCCCAGCACATCCCCAGCACACCCCTGGTGCATCCCCAGCTCATCCCCAGTGCATCCTCGGTGGATTCCGAGCGCATCCCCAGTGTATCTCCAGTGCATTCCCAGCACATCCACAACACATCCCTGGTGCACCTCTGGCGTGTCCCCGGCGCATCCCCAGTGCATTACTCAATCCCCCAGCACATCCTCAGCGTATCCCCAGAACATCCCCCAGTGCATCCCATCCCCGTCTGACTCTGTTTCCGTGCACCTTGTCCACCTGAGAGTCGAGGGGATAGGAGAAGGAAAATATATTTCTTCCATTTCTTCCAGGTATTTTTGGTTGTGTTTTTTTTGGTGGTTTTGTTTTGTTTTGTTTGTTTGTTTTTGTTTTGTTTTTGTTTTGGGTGTTTGTTTGGTTGGTTTTGTTTGGTGTTTTTGTGTGTGTTGGTTTTTGGTTTGGTTTTGTTTTGTTTTGTTTTGTTTTGTTTTGTAACCAGCTAGGAAAAGTACAGGAGCTCTCAAGAATGCAGAAGATCTTTGGAAGATCTCGAAAAATTGCTGATCAGCTGAGCAACTTGAGATGGGAAGGGTAGTTAGCACCTGTGAAGGACCAAAACCTGCCAGCAGGCATGCTGTTAACCCTGATGGAGACAAAATGGGACAGTCAGCACTCCTAGAAGAGAAAGGTGCCATGGCTACCTGGAGTAATGGTCACAGAGGGGATAAAATATACATATGGTTAGATCAATCATATATGGGTACATGGATAGATCAATCTATCTCACAGCACATTTTCATTAGCTTTTCTCTTGAGTTGCTCTTTGGGATGTCCATTTCTTGAAACAGTATCAAGCTTCAATAGCAGATGGCTATATATACCTTGCTAAGGCAATTATTTGCTGGAATTTATGTTTTGCAATTATTTGCTCGAAAAGGGAGATCAGCTTCTTCCACATGCAGAGCTAGGACACCTGCCTTGACATTATTTTTGCCCCAAGACACTAAGCTGTCTTGTTTCTGGCACCAAGTTTAAGGAGATCTGATTTCCCATTGCTGTGCCAAGTTGAACTCTGGTGGCACAACCTCCTGAAAAGGGACTAGAGTTTTCTGAACCAGTTCAGAGAGTACCTGTGATTTTTAGCAGCTGACATTACCAAACCAGTCTGAATTGCCTTCAGTACTAAAATTGCTAGGGCTAGAGTAAATTAATCTATAGGGTTGTGGCACAAAATTGAAAAAGGAACACCAGACTATCAAAATATTTCTCACATGATGTGGTTCTGACAAACAGAGACAATCTAGAACTGAAATTTTCACCCAAATCAGTCATATTGTTATAATCTCACCCCTGTACAAAAGATCGGCACCCCATTTTCTGTCCCATGCTGTGCTGCGAGTGTAATGGGCAGGATTGGTGTGCAGCAACAAGCATTGGGATGCATTCAGCACTTCTGATCTAGGAAGGAGCTTTTCAGCTTTAAAATGGTTGAAGACTGGAAGTTTTGGGAAGGTTTTGGGCCTTCAGTAAATGAGTCATTTTAGATGTATGTAATTTAAAGATGCGGAGATTTTTCTCCCTTATCTGAAGACACCTAAGCTATTTAGAATCTTCCACACCTCCAGATGGATAGCACAAGTTCAAAAGATGGACAGCAATTTTTGGTTTAATGTAAAAGGCCTCAAAAGAAACCAATTTGTGGAATAAGAGATTTTTGAGGACTGGAGAAAAGAACATGTTTTATGCTTCATCCTTATGGCTCTGACATACAGATTGTATTCTCCCAAGAGCATGAAAGTAGGTAAAAGTGTTTGATCCCCCAAAACGAAGATGAGTTAATTGCCAATGTAGGCAGGATTCTTTGAGGCCTGGAGAACTCCTGACAGTCTTTGGAACACTCGATTATCCTTATAAGTGTTGTAATTATTTGAGGAGGGAGAAGAATATTTAATCTGCAAACAAAGAAATGCCTGTTACGTATTGTGATAGCCTCGAAAACTGTATTTGTTTCTAGACCTCTATGTTCCAGCCCCTGAAGAGATGGCAATGGGAAATTCAGAAGCAATGAAATCAATTTATCAAAATTATTGATATATATGAGGTGATCAGAATATTTTGAAAACAAATTCATAGAGCATTAAGTGCTTATTTTCCAAATATTTTGTCTCAGTCTCTGTTCTTTTGTCTTATTCCATTGATCTTGAAATCATGATAATCAATATCTCTACTTTTAAAAACATTCTGTACGAGGGAAATGACTTCCATTTACTTTAGATGAGTAGTTTTGCCAATGGGGAATCCTCTGGCATTGAATTGCCAGTATCAGTAATACACTTCAGCATAGACCAAGGGTTAATGAAGAAAAAGCAACCAAATCTAGGAAATAGCAGAGCAATAATTTCGAAGTAGCAAGGTGGAATATTAAATCTCATCCCAATTCTTTGAATCCTAGGGTGGAATTATTAACACCCTGGAGGTTGTTGAAGCATCTAGAGAAATGATCAACATGAAACAGGAGTATGCAGTATATCTATATGCAGTATATAGATCTGTGGAGTGAAATGTTTTGCTTCTGTGGCAGATCTTAAAAAAAAAAACAAAACATTTTTTCCTTTACAAATGGTTTCAGGCTTACAGTCACCTTGAATTGTGCAGGTTCTGAGACTGTTTTCTAAAATCAGATGCAACAACATACTATAACTGGAGTCTCTGTTTTTTGACTTGTAGTAACCAGAACATAAGACAAACAAGAGATCAATGGTCCATCATGAATGCTCACATTCAAAACCTAATTTAAGACACCTGTTCAGGAACCAGATTCAGAGACGCCTCTCTTTGCCACTCCCATTGGGTGTAGGGTTGCCTGTTGGATCCCAAAATATATCTGCAGAGCTTTGAGTGGTCTTCACAAAAGGCCATGGGCTACAGAAGCTGGGAAAACCCCTCTTCATTGACCTCAACCCTGTAGATTTTTTCCTGTAGCAAGATGAGAAGATACTCCTTGCATGATGTTATCACATGCCCTGCCCAAGCACAGAGTTCGCACCCTGATCTCATCAAACCTGTGCAGACGACCTATTGTACCTTATCTCTCCCTTTGTGTTCCCTGAATCCTTGCATTCTGTAGACCCGAATACCTGTTCCTCCCTGTAAAATCCCCCAAGATAAAGTGATTTTCACCCCATGAGGTAATTGTTAAGACCCCAGTTTTGTTGATCTGGGTTTTTCCCTTATTTCATCCCCTGAAACCTCCTGTTTGCAATAGTTACAACCCCCTGCTGAATATGTAGACCCTAAACCCTTTAAATACGAACTTGTAAGTCCAATAAAGCATTCCAGTTTCTTGCCTCCACTGGGAATCACTTCGTTTTTGACCCGCTATAGTTGCCTTTTCATTAAATTGGTGAAACCCTTTATTCAGCTATTCTGTATCACCTCCCAGAGAACTGAATTGTCTCAACCTTGGGAAGTCTGGCACTTAATTCAGGATGTTGAATTTCGTGATTAGAGGTGGATGCTCAAAAGTTATTGGTGAGAAACCTCAATGCTGTCATCCATCTCCCTGCTTCTGTGTTACCTCTAAGGTCTTCCCAAAATAAAGAAGTCCTCTAAATTTCAATACATGTGACGCAAAGATGTATCCTGTCATTGGAGATTACGCAAAATTAAACTCTTGTAACATAAAATACACTGCTATACAAGTCCTTTTGCATTAATAAAATATCAATCACAAGGTTAGAGGTAAAGGACAAAGGGTTATAACTTCCATATGCTCTGGAAAGCTGGAGATATGGGTTTTCTGTAGTCTCAGGACTGTTTTTATTCACCTTAATTTTTTGTGGGACACAAGTAGGTACACATCTAAAAAGACCTATTCATGAGTGTGGCTCCACGAAGGTGTGGGGGCTGCTGGAGAATATTTCAATAAATTACTTCACTATATTGTTAATTTTACTTTTAATAAATTTTTTTAAATAAATTATTACCTAAGTTGCAGTGCCTAAAAAGAATTTGGATTCAGACCTTGAGTTCTTAACTGCAGAAAAGTGACATTGCCTTGGCAATTTTATTATGTCATCAGGTTTAAATGACTTATAAAGTCATAGAACCATAGAATATCCCAAGTTGGAAGGGACCCACAGGGATCATTGAGTTCAGCTCCTGACTCTGCACAGGACAGCCCCAGGAGTCACACCATGTGGCTGAGAGCGTTGTCCAAACACTTCTTGAACTCTGTCTGGGGAAAGTTTTCACTTACTTTCCACAAAAGTTCTATAATTTTCCTATTAAAAACTGATATGATTTCCTCTTGCTGATGAGGTCTGCAAGACTTTAATCAAAAACTCTTGACAAAGATTACAAATTAGTAATCATTTTGGACAACACTTCTGTAGTCAAGCTTTCAAAGCAAATTCCACCCTAAAGACAGAGCTTCTTTGGGTCTGTGAAGATACTTCTTCATCTTTCAGTTGAGAAATTTTGGTAATTACATACTGTCATCAGAATTTCTTGGGATCCACACACTTGGATAGGCTAAACTCCATTTCCTTTAGCTCTCTTAATTTTTATAGGTATAGTTTGAATTTTTGCATACAGGTGTTCTCACCTGTTCAGCCTGTATTGATCCTAGCTAATACATCAAGAATCAAAAGGACTTGAAAAACAAATGAAGAGTCCTTCAACTGGATAATTATGCGATTTTTTTTCTGTCTCATATTCGTGACAGTGGTGACTTTTCTCTTTATTTTATGTAACTGTACCTAATTTTTTAATCCTCTTTTGTTCTTTCTTCTCTTCTTGTATGCTGAAGCCATGTGCAGACAAGTTCCACAGGTAGTGGCATAACTGTGTCCTTTGTTCATTCTTCACTTTATCCCTATCAATTTTGCTAACAGACACTTTGTTCTTATGTAAGAAAGGCTAAACAGCAGTACTCAATTTACTTTATATCACAGTTAAGATGCCATTGAGACTAATAGGAACAATTCATATCCTTTCGGAAGTATTTTATCTCAATCTCTAGGGATTTGTTCAAATGACACAACATTCTGTTCCTGTTAGTAACCTCAAAAATGAGAAATTAGATTTAAGTGACACTTAAAATTTTGTATAATTTTCTTTTTCTTGAGTTAGGAGAAAGATTTGTCAGACAAATAAGACAAAAATGGGGGGGGGGGGTGGTACAGGTAATCACAGCATTATAGACATACACTCATACTTAAAACAGCTATGTTTTGATATAATCTTGGGTATCAAAATTCCTAGCTCAGACAAAAGGAAAACCAACCAGTTTCAACAATCTCTAGAAACAAACTGTCTAATACTTCAGGGTTAGGTTCTTTTGCTTCTGAAAAACTTCCAGTTAAAAAATAAAAGGGTATGTGACAAAAAAAATTGTCAGTTGAAACATCTGGTTTCTACCTATTCCTGCCAAGGACCTTACCCATTCTGTTATCAAGGCATTCTTGTTAATCAGAAAATCAAATTCATTCTGAAAAAATGAAAATATTTATAGAAAGATTTCTAATGGAGGCTTCCTTATCAATGTTGTCCCTTAAAAATATTAGACAGCAAAATGAAAATTGTATACTAAAAGCCTACTATGCATGAGACAGAAAAGTTTTTTTGCAATGAAAACTTAATGCTTTTGCACTTGATAGAAGTAATGCATTGGTATATAGTGGGCAAAGTGTAAGGCTTTGTAATATTAATTTCTTTGGTTTTCAGTACTTAGCTTTTGTAAAAGGTGTGATACATGCATAATCAGTCAGCAGTTTCATGTGCTTTCCATTAAAAATTTTATGCTTGTTTTTATAATTTATTGAAGATTTGAAAAGTAGAAATACAAAACTTAGCAAAACCTATCAACACTTCTTTTCTTTTGGCAGGCAAGCAAAGAAAGGGGGACATTCTTGCTACATTGAATTCAAGGGCAAATTTCCTGGTGGTTTCAAAAGAGCTACAATTTCACCACTGGAGTCCTGCAGTGATGTGCTCTACTGCAGATATTTGTGCATACATTTCCCCTTCTCAATAGTTTTCCTGGAGTTATGGTTCTTGCAGTACCATAGCGGTCTCTACCAACTAATCCGGTTTTCACTCTCCAATTTCCCATTCCCTACTCCCAGGCTCAATAGCTCCCATCCTGACTGCAGTTCCTGCCCTCAGTCAGCACCTGGCCCACACCTCCTGTCCAACCCCTCACCTGTGTGAGATCCTCATTAATGTATAAAACTATGTAAAGCACATGCATATTGTAATAATGGTATAACATTATATAGAACATTTACTGTAAGATCAAAGTTATAGTTACCTGTTATAATATAACAATTATAATTACAGGGCACTAACATGAAATGTGTTATATTCAGCCAGTTAAGTGGCCTATCACAGAACACTGGATTTCTTGAGCCTTGCCCGTTTTGTTAGTGCAAGGTTTCTCCGGTTTGCACAGCACTGAAGCTACTGTTGGTCCTAGTCCAATTTGTTTCCCTGCTTTTTTTCCAAAGCCAAGGGATGCTTCTGGCTGCAACCACATAAAAAATATGTATAGATGTGGATCCTTTTTTATGTATCCTTCTCCTGAAAGCTGAAAATAATGGTCCAGCTGCCTGTCCCTTTTCATACTTCATATCCTAAACTCTCACTTAGATTTCCGGGCACCCATGGGACTGTGTTATCATTTCTACCTTCAGGGACTTGTGATGAAAGTGAACAACCTTCATATTAATCTAAGAAATTAATCTACATTCTTCACTTAGAACCATAAGAAAAATGCAAAGTTGTTAAGATGTTTCAATCCATACTTCACTGAAAATGACTCAAATCAATGTCAAGATTACAGGCTAAACAGAGCAAGATAGGTGTAAGCCCAACTAACTGTCAGCCTGGGAATATCAAGGTGAAGTAAAACCTGTCAATGAAATGTTTGCTGTTTTTTGTCGATATGTTGGAAATTGTTAGTGGGAAAAGAAATCATGGGTACAGGATTATTCACCTTCAGTTATGGCCAGCTCAAGGTTTTAAATGTTAATCTATTCAATAGCTCACAGTAAACTGTCTCACTTTCAACTGTTGTATATAAAGTGAATTGGATCCAAATAATCCAGCTGGAGACTATATCTTCCAAGAAGTGATTCTCAGCAAAGTAAGAGGAGTAGCTCAGAACAAGTACAACATGATGGGGTTTTGAACATTGTGGAAGGTCAGTTGAAACTGATTTCCTTCACTTGACTTCCAAGGATTAATTCTGGGTCTTTCAGAGTTCTTCGGAATGAATGAGGTATCCCACAACATCTATTAGGCTGGAATTTTTTTCAGCTTTTTTAAATCATCAATTCCAAAATTGAAAAATTGATGATATGACCCTAGCCTTTCCCTAGTTTTTCACCTTCAAGTCCATAGAAATTCTCCATCTTTGTTCCTCATGCTTCGAAAGTTTCAGGTTAAATGTTCTCCATTGTCTTTAGTCTAGTGAATAAGTGTTTCTTACATTATTAATTTATTCTAAAACATCTTCTACTATATATAGGAACACTTCCTTGATATTAGTATGTAAAAAGTGAATGAATAAATGCCCCAAATTCTCCCATTTCTATTACCAACTAATCATACATAAAATTTCCCTCTGTCCCCTTTTTTACCTTTATGGTCACATCCCCTGTTCACTTTAGCAAGCTCTTCTTTGCCTTCACTATATGTCTCTTTGCTGACCAGCGCCAAAATTTTTTTTAGATTTGCTACTGCTGGTGCCTTTGCAGGTAGAGTCTAAGAAGTAACATTCACCATCCTTCCAGAAAATTCTGCAGCAGTAGCAATCATTCAGCTGGCTTTCTCAGGTGCAGTCCATCCTTTTCTTATTCTACAGCATGAGTGAATCCAGATCTCTCCCTTTTCCAGACTTAGGTGAGCGATGGGAGCAGCTGGACAGTAAGAGCGGAGGCAGGACAGACAGTACACGGAGTTTTTGCCAGGAGACAGATTCAAGTATGGCTGTAGGCAGATGCAGTGAAGGGTACAGTGTACATCTGTGAATCTTCAAAAGTGTGTGCAGCAAGGAGAGACTAAGAGAGGGTAAAGCCCAGAACTTCAATTCTTCCTGCTTAGCTTCCACTCTGAAAGCCAGTCGCTGCCCTGTGGTTTCCCAGCCTACTCTTCCCTTCCTCTCCTAAACCCTGTTGACCTCTACTCTGTTTTGCTAAGTCCACAAAACAAGTTCCACTAACTTGGAAAAGAACTGAGTTTTATTCACAATGCTGAGATGACTCTGATGGGATCTAGACACTGGTGTGAAAAAGGGCATGATTTAGCCCTTTGCCATTATCATTCAGAATAAAAAAATATAAATATCATCCGTCATGCCACAACAGCTGTTTGCTGCCATTTTGCCCTCTCTGCTTATTGTTTGAAAATTTAGAGGAAAAGCTCTGAACATATTATTGCTGGAAAGAACCCCAAGGCCTTGTGCAGCACTGAGCTCCCATAGGCAGGCTCCTTCACCCTCTCTGTAAAGTTTAAGCATACAATACCAAGCATTGCCCATAGTTAACTTCCTGGATAGAGCTCTTGCTTCAAGCATTCATACTTGATGTTATTTTTCCTTCTATTGACTTTTCCTTTCGTATATATGTATTTTTTATTCCAAGAGGAAAACCTTTTTTATTTTGCAAGAATTGATAATTCTCCCTTTGGTCCTCTTGTTACTTGGACTCTGAGGCTCTGGAGATAACTGTTCTCATACCTATTACTGCTGTCTATGGCTCACTGTTGTTACAGAGAGTAATTTGACGGACTTAAGCTTCTGTGAAGCTTTTCCTATTTGCTGTTATTCTGCCATGTGATTCACTACCATTCCTCCCCACGCTGCTAATGTGAAAGAATACTCCTAAAAGGTTCTTCCTATTCCACTTAACCATACTGTTAAACTTTTTTTTTCTTGCAACCCAGCAGAGAAAAAAGGGGGAATATAATTAAAATCTAGCCATAAAATTTCACAAAGCTTGACTCTTCAGGATCTCTGTCAGGTCTGGTTGAGGGATTCAGAAATTTTTTGCAAGACAGGGACGGATGGATATTTGCAATACAATTGCTTTGTTTCTCCCTTCAAGGTAATCTAATTCATTAGACTTATCTTAGTTTAAATATTAGGTCTTTGCTAACCTAGCTTATTTTGACTAAAATGGGAGAGTTTCACAAGTAGCTCCACAAGCAGATTGTAAATTGCAATATCCAAAATAGTGACAGTGAGAATAAGCTAAAGAGAAAGAATTCAGGGCAGCATAGCTGCAGCTATGAAAAGATACATGTCCACAGTTAAATATAAAAATATATCATGAATCACCCACTATACTGAAAGAGATAGATACACGCTATTCTGAGACATTTAAGATACTATATTTTCAGAGAATCACAGAATATGATGCTGAATTGAAAGGGACCCACAAGCATCATCAAGGCTTGAACCAGATGGTTCCCAAGAGTCATATCACGTGCCTGAGAATATAATCCAAACGCTTCTTGAAGTCTGTCAGGCTTAGGGCTGTGACCCCTTCCCTGGGGAGCCTGTTCCAGTGCCCAATCACCCTCTGTGTGAAGAACCTCTTTCTAATATCCAGCCTAAACCTCCCCCGACACAACTTCAGGCCATTCCCTCAGGTCCTGTCACTGGTCACCACAGAGAAGAGATCAATGTCTGCCCCTTCACTTCCCCTTACAAGGAAGTTGTAACTGCAGTGAGGTCTCTCCTCAGTCTCCTCTTTTCCAGGCTGAACACACCAAGTGACCTCCGCTAATCCTCTTATGGCTTCCCCTCAAAGCCCTTCACCATCTTTTGGCCTTCCTTTGGACACTCTCTAATGACTTAATGTCTTTCTGATATTACAGTGCCCAAAACTGCACACAGTATTCATGGTGAGGCTGCCCCAGTGCAGAGAAGAGTGGAGCAATCCCCTTCCTCGACTGGCTGGCCATGTTTTGCCTGATGCCCCCCAGGACACGGTTGGCCCTCCTGGCTGCCAGGGCACTGCTGACTCATATTCAACTTGCTATCAACCAGGACCCTTTGGTCCCTTTCCATGGCACTGCCTTCCAGCACCTCATTCCCCAGTCTGTACAAACATCCAGGGCTGGCCCATCCCAGGTGCAGAATCCGGTGTTTTCCCTTGTTGAACTTCCTATGGTTGGTGATTGCCCCAGGCCTCCCTGCCTTCGAGGGAGTCAACAGCTCTTCCCAGTTTTGTGTCATCTGCAAGCTTGCTTAGTATTGTCAGGGTACAAGTCCTGTGTCCGAGTCATTTATGAAGATGTTGAGGAGCACAGAGCTGAATATGAAGCCCTGTGGAACCCCATTAGTGACAGGTCTCCAGCCTGATGTTACCCCATTCACTCTTACCCTCTGTGCCTGACCCATGAGCCAGTTGCTCACCCACTGCATGATATGTTTTCCTCTAAACTGAAAAATTCTTAATCTCTGTGTGTATTTTTGAACCTAAAGAGATTAGGTAAACAATTTGACCCACATGGTTATAATATGAATACCATTTGGCTGGGAGCCTCCCCAGGCTGATAATTTCTCTTACTGTTTTGTAAAGTAAAATAACAAAATTCCCAACCCTTTGAAGGCATTTGCCTTTTTCTTAATTTGAATAATCACCTATTTATTTTCTTATTAGGGGCAAGCACCCAAACTCAGATCTAATTTTCAAATACTGACTAATAATGGCAAATAAAGGTGTGGTTTTATTCTGGCAGAACTTTAAGGGATAGCATAATCCTAAGTAAATAAAGTTCCGGTACTGCCATGTAGAATAAAAGCTTTATCATTAAAATAAATTAAACTATTTGTTAAAAGAAATAATATTCCAAGTGGACATCTGACAGATTCTGTTTCAACATGACAAAATTAAATACAACTTAATATTTCAGTATATATTTTACAAAAGGTTGCACAAATTTTCCATGAGAAAATCCTGATCAGAGGAATATGCCAAAAGGAAAAGCTTTGGCATTACTAGAGAACTGAGTTAATGACTAGTGAGCTTTAATCAAGGAGATGGACTGAAATCAGGCTCTGAAAAGTTGTGTATGAACATCTAAATTACTTACTAAAATTCTGACTATGCAGGTACCTATAGCCAAATATCAAAGCATATGGATGGTGTCTGAAAATGACTAGCATTCTCTGAACTGCTGATTGCAATCAAGTTCTGTATAACCTTTTAAAAGCAAACACTTATCAAAATTCAGTTCATGTTTTGGTGCTATCTAATGTTTCTGTCTTCTTAAATGAATATAACCTGAAGGCAGCCACTCTGCACCAAGAAAAGAACCCACACCGAGGTGCAACTGATTTCATTGGTAATATACTCAGCATCTACAGAACAAATCGGGAAAAATGTTTATTGTCATTTTTGTGCCAAGATCCCAGTTTGTGTGCTGCCTACTTTCCTGCTGTTTGGCTTTTCCTAAACCTTATCAGTGGTGTTCTCATTTCCCTCAAAATTCCCATCTACTATAGACTCGCTTTTTTCACTCACCTTTGAGGTTGGCTCCTGATCCTTTCTTATTCTGTTTGAGTAAGAGTCTGGCAGCTTTTGACACTCACTACTACATCTGATTAAAACTACCTCTATTGATCCAGCTAAATCCTTCAAGTTCTTTCTAATCAAAGACATGGCAGTCCAAGCCAGACTTTGCAGCAGCATGTTATCCTACAGTCACGCCTGTGAAGGGAGATTGCCTATACAGGACAATGCAGAGCTACATCTGTGGAACAGTTATTGTCCACACAGGGCCATTCTCTGCCTACAAAGAAAACCGGAAGATTTTTGTGGTGAAATGGTGGCTTTTAATGGTCAGCTCTTTCTTTTTCCAATATGAGCTTCCTATGTAAACCTGCTGAATCCAAATGTCTATGGCTATCTAAATGAGCACTGTCAAGAAATATAGATAAATTAATATTTTGTACATAAAATCATATTTTTTTATTCAATTAAACCACTCTCCTGCCAATTCAGAAAATACAAAGGAATGGACTGGGAAAGCCAACTTGCGTGTGTGTTCAAATTGAAGAAAACAGATAATAAACAGATAATAAACTGTTACCAACACAGTAAGGCAGGCTTTGATTTTGTTTATAGCCCACCTATGTCAGTGTGAGCAATAGCTATAAAACATGAATTTAGGATATGGACAGTACTACTTACATGTTGGTTTCCCAGCATCTCCTTCACTAAGTCACCACTTTTAAGATTTGCACCTTCCAGAAATGAGAGCCTTGTGTTTACCCTTTAGGCAGAACCAGTGTCTGTGTGTGTCTGTTTGTGTACTATGTAGGTAGAAGGTGGATTTTATTCCTAGCAGCTTTTAATTTGATGCTTTCCTTGTAAGGTTAGTTGCCTCTCTTCAGACACAGATAAATGTGGATTTTTTTGAAATATCCAGGAGATCTCTTGAATTATCATGCTTTTTAATCAGACTGATTCTGCAGCACATTATCACAGAAACAGTTGGAGAGGTAAGTAATCTCAAACTTCTCGGCTCCTGCAGCACATCCCCTGAGGCACATCAATCCATGTCTCCAGGTAGACAAAATAACCTGTCTGCTGCTGATCCAGGGCTGATGAAATAACCTGGAGGTAGGAGGCCACTGCCTGGAGCTGCTTTTTCTCCCCAGAAGTCCCCCTGATTGCCGCTGCTCTCTCAGTACCTCCTGTCCTTCCAGACAGGCCTGCCTGCACTGGCTAAATGAGCTGAGTGAGGTGGGCTGGCTTAAAATCAAAATAACTGTACTATGAAAAGGTGGGTTTGTTTGTTTTTTTCATCTGTGTCAATGAATCCGGACTGTGCAGACAAGCAAACCAATAGAAATAAGAATGCAGCTAACTCCTGGAAAGCAGTCACAGGGGCAGACCTGTGGGTCTGCTGTAAATGATGCTCAAAGTACATGGGCTGTAAGCACTAAGAACGAGAAGGAAGAGCTCAGGTCATCATGACCCCAACACTCGTGGTGCAGTCATTCCCCACACAGCAGTGACTGACTCTAACAGGGCTGAGATAACCAGAAAAATGAAGTAATATGGAAGATTGCTTCTTTCCTCCCCACTGCCAGTTTGTATGCGGGCCCCACATAGCTGCTGTGATGTGCAGGAAAGCCAGCACACTGGCTGCAGCATCACACCCATTAGCATCCCAGCGAGCATCTAGCTATGCATGATGCAGCCATCTCTTAGGTTGACCCAGAAAGTACCTTCTTCTTTGTCTCAGGAGAGCTTTTGATGACTGCCCATGACACGGAGTAAAATCTGTCTTTATGCACTCAGCCCAATGCCAGCTAGAGCTACCGTCTGGATGATTGAATTCAATCACTAATGGCCCATTTACTTTAAGGAGGTCATTCTGCAATTGAGAAAGATATCTTGCCTTCAATGGGATGATTTTGACAGGGAATATCTCGATAGCTCCTTTTCTGTTGATATGCAGTAAGAAAAAGTAATTTCTAGAACTGAGACTAAGCAAGCTTACATAGCCCTTTACTTAAGTGTTAGATAGTGTCTGGCCACATGGTCACAAATTTTAAATAATTGCAACTGCTCTCAGTATTTTCTCATTAATGTTAACGGGACAATGAAAGCCCATGAGTTTTCTTCTATTTGCTGTTTTCTAGATTGTTCTACAATAAGAATTCTGCAGTTTGTCTGTCCATTTTCTCTCTCCCTTCTCTTCACTTGCATGGTGGTTTATTTATATGTTTTCATCTCATTTCCAGAACAGAAGCTTCTTATATTAACTGATAACCCTTTCATAACTTCATGCAGGATCTGGTATCCTAGAAGACAGTCCTGACCCTTAGAGGCTTCTGCATGCTTGAACAGTTTGCATTCCTGGTCTGAGTTAATCCTGCTGGATTCAGATGGATTTGGAACCACCTGAAACTAAACCCCTTCTTGTCTGACTTTTAGGGGCAGCAGCAGATAACACAGGACAATAACATTTCAACCACTGTGGGCAGTATCTATCTGATCATGGCCCAAGACATCCCTCTGCTTTTTGTGCTTTTGAAAACTTCTAGCTTAAATTTTACTCCAGACTGATACGCAAAAGCTTTGTATAAAGTGATCCCTCACAAGGCCAAGTGCAGATATAGCTTGAAAGGGAACAGGGGAGAAAAAAGGAGAAAAAAAGCAATTCAGTAAAAAGGAAGGAATGGGGGCAGAGAAAACAGTTCAGTACCTTCATATTTAAGTCACTGATGTGAGGGAGAAATTGTTGTACCCTTCCCAGAAGGACTTCTATATTTTTGCATGAAGGGAACTACATTAGAAGTTTTGTATCAACAGGCAATGAAATGGAACATGACCCCTTCTGCAAGCCAAGTAAATTTCTTGCCTATAAGATGGGTAACACTTGCTTACCCTTAGAATCTTCCTTCTCCAGTCTCTGCAGCTGGTGCAGCCCTGATGAGCAGGGGAAGAGCTTCTTTCCCAAGGAAACATCTGCCAGGCAGCTGGAGTACTTTTCTGGGGGAAAAAAAAAAAAGTGAACCTCAGTTTCTAGCTCTCTGGGTAAATGCTATGGCTAAGAGGTTACTTGACAGGAGGCGCAGCATTGCAAGAGCCCCAGGGACACGAAGCAGAAATAAAATCCACGCTCACAGCTCTGGGAGGGGGAGGATGGGAGAAAGGATTAAAGATTACCTCTTATTTCAGGAATCTGACTTTTTTTTTTTTTTAGGACTTGCACCAACTAAATAGCCTGTGATTAGTGCTAGTACTGCTAGAAAATAACATACTAAAGCAAAATCTAAGAGTTATCTTATGGCAAACTGTGATCTGAAATATTCTGAAGTCTTGCCTGCACAAAAAGCATTACCACAGGCTTTCCTACATGGTAACAGAAATAGCTTTACTTCCTCTTCCCTTCCCCCCAGTAAAAATAAATAAATAAACACATTCCCTGGGTATCTGACAGCTTGACTAATTGCAAACAAGTTTTCAAATGAGGAACAAAACAGCAAGATTTTCAATCAAGTCTCTCCCCAGTATATCATTTTAATTTGAAATTTATTGGAAATAAATTAATGTAATTATCCCCTGAATCTAGCATTCATTGACAGTGAGAGAGATTTTAGGCCAAATGATTAAAATTTAGTCTTTTAGAAAACAACACTTCCTGTTAAAAGCTGCAAAATAAGTGAATTTACATTAACAATCAATAGTGGCCTTGGGTTTAAGCAGCTAATGTTCCTAGGATCCCTCACTACTCACGTACATGACTTGTTGTTTGGCCACAGCCTTGATCTCAAATGTATTGACCTTTTAGATATCTAACCTAATAGTCATGGCTGCAGCCTGTGGCTAAGATTAAATCCTGCTTTGCAGCCATCTCTGTTTGAGAAGCCCAGCCTCAGCCCTTCTACCTGGTCTGTGAACCAGCTGCAGTCCCCATAACATTTGCATGACATCTGGGAGTGATAAATGCATGTGAAAAACATTACTAATGTATCAGCCAGCACATTAGGAGCTGATGAGGCACTGAAATGAAATAATGACAGTAGATCACAGCTTTCAGCGAGTTGCTGAGCAGCAACATGTTCCACACCACCTAAATTAAAGCTAGTAGCTCAGATCAGACAAAAGGGGTCCTTAAGAAATAAGAGTGAGGGGAGAGTGGCTCAGGCTACAGAGGTCTGAGGTCGGCTCTAGGGGAGCCTTGTAGATATAGATGCAATCCAGTCCCGCTTCTGCCTGGTAAATTGTGCATTAGCCTCATTCACAAAGCAATTGGGTTTGACTCTGGTCTCTCCACATGCATTAAAAATTTCCTGTGAAACCCAAGACGGCAGAAGACACCCATGACTCAGAAGGTGACATTCTCCTTTCTGAGTCAGAGCTGAGCAGACACAGAAGCACGATGCTGGAGGACATAGCTGCTGGACAAGATGCAATGAGCTCAGAAGCAGCGATAATCCCGTGCTGCAGTTTTAGGAGACTGTTTGCTCAGCTATCCTCATCACACTCTAATCAGAAATTTACATCCTGCAGACCAAAGTCCCCCTTGAAGTTCTACTGCAAATGACATTTGCCATAATGTTCTTTCTAAAATTTATATAGCAATGCTAAATCTTTGCTGTGTTTCAATCTGAAGAGTGAAGCAATTCCTGTATGTTTTTTTAGAGCTTTGGGGACCTCTAAAAGGTGAAAGAAGCAATACTGTTAAAATTTTATTCTATTATTCCTAGAAACAAACAGAGAAATCATATTTTGCAATAAGTTTGGTGATTATAAGATCTTTAAACATAAACCAACTGATAGTAGCACTTCATCTCAGGATAATATTTATCTTTGAAAGCTTTGGACTCTTTCATGGCCAAGGAGTGATGTAAAACTTATTATTGGATGGTTGGTGGTGGTATCAAAGAAACAGGTAGGATTAGGGACTCCTTTCCTCTCTTTTTGACATTCTTCTGGATACCTGGATATTGTCCCCTGTGGAGCTTACTTTCTAGAACCAGGCACTATGCAGTGGGTGGAGGAGAGAGCAGAACTGGCAGGGCCAAGTATCACAAATGAAGTAAATACCTTGTTAGTTTTCTCATACATTTGTTTTGGGATTTTGGAGGTTAGGCTGAGATAAGAGAGGTTAAACTAATATAAAGTCCTAGTTTCCCCCAAGAGGACAGATGAGCCCACAGGCACTAGCGCTGGCCCTTCCAGTGCTCTCAGCTTCAGTGCAGAGTGCTTGGTACATAAAGAACGAAACACTGACAGAAGCAAACCTGCAACCCAGACTTTCCACCCTCCAGCACTAGCAAACATCTGCCTCTGAAAGCCCCTATGCACTCTAACATCACATTCCATTATATGGATCTTCAAGTGCAGTATTTGTTTTGCATAGACATACACTAACTTTTCTCATGGGTCCGTGGAGTTTTGGGTTGAAAGAGCAACCTTTTCAATATCCACTGCAGTAAGGACTCCTGTCTTCCAGCAGAATAAATGGGAATTCTTGCTGCAAAGTCCGAGAGAAGGGTATGACAATGGGGTGACACCAGAAAGAGGCTTCTGTGTGTCCCAGCAGACAATGGGAAATTAAAGAGCGGCACAGCAAAGGGATGCACCAGCTACAAAGTTTGCATTGAAGATGCCTCCAGGTATTGCATAAACTCTGAAACTACTGCAGATCTGGAGCACATATCCTATTGTAAATGAAAGAGGAATTAGAGTCTTTAATAGAGAAATCCAGAAATGAAGATAGGGCAAAGGAAGTCCTTGTTTACAAAACAACTAAGGGAAATGGGTGAACACAGTTAAAATGAGACCCCTGCTGAATCAGAAATGGCATGTCTAGTTTTCTCAGTCGCTCAAAACAGAGAGAAATCAGGTGGGAAAACTACAGAGGACAACAGAAGCAACTGCTATTTGTTCAGGAAGATGAAAGGCATCATGGAAATCAAGTTTCAACATAGCTGAGAGGTGGGTGGAATAGGAGCAATACGTAAACCTCAAAGAAGCTCATGATTCAGAAAACAGGCCAAATCCCTCTATGAATTCTTCCCAGACAACAGTATAAACTCAAAAAAGAAAGTGGGTTTTTATTTAATCTGGTAAGAGCTTGGTCCTTGTCTTTTTCTAAGGAAATATAAGCCCAAACTACTATTCCTCTCAGTATCACAGTTAAATTGCTAATGTTTCTTACATAAATATTTGCTTGGAAGATTTAAGCTTTTGCATCAGAGATGCCATGCCATCCTGAGGACGTGGAATGAATGCTAAAGGCAGTAAAACTGATTGTAGTCCAGTATCGTGTGTTTTCAGTGAGGAATGAGGGCTCTGGGACTCTGCTCAGAGCCCCATCTCTTTCATGTCCAGGTTTAAATTTGGGTGTGACTCAGCATCTCCATGTAAATGTACTCAGTAAAATTACTGTGCACTCTAGCTGGTTTGTAAAGTGTTCACTACACTTATGATGGAAGTGCATAATACATAAAAGACAAGTAATTTTCCATAGAAAATAGTCACAAAATATTAAGTTTTTCTCCCAGATTTATGAAAAATCAGCTGTAGTGTTAAATGTGGCAGGCAGATCATGTACAATGAATAGCAATAGTTCACCATAACATTATGTTCCCATTCATCCATGACTTGTAGTTCATAGTTGAAAGTGGATTATTTTTAAAGTGATGTTGCTGGGGGTGTTTTTTCCCTTTACCAAAAAAAAAAAAAAAAAAAAACAAAAAAAAAAAAAAAAAACAAACAAAAACACAAACAAACAAACAAAAAATTTGTGCTGATCATTATGTCTTGTGCCTGCAATAGGCAAAATTTATAGGGCCTCTTGGTTGCAGAAAAATGATTGTATGTCTTTGAAAATAATTATGTATGGTGTTTTAGACACTTTGTTTTTAAGTAACAGTGTGTCAATGATTGGACGTCAAGCCAGTGATGGAGAACTCTGTTGGTGAAAGAACTGACCTGCCATGAGGCAAGAATTAACTGGCATACTAAAAAGTTACGAAAACCAGCAGTCATTGTTTTAAAATCATTACGTAGAACTTCTCAGGATTTTTAATGAATCCACCAACCTTAGAGAAATGCAAGCCAGAGACAATACTTCCCATGAGCAATGTAGAGGATCTCAGGGTACTTTGCAAATCAGATGCATGCTCATTGTAGAAGCACCAGTGCTTCTGCTGTTGAAAATATTCTGTGAATATATCTGCTGCTTAAAAACATGCCACACATTACATAGACATTTTGGGCAGGAAATTAAAAATACATCCTATGAGACTGCTAAAGCTAACCAGTTAATATAAATGCACTACTCAATCAGGCTTTGCTCTGGCTTCCAGAGAAAATCCTATTTCTTTCGAAAAAAGTGTTTGATTAACAAAATAAAATGCAGACACACAATTTCAGTTCAGTCATTCATCTCCTTCATGATATGTGCAGCTTAGAGCCTTAGAGACCTGTGTCAGCTTGTGGGATCCCCATCAGGAGAGCATACAGTAGTAACACAGAGGTGGAAACAGCACATCTGACTGCTTCCAGCTGCCATCTCCCCAGTCTTTCTGAATCTGCCAGGACCCACTGAACCATCTGAAAACAGCTGAATAAGGCACCATTCAGCAGCTTGAGGCACAGGAAGTCGCTGGGGTAGCAGAGTAGCCCAGGGTTCTCCTCCCTCTGCTGCTCAGGCCAGGCCCCTGGGCAACCAGACTGCAGTGATGCTCTTCCAGATTATTGTAACCAGGAGGAGGAGGAGGAACAGAAACTACAGCAATTTTTACCCTGAGCTGTTAGTAAGTATCAGGGACAGCAAGCCTCATTCTTCAGTGTACTCCCCAGGTCCCAGCTCAGTCTCATCCCTCTACCTCTCCTTTTCCCATGGCAGCAGACACCCAAGCCCAACTCATCATCCTAAAAGTAAAAAAAAAAAGTGCATTTTTATTAAATTGCTAAAGAGCCCAACATATTTGTTAGTTCTTAGAATGAACAGGACATGCATATTTGCATATCTCCATAAAAAAGACTTTGGCAAATGTCTCTATAGCATCTATACTCACATTTATTTTTATGTTAGGACATAACTACATAGTCAGTTGTGTTCTTGCCCGACATGATTCACTCTGTGAGCAGTGGTTGTGCTCTTTCACCAGCACTATTCTTACTCTATAGCCTGAGTGCAACCAAGCAGGCAAAGGAGGAAAGGCAAGCACCAGAGCTCCCATGTTCTAATCTAACAGGTGTGTGTGGAAGGATTTTGGACACCTCTTTCCATTTTTTAACTCAAGCTAACAATAAATAAACCTACTTTATTGTGGAACCTGAACCAACAGTGATAAATCTAATCCACTTATGTTGCAAAATAAAAATAATTGCTGTAATGTCTTTGTTTCTACTGTTTAAGGAAAAAAATTCATTACTTTAAAGAGCTGGTGTAGCAAAGGCTTAAGGTCTGTTAATAATTTATATTTCATAGTGAGAGAAAATTGATAAAAGATTTTATATGGGTCACAAGGGTATGATCCAATTCTGGCAGTCAGGGTACTGAATGTGAAAATCATGCCTGACCATGTTGACTGGGAAAGGATGGCTCATGGTGGGCAGCAAAGTGTACTGCTTAAGAGCTAGAGAAACAGCCAGTGGTGGTAAAGAGACAATGTCCCCTGAACTACAGTCAAAGCTAAACAGTCTGTATGAGCAAATATTTCTCTATGAAAGTGTTAAAGTAATTCCCTCCTGACACATCAGTGAACTCTGGGAACAGCTGGAATTTGGTAGCTTAAAGGATAAAGAAAGATTTTCTCAGTAAACAAAGGACATTGCGGGGTTGACTAGGGTGCTTTTTTTTTTCTTTTTCTAGAAATTCAAGATATTCATAGCCTAGTTGGAGAGAAAAGCAAAAGAGGAGATTCATTAAATGAGATATGCAACATTAATTGAGGGGAGGGCTGTTGCATAAGCCATTCATTTTGGGTTACTATCATTATATATTTTGTGTTCTTAGTGGATATCCTGCTTGCATTTATGATTATACCAAAAGAAATCAGTATCTTCAGGCACTCAAATTCATTCCTGGCAAAGTAATGTGGTAGTAATGCTAAGTCTTGATGCCCATTTCATAATTGTGTCTAAGCAACAGTCAACACAGTGCAAGGGCACCTAAGCTAGCTCCATATCAGAAGACTTTCCACAGGCAGAAATCTATTGATGGCAGTGCAGAGCTTCCTTTCAAAAATATTGCAAGGCCAGGAATCTCTCAGCATCTCCACACTGCAGTAGTGGTTTGCTATAACCATGACCTCCCTGAAATGCAGGATGAGCAGAGGAAGGAATCAGGAAAGTCTGAATCCCATGAATGCAAAAAAGAGTCTTACAGAGAAGAAAGTGATTTGGATGGATCAAGTGGCACCTGGAGTACAGCTACACATTTTGGCATCCCTATCCTTTCTTGTGAGCACTCAAATAAAGTGAATAGCATTCTTATTGGTTGGCATATTAATCACACATGTAAATTAACACAAAGCATTACACCTTTGTGCTTCAGGTCTGTTTCTGTGCATATTCATGATGTCAGGGAACAGTCAATTTCCTAATGATACTAGCACAAAGACACCAGTGATACAATTCAGAAATTCAGTTGTATATAGCAGCAAACCCCTATGTCCTGTCCTACCACTACACACAGTGGTGTTTTGAAACACACTTCTTACATAAGGAAGACAGGTGTTTAGCATCAATTATGTTTTGATCACCACTGTTTGAGAGAGAGATGGACAGACAGTTTTGCCCCTAACAAGTTAATATATAGTCCCTGTACTGGATTAAACAGATTTGTTGGAAGATTCTAGCAAAAAGCAACCCATGACGTAAACCAGCTCACCCATTTAAAAGTACAACATTTTGCTACCTGCAGGGTAACCTCTATTAGCAGGACACAATGCTACAGCTATTGTGCCTCAGTTTCCCTTGAAGGACTTGCCAGCTAGTCTAATAACTTATAAGGGAAACCTCACATAAGGCCACCAGAAAGATCAAACCTCTCCCAACATCATAAAGAGACATAGTCAAACTCAAGGTAAAGAGTTCCTCTGGGTCAGGTGGGTTAGGCTTTTAGATTCTGAAGTGATTTATATTGCTGCTATATTGATTCATTACTTTGATTCCATTTTTTCCCTTCCAGTCCCTGTGCAGCTCTGAGCAGTTCTTGACAGCGGACCCAAGCACGAATACTTCACCAGCATCCCTGTCACTCCCAGTCCCAAAGCACCTGCTGGCCAGTCTGTTTCCACAGTCCTGGCACTCACAGGCTCAACAGGCAAAGCCAACAGTGCTTGCCACACTTCATTAACTCACAAAGCATGTACAAAATTCTTGACAAAACCAGGCCTTTGCCTGATATGGAAAAATGAATCTCTGCAGCCACTTAAGGTGACTAGATATAGCAGTGGAAACCAGCAGATAAGCATCTAGAAAATTTTGCAGTCACACAGCAAAAAGTGGTGTGTAAGTGGAGAAAAGTGCACTGCTTTGGGATTTGGGGTAGGGTCTTCCTTGTAATAGTATATTTGTGCTCTAGATATTTCCAGCTTACATTCAGTCACGCCTAGACAAATGTGATGTTGCAGACCTGGAGCCTCACTAGTAAGTGATTACAGCTTGAGCCATGTCACACCACTCCCTGTTGCCCTGAACTAAAAAATTAACCCTGTTACTGCAAGCCTGCAAAGGGTCAAAGTGCCAGCACAAGAACAGTAATGCCATTATAAAACACTGAGAGCAGGAAGTGCTTATGAGGTATCTTAGTGCATGGTTAGATATGTGTAAGTTAATCTAACACTACTCAAAAATGAAAAGTTGAAAAAGAAAAAGGAAAAGAAAAAGAAAAAGAAAAAGAAACAACAAAAAAGAAAATAGAAAAAGAAAAAAAGAAAAAGAAAGAAAGTCTGCTTGAAATAAACATTGTTAATTTGCTAGAGAGACCAGAGGAGAAAGTGGGTCAGCCAAAACATTTTGGGGTTTGTGAGATTTTATAAAACTCTTGCTAAAAATCTGTTTTTAAGGATAATTTTCAAATCTGTCATTTGGCAATACTAAGATGTTTTAATTTGAAGAGACTGAAATAATGTAGATTTTTCTGAAGAGATATCTTCCTTTTTCTGTTATTTTGCTCATCAACAATGGCTTATCAAACCAAACAGAATTTATAAATGTTTTTGTTTTAAATCATTTTCCGGTCAATAATATTTTTGAGGGAAGGGGGGTGTTTGATTCTACTTTAAAGCCTAGCACTTGACAGGCCTTCTGCATTTGTATCCAAACTGAAGGTTTGTAGAGCCCTAAAAAAAACATCTACCAGGAAGACATGCCAGGATGCTTTCAGCAACATTCTGAAAAGCTGTGGGTTTTATTGCATATCAAAGGAGACCATGAAATAAGAAAACACTGACCTAAGAATTCAGTTCTAGACACAACACAGATAAGGTCTGATCTTTATTTTATCAGCTTCCTCTTCTACCCAGCTCCTTGTCTCCTCTGCCTACATTTTGTTAGAGTTTTAATTCAGAAGGCAGTTGAATGTCTTCCAAAAGTGCAAAGCTCAAAACAGCCATAACTCCAGCCATCATAGCTCAGCTGCCTTGCTGATACCTTCTTGGATAGCATTAACTCTTGTTCCAACCTTCTCACCCACTACCAATGCAAATAAGACTGCATTCATTAAAAAAAATAAAATAAAATAAAACAAAACAAAACAAAACCACCAAAGATAAAAGCCCCCACATGGTTCATAAATGCTTTGTCATATCACAAGATTTCGTTCCAACTCAGTGTGGATAAGAACAGCTTATGAAATGCCTTAAATAGGCCATTATATGGCAGTTTAGAAACTTATTTGCTATTTGTATTTTCTGTAATTTCTACACAAATTGACTTCTCCAAGAGTGACAGCTACTACTGGGTCTCTGTGCACAGACTTGGTGAGAGTGGCAGCTTTCCTATGAGGTTTCCTAATGATAAATGCAACACAGTGGGTGGCCAGTAGCTTTGGATTCTGTGACCTATAATATTTTCTGTCAAGGCACATGTTATAAGATCGGTTAGCACTTACTTCCTTTGGTGGCCCTGACATATGTATAAAATAAGTACAAATCAGCTAAGTCTGACTGCATGCAAAAAAAAAAAAAAAAAAATTAAAAAGCACTGATGTTAGATTTCTACCACAACCTGTGAAATATGCTACTGCTTTGAATAACTTGAATAACTCTCTATTTCTTTGACTGGAATGGGAAAAAAAGAGACAGTCTTTCTTTTGTTATTTTTGACATTTAATATTACTTACAATATCACTAGCAACATGGGATTATCACACTGAAATTCTCAACCACATTCCAGCTACATTTCTGAAGAATATCAAAAGGCAGCTCAGAACATCTGAAGATTTACACAGACAGGAGGGAACTAAAGGGCTCTATTCTTCCTTCAGTGTTCACGTTAACTGTGCACAGAAATCCCTCTTGTATCACCAAGGGCCTTCTGAAAGCTCTGAATGAGTGTAAGAAATTTAGATACCATGCCTCAGAAAATACATAATAGAACTCAGGGAGCCCCAAAATGCTGCTGTGCTAAAAAACATTTTATCCAGTTGCTTGTGTTTTCCTGATATTTATCTTGTTTAGGCTAGTTTAAATATTTTTCATGTTATCAACTGAAGCAATGCAAAATATCGTGACCAATCCAAATGGCTGGGGAAAACTCTGTAGTTAAACATGTTCCTGTCTTTTTGCACAGCCTTACAAATATCATATTAGTGTCAAATCTAAGGCAGTCTTTTGGGAAGAGGGAAGACTAATGTAGTAGCCACATTGTAGGAAAACCCTGGGGTAGATGTAACTTGTAGCAGATTGATGTAGATAATGTAAAGTGTACACAATTTAGGAAGTTATTTTAATAGTGTTTCTGTATAATTAACAATTCTCCTAATGACAATTCAGGGTGTGACCTTCACTCATGTTGTGTTCTGAATTGCCCTATGGAGGCAACTTTCTTCTCCGTTACCCATGTAGAGAATGTAGGGACTCCAGTATTTAACCTGGGGACCTAAATGAGGTTGCTGAAGTTAAGTACTGTTGAGCTCTCATATAGAAACTACAGGATCCTGTCTTTGATGGACATTTCTGAGACTGCTCATGTTTTCTTTTCCTTTACCCTGCAGCATCTCTGAGACTTTGTGCAACCCAAATGAGTCAGACTGATAATTCCATCTTTCTTTTACAGACATGGATCTAAGTTACTGAGAAGTTAATATTTGCCGGAATTAACCACGGGCTCTAGAAAGAGCATTGCCAGCAGGTCAAGGGAGGTGATCCTGCCACTCTACTCAGCTCTGGTGAGGCTGCATCTGAAGTGTCCAGTTCTGGGCTCCTCAGTAAAAGAGAGACATGGAGCTCCTGGACTGGGTCCCGTGGAGGGCTACAAAGATGATTAAGAGACTGGAACATCTCTCTTACAAGGAAAGGCTGAGGGAGCCAGGCCTGTTCTGCCTTGAGAAGAGGCAGCTGAGAGGGGACATAATGAATGTATACAAGTATCTGAATAGTGGGTATCAAGAGGATGGAGCCTGACTCTTCTTGGTGGTGCCAAGAAACAGGACAAGAGGCAATGGGCAGAAACTGATGGCCAGGAAGTTCCATCTGAATATGAGGAAGAACTTCTTTACTGTGCAGGCAACCATGCACTGGAACAGATTGGCTAGAGAGGTTGTGGAGTCTCCCTCACTGAAGATATTTAAGAACTTTCTGGATGCAATTCTCTGCAATGTGCTCAAGGATCACCCTGCTTGAGCAGGGAGGTTGAACTAGGTGACCCACTGTGGTCCCTTCCAACCTTACCCATTCTGTGATGCTGTGATACTACTACTGTCTTTCATGTCGTACCCTAATACTACAGGCAAATATTCAAGCACACATGGTCATTACTAAAGCTGTCCAAGCTCTTCTGTCCTGGGTGTGTGTTCATAAGAGACTACTTGCACAGGCGAGCATTTAAGATATCTCAGCCTGATTACTTTCACATACACTCAGTTTAGAGCCTCCTTGATAACAAGAGTAGAAGAAGATTTATTTATCCCAAAGGTGATAAGGAATTATTGAGTGAGTTTCTTTGATGTGGTACCAGGAGGAGGGAGTGCACATGTAAATATGAATTAAAATAATAATTATATTTCATTAAAAAGTCAAGACATAACTACAGTTAAAACACAGTCTCTGAACTTCCCAACATGCCAGTAGACTTCAGAAAAACAGGAACTTTCAGAGAGAAAGCTGTGTGATACTTTCTATTAGCCTTTCTCATAGTCATCACCAGTCTGCTTCCTGCACGTCTTTTTATGCCTCTTTCTATAATATGTCAATAAAAATGGATACACAAGGATATATCAGAAGCTAGCCCTGTCCAACCCACATCAGTCTCCATTTCTGTTAATTTCTATCTGTCCATGGAATTTCACAAAATGCAGAGTAAAGAATAGTGTACTTTCAGAAGGAATCAGCAAATTTCTGATCCCTATACATAATAAATTCTGGTTTATTCAGTTTATGGTCTTAGACACTGTCAGTTTACCTAAGAGTCTTCCACCATCAAAATCAGAACCTGAATCTTCAAAAAAAATTTAGGCAATTAGGCACATAAATCTGAGTCTGTAGACAAAATGAGTCTTCTTGACACAGAATTTGAGAGGACTTGAATATGTAATGCACGATGTGGCACTGCCCTTATTCAAACCAGAAACAGCAAAAATGCAGCTGTGGTGGGTTGACCTTGGCTGGACAACAGGTGCCCACCCAGCTGCTCTATCAGTCCCCTTCCCAGCTGAACAGGGTAGAGAGTAAGGTGGAAAAACAACTTGTGGGTTGGGATAAGGTAGTTTATTTAAAGCAAAAAGCAAAGCAGAACCTTGCCTGTGCAAAATCAAAGCAAAAGATATCAGGGTTTATTCTCTACTTCCCATCAGCAGTGATGGTCAGCCACTTCCAAGCATCAGGGCTTCAGTACCTGTGACGATTCCTCAGCAGGAAGCCACTGAAGACAATGAATGCCCCCCTTCTTGCTCCTTGCCTTAGCTTTTATATCTGAGCTGTCATCATATGGTCAGTTTTGGGTCAGTTTGGGTCAGATGGCCTACTTGGGTCCTCTCCCAGGATCCTCAACTGAGGAAGGAATGTTACAGCACTGATGCTGTGCTCAGCAGTAGCCAAAACACCGGTGTGTTATCAGCACCCTTCTTGCTACCAATGCAAAGCACAGCACTGTGAGGGCTACTGTGGGGTAATGAACTCCAGCTCAGTCAGACCCAATACAACAGCCAATGTCAGAGCAGATTAACTTTGACTCAGCATCACACCATCTGCACTTACATGGCTTTCAACCATCTTCTAGGACTGGCAGAAAAAGCCAATGTTTACCTCCAAATTTTTGTGTAGGTATATCACGTACTTTTCCCATTTAGGTAGCAGCAATGCAAAGCTGACACATCTGTTTACAAATTTCTGTTTTCTTTCTCCAAGTGACTATTTCTCTTCTAATTCTTATCTTCCATAAACAGGGGAGAAAAACCAGAAGGATCTTTTTCATTCACTGATGGGTCTAGTCTTTCTGGAAATCAACATTTACAGGGTAAGGATATAGTACATGAAGGACTATTCTACCAAATAAGACTTTCTGGCAGTAATTTTTCTTTACCTAAATTTAGAATACATGAAATTCTGAATACGTCTGAATTGTTAGGGAATTCATACATCCTTGTACAGGTAATTTTTCACACAAAAATATGAAACAGAGCCTTAATGAAACACCTGAAATATAATTCACTTCTAATATAGGCTGGTGTCTAAAACTGAAGCAGAAAACCCAGAGAGAGAATAATGACAGCAAAACAGTGTTTACAGAAGCTGTACTGCCTTCATGGAGATATCCATGGGGTGCTAACTTTCTATTTGTCCTTCCATGAGCTGGAAAAAAAAAAAAAAAAATTCTGAGCTGCTTTTCTCTTGTTCTGGGCACATTTGGTGTAAAGAAGACAGATAGCTACCACATAGAATGGAGAGCAAGGTCTTTCTTCATTATTATCCAGAGTACTGATACTGCATTGTACTGATACTGTCTAAGGTTGTCTTCTCATTTTACTTGTTCTTACTTGATGCTTAAAGAGGTTTCACTTTGATGGAAGTTTTCATATGATCAGATTTTTCACTGCATGAATATACATGAACATACATAGCTGAAATATATGTTCAACACAGGTTAGTCTTTGATTCACACTACCTTCCTGTTTTAAATAACCCACATATATGCTCGTTCAGCATGACTCTAATCATAGTTCCATATTAAGAGCAGTCTTACAAAAAGAAATGGAAAAATTAAGACAAAATAAACGGAGATACAGGTAGGCAAAGAAGGCATAAGGCCAGATAAGGTGAAACAATAACTAGAGGCAAACCTCAGTAAATAGTTTACCCACCACAAATATATAAAAGCTATAATTGTAAATTTTTAGCTATCCTATATGTCTCATGTTATAAGCAAAAGTCTTCTAGTGCAGTGTATCATTCTCTTTACCACCCAGCTATAGTGCTTTTCTTACCCAAAATACTCCATTCTGCAGGTTTGTATTGGCAATCATTCCTTTTTGGTACACTGATCCACCTCAAGAAGACATTACGAAGTCTCTTCTCCCCTCATTTTTAGGTCAGGCACATTCTGAAAAACAGATCATAAATCTGTGACTACCAAGAATTTTAGTGTCTCTCACCAAGCAATTAGATTTTGGCAACTGTTGATTGTGTAAATGGAAATGACAAAGGCTTATGGAAAAAGGTATATCTTCAAGTGAAGTACCCAGGATTTGTGATCATTCATCACCGATTCTGTGTCTTACTCATCACACCTGCCAATTAAATAAGCTTAAAAGCTACTGAGGCAGTTGAAGAAGGGAGGAGGGAAAGTAGCATAGAAAAGATAATTAGTGCAAAGGAGAAGGGTTTTTTGTGAGATTCCATAAAACAATATTATATTTAAATTATTTTCTTATGTAAATTATTCTAAATCATGTGGCTAAATGAGAAGGTAATTGTTTTCCAAAGAAAACAGCATTTCATATTGCACATTTTATACATATATACACACAAACATAATACATTTACATCTGAAGTTCAATGCAGGACACTGAAACATTTTAGGAATCTGAAAAAGAGGCTTCCCCAAACTCATGTGTAAATCTAAACAATTCCTACAGATTCCTTTTATGTGTGTGTCAGTCATCCTAAACTTTTTGATGGGCAATACTTTATTTACACACATGTGCAAAGAAGGCAACTAAAGTGATTGCAATTATCTTCATTAAAATCTAGTTATGTTTAATAGAAAAGATATAACAATCTTTTTCTCGGAGAAGCTGTGGATGCCAAATCCATGGAATTGCTTGAGGCCAGGTTGGATGGGGCTCTGACCAACCTGGTCTAGTCAGGTCTAGTCCTGTCAGGGAACTCCCTTATGCCAACAGCATAAATATAAAACTCTTTATTAATATAAAACTGTGATGGGTTCAAGGATTGCTGATGATAGTATCTGGCTGCAAAAACATATTCAAGGTGCTACACAGACAAGCTCTAATCCCAGTAAAAGTATTCAGTATGCATAGAGTACAGTTCTTACCCAAGAGGTAATATCTCTCTACGGGGGAGAAGATAGGTTCAGCCCACTGACGATCCCAGCAGTCATTATGGAGTCTTCCCTCACTTTTCCCCCATTCTTGGCTTACTTTTATACTATTTCTTTATGTTTAGGTAGAGCTTGAGTGACTCTAGTCATAATTACTTTTGTTACTGACTGGTGTGAAATTCCTTCACTTTGCTTTTAAAGATGCAGTCAAAAAATATAGAGCCCGTGCCCAGTAGAAGGTGGTCATACCTTGGAGGCAGGAAACTATGGGATGGAGGTGTGTGTTAATATTACAGTTAGGCTTTAATGAACCAAGTTCATCTGAGGAGAAGGATTTCACCATCATTGTTGGCTCAGAAGCAGGACATCTCCTGTCTCCCTCGATTGACAGGTGCTGTGCAGTTTATCAGTTGCAAAGTACCATCGAATTCCCCTCCCTGTAAGGATTTCCACAGAGCTTGGCTGCTGTGTCTCCACTGCAATCCAGCATTCCCCTTAGCAGGTGCTTGCTGTTGTACGGGGAATGATCGTGGAGCTGCCAATCGCATTCCATCCAGGGAGTAGCACCTGCATTTTACTCTAAAATTTCCTTACCATTATAACTTCTGTTAGGATGCAAATATAACTTCTCAATTTCCTCGAATTTTTACCCCAACCATCTTCCCTCACCCATACTGCCTCATCTACTATGAAAATATTTTTGTCTGTTTTCTGTTTTTTCTGTTCTCTGACTCTGTTCATATCCAAATTCCAAAATCTGGTTTCTTTGTTCTCCTACTGGAGGGAAACATTCTTAAAGTATCAGTTATTACCATTTATCAATTGTAAACAGGGCATGTTTGTTATTTTCCACTAAGCTAAATACTAGACAGGTAAACAAATGAGGGATTCTAAAATATGGCAATTCAACAGCAAACTGAACTTTTTTTAGAATATGTACCTAGAATGTAAAATTCCCAAGTCACCAGCACCTAAGTAAATATAAAACCATTAAAGTTTAGATGAAGGAGAAACTAAAGGGACTTTTTAAAAATAAATTTTAGTTTTATTGACTAGGATGGATAGGGTACAATAGGACAGGTCAGGATAAATTAGGATAGGATAGACCCAGTTGGAGAGGACCCACAACAATCCTCTAGTCCAACTGCAGTGCCACTTCAGGCTGATCAGGGTTAACTGTCAAAGCATGTTATTAAGGGCATGTTCCAAATGCCTCTCAAACACTGACCGGCTCCTCTCTAGGAAGCCTGTTCCAGTGTTTGACCACCCTTGCTGTAAAGAAATGCTTCCTAATGTCAAGCCTGAACCTCTTCTGATGCAGCTTTGAACCATTCCCACACATCCTGTCACTGGATACAAGGGAGAAGAGATCATCACCTCCTTCTCCATTTCCCCTCCTCAGGAAGCTTTAGAGAGCAATGAGCACTCCTCTGCTGCCTTCTCTCCAAACTAGGCAAACACAAGATCCTCAGCCACTCCTTACAGGACACGCCTTCCAACCCTTTCACCAGCTTTGTTGTCCTCCTCTGGATGCACTCAAATTCCTTCACATCCTTCTTAAATGTTGGGGCCCAGAACTGCTATATCCAACAATTCCTCCATTCACTAGACAGCTGACCTTGTCATAGAAAGATGTCAAATGAGTTAGACATTTTGTTCTCAGGTGTACATACAAGAGCTGGAATTTGAATTCATTTCATTTAAGGGGTACAGAAAGTATGCAATCACAGTTGTACTTGAGTGCCTCTGGAGTAGGACTAGAAACCAAACTCCAAAGAGAGCAGAAGGAAGGGGTAAATACATGTAGTTCAATAGACTAGTGGCTCAATTTTATTTCTTTTTTTGATCCCCCTGGCAATAACAGTACATAATTATCACAATGCAGTGTTATTGGACATATTAAGTGGCATGTCTGATTAATGCATATCTTCTGGACATGTATCTGAACTTGATGCGATAGAAATGACAATGCCTCCATTTTTTCTATTGGTTTGATCCACTTGCTAATCAACTACTGTGATAATACTGTGCCTCATTTTCCACTTTAACCTGTGTGGTTTCAATTTTCAGTCAGTTAAACTAAAGAGTCTTTAATATCTAATATTTCTTCCCTATGGTGGCACTTATCCCCAAGGATCAAGCCACTTCTCATTCATTGCTGCACTAATCGAGCCTGGATGGTGACAAAATGCACCTTAGACTGAAGCCAGGTCATCCTCTGTGGAGATCAAAGGAGTTCTGGTGTTCAAAAAAAACTAAAAATATCCTTAGGTGAGGGTAGGTGATACGCAAAAAATTTAGGAGCCCTTTATGTGACCTGTTCACCAGCACCAAACAGGAGAATGATATTTTGAACTTTTAGGGAGGTTTTGACGCTCTACCATTCAGCCAGAATAAACCCACTCTTACCTAAATTAAGGAAGATTAGTGTATTTCAGTCAGGAATTGGCCCCTCCTAGTATCCTCTTACTCTATGAAGTACAAGGACAGATGAGCATCTCCTGCTTCATCCTAGCTAGCAGCACTACATGTCTCTCAGGAGCAGGTCATGGGGATCCTTCACTCCCTTGTAAATAACCACTTCCAAAGGAGCCATTCTCCATAATTAAGACCTAATTGAATACCCACTGAAATCAATGGAAGTTTTTCCACTGACTTCAGTGTGCTTCAGCCTGAGCCCTGAAACCAACAATCATGTGGTGACATTTGTGTTATATTAACCCAGCCTTTAGGAACTATATTGAGGTCTCCAACTTATTTCACATAAGCCACAAAACAGTAATAATTTTCAGACAGTGTCAACCTGACCCAGATTTGAACTGGCAATCTGGAGCTAGAAAGAACTTTAATCCATTACTAGCCCTGTGAACCATCTGGTCACAATATCTCAAGCAACTCATATGGTACTTAGTAGCTGAGTAGCTCACTGAGACTTGTACAATAAAAACCAGAATTTGTCTATGCAAATACATGTATGCACTTAAATATAATTAAGAATTTTCTTTCATGGATATAAATACTGATGACAGGCACTGATTTTCTGTTTACTAGTGGGCATTAATTAATTTACAGTATTTGTATTGGAGTGACAATCAATAGGAAAAACATAAGGACCTAGGGTAAAATCCTAATAAAGGCATTGTGATGCCCTAGACAGGCATATAGATATTTTTGCAAGAAATTTCCAGCACTACATGCATGTGTTTCTTTTGAGTACATAAACACTTAGCCAGATCCATTCTTTCTTAAGATTTTCCGAAGAGCTTGTTTTGGTTTTACAAACTTGCCCACCAAGAATTAAGCTTGCTGCTTACACCCATCATATACTAATTTCTGCCACCATCTCATGTTTATATTTTACAGAGAAGACAAGGGATGCAGTTTTTCTGTGTTTTGTACCTTAAATACTCATCTGTATTTAAGTGAAATAAGTGTCAAAGGCTACTAGATTAAGTGATGCCATTTCAAATCCATTTTGCAGATGTGTCAATGACTAAAAGATGCAAGAAAAAAGAAGATAAAATAAAAGCTCCAGAGAGAGCTTTGTACATCTTAGACCATAAGTTTGCCTATTAAAGGTCGTCTTTCAGACAAAATGTATTTGGTCTTGAAATATTAGCAAGAAAGATATTCATATGATTCAATGTATATACCTTAATATTTTAATAATCTGCCTGGTCTCAAAGCCACACTTCATTTAAGCTATACTTTACAGTAGCAGTCAGGGTCAATTTATAGAAGAAAACTCATTAACAAAGTGATAGACGTATGAATATAAATGCACCACTCAGACTAGAAAAGGCAGTATATTTACTGGAGTCTTGTATTTATATTGGCCTTTACAAACTTATTTTACTAGTGTTATAATAACAATTTAATATTAAAGGCCGATACTGCTTGGCACTCAGGGGGTGAACACATAGTGCCTATTTTACTACAGAAATTTTGAATAAAGCATATGAATTTCCATCTTATATAAAAGAAGCTCTTAACATCTGTCCAAGGTCCTATATTCTCCCTCTTGAGTCCTTCACAGTAATGCCACAGTAAACTGCATGCAGGTTATCCACAAGTATGCCAGAATAAGCTTTTTGCTGCGTCTGACTTACAAAACAGTTCCAGTGTTAATACACTAATACTTCTATTCATTGTTCCAGGGAAAAAAAAAGGAGATGCAGGAATAAATCTCTTCATTACCCTCACAAAGCTCTCTTTACATTCAAAACACCTTTTTGGTTGTGGTGGGTTGACCTTGGCTGGCCTCCAGACACCCATCAAGCCACTCTATCACTCCCCTCAACAGGCTCATCTTCACTCATAACTCTTCTACCTCCTTCACCAGGGAGGGATGGGCAATGGGAGTTGTGGTCACTTCATAACATTTGTCTCTGAAGGTCCTTCTTCCTTGCAGTCTTCCCCTGCTCTAGTATGGGCTCCTTCCCATGGAGGCAGTCCTTCGTGAACTTCTCCAACACAGGTCTTCCCATGGGCTGCAGTTCTTCAAGAACTGCTCCAGTGTGGGTCATTTCCTTTGCTATAATCATTCAGGAATGGACTATTAGAATGTAGGTCCCCTGCAGGCCACAGATCCTGCCAGAAAACCTGTTGCTGTGTGGGTTCTTCTCCATGGTCTGCAGTTCCTGACAAGAGCCTATTCCAGTGTGGGGTCTCCATGGACTGTGGTTTCTTTCAGAGCACATCCAGCACTGGTTTCCTCCTCAAGCTTTGTCTCTTGAACTACTCTAGATACTTACCACTAAGAAAACCTAGACTCCTCTGAAATACATTTGAGTTTTGACACTGATGTTGTTATATTGAAAAACAAACAAACAAAACAAAACCCCAAAACAGACTAACAAAAAAACTCAACAAAACATGAACCAAACAAAACACAGCCAAAATGGAAAGGAGGAGAGCAAGGACAAAATCTGTGTGAAAAACTCAAGATGTCAGTTTTTGTAAGTTTTCATATATAAGCCTAAACAATTTACACAAACATCAGTGTCGTTGGTTGATTCTGAGTTCTGGTATCAGGATCTCTACATCTCTTAAACAGCTGAGGGAGGGGATTGCCCCACTGCTCTGCACTGGGGCAGCCTCACCTTGAGTATTGTGTGCAGTTTTGAGCACGCATAAAAAATAAGGAAGATATTAAGCTCTTAGAGAGTGTCTAAAGAAGGGCAACAAAGATGGTGAAGGGCTCTGAGGGGAAGCCATATGAGAAGCAACTGAGGTCACTTGGTCTGTTCAGCCTGGAGGAGACTGAAGGGAGACATTGCACTCTTCAATTTCCTTGTGAGGGGAAGAAGAGGAGCAGGCACTGATCTCTTCTCTGTGGTGACCAGTGACAGGGCCTGAAGGAATGGCCTGAAGTTTTGTCACAGTAAGTTTAGGTTGGATATTAGGAAAAAGTTTTTCACTCAGAGGGTGGTTGGGCACTGGAACAGGCTTCGCAGGGAAGTGGTCACAGCACCAAACCTGACAGAGTTGAAGAAGCTCAGGCACATGGTATGACTCTTGGAGATGGTCCTGTGCAGGACCACCAAGTTAAACTTGATTCTTGTGGGTCCTTTCCTACTCAGCAGAGTCTGTGATTCTGAGTTGTCACACTGGGATCTCTGAGATAGACCTGAGGTAGTGCCCCAAGACTGAGCTCAAAACTGGACTGGACAACAGACAGTAGTCCTACAAAATTCACTGCAGATACTACTGATCAAGAAAACAGGATACTTGAACAAGTCCAGAAGGACTAAAGTAAGGTGGAAATCTAAATGGGTCACTGTAAACAGCATTCTGCATCCACACCTAAGGTTGGCAAGTTGAGAGAGGTTGAAAAATTGGAGAAGTTTCTGATTAGAGGTTAGATGATCACAGTAGTCCTCTCTGGCTTTAATCTTTGACTCTATGAATAAACAATGAGAGTATTTAGAGTGCAGAGGGAAACAGGGAAATCTTATCAGCAGGTGCTCAGTTGGGTTCTCAATAATATTCACTGCTGGATACCCTTGCTGGTTGGGGTCCACTATTAATTGGATGGTGCTGAGAACACAAGGATGGGCAAGAAATGATCACATTTCCCTTGAAAGCCTGTGGAGGGCTATCACCCATTGCAATTGAGGCACCAGGAAACTTTCAGTAGAGTTTGCAGCCTGAGCTCTCAGTTGACAGTTTCTGTGTTTGGGAAGATTAGTGGAGATGGGCAAGTGCTTTTTTTGGGGGGTTGAGGGAAAAAGATGATTAGTACTATAGGGAAAGCTGTGTGAAATGCTTTTTGCTGCCAATGTTTAGTATGCTTGTGGTTGCAGTACATGCTCCTATTTATTATGATGCATTTAAGATTAAGCAAACTGCATAGCTATAGAAATAGTAGACAAAGGTCATTGTACTGGGGATGACTTTTAGGATCTATGAACACCAAAATGCAAAACCACTTAAGTGTTCACTTACTTTCACAATGATCTCTGTTCTCCTTGATGATGAACTAAAAAATTTCATTTTTATAAAGGTGTAGCTCTCTTGCAAGTCCAGCCTTTGCACTGGAATCACAGTAATGGTGAAAGAAATGTGCAGTAGGAGGGAAAGCTGTTTGTCTTTTATTTTCCCTACACAACGTCAGTCTTGCACAAGCAAATGACATAGAGAAACCCCATACCAATTCTATCTCATTAAAGATATACTGTATATTACTTTAAAAAGTACATGCAAACGGAGGCAACTTTTTGAAACAAAGAGATGGGTTAAAACAAAAATGAAGTGTATTAAATATCTTTTTGGCATACGACTGCAGATAGATTAACTATTTTTCAAAAAGCCTCCAGCATTATTGGCCTAAGTGTCCTCTGAACTAGGATATTTACAACATGTAGAGAAAGAGCAGCATCTGCTTAGCTTTCCTATCATCTCTCATCAAAATAATTTAAAAAGCTGTTTTCAAGGATTAAAGGCTTTATTACAAATAACAGTATTAATGAACAAGATACAGTTTGGCTCTTCCATCATCATTTCAACAAAAGTGCATACCCGAATGAGGTGAAACACTTCCCTTTGATTCTATCAGAGCCTTTTCTTAGTGTCCTATTAGCCACTTTATCTTGGATTTTACATATCACACTAGCTGAGATTTAGCTTTCACAGCTAAGCATTTTAATACATTTGTGGGCTTGTCTATAAACAAATGACTGGGCACCTTCGGTTATTAAGGTCAACTTTATGAGCATAAAAATACTCCCAGGAAATGTACTATCCAATTTTGAAACTGAACAGTAAATTACCATTGTATACAGAGTGTTAACAGAAAAGGAAAAAAACTTACACTGCTATCACAGTGCTGCTAGTTGCCTTTGTCACAGAATTTTTTCATTCTTTAACTCACCAACTCAGTCAGGGGGAATAACTTTCTGTGTGAAAATAAGGCAGATCCAGCATAGCACAAATTAAGTAGCTTTAGCTTGAGGATTACCCATAGTCTGTTTCCCACAAATGTGTTGAATCTCAGGTTTGAGTTTTATTAAGCAATACATCACTTATAAGTTCCAATTTATTAAGAAGTAATACATCAAAATATAATAAAATAAAGTCTTAGCTAACAACTATGCGATTGCCCAGCTACTTACTGATTTTATATAATGTAATTTTATATATGTAATCATAGGTAGAGCTAGTCAACTCTGCCAAAAATGCCAATGTATTGAAATTGCAACTTTCCACAGGAGTGTACTAGTTCAGTTGAAACTTTCATTGAGAAAAGTTCTTGCTGTAGGACATAATTTCTGATCAAAATGAAAGAGAGAGGAAAGAGAATAGCCATGTGGTTATAACAGCCACAGAAATCCCAGTCCCCTTAAAAAGACCCATGTCAGGAGTATGGTTTTCTTGCAGCCCAAGTCCCCCAGTGGACCACTCTAATCCCATATCCTCTCTTTCATCTTCAAAAAGTTGTGGCTTTATCTTGTGAAATAAGTAAAGTTTTTAAGTTTCACCGAACTGCAAAGCTGCTTCCTGCACTATCCTCTTGTTTCCGTAGCATTTTGTAAAACAATCTTTGTAAAATGAGTCCTGAGATCAACAAGGAGTTGACTAAAAATAGTTTAATATATGAAGTTATTGCACCAGTTATTAAAATAGCTATTTAGTTGTCAGATAATGATCTATCATAGCCATGTGTTCTTCAATACATGCCTAACTGTTGTACCCAGTTTTCTATGAAGAGGGGTACTATAATTCTTATGTTTTTTACTTGTCCAACAGTAATTTATATACAAACATTATCTAATTAAAAAGAAAATAACTATATTAGGATGTATTATTCCTGTGACAGATAACAGAATTTAAGCAAAATTATTCTTTTTCTCCATTGGGCTACATGTTGAAAATTCATGATGACCTTCTGATTTCACATCTTCATAAAAATTGTGTTTCCCATTACATGCTTTAATTATTATATTAATATAAAGCTTAATTCTATAGTTTAGTAAAAGGGAATTTTAAAAAGAACAGATTATTTTCCTTTTCCAAACATACTGGGAGTTTGCTGCTAGTAGAACAATAGAAGCTTGGGGAGAAGAGGCAAGCAGAGACCTGCCATTTTCCATCTGAAGCCTACAATGGAAACTGACACTCTATGCTGGATAACTGCTAACAAAATGTATTATTCAGTATGTACAGGTTCTTAAAAAAATTAAAAAAAAGGAAAACAAATACATATTGAACAAAAATAACTTCTCTTTGATTTACATAATCTACTGGTACATCACTATCACTGCCTTTCACCATACAACTAGTAAATTATGACTAATGTTATCATTAAAAATTACTGGATTGGAACAGACTTCTCAGGGTCATCGAGTCCAGCTCTTTAGAGTAAAGGACAAGGCATATCAAAGGAAAGAAGAAATATGGTTTGGCCAGAACACTGGGAGAGGTAGGGGGTAGGACTGGGAGCCTGGGTGACACCAATTATTTTTCTGTTCCTGTTCCAACTTCAAACTCAGCCAATCAATAAAATAGCTCCAACTGCAGAAGCTCATCTCTACAGTGAAGACCAGATGTTCATGGTGTGTCTCAGGCATAAGTCTAGCTTTTCCCTCTTTGCAGTACCAAATTTACTACTGGGCTTCGTATACTCTTCTAGATATAAACACTGTATCTCTTTTATCCTGTTGACATGCTGAAGACAGTCTTAACTTTTTTCTTTGTCTTGAATAATTAACAATGCTGGTACAATTTCCAAAAGCATCTTTCAAAACAAAACTATATTTTCTGTGATGGTGCAATTACTAGCCATCAATGAAGAATCTATAAGAAAACTATATAAAATATTTAAATTGGAATTAAAATTGAAAGAGTAGGCTAGGTACATATTTAGGCTTCTGCTTCAATAATTTATTATAATTGCAGTAATGTAACAGGGGAGCTGCTGTGGCAAACATAGCTGTAGAATTACTACTAGAAAGTAGCAAGAGTTTATGTAATAAATATGTTTCTTAAACACAAAGCAAAAGAAAATTGTAAATGTTATTTATAGTTTCATTGCAAGCCACGCGACTGAAATCAGATGGTGCAAATGAAAGATGGTGACTGTTTTTCCTTTCAGAGAAATGTCATTTATCTCATGATTTTGGCTGAGGCCTCTGCTTGCAGATTCCTTGGGAGCTAGTCAAAGCCCAGAGAAATGCAGAATGCAGCGGCTGCAAGCTCTGATCAGGAGGAAACCCACCTGCAGCTCTGTGACACCGCCCAAAATATTCCTGCTGTCCCTGCACCGCAGCAGACACACGTGCACCAGGGGCTGCAGGCAGAGCTGTGGCTGCCTGCCTCCCTCTGCAGGGAACTGCCACTGCAGGAACAGAGATCATCCAGAAAGAAGGTAAGCAGAAGGAAGGAAAGATGGGATGACAGAACAGGTGTGAAAGGACAGTCAGTAAAACAAAAGCAAAGGCCAGAAAACAGAGCTCTTCTATTTAACATAACAAAATAAGAACAAAGCTGAATTACCTTCCCCTTTTCTCCAGCACAGATAGAAAAACAGGTGGAAAATACAACTGTGCTAGGATGACACAAATTTTCTGGGCAAAGAAAGCATAAAAGGTCACACAACTCTTCACTGAAAAAGCTCTGGGTTTTATCTCATGTAATGAATCCACACTACTTATCTTCAGGTAAAAACATAACAATGGTACCGTACTGCAGTTTTAAACACAAACTATATCCAAATCACACACACACACAGCTGTGGAGTAACTAAATGGACTCTGAAATCTTCCTCAGATGGCATCACCCTGAAGCTGCACAGCTATCACAGATAAAATGCATTACACAAAGAACCAGAGAAAGGCTGTATTTAGGCAGATTTCTGTGTTAAATCCACCGAAATTCACACTAAGGACACTTGGTCACTCTGGAGGAGGAACAGGAAGGATCTGAGATGTCCGCAGCCAATGATTTCAGTGTTCAGTGATTTCAGTGAGACATCCAGCATTTGAGACTGGCTCATCTTTATCCATCCTCTCACTTCCATTACCAGAATAATGACTAAAATAAAAGGAGATGTTCTCCAATTTATAGCTATGCATCAGAGATCAGAATTTTGCCCAAAGAATCTATGATAATTTAGAGCACAATCCAGCTTCCACTGAATCCAATGGTCTTCCAGTTCTCATAAGCACTTCCATATTGCTCAGAGGAGTCTAAACAAAGTCTGTAGCCCTTTCTGAAATGACAGAGAAGGTAACTCACTCAGCTGGCTTCTTCCTAGTGCTAAACTGAAGATTTGAAAACTTAAAATAATATATCTTGCAAAATAGCTGTCTTCAAAGTAATCCTAGCTGCCAAACATTTTCAAAATTAAGTAGATTAGCTTGCAGACCAGGAAGCCATCATCAGTTCATTCTTACTCTGCAATTGGGTGATGGGCAGTGCTGAGAACACACTCCAAAAGAAAGGTCTGTAGACCCAAGGAGAGCAGCAGGGGAAAGAAAGGGCTCTCTGAAGCATCCTGTTTTCCACTTGGCTTGAAATGACTGTGAGACAGCACCAGGACAGAGATTAAGATGGAAAGAGGGGGTATTAGTTTTCCTTTGGGAGCTCATACTTCATTTGGGGCTGAAAAGTACTTGATTTCAACTGAATCATAGAATCATTTATGTTGGAAAAGAAAGATCATTGAGTCTAACTATTAACCCAGCACTGCCAAGTCCACCACAAAACCATGTCCCTAAATGCCACATCTACACATCTTTTAAACACCTCCAGGGACAGTGACCCCTCCACTTCCCTAAGCAACCTATTGCAATGCTTGACAATCTTTTCGGTGGAAAAAAATTTCTAATATCCAAAGTAAACCTCCCCTGGTGCACCTTGAGGCCATTTCCCCTTATCCTACCCCTTGTTACCTGGGAGAAGAGACCAACCCTCACTTTGCTACAAACTCCTTTCAGTTAGTTGAAGAGTTAGTAGGATCACCCTGAGCCTCCTTTTCTCCAGGCTAAAGACCCCCAACCTCTGTCAGCTGCTCCTCATTAAGACTGATGTTCCAGACCCCTTCTAAGGAAACAAAGTTTACGTAGTTTGCATATCTGAGTTCCATCTCCCCTTAGTAACTTGTGAATAATTTTGCCCCCTTAAGCTACCAGCAATGCAGTGTTAGAGGTATGAAGGGTGTAGATTCCCCCCAGCACCACAAAAGTACACAGCCAGGTGGGGATTGGCAGGAGCTTAGCTGTCGTTTGCACACCAGAAGAGTCAGAGAGACAAGGCTCTTTGGAGTGCTTCAGCCACAGGGAAGTTCAGCGCTTGTCTCTCCTATTAGCTAGTCAACCAAATCCAAGGCAAATCCAAGGCAAAACCAAACTGAACACCACACCACATATTTTTTGCTATTGCTAAAATGTAGTTGTTTGCCCCAGAAAGCCCTTTGAAGCCTTAGAGCTGGCAGTCTTCCCTGGCATGTAAACCTAATGAAACACCTTACAAATTCTATAGGCCATGATACTTTATTTTCTCCAGTTGGTTGTTCCAGAGCAGGACTTGAAATTAAATGCACTCATTTCAAAATTTCACATTTGGCAATCCTAATCGCCATGTATTTACACACAACATAATGAGTTCTACAACCCCAAGGATTACATACTCTATAAATTTAGTTGCAGTAATTATTTATATTAAGAAGGTAACTTCACAGCCAGAAGGACTAAAAATACCTTAGATTCTGTTCAAAACTTTTCATGACCCTAAAATAAAATGAAAAAATTAGAAGTATAAATACATAAATAAAAATCCTTACTGTTTCAGACATTAGTTTAAATGACAGTACACTGAAATCTGTAATTTCTCCCAAAACTACAGCAGTGCTTTTCCCAGCACAGGTAATAGTGATTGCATTTTAAAGTACTGCACTTTTTCCAAAATGTGGTTTAAATAAGAAATTCAACATGAAATTACAAGTTTATTACAAGACATCTTATGTGGACTTATTTAGGGCAAGCAATAGAAAAGAACAGCTATTTTTTTTTCTTACTACTTTATATGTTATTATGCAAGAACAATTTCCCTAGACTATCCTAATTAAACAATAGAGGTTGTACTTGTTTCAGGGATAAATATTTTCACATTTCCATGTGCACCAAAAAGGAGCACAAGAAATATTTACCTTCTTTGCACTGTGCCATGTAAAAGCCATAATGAGAATAAAACAAATTGCTGGGATCACTTTTTAGAGCCATAAAAACTGCAATATTATTAAACAAAGTAGCACTCACAGAAATCTGGACCAGAATTTCGAAGTGTCACTCTGGGTTTTGGGTGCCCAATTCGCACAATTGTAAGGCGACATGAACTGTTGGTTTTGCATTTTACAAATGCACACTTATTAGACAGAGTTATTACAAAACAATGGGAACTGCCAATAACCCTGACTCTATGCTGTGCATTACCTGTACTTACTATAATGCAGAAAAAAAATTTTTTTCTGGTATATTTTATTTATTTCACTGATAGGCAAAATTCGTCATCCCTCTTGCTTATAACTATTTTTGGCTTTTATTTTTTACTTAAGTAGAGGATGGTTTCCTGTGCTGTTTTAATCACCTGTTCTAAGATGTGATTTTTTTTCTGTTGGGATCATTAACATAATGTAAAGACTGTAGCACAGGTATACCCCTTACCAAATTAATACTTTCCACCTGATATTCTAAGGCATAATTATGGTTTTCCTCCTGAAAATAGACTTGCTCACTTAGCAACAGTCTATTATTATTAAACAACCTTCAAAAAGGCAATTGAGTTACTTATGCTTTCTTTTCCCTTTTTCCTTTTTTTTTTCTTCACTGATCACCTTGTAAAGAGGTAGAAAGGGTTACTTCTCTTTACCCAAACAGTCAAGCAAAATATGCAGACTTCCAAGAGAAGCAGCTGATAGCAAAATCAGGCATTATTCTGTATTTACAGAAAATCCATCCCTTTTCCATAACAAAATTAATGCCAAAATAGCAGAGAGACTTTTTCTTGACATAGAAATTCAGGTCTTTTGAGGCAACCCCTTGCCAAAATCTTTTTTTTTTTTTTTTTTTTTTTTTTTTTTATTCCTCAAGACCACACTGTAAGAGCTTTCTCTCTGTGCCCCTGCTGTGCTTAGCTGTTTCCCTGTCTTACACAAAGCCAGCCTCACATCAATTCCTTGTCTCTGCATTTTTTACAAAACCCTCAAAATAAAACATGCAACTGAATGGTCTGGCTTATTTTCCAGATTTCTGTGTGGGTAATGGTTTTCTGTTATTTACCAAAACAGCATTTCATTTTTCCTTTATCTATTCTAAATAAAAGGTGGTTTTCAAAAGTGTTGTTCAGTGCATCTTCATCCTCTCTTCTCCTCCTCCAATATTTATTTTATCCTTTGCCTTCATAGAAATGAAAATACCAGTTTTTCCTACTGTGTGATGAGAAAGAAAGCAATGACTTCCATGTGATACAAATTAAATATGGATATAATTGCATGGGGTTTTTTATATCACGGCAATTTTACGTCAGGCCAAATTGGTTTTGTGGCTGTCCAAGCCTGCCTCACTGCTTCCCACCCAATTTGCCTTCAACCACCCAGGACGGGCATCTTTTACTGAGCCCCCAAGGAACGTCTCTTGGTGCTGTGAATTCTGCTGACTGAGACAGGTCTTACTCATTTTGCTCTAATGGAAAATTCGTCTCTGTCACAGGAGTATCCTGCCATCAGTCTGCGCCGAGAACTCGCATCGACATCAATGGGAGCTTTGCATGCATTGTGCAGGTACAGTATCATCATCATTATTTATTAAACACTAATGGAGTCCCAGACTCAGATCATTAAAAGTTACAGCTGAGATGCAGTCAGTATAAGACCAGTGATTCCTTAGGAGTTATGGTATTTTCTTTTATTCTCTGTTTCTTTGCTGTGTTTCCCCTATATTTAACATGGGAAGTGAGTGCTTTTTCGCTTCAACATTAGTCTTATGTGTGACAGTGAACTACTGAAACTATAGGGGCAGCCAGCTATAAAAAGTGTATTATAATGAGTCTTCTAGGAGATAACCCGCATTAAAAGGCAGATTCAAGTTAGTCCTATGTTGATAGCTGTACATGTTTGATAGTGATCAAAATGTATAACTTTTCTTGTATATCTCATATTTATCTCTCCTAGGATTATGCTGACAACCCACAAAAGTCTTCCAACTCAACCAGGCTAGATAGGGATCCAACATTTATTTTATAAATCTTATAAAATTTGCCCATCTCGCCATCTTGTACAAATAATTTTTTTTTCTCTTTTTATTTTCTTCCATTTAAAAACCAAATCAGTCTGTGCAGCTCCTGATTTGTTCTCAGTTTTCTGTGCTTAACTTTAGCTGCCTTGGTGATCACAGGACTTGACTAAGGTGAAGATGGCAGCACGTGGAATTATTTCAGTGACTGTTTAGCCCTGAAATTAGTCTCCTGAAGCACCAAGCTGTTGCATTCTTGGCACACTGCATTTGATCCAGCCAGATCTCCGTATTCGTTTCCTGTTATTAATGAGGAAAACCGGACCTGAAGCCTTATTTTGTGCTATTGATCACGTTTTGCCCCACAAATCACTCCTCCTGCACAATCCTTCAGATGCCTCCTGTGAGGAATTCAGCAAGTACAGAGTGAATTTCTAATCAGCTGCGACTGTTCAGCACTAGGGCTGGCAATTATGCTCCCAGTGCCTGTATCTGCAAGTGTTATACATTTGTATTTGCTTCTTGCTGAGATCACACAGTTGGGAAAGCAATCATGCTCCATTACTCCTGGTTTTGACTCTTGGCCCATATGGCTGCTTGCGGACAGTCTTTCAGCACTTTGCTTCATTTATAGCTAACATGGTTAATGACTCTTTGCTTTCTGCAAGTCCTGATCTGCTGAAACTTGCACCTGCTCTTTGTTATTAGGGAAAGCTTTCCCTCTCTTACACTGCAGATTTCTGCTCTACATAATGACAACTCTTTTTTGGAACGTGAGGAAAGGAAAGATGAAGCAAGTGGTTGCCCTTTTACTACCAGCAATTTTATCCAGGAATGGCTTATATGAGAGGTTTCAGTCTGGCTTCAGGGAGTACCACAGTCCTGGGATTGCTTTACTTAAGGTCACAAATGATTTATCACCAGCTGCTGATTCAAGTTAAATTACAGTACTCCTGCTGATGGATCTTTCTGCTGCCTTCGATACAGTAGATCTTGGAACTTTGTGGAACCGTTTGAAGCAATTGTTTAGATTATGAAGCACCATCCCTGATCGGTATCATTCAGAATGGATGGTGCATTATCAGGTTGTAACCTGGCAATTGTGGATCAAATTCTGCCTCACCGGTCACATTGCTCCTCAGAATATAATATCCTATAATCCTCTCTCTTTTTTATTCGCTGCAGATGTGGAAAGAATTCTCTAGCAGCCCAACATTAATTTTCACTGTTACACAACATGTAGATGTATTTGTCTTTTACAGTTTAGCTTCTTGCTGGAGTTTGGACCGCATTGGTTTGTTTTACCAAAGCACGATCTTGGATAGTCACAAATGGTTTGAAACCACATTGAGATAAAATATAATTGCTTTTGGCAAACCCTCACTGATTCCTAGGTGGTTCTTTCTAGGCAATCGAAACTATCTATATATATCTAAAGCATGCATCTGGAGCTGGTCAGAACATTTTCATTAAATGAAACCTCATCAAAATATGCTGCTTTTTTGGAGCCAAATCATTTTGCAGAAAAAATGTCTGTTTAGATGAAGCTTTAATTGTGGAGGTATTCAGGATTCAAGGCTACTGGTCACTTCTGAAGGCAAAAACAGAGAAAGCATACAGTCCAGTTTGAAAATCCAAGATTTTTCATCTTAAAGCAATTCTTTCTGAAAAAATTCCAGGAAGTTCTGGTTTTGTTCCCATGTGAACTGTAAACAATGCTGACACCACAAAAGCTGCCATGAAACAATTACCACCCTCTGAAACGGATGCTCACAAAAGCTGTACCTGCACCATCCCTTCAGCTGCATGGTCCATCTGCACAGAGCACCACGTGTAGTTTATGGTGTGTTCAGAAGCTGAAGGACTGGAACAGCGTGCAGTTCTGTTGGGGTAATTGGCAATTCACCACTGTTCTTTCACTGCCTGCGAAACTGTAACCAACAGAAACATCTGCTTTGTGATGAGAGATTACAGGGAAAAAAACTTCTTTCCATCCCTGAAAAAATAATTCCTAGTCAGAGAAAAGATAAAAATTCAAAATCTAATATTTTTCAGAAACCAAGATATGGAGGAAAATTATGTGGTCAATCAGCATGCACCAGTATGTAAATATATTGAATACGTTTTTGATATTTCAGGGAGTTTTAACTGCTCAACTAAAGTTTTAAAATTTGTTGATATAAACTTTTAAATGTATATAAAAATGATTATTCTCTTAAAATCTCTACCAAACTTTACAATTTGCCATCCTTTAGCATTTACTCTTATAGGGTTTTCTGTTTCCTAATCCTAAGGGTAAGCCCAGCTGAGTTCTGTCTGTCAAAGAGAAGACACTTGTTTCCAGGAGAGGAGTCTAGCCATAGGTTATTTACCCAAGCTCCGGACAAATGGGACTCTTCAGAGACATTTCTGTTTCTGCTGTTCTTCATGGAGCCCAGCTTGGTGATCCAAGGGCACTTCACCCTCCCCAGATCCTGCAGTCGCAAACGTGGACTCCATAAATCTGTGTGCTGGGGCCAGGAACCACTGGGTGCTGGTGCTGCACAGCTCTGCAGTGCTTTGGGAGCTGCAGCACCATGTCTGGAAACCCAGCACCAATCTGTTTCAACAGAGCTCTGAGACCTTCAGGTCAAGGGCTCACCTTCAAGCAAAGGAGGAGGGCATCTGCTTCCAGATGTTTTAAGAAGATTTATCTCCTTTAGAAATGGCAGGGAGTGCTTTTAGCAAGGCCACTTGAAGATCAACCAGTGAACAAGGGAACTGTGCAGCACACAAGGATGGACACACTCACAGTTTGAATGGCAGAGCTGATTGCTTCCTCAGGCCAGTGCCTGGTCTTCAGACAGCGACATACAAGATGTCCCTTTTACCCCTACAATGGGTCAGTTCCCTGAGGTGTTTTCCTTGTGGGACAGAATGTTGGAAGTAGGGAGAAGTTAAATACTTATGAAATGTGGAAAGCAGGTGTTGTGGACCAGGGAAACCCCGAGACACCTGAGAAATCCTTTGCAGAATGGAAGATGCGTGCGGTGAAAGGTGCTGGCGAGGAAGAGACATCACCCAGCTTGCTTACTACATGATAGACTGATTTACCGTGTGTTTTATGTTTAGGAAGAAAACCTAATATTAGGTTGGACTCCATTTTGTGTTATTCATCTTCTTCCCATGAGGACTCGGTGTCTGCCTTGGCAGGCATAGCAACAATTTCTTTATTGGCCAGATACCGTGGGGTACTGACCAATCACATGTTTTGGCGGGCTTCCCCTGCCCGGTTGGCGGGGAAACTTGGTTGCCACCTCCCGGTTACCACCCCCTTATTCATATTCATTTCCCCCTGTCCAGTGTTTATAGGAGGATTTGCATGCTCCTCCTTCCCTCCACCCAATTTCTAGAACCTACCCTAACCGACCCTATATAAACCCTTTCCTTCCTTGAATAAAGTTGGATCAGCTTGTTACCCTAAGGTGGATCATCAGGATCATCTTTCGCCCCTGCTTTCAGTTTCGTGTCTCTTTCTTTGGGCTTGGGACTCTTCAGCAGCGCTGCGCTGTTCCTGCCGGGCTGGCACTACTGTGCTCTACTGTCTCGCATACCTTGAGACCAGCTGCCACCACCCGCCCCGGGCAGAGATCATCTCCTCGGAGGCTAGCGCAAGAACCCCTGACGCTGGTTTGATCCTTTCCCCAAACCAAAGCCGCATCAACAGAAGGCCATGTTGAGAGAAGGTCAGGAAAACCTATTAATCCCCATCCTGCTCCTTCCCTGGATTGAGTAGAAAGTGTGTAGGTGACTTCATTTGCTGTAAACAGCTTGGTAACAAAAATAACCATATATCAGATTAAATCACGTAAATAATTGCCATTTGGTGTGTGCCGTACAAAGCACAGCAATAGGCTGCTCGGACAAACAGCTCTCAATTATTGGGTAAAGCAAAAATTGCAGCCAGTGCCCTCTATCTTCACTGTCTGTTGCCTTGCTCTGGTTTTACACTCTGTTTTTCTATTTCTGTTATTGCATTTGCCTAAAACTACTGCAGAGCGAGAAATATTCCCAGTTCTAATGTTTCATCATTTCAAAGTTTCCTATTGGAATATATAGACAGGATTGTTCAGAAGCATTTAAAATTATGGTATCTTTGGCATCATAATTTCAAAAATTAATAATCTTAGCTATGTACTTATGAGCATGAATTGATCAAATATGCTTTTTGTCTTTTGTCTTGCATTTCAATACTCCAGTTAGGTTCTCTGCTGATAATGACTTGACTTGCTTATTTATACAAAGGACTTCTTATAAATTTCTCAAAGCCATTTACAAAGACATCAGGCATTATCACGGTCTCTGCAGATGAGAAAAGGAGCTGGTAAGGGATAACTTTGTTGTACAGTGCCTGAGTAGGAGACTCTAGTGCTCCAGACTTTAACAACTTCTGATCTTAATTTGCAAAAGGCCTTCCCAGGATTTGAGTACGTGGAGAAAAACAGAAATTCTCCAGTTTGAGAAGAACATATCCAGGCTATTTTTTTTGGGGGGGAGGGTGTTGCTACATTTTCTAGAAAAAACTAATCATTGAAAAGCCCAGAGGAAATAAAGTCTACATAGGATGTGTGAAATAATTTTAGAAACCCCACAATTAAGACTTACATAGTAACTGTAGCTGTTCCTGAAAAAGATTAATTCTCAAACATCAGAATTTACACATCTTTGAGAAAAATTCTGGAAGCAAACAAATCAAATTCCTAATCTACCACTAGTCAAACTTCTCCTGCTGAATCTTCCCTTTACACCCTGTTTAAACCTAACTGTTTTATAAGTTTTGGGGAATGGTCTTCGGTTCTGGAGTTAGAATTTTGTTTTGCTTTTAAGGTTTTGTTCGAGGTTGTAATGTAGGGGGTTTTATGTATTTGGACCAAGCCAGATTCTCATTGAAACTGTCTCTACACTATATGTGATGAAGTTCCTTAAGCCGCTGACCCAACTGCTCTTCTGAGATTTGTTTCAGGTTGCAAAATTCCTTGTTATGTGTAACAATGCTCTTCGTCCTGGAAGATGGTCAAGCAACTCAATAGGACAATGCATTATTTGCAAATCTATCAGTGGTGGGTTGAGAGCCAGTCTGGGTCATCAACCCCAAATCAACGTACTGATATTGAGGCAAAGTTGTGGCAGATAAGCTGCTAAACCGATCTGGAGACATATGACTGACAGTTAATCACTTTATACTATAAAAGTCCAGTCCACTTTTGTATGATCAGATGCTTCTAACATACCCTTCTTGGAGTGTGTGAAGGTCTCCCCCATAGTGGGGATGCCCTTCAAAGATACTGCTCAAGGTTAAAAGAAAGAGATCTGCCCACAAGTGTTGGTATGATGAGTTACATCAAATGTCTACTTAATAATTATCTCTTTTGCTAGCTTTAACGTAATTGCTTTGATATAATTGATTTAATATAGTGCACTATACTATACACTACTAGTAGTTCTTAGGTTTTATAGATTAATTAATTAATATTTTAAATATTTCCAGTTTGCCATCTTTAACCCTGTGGGACAAAGTTGTGCTTAAAATGTTGTTGACTGAGTCTGGGGCTAAGATTGGATGCAGTCTCACCTAGGCTCCTCTCTGAGAAGGAGTTTAGAAAGCAAGGGTGTCCTTTCTGCACCTCGTGACTCAACAGGAGGGCTTCTCCAATAAACTTTGCCTAAAGCTCCACTCCTCCCCATAACACTACGTGAAATGTGTGTCAGCCTTTTTTGCTCCATGTCATTCGTGCTCTCATCAATGTGCTTCTGACAGTTGGATGTTTCAGCACCCCAGCTGCTGCAATTGCACATGGAGTTGCTTAGAGAGAGGTTGGGGTGCTGTATAGGAACTCAACAAGCCCCTGACATAGCTGTACGAATTAATGGATTGTGGATCTGTGAGTGCTCTGGCAGAGACCTAGGACCTACCACTATCACCATCCAAAAGCACTGAGGAAAAATATTAATTTGTGACTCAGCGCATCCAGGTTTGTGACTTGACCTGCTTTGTGGGTACCCACGGCAGAATGGCCCTTTGGGAAGTCACCACGTGCCTGGCTTGAAAACCAGCAGCCCTGCAGCACTGGCAGAGACAGCACGGCATTAACAGCTTCTTTCTCAGAGATGAGGGCCACTGAAGATCACTTGATCTGAACTCCTGGGACTTCCAGACTGTAATTAGCCTGATTTGCTACCTTAACCTTCCTCCCTGCATATTCCCAGCTAGTGAGCCTAATTAAAGCCCCTGAACATGGGAAGTTTCAGACTGGACTGAAATGCCTACTGCAACTTCCCTGTACCTATCCAGCGCTACAAACACTGTGATAAGAGAAGATATGCCATCTCAGCAGGGCTGGCAGCAGATAGTCCCCCCTCCAGCCCATCTAAACATAACAGAATGGAGATGAAAAGCACAGCAGGAATGAGGCTTACAAGGAAGCGACACAACTGTCAAAATGTGCAGAACTGGGATTGGAGTGGATCGTTTAGTTGTATTTTGCTTGATATCCACTTGCTTAAAACGGGACATGTTCTGTCCATTTTCTGCAAGCATGTGGTCAAGCAAACAGAGGAAGGCAGTGACTGTTGTACCCATCTGCCACTATGGACCTATATGGCTCATCCAGCTGAAAGAGGTTAGGCGGCACTGTCCTACACAAAAGGCACAGGAAAAACCCATCTGACAAGCAGTTTTCCACACTTTTCCCAGTACTGCTTAGTAAAAATAATTACAGGAGAAGCATAAGACCTAGATACTTTCCCCTTTGGGATCTTGACTTAAAGCCTAAAGCAGCACAGGGCAGACATTGCTTTAGGGTGATTCTAGTATTGTAATAGCACTAACAGCTTGGAAATGAATAGCATATGCCTGTCTGGATCAGGCTGGCCAAACAGCTTTGAACAGTGGACTACATGACCCTTGACACAAGACAGGTTGATTTATTACACTGTTAGCCCTCCTGACAACAGGCACTGTGGGCTTGGCACTGTCCAGTCATTTTTCAAGCTCTTTGCACATTACTGGCACCTATATCCTCTAATATATTACATCAGACAGCTCAGCTACAGAATACTAAAAGCTCCTCTCTCCTGCATCACTCCCTTCCTCTCTCTCTGTTTTCTCAGGTAGTGGATGAATATGCGAATCAAATGCAAAATAGGAGGTTAGTATTTGTATCAGCAGAAAGAATAAATATGCATGATGTAGGTAAGGCAAATAGGATTGAGTAAAGGGTGTTATGATATTAACGCATTTGCCATGATTCTTATTAAATGATGTCCAATTACCCATAGATATGTTTCCTGATCCAGAAAAAACATTCACAAAAAAAGTTCTACCTTTTGTCTGCCAGGGAAAAATTCAAGCCAGGGGACAATCCAAGAACAGATTTCTGAGTAGAAGAGTCACAATATCCTCTAAATTTCAAATGGTTAAAAACTGCTGTTGTTCTGTAATAGAAAGTAACTATATTTCTTCAATGTCCACAACCAGAAGCACCAAGTCTTTAGACCATAAGGACAAAAAGGATTACCCCTACAGCAAAGATACATAGCTTATGGCTCTTGAACTACAAGCAGCTTGTGAATGTGGTTTCAGCATTCATCATATGCACCATGTTCATGTGTTATATCACATGCAAGGCTGGCTTGGGGACTGCTAAAGAATATCAGTGCACAGCAGCGGGAGGAAATAAGTCAGATGCAGCTATTGACAACCATCATTGGACCATCCTTCAAGGATGACCAGGAAAACTGCACACCACAACAGAGTCATTCCTTGTGTAACCACCGTTTGGGCTATAAACCAGCCCAGAGGTCATTTCCTGTCCTTGCTCTCTGAAGCAGAGTTTGTAACAGTCATCTGACCAAACACTGTCATCAGCTTAAATTCAGGCCAATGCGTGCTACAAAAAAGACACTAATCTTATTGTTGTCCTGGACAAGTCATACAACTCAGCTTAGAGAGTCACTGACCAAGTTTTATTGTATAATACCAGAGTGAACTTCAGCATCCTTATAAGAGTGAAAAAGAAAAAATAACTACCCTCAATCTGAGGCTCTGCCTGAGTGAGACCAATAGGAAAAGTTTAGAGAGAAGCTCGAAAAGGCAGTTATGGCCCTTTCCCAGCATACTCTCCCATCTTTGGACAATCTGTGATGCCTGAACATCCTGAACCAGTAACATTCCCTCAGTTGTTTAATAGCCATTGACTACTTTTTCTTTCTTGGATTTCTTTAATTATTTTTTTTTTTTAATCCATGGAAATTTGTTGTATCTGCACTATGCTATAGCAACAAGTTCCTCAGTGAAATACTGCATTTTATTAAAAGAAATTAGGACAGTTCTCTGAAAATTAAAGCTCAGTGGCCTGCAGTCATCAAATGAAGACGCTGCTACTAAAAAGGGAATTAATTGGAAAGATGTAGCAAGCAAAACAGGAAATACCAAAAAGCCACTGTGCTGATATGTGGTATGCTTGCATTTTGATCACTGGACCCTGTACTGGTCATCCCAATGAAGGTAAGTTGTAGACTGTAAAAGAAGAGTGTAGGGCAACAGAAAGGTTACCATATGGGAACTCTTTTACAGGGAGATGTTTTAAATAAAATACTTCAGCTGGTAAAGAAATCAGGAAAGGATATATCAGAGCAGTTTGAAAAGGAAGAATTCATACTTAGGAGTGAGAAACATCTCTTTGGTTTCCATAAGTCTTCAGTTTTCATTTCTCCTAGGTAACATTCATAGAAGAGCTAGAATAAGAGGAAGACAAAACTGCAAGGTTTTACTGCAGGTGTGGTGGTGCATCCCTGCCCCCCACCCCTAGGCTGCACTTTGATCTGAGAAATGCTCTCTAGGCCTTGACCTTTACAGCACCTGGTCTGAGCTCCTCCCAGCTTATCAGAAACATTGTCTGTTCCATGGAGTTAAGTGTGGTCTAATGAGTTCCTTGCTTTTTTAATGAACAGCCTTGGAAACTTATATTTTTGCCTGAATAACAATGCAAGTCGAGTAATACTTTTTGTTCTCACACTTTTAAAGTGTGAGAACAAAAAAGTGTGGTCGAGATGAAAATTTATGACTAAAGCCCACTCTCTTGTGACCCTATAAACAGCAGTCCAAGCAAAATCAGTTGAGCTTTCCTGGGCTGCAACCGCAATCTCCGAGTGGGACACCTCTAGGAGTTAGCAACTCTCACACTGGCTGTCTCTTGGAGGATCCAGACTGACGAATCCTGGGCTGACATCTCATTCCTCAAGGCTCAATCCTTTGCCCATTGAGAAGAATGCAAAAATATTCCAAGTGAGTATTTCATGGAACTTGAGAGAAATTTTTCATACCATGTACAGACTCTTTATGTTTGTGTGCCTATGCTACATCAAATGTGCTAGGGATACCAGTTTCCTAAATAGTACTTTAGATTTATAAGTTACTGCTATAGTACAGGAAATCATCCATGGATCCTTTGTTAAAGTTAAGTGTTGTCAGGCCTTTTTATCCTTACCCTTTCTGTGCTTTTGTCTTTCCTTTCCCTCCTCCCGTCCCCAGACTCCACATAGATGGTCTTGCGTTTATTTTGGTTCAGACTGATATTGATTTTAGATTTCTGTGTGCTTTTTCTTGGTATATTTTAACTGTCTAGTAAGTAGTAGAGTGAACCTTGCCTGGAACTCTGTCACACCGTTGCTTTTATTTCAACCTGCTTTTGCTGGTACCTTTGCTGGTGATTTTTTGAGTGACCTTAAAACACTCATTTCATGACAGCAGGAATTGGGAAAAGTGGAAAGAAACCCCAGCTGTAGTTTCTGTTATTCCAGGAAGCTCACAGTGAGACACCTTCTGTGGCCTTAACAGTGTTTGAGACAGGCAACTGTGCTCTTTAAGTTCTTACATCCTGCCTGAGCAGGGAGGCTGGACCAGATGACCCACTGTGGTCCTTTCCAAGTTGACCCATTCTGTGACTCTGTGATTTTGTTAAACCAATGCAATATGCATTTTTTATGTGGCAGTTTATTTCAAAGAATTTGTACAGAGCTCAGTTCTGCAACAGAGTATTTGCTGCCCTTGTTTTGTAGAGAACACCCTCTTGATCCTTTAGGAAGAGAAAGGGAGTTGGGAAGTGAAAAAATGAAATACCCATATAGAACTGTGCCATAAAATAAGGACTTTCTGAAACATCTCTATAATCCATCTGTCCTCTAAACAAACAAATATTCAGAGAATAATTACCTAAAGAATACTTTAGCATTAGTGTGAGGCAGCAAGAGAAATGTTTACATATTTGAATAATTTTTTTTGGTGTAAATTTAGTATTAAAGAGGTATGTTTCTGAATCATTGCCCTATCAAAAGCTCAAAGCACTTATGTGTAAAGAGAAGGGTTTTTTCTGCCCTTGCTAATTTAAATTGCCAGTGCATTTAGAATCTCTCTGTAAGAGTGCAATATGGTCAGTAAAATACATAAGGAAACATTTGATCAGGATGTGACCTGAAAATGTGTATGATGTGAATGTTGTGTATCATTTTTGATATATATCACATGTGTGATATATGATTGTGACTCTTCTCCAAAAGCTTACTCCAGTAAGTGTTACTTACTCTAGCCTCATGATGCTTTTCAAAATGATAAAGATTTGTGTTCAACAAAGAATTTGATTTTTTATTAACAACTGCTAATTGGCTGAAGGTCCTTTTCATGTTTGTAAAGGTTAGATTCTCCCCGTGTGTGTGTTGTGAGTTACAACCCATTTTTTTGTTTCACTTTTAACCTGCTGTTACTTGGGAACTGAAAGAAAAAACCTCTACTGCAGATGAGCCACAAATGGCAGCTTTGAACACCGGCTGTCATTGAACAAGCTATTCATGTGCTAACATTATAGCAGAGCAAGTAAGAAGAGTACAAAGAGAATTTATAATGCCCAATTTCCATTAACTAAATCTTAAACTTTCTATACAAGTCTACAACACAATCCTAAACTGTGGTGACTCAGCACACCTCCGAACTCTTCTCCACTTCATCCTGACAGCGTGTGTTAGGATGGGGATGGCCACCATCCCTCTGTGTGCCTTGACAGAAACACAGGTGTCTAAGTTGCAAGCAATCTGTGGTCCACCAAGTAAAGACCCAACAATCCAGTAGGGACTGCAGGATACGCATTCCAGAATCCTTGAAGAGCTGGCTGATGTAATCACAAAACCTCTCTCAATGACTTTTGAGCAGTCTTGGGAATCCAGAAAGGTCTCAGCTGACTGGAAGTTGGCAAACGTGCCCAAAGGGCAAGAAGGAGGACTACAGGCCTGTCAGTGTCATCTCAGGAATGCCTTGTAAAGTTATGGAGAAGATTATTCTGGGAAATACTGAAAAACACCTGAAAGACAACACAGTCATTGGTCACCATCAGAAGGGCTTCATGAGAGGAAAATTCTGCTTATCAACCCACCTAGTTGATCAAGGCAAGACAGTTGATGTCATCTTTCTGGATTTCAGTAAAGCTTTCTATACTGTCCCGCACAGGATGCTTCTGGACAAAACATCCAGCACACAGCTCGATAGACATTTCATGTGGTGGGTGAGAAATTGTCTCATGGGTGAGGCACAGAGGGTAAATGAATGGGGGAACATCAGACTGGAGACCTGCCACTAGTGGGGTTCCACAGGGCTCCACCTTAGGCCTTGTGCTCTTCAACATCTTCATAAATGACTTGGATGCAGGACTGGAAGGGATACTAAGTAAGTTTGCAGATGACACAAAACTGGGAGGAGCTGTTGACTCCCTCGAAGGCAGAGAGGCCCTGCAGAGAAACCTTGACGAATTAGAGGATTGGGCAATCACCAACCACAGGAAGTCAGCAAGGGAAAACGCCAGATTCTGCACATGGGATGGGCCAGCCCTGGATGTATACACAGATTGGGGAATGAGAGGTTGGAAAGCAGTGCCATGGAAAGGGACCTGGGGGTCGTGGTCAGTTGCAAGTGGAATATGAGTCAGCAGTGCCCTGGCAGCCAGGAGGGTCAACCGTGTCCTGGGGGGCATCAGGCACAGCATGGCCAGCTGGTCGAGGGAGGCGATTGTCCCGCTCTGCTCTGCACTGGGGCAGCCTCACCTTGAATATTGTGTGCAGTTTTGGGCACTGTAATATCAGAAAGATATTAAGCCATTAGAGAGTGTCCAAAAGAGGGCAACAAAGCTGGTGAAGAGCTTTGAGGAAAAGCCGTATGAGAAGCAGCAGAGGTCACCTGGCCTGTTCAGCCTGGAGAAGAGGAGACTGAGGGAAGACCTCATTGCAGTTACAACTTCCTTGTGAGGAGAAGAGGGACAGGCACTGATCTCTTCTCTGTGGTGACCAGTGACAGAACCTGCCAGAATGACCTGAGGTTGTGTCTAGGGAGGTTTAGGTTGGAAAAAACGTTCTTCATTCAGAGGGTGGTTGGACACTAGAAAAGGCTCCCCGGGGAAGGAGTCACAGCACCAAGCCTGACAGAGTTCAAAAAGTGTTTGGATAATATTCTCAGGCACATGATGTAACTTGTGATGGTCCTGTGCAGGCCTAAGATTTGGACTTGATGATCCTTGTGGGTCCTTTCCAACTTGACATATTATGTGATTCTGCATATCAAGCACATGCCAGAGGGAGGTGGAGATAACTAACCCCATGAAGTTACTTCTACATAGCAATTACTATGAAAAAAAAAAAAAAGTAGAAAAGAGTCAAGACTTTGGAAACCTGGAAGGTCTGAATTTCCATCAGATAGGGAGCCTACAAGAAAGATGGAGAGAGATATTTACAAGAGCATGAAGTGACAGAATAAGGAGAATGGCTTCAAACTGAAAGAGAGTAGGTTTAGATTAGATATTACTGTGAGGGTGGTGAGGCACTGGAACAGGTTGCCCAGAGAAGTTTTGGATACCCCATCCCTGCAAGGGCTCAAGGCCAGGTGGGACCAGGCTCTGAGCAATCTGGTCTAGTGGAAGGTGTCCCTGCCCATGGCAGGGGGTTTGAAACTAAATGATATTTTAGGGTTTCTTCCAGCCCAAGCCATTCTATGATTCTTTTCTATGATAGTAGTGCTTATGGCATTAAGCATGAGAACAGATATTGCTGTAAATTGTACTAAATCATATCAAATATTTTAAGAACTGACCCATAGAGACATTAGGATTTCCTTCTGAAACTTTTGTTAGTGATTTCTCTCATTATATAGCAATCTCTGTTTCTCTCACCCCCAGCCAACCTTTAAGAAGAAATCACTAGTTATATTCATCCTACCTGTCATATAAAAAGAGTAGTCAAATTACAATGGTCAAACAGGGTATCAAGACAATATTCCATTCAGTCACCAACAAAGAAATAGATATAAAAGTAATGACGATCAGAATGGAGCCTACTATTTTTCAAAATAATTACAATGTTTTTGTTTTCAAGCAAAGTAGAGACAGTCATCTAACATATATGGACTTCAGTATCACGTGGGAATTTGTTCTACACATTGACATATGTATGTATGGATTGCTGTGAAGTCTGTAAAGTTGGTCAACACAATGATTTTACTTCACCTGCATTTTCTTCTTTGAAAGATATGCTTTTGAAATACCTTTGAAAGGTATGCTACCAAGCTCAAAAGAGAGAGAACAGAATTTGCTAAAGATATATGTATTTTAATAAAAGAGATACTATTTATTATATTTATTATTGGCTTTTAGAGGAGGAAAAAAAAGAAGGAAGATAGTGATCATCAAATTTTCTGATTAAACAAAGGTAACAGACACCATAGAAGCAGAAGAGGACAAGCAGTGATGGATGACTGGCATAATAAAAAAGCATAACAAAATGTAGAAGGCTAATAACAATTTTTGCCATTAGCCCATCAGCTGGAGGCAGCAAAGAAAGGGCAGGGTAGTGACATATTGACTGATCACAGAAGTATGAACCATCAGATGATGCATCTCCATCATCTGCAATCTACAGCCATATTATCTCTAGGCCTGATATCCCCCTTCCTTTCCCATCCCCCACAAGCCCTGCCAGTTGCAAACTCAGTGGAAGAGCATGGAGAGACCACACAGGTACTGTATCACGTCACTTGGCACTCTTCAGAGGCAGAAAGAGATATGGGACATAAATTATCCAAGCTAAAACTGAAACGAAGGCTTCACTGCCTTGGTAAGTTCCACATCTGTAAGGCTCATGCTCATAGAGGGTGAAGAGGGCAAAGTATCTGAAAAGCGTCTTTGTAGATATTTTTTCTCAGGCAAGGACCTGTCAGAAGCAGCAGGCCTGAAGATGTGACCATCCATCCTGTGTTTTGCTGCATTCGGCCTTTCACATCACCTTGGATGCTGCATGACGTGAAGGTACAAAAGCAGTCTCTGTGCTGAGCAGCACCTGCAGCTGTACACCCTTCCAGCACCCACTGGGACTGTGATATGGGCATCCAGTTAATCAACAGGAATCACTGAGTGCAGGGAGAACTATCACTTCAAGCTCAATTCTATCAGTGTCAGACCTAAGCTGGCCGTCACAGACGCATTCAGAGGGCTCTCTCTGCCGTTTGCTCCACAGTACCTGTAATATCCAATTTATACCAGTTTGTAGAATAACCTCCTCATTACCAGAGATAACAGAGATTGACCCTTGTGGGTCCCTTCAACTCAGAATATTCTGCAAAATTTATGTGGTGGTATTCTTCAAAGGACATCAAGCAGGTTTTGAACTTACTAAGAAGTTGAAAAGAATGAGCATGGCAAAATTTGAGATACCTGATCTTAGGATATTACATATTTCTACAGTATGACGCAGCTTTCCTTACCAACTCTAGAAGAGCTTATTTATTCCTGGTTTACAACATATCAGAAAAACATGTATCCTTTAGTGTATTTGATGACATTTATTTGACTTACGAACTGATAGCTGGGTTATAGTTTTTAATACCAAAATAATTTAAAAAATCTATAATTTCAAGTTCATCCTAAATGGGAAATATAGAGTTCATATCTTATTTGTTAATCTAACTCTCTACTGCAGTCACTGTACAGAAACAGCATATGTTCCAAAAAGAACAGTGAGCATCCATTTGAGGTCTCTGCAGAGGAGATGTCAGTCTTAGGTAGGGGGATTTTTACTCAGTTTTGAATCTACTATTTACTTTGACAGTCAGTTTTAGATGTCACTGAAGTTTAATTTATTTTTGAGGTATGCCACAGCCACCCTTATCAGAGAAAATTAAAGTCAGAATCACTTGTTTTTGTTTAGAAACAGAAGTCTGCCTAACTCCTTTAGGTTTTAGAAGGCAAAATAGCTTCCACTGACACCTTTTAGTATGTTTTTAAACCATAATAAGGTTTCTTTTAAACCATTTTACCATCATAACCTTCCACTGTAACGGCTTCATAATGAAACTGTCAAAAAGGCCCTTGTAGACTTGCTGTGAAATAGTTTTCCCATAATAACTTCATATCTCTGACTTCATTGTAATGATTTCATCATGAGGTCATGGACTAGCAATGAATCCCTTTTGCCATTGAAATCTTATCAGTTCCTCATTATAGCCTCAGTCACCACAGCATTGTGATGGGGTTCCACCGGATAACAAGGAAACTATTTCCTTGTGATACATTAGGCTTAAATAATATTACCACCCTAATGATACAGTCAGAGGTTAGGAAAGAGTGAGCCATCCTCCTGCTCATTTCAGCGTTTCAGTTCAGTTTTTGATTCCAGGGGCTGAAGGTGTGCAGTGTGGCTACTGAACTTCTCTGTAATTAATGTGAATGGTGGCTACACACCCTGCAGGAGTAGCCAATTTTAAAAAGATGAAAATAGTAAAAGAGCTTCTTTACTTCTTCTGGGCCCCAATTCAGCAAACACTTAAGTTCATTCCTCTTGAGCAACAAGTCTAAGTATGTGATTAATTTTAAACCTGAATTCAAATCTCCTTAACTCCAGTGAGATCTAAATACTTGGGCAGGTGCTTTCTAGTATCAAGAGAATGGGAATGTGAACACTGCCTGCAGCACTGAGCTCAAGTTCTCACATGTCAGACTTCTCGACCTAGCTGGCGCAAAACAAATGCTGAAAAGGGATGCAGGTTCTGAACTGCTACCAGGTTCAGTGGAACTCTCAAACCCTACAGATGTGAGTTTACAGGGATTACCCTGCAAAAGCCTCAGCCCTCCCATCAAATCCACAGCCCCCCAGTCCCACAGCTCTCCAGGTCTACAGAAATTTTTACCTACTCTGTTTATTCAGATTTTTTATGGCAGAATGAATGCTCCTTGTACAACTTCTTTAATCAAGCTGACTATTCCCTCTAGCCTCTGTTCTGGCAGGACAGGCTCTGTTCAGGCTGTGTTCTCCAAGACTCCTGAAATCCTCACTGTCACTTTCTCTTCACTGTGGACTTGGAACAGTATGTTCTTGACAGACTTGCACTTCAGGCTACTGAAACCTTGAGTTACAATGGTTCTGCAGTGGTGCCACCACAAGTTCTACATTGACTGATGTTCCTTGTGCTGCCACTGCCATTGCTCAAAAATCCTCCTACCTTCACATGCTTGCTAATGCTGACTACCCTTAAAAGACCAGGAAAACCAATTCCCAAATTAAAACAGAAGTTATCTGTGTTATCTGCTCCCTCAGAGAATAGGAAAGTTACCTAGGGGTGCTGCTGCATGTGAAAGCTCCTTAGGGCTAAGAAGGAAAATTGGAACAATGTAATTGCCTTAACATATCCTCAGCTTCTTTAAAACTGATGACATGGAAGCTGGGCAATGAGGGCAAGCATGAGCTCAGCCATTCTTGATATTGTCTCTTTTAATTTGACACAAATCTATTATTAATGGAACCTGTAATGGCAAATATAAGCTAGATGTTTTTTCTTTTATTATTGCAGCCATCTCGAATGTTATTTTTCTAGGTGTATACATGACTATGCAAATATGTCCAGAACAACTCTGTACACCTGTGAATGCCTTTACAACTGGCATCCACCAAGAAGCAATAACCTGCAGAAAACAGGTGAATAGGGAATTTTTAGTTAATTGCAAACTGAAAAATAAAACAGACGCAGATCAACTTAAACTTTCCTTTTTTTTTTTTTTTTTTAGTTTCAAACTCTTTCTCAACATTTTTCTTGAAAAAAGATAAAGTAGATAACTTACCAAATACCCTTATTGTCCCTTTTGCAAGTTGCAAACTTCCTGAAAAAAACATAACTTCATTTGCCAAAGACAGCGAGTCACACGTCTCTTACAGAATAAAAGAAGTAAAAAATCTAATATTTCTCTTGTGGTTTAATATGATCTACTGGCCCACTTATAAAAAGATTATTTTAAATAAATTGTATGTAAATCTATAAAATAAACAAAGCCTCTTTTCATGAGCTCCAGTCAAATAATCTGAAAATAATCCCATTTTTATTTAGAAAGCTGAGCACCTCCCTGAAAAAAACAAACGATGCAGACAAATGACTTCTAGTTACAAAGGTGCATCTACACTCTTTTAATATTTTTATTTACTATACAGATAACAAACTTAACTCTACCCTAATATTCAATAACAATAGTCAATACTAATCATCACCACATGAAAATGGTCTTCCTGGGCCAGTATCTACTTAATATAAGCTCTTATTAAACCAGTTACATTTGGCTGCATAGCTTTAAATACATATGGTTTAAAGCTTCTCCACTATAATTTAGTCATGGCACATATATACAAGTCAAAATGGCTATTACAGAAAATGTTATCAGCAATGCTTAAAATCTGGATAAGTGAAGTCTGAAGTACAAAATCCTTCTGATTTAAGTGAAAAGTCTCTTTTTTACTGTACGCAGTTGTATTAACTCAGGCATTAGCATTCTTCACCTCTGCCATTTTTATGGTTCAATATATTTCTGAACAACAACAGAAAGAATATAGACCCAGCTGAAAAAAATCCTGGAATGATAAGGTTCAAAATAATGCAAGATGCCCAAAATCTGGAAGAGGTAAAATGTGTTAAAAATGGAGACTACGAGTTCTGTAATACTTCCACATGTAGAGATAATATAAAGTCCTGCTAGACAACAGCATCACCCAAAGAATATTACACAAATTACTTTATGGATAAAACACCTGCATTGAGGCTTCATACCTGCCTTTTCTACCCACTCCATGGTATTAGCAAATTATGGGGGGTAGCAGGGGGATACGAGAGGAGAAATGACCTGTAGGCCAGGGATCTAGGGAATAACTACATAAAGAATAGTTTGATAAGCAAGACGTCCTAAAGTAAGCTGCATTTTTGCAGCAGGTTTAGGAAATTCCAGTGCCTTCCTTGGACTGCCTGTAGGGAGTATTACTTGTTTGTAATTTTGCTTGAGTGTTTACTATCTCTGAGCAAAGCAGGCAAGACTTACGAGCATCTCCAGGTTACTAATTTCTCAACCAGCAGAAGTTGCCACTGGGAAGTGCCCTTTGATACCACCAAGCAATGCTCTGAAAAAGCACATTCCAGAAACAGAAAATATTGGAGATGGTGTCAGTAGCTGACATTATAGTCCTGGAGGAATGATATACCAAAGCTCTGCTTCAATTTGAGCTAAGCTACCAGTGAATTCAATATAAAGAATCCAATATAAACAGGCATATCAAACATGCTTTAGCAGCCTAGAAGCACAAACTTCTCTGTTTTTCAGGGACAGCGTATATCTTAAATCACGTAGCGCTTTTAAAAATCTCAACTAAACAGACTTACTAGAGATTTATATTGGGGTTAGATTTGGTTTGGTTTCGTTTTGGTTTTGTGCATGCATTTTGTGGGGGTTTTATTAAGCATAGACCAAAGAAAGAACTGTTTTCTTAAATACAAAACCAAATTTATTTTTTATGCTTTTCCACTCTTCTGTCCATGTATGCATAATTCAGCACAGTGTGGTCCTATACTGCAAAATCAAATGAACTGAGTCTAAAGTCATACCACAATGAATTGGAAGTGAATTTACTGACCGTATAAAAGTAGCTTACGGGGGAAAACCAACACCATTGCAGGGATTTTTATCTCCATAGTGCATGTATGCACAGCCACCCTTAATTCTGCACCTTTTACTGAGAAAAGTATCACAGGGAGGAACAGACACTGCAAACCAAACCCTCCATGTGTCACTTAAAGCTTAAGTAAAGACATGAATTTGCTTTACAAAATTCACATCTAAGCAGCTCCATGTCTGGCAAGTTCTTCTATTCCATGATGGCTCAGCTATTACCTTTCTTCACCTCTCATTTCAACCCACTGGGATGAGATGTAGTGGACATGAGTAGAGGTTGCAAGGACAAAGTATGCTGTGTATGAGATAATAAAAAATATTCTTTCCTGTGTTTTTCACCCCAAACAATCCTTAACCTCCCTTTTACAGACACTCAGTAACTATCTCTGCTCTGCTCGAAAAGATGGTTCAGTGTGTCTCTGCTGGGTGACCAAATGTGGTGCTATCTCACACATCTGAGAAGGAGCAACTTCAGGCATACATACCTTCCTCCTATTTTAGGAAGCAAAAAAAAAAAAAAAAAAAAAATGGAAGGAAAAAAAGTGAAAAATCTCCCTGGGCTGAAATTGCAGATCAGATCCCTTACCTTTACTATGTATACCACTGTCAGTGCAAATCACTGCTAGTAAGAGTGATCATCAAAAAAATCCCACCCCACCATAATATCTTAAGAGAAAATATAAATATTAGACAGAGTTGCCAAATCTCCAGTGACATGTGGCTTTTGCAATTTCTATGAAGTCATGAAATTTACCTTCTGGAAGGTAAGTGTTAATTACAGTATGCGGACAAAAACTAATGACTGGGTTTGGAGTTAATGTTCCATTCAAAAAGGATTGCTGTTGTTATCAACCACATCAAGCAATTAATGGCACCCATAATGCTTAAAAAATTAACAGTGGCAGCATAGTTGAATGACTATTTTGAAAAACTGGTCATTCCTTGGATATTAATGAGCAATTTTCTGTCAGAGTGCAGGATGCACTCTGGTAGAAAACTGACAAAAGAGGCACCATCCTCAGGGGATTATTTTTAACAATCCATTTTGTTGCACATATTTAAAAGGAAATTTGGTAGATATCACTGCCATTCCAGAAATATATTCTCATTTACTTTTCCCCTTTAAACATTATAAGCCAATATATGATAAGTTACACTGGACTGGATATCTAGAATCTAAACCAACTAATTACAGGGGAATAACCAAGGTATAAAATGCTGCATAAGGATTTTTTTCCAACTGCTTTCATTTAGGTTTGTTAGACAAATAAGTATCAGCTTTGTAGACAATTAGATTTCACTTAAAGCAGTCACAATCGATTAATGTGAACTGTTTCACTATTTTTGTTTAAGTGTCTCTAAGCTGGTACTCTGTTTTAAAGTAAAAAGTTTTAGAAGAAAGTGTTTGATTAAACAAATTAATTAGAACTATACTGAGTGTGATTATTACCAGAAAGTTGAAGTGTGTTTTTTAATTACATCTATATATTCTTTCTGTAAAGAATTTCCCTACCTTAAATCTTTCATTTTTTCTAAATCAAAACTTAGCCAAGATTTTGTTTCCCCATTTATCAGTTTAGTCATTGACTCACACCTGCACAGAGTAAGACTGATCAGGTATGCAGTCTTAGCACAAAGTATAGAATGGGCCAGAAGATCCCAGCTGTCCCAGCTCACACTGATATTTCATATCAAAAAGCTAGCTGTGTACCACAGCTTGTGGGTTTACAGTTCAGGTCCAGGTCTGAGTCTCTTTTTTTGCCTGAGGGCGGCTCCTGCTCCTACCTTATTTCTCCACACAGCTCAGTGAGTTCATCAGCTACAGCTACAGTCCACTTCTAATAAAATTATACATCACCACCAAGGGCATCCTCTGTGGGACCAGAAGAGACTAGCATATATAAACAGTTTATAGGTAGGAGGGAAGAAAGTTTCAGAGAGAAAATATTGCAGATTGATTAGTGTTGCACAGAAGTCTGCACAAACTAAGCTTCTCTTCCAGAGGCTGCAGAATTGTTACAGCTGTCCATGATGTACACCTGAGCACATCCCATCCTGCCACTGAGCCCGGATGACAGGTGAAAAAGTAAAGAACTGGCTTCTGGAGAAAGGGGAGCAAAGGCAGAAAAGGTGAAACAAAGAAGTCAGGAGTCGTTCCCTCAGATAAAATTCTGAAACGGTCCAAGTTTTCCTGAGAGTCATCAGAAGGTGAAAAAAAATTAAAGCATATGGAAACTAGGTAAGTTTTAACAAAGATCTTCAGGGCAACTTTCCTTTCAAAGGACTTCAAAAGAAGAAATTTTTCCTTCTTTCATTCAGAATTTACACATTGCAGTCTCTAAAAGTAAGCAAGTGCAGGGTCCCTGACAGCGTGTTTCTGAACAGGCTCCCTCCACCCCTCGTCTTGGCTGCCATGGCTTTAGCTGCAAGGCTTGGCAGTGGTCCACAGCTTTGTCCCAGTGTTCTGCCGGCTGTTCTCCAGCATATGGTCTATTCATTTTTTTCCCCAGCTGTTACTCAGCTAGGGAGACTGTGCTCTCTCCCAGCTACAGACCTTTGTTCAGAAACAGGAAATCAATTTTCTCCTTATTAAAGGGGCATGAGGAGCAAAAAGGAAGTGGGCAGGTATTCACATCAACCTTATGCATCCTAAGCTGAGTGCTGGTACAGAAGCTTGCGCTCACTAACTAGTCAGTCAAGCCTTCAGAGGGTGATTCAAACTCTTTGGTGTGGAGCACTGCTTAGGAATATGTGGCAATCAACCTCCTTCCCTCCCTACTATTTTTCCAACTCATTTGTCCTTCACATTATCCTTTCTCCAGGTTGTTCTGGAGGGTCCAATGACTCTTCTGGAGCTTAGATTCCTCATGGATTAAATTACACGATGCCTATGCCAAAATGTGTGCTCCTGGTAGAACTTAAAGTAAAAGGACTTTTTGTATGTTTCAGAAGTGGGCAAGGTCAAATGACCAGAAATAAAAAATTGACTCACCTCTCCTTGAATTGTTGGGAAGTGATTTGACTAAACAGTTAAGCTAAAGCCATATAGAAATAGTGCTGCAAACTTATGAGACCTTACCTAAGAATTGCCTGAAGTTCTCTGCAAATGAGGACCAACTCGTTAAAAAGTGTAAGACCATCTGACATGCGGAAAAGGTGCATTAAAAGACTGACACTGGTCTGCATCTCAGAAAGCCAATAGAATAAAACTCCAAGGAAGAAAAGACTGGGGATGAATTGAAGAAGAAGAAGAGGCTGGTGCAGCAGGGAAATCAGATCAGGTCTGGGGTAAAGGTGATTTTTACAAACTCCCCCTAAGGAAATAGCTATCTACATGGAAGAGAGATATTTCAAGGCTTGCACACTTGGCAGCTTGCCACCAAGTAGCAGCTACTGGAGTTCTTGGAACCTTTTTCCATCCAAGAACCTTATTTCTTGTTTTCAGTTCCTTCTAAATAAAAAAACCCAAAATGTGCAAATACAAATAGCCAAATTAAAAAAAAAAAAAAAAAATAATTGCACATAGAGATGAATAGGGTGCTGAACTAAGGAAGAGAAATTACAAGAAAAAGAACAAATCTTCTCCCTCTCTCAGCCATATAGGCAGAAAACAGAGTGATCTCAAGTACGAAAAACATCAAGAGACATTTTCATTAAGCACAGTTTCCATGACTTTTTTGTCTCGGACAGTGTTGTAAGTGTAACAGCATAAAAGTGCTCAAATGATAGATTTATGACCAGAAAAATGCAAAGGAAATGGATCACAACCTTCACAACCCGTTCATACATAGCTAGAGCAAACTTGTACTTCTAAATTTTTCACGTGTAAATCTGTCTTGGGTTGTACATGGCAGACGTTGAATGGAAGTCAAAGGAAAAGCCTCCAGTATCTCCCTGCAATTCCAGCTGAAGTGACCCAGAATTTAACAGTACAATAGTTTTTCTAGCACATCTTATATTTATTATCTAGGAAATGTTCCCACTCTTGCTGCTGTTGCTTCAGTAACAGTCACAAAGACAGTGGCAGTCTGTGACTTTGATTCTGCTGCTTCTTTTTCCCATAGATTAATCTTCAGTAGGCCCTCAGTATCTTGCCCAGCATAACTTCCAGGTCATCGGCTCATGCTGGGTATTTTTCTTTTTCCTTCCTCCTTCTGTTACGGGAATCACCAATTCTGACCCCAGACTCATCTGAAAGACAGAGTGTCCCCAAAGTTTGTGGATGAGGGTTCATGGAACACTAAGAAACAACTGCAAACTCTTGGTAGATGGTCAATTGCCAGACTTCCCCTTTGCTGTGGTTTTCAGAATTTACACCAAGCCCTCTCTCTTTTGTCCTGAACTAAATTGAAGCCCCTTTACCATCTACATACATTTGTGAGCTCTCACTGAATACATGCATTACCATGACACTAGGCTTTGCTTTGAGAGTTCAGAGTATATATAAGGATATATAAGGATAAGAGAGAAGGACAGGTCTGTGTGAAGTTGAAGTGGCAGTGAATAAAGCAATAACTCCAGACCTGAGTGCATACACTGAAAGGACACTTTTCTCTAGTTTTCATTATTACAAGACAGCAAGACCACAAGAGCAGTGACCAGTAGAAAGTCAGTGGGGAGGAAAAAAATCTTCTCCTTGGAGTAGCAGAATAATTTATACTGCAAGAACCACATCAGGGTCACAATTCAATAGATAAGGGGTTGCTAATAAGAAGTGTGCTGGCCTTTTCAGAGGTGTCTTGAAACCCTTGGCAGAATGCACAGGGACAAATTATGCCCAGGTCCCCACTTACTGAATTAGGATTCATGGCCTCATATTCAAGATGGTCCAGAGGACAACCCCAAACATTTTGCTATGAAATACTCTGTGGGAGTAAATCGCATCAATTACTTTAATCAAAAAGTTCTTTTTTTCCCCCTGTCCTCTCTTTCATTCTCTTTCTTTTCTTCCCTCCTCTACCTCATTTGCTGCTGATGTCCTTCCAGATTTTCTACTCGAGAACTCAGGCTTCCAACTCAGCTTTCTAAATTAGATGGCATAGATAAGATACTTCAATATGTGCTTAAGAGTGCCTAGTGCTCAGACCAATTTTGTCTTTCCTTCAGAGGGGAAAAAATTCATTCCCATCCTCTAGCTATGAATATCATCATGACTAACTTAACAGAGTTCTGGTCAGCAATCACCAACTATAAACAGAACTTTTTAAATTCCTGGGCTGAGACAGATCCTGCTGGTCAGATATGAGGCAGAGCATCTAAAATCAGGATTTAAATGTTAAGCAAAAACAAACACATATGCATGTAGTCTCTAGCGCAGGAGGAAGGAAAAGGGTGAGAAATTCTCAGATATAAAACAGAATTGGGGAAACAAAATGAATTTCACTCACATGCTCACTACAAAGTAGACAGGCTAGAACTGTTATTAAAGCACAGCACAGACTTTATCCTATAGCTGTGTCTGAGCAAATGTGCTAATTTTCAGTGGACAAACAGGCAAGGGTTTAAGGGGATGTGAACAGCAGGGTGGGATTTGGGGTAAATCTCAGATAAGAATGAGAATTTTCAGCTACTGTGGAGGCATATCCATATGAACCATTGAGATTTCTCCCCTCCTGTACTTTGTTATGGCTCCACTCCTTTTCAAACACAATTAAATCTAACTACCCAAAGTGGACCAAGACTATGGAAGTCTCACTGAAATTAGTCAAGACTCTCTTGAGTAATTCCGCTGGTCTTTGTGAATCTGTCTGCAGGAGCAGGTATTTGTTAGCAAGAGAAGGGATTTCATAATCTGAACTCTACTTATTGAAAATCAATCTGCTGCCAGGATTATTAGAATCCCTGCACTGAGGATACAGCACAACACTGGACCCTAGAAAATTCATTTCAGTTACAGAAATGACAAATACACAAGTTCACAGGAGATATGTGAACCAACACAGAGGTTCGTTTGACCTCTTTCAGACCTAACCATTGTATCTTAGATAGTGGTTCAAAACTTTCAAACTTGAGTATCTACAATTTGGGGGAATATTTCTTGATTTTTCCCTTGCAAGTTAATCAGTGAAATCTATTATCACCTCTCTAGCCTTTTCCCTGTATATCCAGAAATCCCACTAGTAAATATACGCAAATCACTTGGAATTCTGCCTCATGTCCAGCAGAGTCCATCATGTCCCATATATTTCTACTGAAGTATTAAATGTCTGGGTAAGAATACACATTCAGCAGCACTGCTTGCTTTCATGCTCTACTTACAACTGCAGTTTGCCACGGCCTGTCTATTTGCTGAGGTTTGCTGCTAGAGATATTCTAGATTAGGAATCTCTGACATATATCCTTGTTTTACTGTGCACCATAATAATATGCTACTATATCAGATCCCTCCCCTAGTTCTACCACTGCAACCCAATTCCTTGGGCTTTAAAACTACTCATTGAAGACCATGTTGCTCATGCTCCTCTGGAGAGACTTCACTTAACAGATTGCTTCTCAGTTTTATCAGAATGAGTACAAATAGAGGCTATCTCAACCCAGCAGCCTAGCTGTTCCTTAAAGTACTGAATTATCTCTGTTGTCCACTGTATGAGCAGACTGAGAGATAGCAGCCCTGAGAAAATGAGTCCATCTTGGTATAACTTGTTTCCGTGAACTCTTGGCTCCCTGTATTTTGAATTAAATGAAAATACACTGATTGATACTGGCATACTGGAAAAAATCAATATTTGACCCACATACCTTCAACAGTAACATGTTCAAGTGTTACAGTGCTTTCCTCTTGAGAGAACAGATTAGATTTGGTATTCATTTAGTCCAGAAATGACAATATTAATGGAATATAAATGTTAAGAGTTGAACTCACAAATGACAGGTAGATCAGAAATAAAGTTCACATCCTTGCTTTCTGTCAGATGTTAGGGTCTGAGAGCACGTAACCACAAACCAACAAGCATGGAGTTCAGTACAACTAACAAGCAATAATTGGTCTATCAAGTGAACCAGGAAAAGATACAGAAGTACTTCTTGGGCTAAACAAGTAAATTATCGTAGAATGGTCCCTTCCTGATTGCCACATCATGTTGAAAACACAGGAGGAAATGAACACATCCTAAGAGAGAGAAGATGGAGGTACAGAGGATCACAGTGTGAAGAGACAGAAACAAATTCATCCTTCAGTGAGGCTCTACAAAATTCCTTCACCCTCTTTGCCTTGCTCTTCATGCTGTTTTGTTTTGTCTTTGTTAGGAGTTGTCTTCCTTTTCCTGATGTCATTTTATTTCTTCTCTCTCTCCTCTTTTTTTTTCCTCACTGCCAAAGCACATAGTCTAACAAATTCCACGCATGTGAATAAGGAGTTTGGAGCACACATTTTTCTTCTATTGCTTTTACATATTCAAGTTGAGTTTGGAGCTTGGTGTTTTGAGTATTCAGCCCAAGTGGAATATGCATTCACATAACATGTGATAGGTCTACAATTTACATCCTTTCTCTGTCGGATACAGTCTCTCTCTCTAAAGCCTAATATGTATTTATTTCCACACAGCTTTGATAGAAGATAGTGAGGGAAGAATTGTCTGCAACAGGAGCAGGTGCATGATTAGGGCTCTTGTTTTACCCAATGTGCATCCCTAACTCAACCCAGAGACCAAGTCAGTCCCACTCATCACTTTTCACACTCACAAGTTGAAATATTTTAAATTTTGATCACAAATAATGCAATTTTTATTTCTTTAAAGAAATTTAAAAATTAATGACCAGCGCTATTCACAGGAAGAACAGAAAGGTAAATTAACTGTTGCTTTTTCAAATCTTGTCTGTTAGAGAAAAGATTAGTATAGATATTTCAACCCCAATATTGGTTTTTTCCCTAAAAATCCTCTGTGATAGGCTAGTGTGCTAGAGAATTGAGAACATCTACCCATTATTAAGAATTAAAGTGGTCTTGAAGCAATAGTCTATCACACTGGTTTTGTTATCAGAATTACTTCACTTACAATGTAAGTGATTGCTTTACAAGTGGTTAGTAAACTTTTCTAACATAATTAACTAAAGTCAAGTTTCTTAAAAAGTTCTTCAAATTGAAGTTAGGCACAGACATCCTGTGAATTTCTACCCAGGCTGCTTCATTGAGGATTTCCATAGAATCCACAGAATCTAAACACTGTGTGTGTATATATATATATATACACACACATATATATTTATATGATTGCATATAAATAGTAACATACATTACTACACATTGCATACATTATTATATATATTGTATAATAATATATAAGTATGTATGTTTATACTCTTTATGTCTTCTAAAATGTTAGATTTGCTCACATACCTGTGCTCTGTTCAAGAACCACCTTATCATCAAGCAAACATACATTAGTTTGTGTTCCCTATAAAATGCATCACTGAACACTTCTTTCTTTTACAGTGTTAGTCACACAAGAGTTATTATTCATTTGCCTTTCTTTGGGATTCAAAGCCTGGCCATGCCGTGATCTGTTAAGTGAGCTTGGTCAAGTCATCTCAGCTCTCTGTGCCACTGAAAAGGAGGAGAACGGCACCTTCCTGTACAAACCATTTTATCAAAGTAGTGTACAACAATGGAAAATTGAAAGTCATTATCACTGGAAAATAAATAAGCAAATTCAACTTAAAAATTCATTTCCTTTCACAAGAGCTGCTCATCACCCTTATGGCGTGAAGCTGAGTCAGGGGAGGTTTAGGCTGGATATCAGGAAAAGACTTTTCACCCAGAAGGTGGCTGGGCACTGGAACAGGCTCCGCAGGGAAGTGGTCACAGCACCAAGCCTGACAGAGTTTGAGAAGCGTTTGGACTCTTGGGATGTCCTGTACAGGGGCAAGAGTTGGACTTAATGGCCCTGAAGGGTTCCTTCCAATTCAGCATACTCTATGATTCTATGATATTTTGGACTATATTGACAAAATTTAGATGATTTTCCAAAACTCCTGAAGGTTTCTCTTCCCTACTGCTGGGGTGATCCTGAGTTCTATCTGCTTCTTCACATTGTTTTTTCACCCTGCCCATTGCAGTTCATGATGAGAGAAAGCCTAGAGCATTTGCATATAAATGCTATTGGTGAACAGATCCTACCAATATGCTTAAGTGTATCAGTAGATCAACGCCAAAGTAGCAGCATCCTGTGGGATCACATTCAGTAGGCTTTAATAATGCAGGAATACTGGAAGCCCATGGTGCAACTGATAACAGGAATGCCTTCACTGACTTATAAAACAGACACTTCTGCACAATAGAAAGCAAAGGGAAAATTTTTTGTTGTGTCTAGAAGTGTCTTCTGATGAGTGCATTACTGAGCTTCCTTGTTTTTCTGAAAGTCTTCATTCTTTAGGTCACTGCTGCTTCTGATGCATTACAAGTAATGAGTCATCAGCAACCTACCATTTGTATATCTGGGTGAGAAATAACATCTTCTGCCTCTTGACAACTTCAGGATTTAAAGAACTGTTCCATATTTTAGGGATGATATCAGGATCTTTGTTTTTTCCTTATTTTTCTATGTACTCCTTCATTGCTAATAGGCTAGTGATTTAAGGGGACCACAAACTGAAAAAGGAGAGACACCAACACTTTGTGTCCTCAAGGAGATCTGGAACCTTCTATGAGTGTAGCTCAGCATTCACACATGTGCTACTACTCTGAATGAAGGAGAGTGCAAAAGACCTACTTGCATGTTTGAAACCTTATGGTATTAATAAAGTGTGAAAATCTCTACAGTTCCAATGCAATAATAGTGCAAGTAGCACTTGTATTGTTTTTGTGCAATGTCATTTTGGATATTCCTGTAGTGCTATTGTACTTGCAGCAATAGGCAATATAACTTCCTCTTTAGGAGTTTCTGAGCAAAAAGACATTAATAGCACCAGTCTGGCTCAAAAGTACAAGGTCATTCAGATTTTTTCCAAATATATTCTTCACCAAGGGCAACCACTACTATTAACAACCCCTTAGGTTGTTAAAGCAGCAGTTCATCCCTAATGATATGTTAGAGCCATAGACATTTGCAGGAGGGAAAAAAACAAAAAGACAACCTTATTATATTTACTTGCATGAAAATCACAAGTCTTTCCTGTATGCTTCTAACAGAAATGTTTCAATTCAATTAAAGGAATTGCATTTACCATCTGCATACTTATCAGCTGTTGTCTGTTGTCCTCTGCATATAAAGGCAGAGGATGGAATATGTTTTTCTATCCTTATCAAATAACAGAAGAGATCTGGAACACGTGTTATGAGTGTTGCTCAGCATAAACTTCTTAAAATGAGTTAAACTATGCACAGATGTCTTTGAACACCCTAAATTAACACTTGCCAAGATGGAAAGGGTGCCATGTTTTCACTGATAAGAAAGGGCTTTAAAAAAAAAAAAGATTCAATGTTATAACCCAAGTAATTAGAGTAACCAAAGGAAAATAGAAGATATTGGAATTCTTTTCAGTTTGTGGACTTTTAATTTAGGGGATTGTATTGAAACTACTTTAATGCAACAAGCCAGTTATGATCTTTTTACTCTACTGTATTTCGTATCATTAAAATATGAGCACATGAAATAAAGATATTATCAAGGATGATATGTGGTGTTTTAGGCAGAGCTTGTGTGGGATGACACCAGCTTTTCATTTCAATGGGTTAGAGTGGCTAAAGAAAGATAAGGGCAGCCTAAAATAACCAAGTGAGAAGTTACAAGCATTGTCCCACTATTAGCAATCATCTCTGAAACCACTGAACATCATCTCCTGTCAGCCCCAGACATGTGGCATGAGTCTGTTACTGCCATCTGCATGCAATTTCCTGACTGTGACACTGCTCAGATTGCCTGTTTTGGATTAACAAATCCACACAAACTACATTTTTTTACAGACGTTAAAAAACCCCACATAATATGACATTGTTACATTACAAAGAACGGTAAAGAATTTAATATAGTGAAAAATGTAACACTTTTTTCCCACCAATGGCAACTCCATTCAGTGCCAGTCCCCTACCAGTTGAGAGGGCTGTGGAGTGAATCAGATTCCTACTCACATCATTCACTGCAGAACCCATACTCTGTGTAATGAGTGTGAAAAGGTAGTGCAAACAGAGAAAAATAATTCTGCATACACTACCTTGAAAAGTTAAATTTTACCCTTACTTCTGTTATAGAGTTTCTTTGTTATGATGTCAGTGTACAGTTACAGAGGTCCCTTAAATCAGATTTCTCCCAGGTGATTGTATGCTCTTTATTTTATCGCCCCCACATAATCCATATCATCTGTTTTAGACACAAGGTAAGTACTCACGGTTACTCCTAATAATCTGGGGAATCTTTGTTACCAGGTTACAAAATTATGAAAACAAACCATGAAATAGTATTACGAATGCTAATTATGAAAAAAAACACCTCTTACCTTTTTTTAAGCATGTTTGGGAATCAAGAATAGTCCTTCCTTAGTTCTTCCATCTGTAAAACAGGAAAATGAAAGTGACATCCTTTAATACAGGAGGTCACTAAAATTATGATAATAAGTACCTAAGAAGCACTAGGACAATTGGCAAAACTACCATAGAAAGTATTTCTACCCTCACGATGTCAGTATTTTTACATTTAGGATTAGGCTTAAATCTTGCAAAAGGAACAAAAGGGAAGGTCATGCCTCAGACAAAGAAAACTAAAGTAAATATCAAATTACTACTCATTTTGTAGATACCAACCATTCAGGGTGTTAAATTTGCAGGGACTGCGACAAAATTATATGAGATCTTGTCATTAAAGGCACTTTTGAATTACGTACAGTGAATGGGGTCACATTAAGATTGCAAAGACTTCTAGCATTTTCTATCATTTATGGGTTTGATTTTGCATCCAAAGGAAATCTTTCATAATGCTAACAGATTGTTTTATTCCACTTTTGTCATTTATTTCAGAGTCCAACACAGTCAACTTTCTTCCACTGATAGGAATCCCAGTCTTCACAGAAAGTCTCTATGCTCTTACATGTTAAAGCTAGTTGAGAGTACTCTGATATTCTTTATTGCATGCTCACCATGTTTTTGTCATAGAACTGAAATAATTTTGAATCAACAGGTATAAATATCATAACATGAATAACACCAGCCAAACTGGGCTTTTGTACTCTATTAAACAAGTAAATATACTAATGACAAAAGAGGTACAAAGCACGATTTAGTGGAAAATTAAACTCTATATTCTCAAAAACATTCTAATTTCTACTTCTCAATGAAATAGTTTTGCAGGGATTTTGCACTTGAATAACTTGGAAATTTTCTGCCTTTAAATTTTTATTTTGCATTTTATTTTTTAATAATTCAGACTGTTAGTCAGGAAGAGGACATTTGAGAGGTAACACACTATTTCCTGTATGCTGTGAAATCAACACATGATCAGATACCTTTTGTATTGGTTACCAATTTCCCTTTTTTTTACCATAAACTTTCTGAAAGGACAGAGGGAGAGGAAAGCAACCAGTCTCATAAATAAATACAAAGTACCTTTAGAGGACAGAGGGGATTAGTTGCCTAGCACATGTGGCAATTGCTTATTTCCTGAAGGATGGTATTTCATACGTTGCCAAAAAATAAAAATAGTATTGGTTGTAAAATTATCTATCCTTGTTACTTTTATTATTTCTTTACCAGGCTTACCCTTTCAACAAAAGTGGTCTAATACATTCACAAATATTTTAAAATTCAAGTTTCTTCTGCACGTCTGCTATCTTCAGTGTTCTGTTATTTTAACTATGGCTTGTATCAGTAGTTGTGGGTCTTGCAATCTTCCATCATCCTTGCAATCCCAACATCCAAGAGATAAAAATATTTCAATTTTATAGATCAGGCAACAAAATATATTGAGAAGACTAGAGGGGCAAAAGAGTTAGGTGCCCTACCACTCACGGAAAATCATAGACCAAAGTTTGGCATTAGGCTTCTAAAAAATGCATGGAATGCATGAGGCCTGTGAGTGTCCGGGGTTCCCCTGGGAGGTAAATCAGCTGACTGGCGGCAGAGCCTACTCAACAGTGTTGGATTTAAACAGCTGCAAACAGGGACATGGCATGGCACTTGGAGAAGCAGTTCACACAAGCAGGGCAAGCAGGAGGGGCACAGCCACCTCCCAGCTCTCTTGGGTGAGGCTTGGTGGTTTTTCTTTTCTTTTTCTTTTTTTCTCCCTTGTTTTGGAAGCAATGGTTTCCAAAAAAGTGAATGCCGTTGCTGCTGTTATCAAGAAGGACACCAAGATGGATGCAGCTGTTCAGGTCACTGGCTGCACGGAGTGTTTGAGTCTGGCATTAGTTCCTGAGGACAATGTGAGTGGTAGCTATCTACAGTGTGAGAAAGTGAATAATTTTCTGTGCCTGGTAGCAGAGCTCAAGGAAGAGGTAGAGAGGCTAAGAAGCATTAGGGAAAGTGAAAGGGAAATTGATTGGTGGAGTCACACCCTTTAAACCCCAAAGCAAGCCCAGCAGGAGACGGTGAAGGCCATCAGGCAGATGGAGCAAACTGAGAGGAGGAGGGGGGGCAGTGGAAACAGGTCCCTGATCAGAGAGTAAAAGAATCCCCTCCTGACCCCCATCACTTCCCCGGGTGCCCTGAAAGAATAGGTATGAGGCCCTGGACCCAGAGAATCAGGTAGAGGACAGTCAGGAGGAAGATCTGTCTGGAGAGTCTCCTGGTTCCACCCTGTCTACCAGACGGATTACAACCACAGCTATAAAGAAAAAAAGAAGGGTAGTTGAAGTCGGTGACTCCCTTCTGAGGGGAACTGAGGGCCCTGTACGTCGACTGGACCCATCGCAGAGGGAGGTCCACTGCCTTCCCGGGGCCCAGGTGAGGAATATTAGTAGGAGACTCCCTGAGTTAATTCGGCCCTCAAATTCTTATCCACTGTTGGTAGATCAGGATGGCAGTGAGGACAGTAATGGAAGAAGTACCAGGGTGATTAAAAAGGATTTCAAGGCACTGGGTAGATTAGTTAATGGGACAGGAGCACAGGTGGTGTTCACCTCAGTTCCTGCAGTAGCAGAGATGAATGAGGAGAGGAGTAGGAAAAGCCAGCTCATCAATAGGGGGCTAAAGGATTGGTGCCACCAGCAGAATTTTGGTTTTTTTGACCATGGGGCAAATTCCATGGCAGCTAGTCTCCTCAAATCAGATGGGCTTCATCTATCTAGCAAGGGCAAACAGATTATAGCCTGTAAGTTGGCAGGGCTGATCAGGAGGGCTTTAAACTAGGTTTGAAGGGGTAAGGGATTGAAACCGGGCTCTCCAGAGATGAGCATAAAGGTGAGAAGCCCAGATTAAGAGTGAAACCACCAGCCCAGCTGAAGTGCATGTACACCAATGCATGCAGAATGGGTAACAAACAAGAGGAGCTGGAAGCCATCGTGCAGCAGGAAAGCTATGATGTAATCGCCATCACAGAAATGTGGTGGGATGACTCACATGACTGGAGTGCTGCCATGGATGGCTACAAACTCTTCAGAAGGGATAGGTAAGGTAGGAGAGGTGAAGGGGTGGCTCTGTTATGTTAGAAACTCTCTTGACTCTGTAGAACTTGAAGTCAGTAACAATAAGGTTGATTGCCAGTGGATCAAAATCAGGGGAAAGGCCAACAAGGCTGATATCCTGGAGGGAGTCTGTTATAGACCACCCAACCAGGATGATGAGGGTGGGGAATTATTCTAAAAGCAGTTGGTGGATGTCTCAAAATCTCCAGCCCTTGTTCTTGTGGGTGACTGTAACCTGCCGGATGTCTGCTGGGAACTCCATGCAGAGAGAAGAAGCAGTCTAGGAGATTCCTAGAGTGTATAGACAAAAATTTCCTGCTCCAGCTGATAAATGAGCCTGCCAGAGATAGGGCCCCACTAGACCTCTTGTTCACAAACATAGAGGGGCTGGTGGGAGATGTGGTGGTTGGAGGCCATCTGGGGCACAGTGACTATGAAATGGTAGAGTTTTCAATACTCAGGGATGCAAAGAGGGCCATCAATGAAACCTCTTCACTGGACTTCTGGAGGGCAGATTTAGGCCTTTTCAGAAGACTAGTTCAGAGGGTACTCTGGGAAACAACTCTTGAAAACAAAGAGGTCCAGGAGGGATGGACATGCTTCCAAGAAGGAAGTCTTGAATGCACAAGAAAAGGCTGTCCCAGTCTGCTGAAAGGCAAGCCGATGGGGAAGACGACCGGTCTGGGTTAACAGGGAGATTTCAAAGGAAATTGGGGTAAAAAAGAGAGCCTACTGATTATGGAAAAAAGGGCAGGCTACTCAGGAAGAGTTTAGGAATATAGTTAGGTCTTGTTGAAAGAAAATCAGAGAGATAAAGACAAAACTTGATCTTGCCATTTCTGTTAGGGATAACAAAAAGTCTATCTATAGATACATCAATAGCAAGAGGAGGGACAAGGAAAACCTTCATTCTTTACTGGACATGAGTGGGAACATAGTTATCAAAGATGACGACAAGATTGAGGTATTTAACACCTTCTTTACCTCAGTTTTCAACAGTAAGACAGGTTTTCCTGAGGACAGCTGGCTTCTGGAGCTTGTAGACAGGGATAGGAAGCTTAATAGCCCCACTGTAATTAAGGAGGAAACAGTTAGCGACCTGCTGAGCCACTTGCATCCTCATAAGTCTGTGGGACCAGATGGGATCCATCCTAGGGTGATGAGGGAGCTGGCAGAAGAGCTCACCAAGCCACTCTCCATCATTTACCAACAGTCCTGGCTCACTGGGGAGGTCCCAGACAATTGGAAGTTGGTGAACGTCACACCCATGCACAAAAAGGGCCAGAAGGAGGACCCGGGAGACTCCAGGCCTGTCAGCCTGACCTCAGTGCCTGGCAAGGTTATGGAGCAGATCATCCTGAGTGCAATCACACAGCACCTACAGGATGGACAAGGGATCAGAGCCAGCCAGGATGGATTTAAGAAGGGCAGGTCCTGTCTGACCAACCTGATCTCCTTTTATGATCAGGTGACCCACCTAGTGGATGAGGGGAAGGCTGTGGATGTGTCTATCTGGACTTCAGCAAAGCCTTTGACACCATCTCCCATAATATACTCCTGGAAAAGCTGGCAGCCCATGGCTTGGACAGGGGCACTCTGTGCTGGGTTAAGAACTGGCTGGAGGGCCGGGCCCAGAGAGTGCTGGTGAACGGGGCTGCATCCAGCTGGCAGCCAGTCACCAGTGGTGTCCCCTGGGGATCAGTGCTGGGCCCAGTCCTGTTTAACATCTTTATAGATGATTTAGATGAGGGCATTGAGTGTACCGTTAGCAAGTTTGCAGATGACACCAAGTTGGGGGAAACCTGCTGGAAGGCAGGAGGGCTCTGCAGAGGGACCTGGATAGGCTGGAGAGTTGGGCTGATTCCAACAGGATGAGGTTCAACAAGGCCAAGTGCTGAGTCCTGCACTTTGGCCACAACAACCCCCTGCAGCCCTACAGGCTGGGCACAGAGTGGCTGGAGAGCAGCCAGGCAGAAAGGGACCTGGGAGTTTGGATTGACAGCAGCCTAAACATGAGCCAGCAGTGTGTCCAAGTGGCCAAGAAGGCCAATGGCATCCTGGCCTGTATCAGGAATGGTGTGTCCAGCAGGAGCAAAGAAGTGATTCTTCTCCTGTACTCAGTGCTGGTGAGGCAACACCTTGAGTATTGTGTTCAGTTCTGGGCCCCTCAGTTCAGGAAAGACATTGAGGTGCTGGAGCAGGTCCAGAGAAGAGCAACCAGGCTGGTGAAAGGACTTGAACACAAGTCCTGTGAGGAGAGGCTGAGGGAGCTGGGGTTGTTTAGTCTGAAGAAGAGAAGGCTCAGGGGAGACCTCATCACTCTCTACAACTCCCTGAGAGGAGGTTGTAGCCAGGCAGGGGTTGGTCTCTTTTCCCAGGCAGCTATCAGTAAGACAAGAGGGCACGGCCTCAAGCTCTGCCAGGGCAGGTTTAGGTTAGATGTTAGGAAGAAACTCTTTACAGAGGGGATAATCAGGCATTGGAATGGGCTGTCCAGGGGGGTGGTGGATTCTCCATCCCTGGAGGTATTTAAGAAGAAACTGGATGTGTCACTTAGTTCCATAGTCTAGTGGTAGTGGATCAAGGGTTGGACTTGATGATCCAGAGGTTCTTTCCAGCCCATCTGATTCTATGATTCTATGAAAGTGCCTTTGATCCCATAATGGGATTTGTTGGGCCAGTGTTGTAGTCAGGAGTCACTTTGAGGTAGCAGATGCTGCAGAGGTTTGGCAAGCCCTGATGAAGGAAAGTTATTCTTTCTCTCTCTGACTGCATGTCATGGTCTCTTTGCCTTCTGCTAGAGTAAAATCAGCCTTTTCCCAAAAATTCAGTTGGAAGAGAGGTGTACAGCCTTCTCTGCCTCCCTTACTCCAATGTCAGTGGTTAAAGCACTCTGCTAGCCTGTGAGAACACACTTTCAGTTCTATTCTCTAATTGTGAGGAACTTGAAATTCCCAGTTAATTATTTTACTACAAGGCTGCCTACTGTTGTGACATAGGATGTTTGTAGCACTGTTGAAATTGTGACTTTTTGATTGGCAAAATACAGAAGGAAATAGTAAGCGTGAGCATGGCTGGTGAGGTGCAATCATAGGAGGAAAAGCTATGAACCATTTTCTGCTCCTCTGAACACTTAATACGTGAGACTTAAACATTCATTGAATTCAGATAATATTTACTTAAGCCATTAGTCAATATTTTCCTCATTAAGGATGGGAGGATTTGACCCATTCGGCAATCAATCCAGTGGCACCATGTAAATAACATAGTTTTTAACTCACATTTTTCATACAGAAGGTTTCCTTAAGCAAATGGAATGAAATTTACAGATACAGCAGACATAATATTTAGATGTAATATTAGCTCTATCAGGAAGAAAAAATCCTGAAAGTTAACAAAAATTGATTGATGCTCCCAGACTGGAAGTATCTGTAATTTTTTCCATGATAGCAATATGGAATGTGTTAACTCCATGAACACCAGTGTCTCCTTTACAACTGCTGTTGCTATTCTAACCACATTATCAACCTCACACATGTTTACCTCAGGGATATTTAGCCAGCCATAATTGACTTTTGCACAAAAACAAAGCTGCAGGCAAGATTTAATCCTTTTGGGCTTGCCTTCTCACTAAAATAAACAAGAATCTAAGAGAATTGTAACTAGATCAAGTATAAAATCAGAGCATGGGGTGAACCTGTCCGGTCTTTTTCAATTTTATAATTCTTAAAATTTTAATAATTAGGATTCTGGAAATTAACAATATCTTCTCATGTAAGATATTACAAATAGACTGAGAACTAAGCATTTCCACTTCCAATAACAGCAATTTCTCAATTATTAAAATGGTTATTTAACCATGTCAGATTCCTTCATGAAGGTGGAGTTTAAAAAAGCCTCACTGCTGTACTAATATCACACTAAACTTCAGCTGATAACGTTAGTGCCAGGTAGCACTGATTGCACATAAACTCTGGGTGAGATTAATCTTGCTTAATAGGGTAGGTGGTGTCATGGTTTAACCTCAGCTGTCAGCTCAGCTCCACACAGCCATCCACTCCCTCTCCTGACCAGGAAGATGGTGGAGAGAACTAGAAGGGCAAAAGTGAGAAAAAGCACAGAGAATTGAGTTGGTAAAGAAAAGCTGTGTATGCAAGCAAAAGGCAGGAATTCATTCACCACTTCCCATGCTCAGGCAGGTGTTCAGCCTGCCAGGAAAGCAGAGCCCCATCACATGTAACTGACTTGGGAAGACAAATGCCATCACTACAAATGTCCTCCTCTTCTTTCTCTTTCCCCCAGTTCATATGGTTCCCCCAGCAAATTCTCTTTCCCCCAGCTCATATGGCTCCCCCAGCTCATATGGTGAACATGACACCATATGGTCTGGGATATCCCTTGGGTCAGCTGTCCCAGCTGTGTTCCCTCCCAACTCCTTGTGCACCCCCAGCCTCCTCACTGGTGGGGTGGCTTGAGTAGCAGAAAAGCTTTTGAGTCTGTGTAGGTAACAGTAACGAAATCATTCCTGAATTATTAACACTGTTTTGGTCACAAATCCAAAACACAGCCCCATACCAGCTACTACAAAGAAAATTAACTCTGCCACAGACAAAACCAGCACAGGTAGCTTAGACTGGTGTTCAGAAGATCCTTTCACCTGATGCTACCACAGAAAAAAATCAGGCCTGCCCTGCTTTTACTCACACCCCTTATTCTCAGTCCTGCACAGCTTTGTCGCTTGTGTCAATACCTACATTTGTATGAATATATGGTAAATTGTTCAGGGAGCTGATCTGGCTGAAAACCAGCCCTTTTCCCCTGAGCTTAGTTTTTGCACAGATCCACTCACCACACGGTCCATTTTCACACTTGTGATGAACACATGAAGAGGGAGGAAGACTCCAAGACTGTTTCTTCTGACAGCAAGGCCAGCTTAAACTAATAATTTATCTTCAGATAGTTGGAAAGATTATTCTGGAGTTGCATCTCTTTTCTTCACTGACAGCAAAAGAAGCTCAAAAAACCTGCTTGAGCTTAAATTTTTAATTGCAGATAGTTGAAGGGGATCTCATCCACGAGCACAGCAATCCATGCTAGGATAAAAATTTAAAACAAAGTCAGGTCAATCATCTCAAATGTAGGTAATCAGTCCTAAGCTATACAAAAGATAAGAAGGTAGAACACTTGGGATAAAATTGTTGCTTCATAAAAATGAACAGCAAAACTTCCTGTTGATGTAGAGCACATAATTTTATCCTCCTCTCCTAGGTTTGAGCCTATTTTTACCAATTCCTTGGCTCTTAACAAATCAATTAATGTATTTCTCCTTTCTCTAGCTGTAAAATGGACATTGCTGGGACCAGATGTAAAATGCTTTCTAATAATATATATGAAGGAATTATTTAAGTGTTGAGTATATTATTATCTACTGACAAATCATCTGCTCTGCTAGGAGAGCAATTACAGAAAATGTTCTATATATTTATATGCAGATAAATCTAGATTTAAGTGAAAAGACTGAAGGGGGGAAAGAGTGATTTCCTTAATTTATTCTTTCATATATAAAACTTTGTATAAAAGCTTTTGTAAATGGTCTCTGACCTATGTTATGAATTCTATTCCCTGCAAGAAAAAAAAGAAACATTTGACTCAGGCCATAAGCTTACTCATGTGTATGGATAACTTTCATCACTACAGTCAAGTAACTGGTCCAACTGAATGCATATGTGGAAACAAGCAGCAGGTTTTAACCAAAGAATGATATCCTACATTTAAAGTGATAGAGTTTGATTTTCTAAATATAGAAATTTCAGGTGTTCCTAGCAGATATAATAATTTTAAACAAATGTGTTTATGTGTTGGGAGGTGTTGTAATGAGTCAAGCATGATATCATTGTTTTTCTCAAAAAAACCAAAACAATCATGGGATGAAAGCCTATAAAGAGTTCATAGATACTGTGGCCTTCTCCTATTTCACTTGTTCTCTCCTGAAAATCTATGAAGATGTCATTGACTAAAAGATCTTTGAACGGGATGCCTTAAAGTATTACTGTAGCTTTGAAGAATGAAGCACAACTTTCCTTTATCATTAGTACACTGCACTCACAGTGTTAGAGCAACCAAGTAGTCTTGGAAGAGGGAGCAAAATGGCAGTCTCATGGGAAGTCCATGACAAAACTCTGCATCCCTTCAAAGAATTCAAACACTACTTAAAGCAAGACAGGAAAGGGTCTTAAACATTTGGATAGGTAAGGCTGGAGATGACTGAAACTAAGATGCAAGCAATAAAAAGGGAAATAACAACTGCACTGTGGCTCAGAAATAGGAATCTTTTCTAAAGGATGTAGAGTCATATGAGAAATCCAAAAAGTGTAGAAAAAGAGGTCAAAAACCAGTATCCTGTGAGTACAGAAATTCATAAGAATGTCAGCTTTAATAAAATGTGCACCTTCAATATGTAGTTACAGCTGAAAGCTCAGAAAAGCACAAAGCTCAGTATGGTTACATATTAGAAGAAAATCCATGTTTCTCTCAGTGACTGCATTCTGTAGTGATGAGAATCTCAAATAACCATATTTGATGAATAAAATAAGTGTTCTGTGAAATATATATCCACACACACTGTAATTTCTGTCATCAGAGTAATTAGAGGACAGAATGGTTGGGTTTAGAAGGGACCTCTGGAGGTCATGTGGCCAAACCCTCCATTCATGAAGGGTCACCTAGAGCTGTTTGCCCTTGAGCATGTCCAGATGGCTTTTGAGCATCTCTGGGGATAGAGCAGGGAATTTAATACCACAGCTCTATATCTGTCCTACAGATACATTGTCATACACAGAAAGATGAGGAGGACTTCTGAAATTTCCTCAAAATCTGCTTATATAACTCAGAAAAATCTGGAGCATATTAAACCACTATGTCAAATGGTGTTGGGACAAGTTGTTTCATTAAGGGTGTAGCAACCCCTTCTGCAGATGATGAGTCGGGGAATAGAATGCTGTAGGACATATGTAAAAAATGTGAATATATCTCAGTTCAAACTCTTGTATAAAAATTAGACTAGGTGTATTGAAACTAGAAGGATTGAAAACACATAAAGTTGAGCCTGCATTAAAACAAACACTTCATAGAAAATATAAAGAGTATTTAAATATATATATAGTAAAAAAAAATATAATATATTATATATATAAGTATATATCAATATACTGCATTAAAGATAAAGACCAATTTTTAATACATCGAGATTTTTCTTATATACTTATGTAGTTTCAGACAACTAGAAATACCTTTTGCTCATATTCCTAAAAGACAGATTACTCCTATTTTGGAGTGTTATAGGCCATCACCAGAGGTCATTAAGAGGTGGTCACCTCTTTCATTATAATATTTCTAAAGCAGCCCAGAGTACTTACAAAGCTAAAATTTGTTTTCTTGCAGGTGAAAAGATAACAGTCTTTTCACTGTATTTAAAATCACATGTGAAGTTAAATTACATTTTGAGAATATTAAATCAAATCACCATTGTTTGTACAAGTTATTATTCACTACTGTTATTTAGGAATGAAAACGCAGAAAGCAGCAATTTAACTAAGTAACTTGTAAGATGTTTCTGGTTTCTGAACAATTCTGCAGGTCAGTAGATTAGCATATTAGGTCCATTTTCAATGTAAGTTTCTAAACATCGCAAATTCATGCTGGTTGTAGCACACAGTGGTAAGCAATGTCAAGGAGTGGAGTACATATTCTATTCAGCCTCTTCCAGCAAAGTAAGCCAGGACACAATAGCATCTAGAACATCCTCTGGAGCAATCCACAAGGCTTCCTCAGTACTCTACTAAAGTCTGTCTGCTGCCATGCCCATCAGTTTATTTATAGCATTGAAACTGAGGACAGCATGGCAGCCAGGTATTTCATTTCTTAGGGAAATGCACTTTTTAATGAGCAAGTTCTTCCCTCTCCTTACCTTCCCACTTCAATTATAATATTTATATTTTGATCTCACAGAACCTATTTTCCATGTAGGTTATAAAATGTCTAGTCCATTGGGAACTATTCGATGTATGAAAAAATAATCAATTTTCTGAATACTAAAATGTATGTCTGTTAATGGCACCGCAAATATATTAATCTCAACCATCTACTAATCAACATGGCTGTCTATATCAACATGTCTGTAAAAAATTGCAATGGACAATAGCTGGCCAACCACATAGGATAAAGCAAGGAGAAACTTGTAATTCAAGATCGTGCCATTAATTGTACGTACTATGAATTTGTATAACTACAAGCTTCATAAAGAGGTAAGTTTTCTGTCTCTGCTTCTCTTTAAAATTTCTGCCATATAGCATAATTAAGAGGTTATGTATCTGGCTCCCAGTTTTCCCATATGCCAAAGTTTATCCATTTTTTTTCTAGGTTTGCTGCTGGCCTTTCCCTCCCCATGTCCTTTATTCTACTTCCAGCTGCCCTGAACTCTGATCAGTAAGTTACCAGTCTATGTTGCAATTGGTTTCCTAGCTCATTTCTGCTCCTTCAAAAAAAAAAAAAAAAAATTCTTGTTCTTTTTAAATTTTTTATTACCCAGATCAATACAACCAGAGTTCTGCGTGTGTCTCGCCTCCACTCACCAGAGCCTGCCAGTGTGGGGACCAGCTAGTTTCTCAATAATGTTCATGACAAGAGAGTGATTTCTTTTCCCCCCATTAGATGAACTAAGTTCATCTTAATGAGTTCTTCTGAGATGCCAGAGGTAGCCTTGCTTCCCTTTGCCACAACTCTCTGTCTCTGTCCTGCTTTATAAAATGATGCCTTCCAATTTCAGCCCCATATTTTTCCCACAGGTAGTGAATGCTCTGTTAATCCTTAGGAATGAGCCTCCCAGGAAGGCTGTAACTTCTATTTTAAGGAAGATTTCAGTCTGGGTGAATGAGTTTTATGACCGCAGTTAGTACTATTTCTAATCTGCCTTTGTTATCTAAGGTTTGGTAGAAGGTCATGGAGGTTTAAATTCTGGACCACCTTGCCAGAAATCATCTGCCTGAAGAGTTTTCAACTGCCCATCCTCTTAGAGAGCTGACCCTGAATTACTCCGGGTGCATTCTGGGTTTACAGAAGTCCCCATACGTGTAAGAGAATTTTCTGTTAATATTTCATGTACTCATCAGACTTGACATACTTCCTTCATATCCACATGTTTAGAAGAGCTATGTTTTTCATTATTCTAATACAAGATTCTGCCTAATACATGACAACAACTGAGAAATATACTTCTAGGCATTCAAACCAATATGTACTCTGCTTTCATTAGAGAAACTGTATAATTATAAAACCAGCTGAAAAGAATCCATGGTGCTTGTACTCAAAATATTCTGGAACAAAATCTCCCCTTCTTCTCTTCCAAAGAACCTTAATGTTCGAAGAATCCTAATAATAAGACTGGAAAAAGAATATTTAAGTGTTAAAGGCACGTCCCAATAAACAGTAGAAAAATCAGACAAAGTAAGTTTCATTTTTGTTAAAGCATTGTCAAAATTATTTCCACTAACATAAAAACCAAATTCTGAAATTAGAGTTGAAATTTAAGCAGGAATGGAGAGTATAATTTTCCCTGGAAAAAAATGTGCATTTTCAGTCCACACTAAGGAAGGGAGGAAGTAAAGTTAAAATATCTACAAATTAAAAGGAATCCTGTTTGAAACAAGAATCCTGGATTTGTAGAATCACCACAAAACTGGAGTCTGATTTTTCCCTGCATCGGCTTATTCAATGAATTAATTTCTTTCCTGTATGGTACATTTAAATTCACTTGATCTAAAAAAATTCATTAAAATACTATTTTTAAAAATGTTGCTGTTAACATGCCAATAACATATCAAACATATTCTGTATGCTTTTGCTTACTGTATTCCCAGATTGAATATAAGGCTATAAAGAGTAAATAACTCATTTAATGTTCAGCTTTTCTTGTTTAAACTTAATGAGATTTGAATTATATTTTAAGGAAACTCACTGGAAACCCTAAAACTTCCTAAAAAAAAAAAAAAAAAGGCAAAGCACTATTTCAAGTTTAGAAGATTAAATCTACTGGACATCTGAATCTAATTCAGTATTTACATGATTAAAATGGATACCCAGATAAAACAAGGAATAATTTAGGTACATAACTTAAGGTAGCAAAGTTTGAAAAATTACTTTAAAATCAACGTAAAAAGATGAAAAAAACTCCAATCAGTATGCATAAATCATGCCTGCCTCTGACAGATGACGGTGATAAAATAAAGGCACAAGGTCAGGAGAGTATTTTTGCCCTGAGCTGCCCACTACCAAACTGAAAGCCCAGATGGTAGTGTGAGGACCAGGAAGACAATTTTTTTCCCATGTTAAATGCAATTATACTGTACAGGTATTCTCATATATGTTAATCTCGGATAAACACATAATTGATTTTGAGATAAAAAGGGGACAGTTACCTCTAGAGTAGCACAAGATCATTGTTTACTGCATGTCATTATGAGCACAGGTAAACACAGTTCAAAAAATTACTCTTCCAAAATCACCTAGAATCAATTTTTGAAATCATGTCACAGGAAAAAAATTTCTCATGAGCAACTAGACAGGATTTCCTCTGAGATTTATGTAATGAAAAGCAACAACTATACCTATCTTCACAAAAGTATATGTCACCATACAGGAGAAACCCACATCTAATTATTCACCAGAAGATGGCCTCCCTGACATAAACAGGGGAAATTGTTTCATAAATCAATTTTGTGCTAACCTTCTAAACAAAAATGCACCACACATTTGAGATGCAATTATTTTGCCTTGTACATCACAGGATAAGGTGACTTGCTATTCAAGAGAAAGAGAGGTGAGAGTTGCTCTCTGTTCTCTGCATTGTACGTGATAATCTACTATCAGAGAAATTATAAACATTCACAACAAATATGTGGTCCTCGACCCTCATGCACAGGCTCATCTGCAACCTCTCCATGCAGCGTTTCTTCACACCAGGGCCAGTGACAAGCTCAGCACCATCCCACAGCAGCAACTGTTGTCTGTGCCTTGTTTATCCCCCTCCCACTGAGCACATCACATAAATAATTTAGACTCAGCCTTTTTTGTTGTATATGTGGTTAGTAGACATTTGCATCTGCTTTCCAGAAGCTTCTAGAGTGAGGAGTACTTAAGACAAAAGACCTGATTTTTACCATTTTAATGATATTTTTATATTATATCATCTTCTTCAAATAGGAAAATAATCATAACGACAAATCAGTGCATGCTTCTAAAGAAAGAATTATGCAACCACTACTATTTATACTGTCCTAATACTGCTGCACTATTTTTCCCACTTCCTAAGATTGCATTAGGGAGTTTGCAAAGAGTTACCTAAAGGAAAAGTTCTTGTCTGGATTTCAGGGAGTAATGTGAACAGACAACGAGGAATGGGAGGTGGTAAGTCAAGACAGTTTTGGCTGAGAGTTAATTTTCTTCACGGTAGCTAGTATGGGGCTGTGTTTTGTATTTGTGACCAAAACAGGGTTGATAAAAGAGGTTTTTTTAGGTATTGCTGAGCAGTGCTTGCCCAGAGTCAAAGCCTTTTCTGCTCCTCGTGCCACACCCCCGCAGTGAGGAGGCTGGGGCTGCACAAGGAATTGGGAGGGACCACAGCCAGGACAGCTGACCCTAATTAATCAAAGGGATATTCCACACAACATGGCATCATGCTCAGCATTTAAAGCTAGAGGAAAGTAGGAGAAAGGTGGGAGATATTTGGAGTGATGGTGTTTTACTTCCCAAGTCACCAGTAATCATGATGGAATGCTGCTTTCCTATGGATAGGTGAACACTTGCCCAGGGGAGGTGGTGAATAAATTCCTTGTTTTGCTTGGCTTGTGAGTGTGATATTTGCTTTACCTATTGAACTGTCATTAGCTCAACCCACGAATTTTCTCACTTTTACCCTTCTGATTTTCTCCCCCATCCCATTGAGGGAGTGAGTGAGTGGCTATGTGGGCCTGGGGTTAAATCATGACACAAGATAATATGCAATCACACCCTTCAAATGCTCTGAATGGTCTGAAATGCTCCTACTTCTACACCTTCAGTTTAGACACACTTGTTTTCTGTGAGTGTGCTCTAGGTATCAGTATCACTTTTGCCCATTCACTGTATTTGTTTCTTTACATCATATGAAAATTTTCTTGGCTTGGTCACTCCCCATGACAGGGATGATTTGGCCGAGGTTATTTAAGACCTGATTTTCTCACACAATACCAAGAGCACACAAGAGCAAATTCTTGAGCTATCCATGAACCCAAGCACAGCAAGTCCAAAGCTGCCTTGGGAAGAGGCTGCTTTTTACCAACATCTTTTAGTCAACAGAAGTGAAATAAGCTGCAAGGAAGTGTTGTCTTGATGAGACAGCTATAAATCAATAAATAAAGGATCAGAGGGATATTCAAAATGAAGGTATCAATATGGGAGCACACAGACAAGTCAGCATGAATGAAGGAAGCTGGTGGATTTACCAGAGACGAGACCATTTGCATAATAATCAGTTTTTACGTTCATAAGGATAAACATAAAGATGAAAATGTATTTACTTCAATCTGAGCTCATTAAATAGTAAATATCAAATTACCAATAGTTAACTTAGGCAATCTTTGTGGGGGAGGGATTCAGTTTACAAAATGACTCGTCTTCACCCTGCCAAATCTGACACCAACACACTAACTAACAACTTCCTTACTTCATAACTAATTTTGGTTTTAAATCCTGAGGCCATGGTTTCTTTAGTGCAGTGTTGTGATAAATTCACCACTGATTTAAAATATTCAAGTCTGCATCTGACTATATTATTTGCAAGTTATAATATTAAGACTTTAAATGCTGATGATAAATTAATAAATACTATTGCTGGCATGAAATAGGTGAATGACAAGGGTCAAAATATATAAATTGTGGCCACTTCATCATCTCGTGTCAAAGCAAAAAGCATTCTGCTTTTCTCCATCACATCATCCTATTCCACTTTTTTTCTTTATATGTATATCATGTCTGCTTTTTTTTGGCAGGTGACATGCATTCAATTAAGTAATAGCACTCCAGATTTGGTAAGTGGTCTGCTCTAGTTTTACTTCGCAGCACAATGTGCCACATATTAGCAAACGAGACAATAATCTGATTTACAATGTGTATTACTCTAAATGTAAAAACACTGCTCATAAATTGTATTTTTTTTTATCTATCTCTTAGTCTTCTACTGCTATTACCTGACTTTAAAAACTGTAGCAATTGCAAAGAAAACAACTTGCAAGTTCACAGCATCCTGCAGGAGACAATGCATTGTAGTGCACATCCTCAGTTCTTTGCAGGATTCAGCAGACTGCAAATCTGTCAGGGTATAGTCTGCAGGGAAACTGTACTTTTCTCTGTTGTATAAAATCCATATTATATGATCCAATAAGATATAAAATTGTCAAAAGACTACAGAGTTGCTCTTTGTTTAAAATTTTATGTGCAAAGACAAGAAGACTGAAATAGAATTTATATGCTTTTGGAGCTGAAATCATATTGACAACATATTGCATCATACATTTTAAATCATCAGCTGTCATGGCTAATCTTATGCAGGTGCTAAACAGTAAGCATTTGTACTAAAATAACACTAGATTGTATATCACCTCTGGTAAGTGTTGGTCCATGCTTTTATCCAGACATGTTACACAGAAATAAATAAATAAGTATAAAGCATTGTGAACACTCAAATGTAGATACAACTTTAAATAAATACTTGAAAATAAAACCTTGACAATACTGACTCCAGTAAATCAGTAAAGAACTTTACAGATCCTGGACAGATGGTATTGTCCTACAATATTTCCTCAGAAAGTACACCATCACAGCAACATCTCCAGATTTTGGCAAATGCGCACTGTGACAGCATCATCAGTCCAGCTGTAATTCAGATTTCCCTCCTTTCCCAATTTCCGTCCACAACCCCTGTCTTAAGGTTTTTTTCAGTAGGATCATCTCTCACCCTCCTTGGAAACCTCTCAAACACGAAAGCCCACAGAACAGCTACCCTTGTGTTCAGAGGGAAGACAGCTGGGGGTAAAAATTAGAGGAAATCGAGAAGTTATATTCATATTCTAAACAGAAGTTATAATGGTATGGGAATTTCAGGGTAAAATGCAGGTGCTACTCCCTCAATGGAATGCGGTTGGCAGCTCCACGATCATTCCTCGTACAACAGCAAGCACCTGCTAAGGGGAATGCTGGATTGCAGTGGAGACACAGCAGCCAAGCTCTGTGGAAATCCTTACAGGGAGGGGAATTCGATGGTACTTTGCAACTGATAAACTGCACAGCACCTGTCAATCGAGGGAGATAGGAGATGTCCTGCTTCTGAGCCAACAGTGATGGTGAAATCCTTCTCCTCAGATGAACTTGGTTCATTAAATCCTAACTGTAATATTAACACACACCTCCATCCCAAAGTTTCCTGCCTCCAAGGTATGACCACCTTCTACTGGGCATGGGCTCTATATTATTTGACTGCATCTTTAAAAGCAAAGCGAGAGAATTTCACACCAATCAGTAACAAAAGTAATTATGACTAGAGTCACTCAAGCTCTACCTAAACATAAAGAAATAGTATAAAAGTAAGCCAAGAATGGGGGAAAAGTGAGGGAAGACTCCATAATGACTGCTGGGATCGTCAATGGGCTGAACCTATCTTCTCCCCCATAGGAACACCTCTTGGGTAAGAATTGTACTCTACACATGCTGAATACTTTTATTAGGATTAGAGCTTGTCTTGAATATGTTTTTGCAGTCAGATACTATCACCGGCAATCCTTAAACCTGCCACAATTTTATAATTATAGAGTGTTATTCCCTAAGCTGTTAATGGTGGTCCTTCCTGGGTGCTGGCAATTAACTGGGACGCTGACAGACTGGTCAGGCATGAAGGTCTCAGCTTTCCTGGGGCACTGACAGACAAATCAAATACTAAGGGTTGAGGAAATCTCCACATTAAGGGTTGAGGAAATCTTCTCTTTTCTCGTGACAGGCACTATGTGAAGAAATGAGCAGCATAGGGTGGGATTGATAAGAACTGCTTGGTCCATCCTTGCTGCAGCCACAACGATCACGTCTGACCATGCCTTCACATAAAATTCAGAATGTCAAATAGTTGAACCAGGTGGAGTGGGGTTGCTGGGCTGGTACAAAGTAAGGCTTTGAGAGGACAAGAGTTTCCAGTTAAAACAATCAGCAAACTTACCTTTCCCATGTTGTATACAAATTTATCCAATTGCCCAGTAAAATGCTCTGAGGAAATGCCACAGATACCCCATTCAGACCTGTATGGGATATCTGACACAACCAAGGTAAATCACAGTTCATCGTAGTCACCTCTTTAATCAGCACTGTTCTGGGTTGATGCTCCTTTCAGAAGTGCAGGCAACACTGCGGTGAATCCCTGGCAGCTCCCCTCATCCTGCACCTCCCAAGCTGGGCCAGCTGCAGCCCAATGCTACCACAGAGCAGAGATGCCCAGGAGGAAGCATATCACACTCACGTTGCCAGTTACCATCAGAAAAAGAACTTAAAGCTTGAAATAATGGGAACCCCATGACTAAACAGATCATTAATGGTAGCCAACTTGTTGACAGGTGATATGGCTGGGGAAGATACGTGTAAAACACACACAGAGAACTGTGATGATGGGTTGGTTTTAGTGGAGTTAACATATGTTGCACTTCAAATAATGAGACAAAAAAAATTAGGATTATATTGAGAATTTAATTAAAATAAGAGTATGCTCTTTAAAAATGTATTCTTATCTAATGGCAACCATGCTCCAATGCAGAGGCTTTTCAATTTCTTTTTTAAATGGCTGAACAACAGACCTTCTCTTCTATGTGTTTATAGCTTGACAGGTGCAAACTTTTAATTTGAATGACTTCACATTTTTGGTCATTATTTGAGGGCTAAAAGTGCAGAGGCCAAAGGGTGACAACTTCCATTACATGGTTATTACCTGCAGCTCGTGCTGAGAAAGAGGCTCCAGAAATGTAAACTTCAGGGCCACGCCTCACACCTGTCCCTAGGATAGCTGCTGCTGCTCCCTCCCACTGAAATTTCTCATGCCGTTAGTACTGTACATGATTTATAATACAACAGCAATGCAAAACTACATCCCAAGAAATGTTGGAATCAAAGGAAAATCTCTACTTCTCACTCTTTCCTTTAAATGTTTAACAGTGAATTCAGTGCTTGTCAAAATTACTGGAAAATTGCAGCCCTTGTCCTGGCTGCAGGACTCACAGAAACCAGGAGCTTCCACACTCTATGCCACTCACTTTAACCAGGTGTAAGGAATGGCCACAGGGATAATTGTTTATCAGGCTGGTCCAGGATAAGTGTTTATATTCCCTGCACTGAGCACTTTTGCATTGTTGTAGGTCAAAGAATTACAAACTCTCTCCTCATTTAAGAACTAACCTCTGATTTCACAGAAAGCAGTGGTTATTCGGCTGTGCTTGTAATGAGCCCAAGGTTTAGTCTTAATAGATTAAGCCACAATCATTAACTCACTGACATGCATAACAGAAAAAAACAAAGGATGGTAAGGCCAAGTGGATGATTTCTTACTTTGATTTATTCCCTAAAAATCGGTTGGAGCTATCACAAGAGTGAAGGAAGCAGATTAGTATTTGTAGATCCCCATCAATCCTGTTGCAGGTGAAGCTGTGCTGGCTGCACAGGTTGCTGATCCCAGCCTCACCTGCCAGTCCCACTACTGCAGCCCACCAGCTGCTTCAGACTGCTGGTGGAAGGGTTTGGATGGCCATCTCCCTGGCAGAACCAGACAGATTAGCCAATACTCTTAGGGTTATTTGGCTCGTTTTAACAAAGATGGGTTTGGGAGCAATTACACCAGCAACTCGGCAGCAAACATGTGGCAGAGGCAGTCCTCACATCAGCAAAGGGAGGGTTGGAGGTAGCTGGGGCTGCCTGGGGGCATCACCTCCTCAACTGGCCCCAGAGCACCTGGAAAAGGGTGCACAGACACCAAGTGAGTCTCACTGGGGGAGCCCAGTTCAAACTTATTACTTCACAAGCAATCAAATAATCATCAGCTGACAACTACTTTTGGATATTGTGGATCTGACTTATTCAGACAAGAGACCCAAGCTGAAACTCTCTGTAGTTGATAATCAAAGCTCTGAGCCAGTTAATTCCCTTCTGTTAACACTGCCTACGCGTGCACACATGCACATGTTTTCTCTCTTTTCCCTTTGTCTCTCACCCTGAGCTGTAGCTGCAGATCTGAGGCAGGGCAGGCTGAGCACTCTACATTCACTGCAATCACGCTGACATGCAGTGGGACCCACCTCTAGCTATTAGGCCCTAGAACATCACTGATGGTAGCAAAGTAAAAAGGTTGATGTTACATTTGATGACCAGGCAAGGCAAAAGTTCTTCTACAGTAAAAGACCTTACAATATATAGCATCAACGAGCATAATAAATATTATATTTGTAGGCTTATTCCATTAAGATACAAGCACAGGGGCTCTTGTGTGTACTCACAAAGCAGACTTCTTAGCATAAAAAGATTCTCTTCTGTTTGTGCATGAAGAAATGGGCCATTCTTCACTTTCCTGTAGCATTACAAATTCTAGCCATAACTGTCTACCCTTTTCTGGGTAGTAAATTACTGCTTCTTTAGCAAAGATTCAGATCCACAGGTCTTAGCAGCTTCATTTTAAACTTTCAACAGCATATTTAGACTAATCTTATAACAAAAGTTATGTTGTGTGGTAGCACACAAGTAACAATGGTATTACGTCTACATGCCCAGAAGTTTTAGAAAAAAATTATTTCTTTTAGAAGGATCCAAAATTCAGTAGCAAAAGCGAACAGTAGCCAAGAGCTCCCTAAGAAAAGAGTGGGCCTAGGTGATGAGTATTGAAGTCTCAGTTGTGGACAGTCTAGGTAACAAGTATAGAGCTTCAACTGCTAGGAAAAATTCAGGCACCTCGCCAAAGAATTTAATAAGGTAATCCCCTCCCAAATCAATTAAATTTAAACTTGTACATGTGAGGAATCCAGGTTCAATACCTTAATAGTGGCAAACTCTTGTGTTGATTTTTCCAGCTTCAGTTGAAGTTAATCAGAAAGCACTCAGACTTGGGTCCCAAGTCTCTTGACCTGCAGACACCAGCTGGAATGCCAGAAAAGCTTTCAGCCAGGAAGGCAGAAAAACACAGAGTATCTTTGCAGCCATACTAACAGGGCAAGCCCTATCATTAGCTTAAACCCAAGGAAAATCAGCTTGCACCATGACTGCAGTTGTCCTATTAGAAAAGAACACAGGAATCCATGAGGTCACTCCCAACTCAAAGTCATTTTATCTGTGCAGGCTTAAATTTACTTACTTTGAGTCTGTGAGTGACTCACATATGCATGTGCCTATAGCTTTGGAGGATGAAGGGCAACAAATGTGATTCTGTTTGATTAAAAGTAACATCATATTTCTGTAGACTTGTACAGGAATAAGATAGCCCTAATTTAGTAAATCAGACACTAAAATACTTGCAAAAGCAAAAGAAAAAACACGCATTTTTCAAGGAAACAGCTAAAATAGCTGTAAAAATAAACCAAAAGTTACCAGCAGGTTTGTTAAATAGAAAGCATGTTTTGTTTATGTATGGATGCATCCATTTCCAGCAACATTTCCAGAAGCATTTAAGTGACTCAGGAACTTAAGGTCATTACATGTTTTTGAAAATCTTCTTAGTCTAAATCAGATTGCAAAAAATGTGTGAAAGTTTTAAGGAATAGACAGAGAGACAGACATCCAAATGGGTTTCTTTTCTGAATTCCTTGCATGCAGCTTCTCCCTCTGTTAGCTGCCTTTTTTACTCTCACTTTTTTTGGGAAATTAAAAAAAAAAAAAAAGAAAAAAGCAGTACTTAGGCATGCAGCCTGGTTCAAAGCTCTGGTGGGTAGCAGAGGAATACTTTAGAGATCAGGTGAAATGAATTCAAGATGAGTGAAAATGGTCTTTGGTTCTGCTCTGCTACCTTTTACTGAAGATTCACTGCAGAGACGTGAATCATCTCCATCCATGCTGTGCTTCGCTTCTTGCAGGCATTTTTCACAGATCCCTCCTGCTTCTTTTGTCTCCTGGTGTCAGACACCGTGATTTACCATTGGTCACTGTGGCATTAAGGGTTTACTACCCGTTAGAACAAGTGTAAAGGAAAAGGAACCCGCTGCAAAATAAATAAATAACATAATGGCAGACACTTTGCAATGAGGAATAACAATTAGGTAATAAAAGGGAAAAAATGGGAAAGCACAGCTTCTGTTCACTTGGCTTACAGCTAGAAACCAACATTTTTTTACTTTAGATCAACTAAAATCTCCGCTTAAAGTAAACTGAGAATACAATTACATTCAGGCAACTGGGCCCTTTGTCTTTTTAGAAAAAAACCTCCTTCTCAGATAGAATGAACAATGAAATAGAAATAAGGTAAAAAAATATATATTTTATGAACCCATTAATAATCAAACAGATGTAATTGTACAAGACTAATAGAAACCATTGTTTGGGGAAGAACACAAACGTCAACATGATAAAATGATGGGTTTATTAAGTAGATGAAACTTCAGCTCACTTCTCCAAGTTACTATCTCAAAAATAAATAAAAATCATGTATTGAATACAGTAACTGTGATTCTGTTTAGGAAATCTAAATCACTGTTTTTTAGAAAACTTGGAAAACCCAGGAGTGGTACCTGCATTCTTTAATTTTACTCCTTCCTTCAGGGACTGTAACTAATTTTTGTGTTTATGATAAAATAGATGGCAGAAAAAATGTGGAACATATAGGAGAAATATGCATATTTTGAAGTTGTGTACTTTACCTGAAAAGGAGTTTTGTCCTCTTCATTTATGAGTAATAGCCCAGATATCCCCTACATGTTATTAAATTTTAATGCTAATAGTATGCTAAGAAAAGTGTGTATCACTGTTACTATAGACACTACAGCAGAGAATTAAAATCACATTTGAATATCTCTCCAATTTTTTCTCAACACTTTGTAGGTGTGTTAAAACTCTTAGATGTGTCTCTGAAGTCTTTTAAACTCTCCAAAAAGATTTCAGCCAAACACAGAATGCACAATGGCCTAAACAGAGTATTGAGTAAAATAAAATAAAAATAAAAACAAACAAAACACAAAAAACAAACAAACCAAGCAAAACCACAAAACAAAACCAAAAAACCAACCAACCAACCAAAAAAAAAAAAATAAAGAAAGAAAAAAGAACATAGCCAATTCTTTCTGGGAGTTTTTTTGTTTGTTTGTTTGTTTGTTTTTGGTTTTTTTGTTTTTGTTTTTTTTGTTGTTGTTGTTGTTTTGTTTTTTTTTAATTCTGTAGGACAACAAAACTAAAACTACAGATGATACCAGGTACCAGGTTTGGTTCCAACAAATATCATCACATTACTGAGCTTTGTGGTAGTGTTTAAAACATTTTCTGATGTTTCAAGGAAGCATATGAGTAACAAGGGCCAGTGCTCATTTGTCATTAATAAGATGGCTGTTATTTTCAGGGCAATCATTGTGCCTGTTATGGTTTTGAAGTATATTTCCTCAAAGGTATTATTCATAATGTCAAGTGAAGAAATGCTGGATGTACAAAAGCAGACTTCTCTCCCTAGAACTTTTATCACTCATGGTTTGGGCTCTTCAATACTTGTGAATGACCTAAGGATTTAGTTTATTCTCTACCTAAACTAAGGGAAAAGAAAACCCTTTTATTTTATAATCCCAAGGGATCTCTGAGAAGAGATGTTGCACTGAAAGCCAACAACTTTTGTTGCCATCAGACCTGTCCTTGGCATACTTTAGCATAGGCATGATTCAAGACAGCATCACTCAGCCAGAAATTTTTGAGGCAGCCTCTCTGTTTCAGAGCATGAGACTTATTCTTTTTTTTTTTTTTTTTTTTAAATCAGCATGGACACAAGCTGCTACAGGCAGATGCTCTCATGACCAAAGAATAGTCCTGGGCATATCCATTCTAGTAGTACAGCCATGGCCAGAGGCTCCTACACACCACAGACAAGCCTTTCCTCTGAGACATCCTTCCTGGGAAGAGGCTGTGCTTTTCCTCCCAATAACCACTTCTTTTTTTTCTGTGGACTACAGGTACTATTGCTGAAGGCTACTACTGTAGGTTCTGCTGTGGAGACAGATCAGAGGCTGTTGATCAGCCATTGAATATACTGTTTCTATTTTAGGTAATTTTGAAATTATTTCTGAACAGCAGGAAAAGCAGAAGATGGAGACTGCAACACATGGCACGTGTATATCCACTTTCAGTCCCCAGGACCCCCTTTGCAAATGAGATCATGTACTTTATAGAGCATTGTTTTCCCAGTAGTAAACTATTTAAATGGATAACCACATTTAAGCTACTCCTGGGGAAGAGCCAATTTAAGAAAAACCATCCAGGAATTCACTGCAAATGAGATGCTGCCTCTCCAAAGACCTTCTTCCTTACCATCACAGTGACAGGCTTGGGATTGGCTTCTAACAGAGAATACCAGAAAGCTGGGAATTTGCCCATTATAACTTAGACTTAAGATGGTTGGAACAATATAGTCAGAAGGGGGCTTCTCTCCAGCCTCCCCCTTTCCCCCAAAAAAAGAGCTCTTCTAGAGCAAATAAAAACCAGTAACTATGTTATAAATAAAGTAGTAAAAGTTAGTACATTCTTTCCTTATAAAATGGAACCAGGCGACTAAGGTGCAATTCTTTGGAGCAGTTACCTATAAGGGATTATGCCCCAAGCCTCTCAGTGTTTCAGAGGCATTTGGATAATGCCTTTAACATGTTTAGCTGTTGGTCAGCCCTGAAGCCATCACGCACTTGGACCAAAGGATCATTGTGGATCCTTTTCAACTGAAATATTCTATCCTACATTTAGCTTTCTTTCAGGTTTATTTTTTAATATTTTTTATTAGACAAGCAAATTTAATGCTGTTATCATTACATATATATATTTATATTACAATTGAAACCACCAGTAAAATTGCTATTGATTCAGTACCTGGAATTCTGGGATATCAGCTTTAAAATGTGTGTGCATCCACAGTGGCATCTATTTGCAGGTCTTCTAAAGGCATTAAAACTTATCATTCTACTGCATAACAAGAAGTAGGCCCTGTGTTCACAAAATTTTTAAAGGGCAATAATTAGTCTGGCCAGGATCTGTCCATTCAGCTGCTTGAATCATGATAATGCAGAGGAAAATGCCATTTAACAAAATGCAAAAAATAGTTCCAAAGAGTAACTTGGCTTTTTGTCTTGGGAGAACAAATGTAATGCTTATGGTGCAGTACCTTGAAACAATCAATCTGTACCGATGCACAGAAAAGTTTCTCCAGTGGTCATGCACACCCACAGTTGCAAAATATATTTAGCCTGGAAGTGAACTGATGCATAAATATCTCTTAGGAACTTATAGAAAACTCTTAGGTAATGGTTTTCATCACCTCTGTAGGTCTTGCCCATTCATCCCAGTTTCCTCTTACTAAGTGCACACAGGCGTTATGTTACATGAGAAATGAGAATACTACAGGGGTGAGGTGCCTCAAATTTGCCCAATGGCTTAACTTTCTGTTCTGGTTGTTTTAAATTCAAAAGTCAGCCACAATGAATGTGTTTATTTTTGATGGATTCAGTAGTCATTACCATTGCATTCATCAACTGGAGGCATTTCAAGGGCACTGAAGTGTATTAATTGCAACAAGTTAAATCAGCAGTCATCTCTGGAATTATTCCTTTTCATTTTCTTTCTTGAACTAGCTGGCCTTGATGTCTTCAGTTAAATCACGTGAATAGTATTTTATTGGTATTTTTAATTTATGCCACTATTCTACTAGCATCTACCCCTGAATGATCAGGTATAATTTCCATCAGTGGACATTTGAGAAACACTCCTTTATTCTACACTGTTTGCTCTTCAAAGAATGAGGGTGCTTCTATAACAGTTTACTAACTCTGGAAGCTTGCCAGCCTTACTACAATTTTCAACACCATTCATGTGAAGGAGTTGAGTGTAGTGAATTACTGTATGCCAAACAAGCTACAGGTCTATTCAGGAGATACACTGAGATTAAAGAAACTTGTAGGTCAAATGTAAGTAGTTCAAAGAGTCCTTAATTTTCGCACTTTTGAGGTTTTGATTATAGCTCCCTTATCTACCCAACTGAAACCCCACTTGGTACAAGAAGAACTTCAAAAAGTAGAGCTCCTACTTGGCATAGATACTACATTTTTCCTTTCCTGGGCAACTAATGACCTGCTGGCCCTAGTGAAGAAATATTAATTATATTCCCACTTCTAATCACATCAAGGGGAGGTCAAATTTTAAATAGTACCATGAACAGCTTTATACAAATCAAAGTCTCCATCTTTTAGAATCTGTTAAAAATCTTAAGTAGCAAATTCACAAAATCTGTTTTATTCTGGTGGGAACTTAGGAATGTTGCTATATCATGGCACGTTATCTGAAAATCAAAAGAACATAATTTTACATATGGAGTAGAGTGCTTGTCTACTGGTATACCATGACAATTAGCTAAGGATTCACCAGCCTAGCCAAAGTCAAGAGCCATCCTTGGAATTTAAGAACCTTTTTGATGTTGCCATTTGACTGACCTTTCTTGTCTTTTTAATGTCATGCAAGCCAGTGAACTGAAGAGTAAAGTTCAGCTAAATCCAAAACTGGGCTAAGAGCACTACACACGCACTTCCTTCAATTTGCTTTTCTTCCTGTGGAGCATGACGAATTACCAGAGCACTCTGAAGTTTACTGATGCAAAGCATTCACTTGGATTCTCTTCCAAATTCAAATGAACAGTATTCTTCTCTAGATATTGATAACACTTCTAAGAAATTATGAAATTGCCACCCTCCTGGTTTCTCTGAAATAAAGGTGAAACCAATTCAGAAATACATTTTTCAGTTCTCTATGCTAAAGCCATTCAGCCTCTCCTGCCAATCACTGAGATTAAAACTTATTTCAAGACCTCCCATGTCACATATATTATAATCACAGCTTACTCTTTGTATGATATGGCATTGGCAGAAAGATACAGACCGGTAGAAACAGCCCTTCTATATGGCCCTCCCTGGTTGGACACAAACCAGTCTGAGTACAGAAATTGTCAGCCGTGTTGTCAGCATCACATTATGCCCAGACCAGTAAGCCTTGTAGAGCAAACACTGCTTCTTTTTACTGATCATGTCTTCTGAAGTATCCTTCAGAGGATAAAGCCAACATGATTAAGGGTAAAGACAGTTGGCTACTCTTTCACTGGCACGTGAGAGCCAGATATTGGATTAAGCTATGCAAAACCCTAAAAATGAATTCTCAATCTGCAACATTTTTGCTGATACTCTTCTAATTCAGACATTTTAAGAGTTCTGCAGTATGAAAACTGGTTTGTTGTTGTTTATTTTTTCCTTTAACAGGCAGGCTCGCAGATGTGATACATGGAAAATGTGATCAAACTTACTGACTATCCCATGGGAATCTGTTCTTTTGACAATTCAGCCAAGGCTAAAGTTTACAGTCACCAAAGCTGCAAAAGGCTTTAGTCAAAGCTTGCAGGCCATGTTTTTTAAAAAAAAATGGTCATCACTTAATACTTTGTATGTTTCTTTCCCTGCAGAAGTCTAAGTCCTAAATGCTGCCAGATATACAAGTCTACTACACCTTCAGTTGTCCAGCAATAGCAAGGGAATCAATCCTGCAACTCTGCTTTTATCCAAGTTTGTTCAGCTTGCAGTCCGCCAAGACCCATGAGTCTCTCTACCAGAGCTGTTCCCCAGCTGGTGCTGGAGTTGTTCTTATTTTCCAGGTACAGGGCTTTGCATTTGTCCTGATTGAGCTTCAAAAAGGTTCCCATCAATAAGACCAATGAAAGTTCCACAAAATCCCCTAATTCATGAAAACCAGTCCACATTTTCTTTTTTTCTTCTTTCTGGTTAAGCTCTTGCTAATGTTGCATGGTTTTTCAGTTTTCACAATTATAAATTCCTAATTTTGAAAAAAAAAACCCACCAAACTTTAAAATAAGAATAATCACCTGCATTCCAAAACAGTATTTCAAATAAAACCAATTCATTATTTATAAACTTGCTCACAGCTGTTGTGACATTATGCTAAGACTCCTGTTTAAGGGGGAGAGAATGAGTGTGACCAACTATCTGAACACAAAGAAGGGCAATACCAAAAATATTATGGTTCTTGTTTTGGATATTTAAATTATTTCAGTATAAGAAAAACAAACAGAAACTTTTCCCCTTTACTTCTCAGTTCTGCTGCAGCAATTTAAATAACATTAAGTTAAAATAGGAGACAATCAAAGTATCACCTAAAAGTTCCATCATAAAACTGTATTTTCACTTGTTTGGGGCTTTAGTAAAACCATCCAAAATTTCACTGTTTTATTTCTGCTTTATCTGTCCAAACTTGGGTATTTGGACTTAAAAGTGAGTTCTTTTGTGAGGTTAGAGAAGACAGGGCATGGGGTGATTCAGTCAAGAGAATTAATCAGATATTTTGTTCCAGCTAAAGAACTTCCATTATACAGGAGCTATGATACAGTGAAATATTAATGTCAGCACATGAATATTCTGATATTTAAGTGAGAGATTCACATTCCATCTTCTCTTCTACCCTCAAATGAGTTTAACTCCCCGCCCCCCTCCCCAAAACAAAACCAAACAAAAAATAGCCACTCCTGAACCCTTATGCACAAAAATGTAATGATTTTAATCAGGATTAGTAAAACTTTCCAGTTCCAACATAATTTGCTGATAGGATAGAGATAATCCCCAGTATATCACATAGGTTTTCAAACCTTCAGAAAGAACAAAATTGGAGTCCCTGTCTCAGCCTAGGTGGAAATTGTGACTGATAGCAAGCATACTGGCTAGGAAAAGAGGTGTTAACTATTCCTCCCCTCTTTGAAAGATGGCATCTGTCACCTTCAGAAAGCCTATATGCTACCTGTGTTTCCAGGGGAGAATTCAAGGTTCAGAATAACAAAGTCCATTTTGGATTTAGGTTTTGCCAGTAATCGCAGTTCTGGGTCAGTATTGGAGCTCTCAGGTATAGGTCACAGAGCAGCCTGTGTCCTCGCTGATCCCAGACAATAAGAAGCCATCCAGAGAAAAAGCTGCACAGAAGGCAGAGGGCTTCAGTAGTATTGTAGTTGACTCAAATACCAAGTTGTAGACAACTCAGACTGGATGCTCAAAATTAGCAAACTTCAATGTCAACCATTTATCTCCATTCCTTTTTATAGAATGGTAACAGTAGCAACCTTTCACATATGAAAAGACATTCACTCTTATTTGAAAGACACATGAAACACAACAGTGAGAAATACCACAGAAAAGACCCAGTTGAATTAAAAATTCTCTCTCCATAACAAGACTTGTCTATCCAGCAATGAGTGAGGCCTAAGAACATGTAACAGGAAAGGTTTTCAATAGCTGCAGACTGGTGGTTCTCACTGACTGGGAAAAAAAAGGCCATGACTACGTAATAAAACACTCTTGTCAGGATGGACGTACACACTGGAACAGATTTAGAACTGCACAGGAAACCTTAGTTATGAGTTTTCCTGACTTTGAAATGACAAATGGAGAACTAGTTTAAAAGAATGTGATTAAGACTGCAATGTCATTTAGCAATGGTACTATGAGAAAACAGGCACCATGGTATAAAGTGAACTTCATATTAGCAGAAAAGAGAATCATCAGACAATGTATTTAGGTCATTATATTTCTTTGTAATCATATACCTAGATGGAGCAACAGCGAATACAAAAATTAATAGAAATTATTAATTATAATGAAGAAACCATTTTCCGAAAACCAGCAAGATTTATACATTGGCTTTTTTAGTCAGTTGTTTCTTTTGAAACTATGTTTTCATTGCTTATCTATTCCAGTCAGATGCAGTGGTCTCTGGTCTTCTAGTTAATCCATTCTTGGTTCCTGTGTTACGTACCTGGGTTTTTGGTGAAGAGCATGATCAACACACAGATGTTTTTTAAAACATTATTGAAATAAAAGCATAGTGTTTGATGCATCAAAGGATTTATTTCCCAAACATGACTTAAATTATTTGCTGAATATAACTGCTCTTTCAGTACAATTAAGTTTTAATACTGACTGAAAACCCTATATACATGTTAGAGAGAACACAGATCCCCCCTGCCATTCTTGCCCTGGAATAGCTAAGGATGGATGGACACTTCTGAATCATCCCTAACCACTCCCAATTCAGTCAGCAAGAGCAGCAGCTCTCATATTTAATGATATCTGAAACAACAGAAAGATCAAATCTTCCCATTTAGTTTTTGGAAGAATGTGAAGAAGTACAAGAACTTGAATTGATGGCTTCAGGTAAATACAGTATGAAATCAGCACTAGTTAAAAAATTAATGTAATGACTTAAAAAGGCCATATTTCTTAAAATGTGGAATCACCTGTTAAAATGTTTCATATTAATCAGTTTCAAAGAAACAAAGAAAGAACAATTAATGAGCAGTTCAGTGTGCCTAAACTGGTTGCTTAGGGGCCACCAGCTTGCATGCTGCTTCCATGCAAAGAAGATGTAGAAAAGATGTTGGGAGAATGACATGATGCTGCTGTTAAAAAATATCTTCTGCATATACAACCTATAATACAACCTATACACCAAAGCCTGTATACTTACCAGCTCAAAGCACCAATGCTAAGGGGAACCAGGAGAGTGGAGTCAGATGCTCCTGTATTTGCCTGGAGTACAGCTGAATGTGGTCAGCATGGCTTATAAGGAGTCCCTAATGCTAGCAAAACTGGGAAAACAGAACCACTGTGGAGAATATGTGGTGTGAGCTTTACGATATACCTTGTTGAAGTTCAACAAGACAACCCCTCTTTTAGGCCTTTATAACTAAATATTAATTATGTGGATCATGCTTTCCAGATCAAATTCCCTCTATTCATGTATTTATGTACTTATTTCAGAATTTTTCTGGTTAAAGCAACAAGTACATACCAGGCACGAAATTGTTTCTACAAAGAATCTACTATTTCAACATTTTTTTAGCTGTGGTTTTCCCAAAGCTTTCCTGGCACCTCCTAGAATAGAGTACTGCATGTCTCCTGGTGACACAGATCCTCCTTCATGTCTCTCCAAAGTCCTGATGATTTTAGAAAGTTTTCTCTTGGACAGTTTAATTCATTCTATGGCATTATGAACCATGCTATTCTTTCCCATACTGAGCCTGATTCTCTATCAGCAAGATTGAACAGCTGTATAAATATCTCATTTTTCAAAGCTGTTTATTACCTTTATTCATTTTTATTTGATTTACAAAGTGGAACTACACCTGAATACTCTGGAGCAGAGTAACCACCTACTGCTGGTCAAGCTTCAAACAAGTCTTGGTCACCAGTCTGTTCTTGAGGCACGCTAGGCTAAGGTAGCCTTTAAAGACCTGCAGTTTTTATTAGCTTCATATCTCACAAATTAAGCATTTCATGCAGTCTTTTACATCACCTAGCTATCCTTGCTCATTATCTAACTAGGTGTGTTAACTAGGATTTCTTATATGAAATAAAAACATGTTGTTCTGACACTGTGGTTACTGTCTCCTAGCAACAGAACTTCTTAATAAGGCACTCATTGTTTTCAGGGGTCTGTCCTGAATGCGTTAAATAGCCTTAATTTTCTGTATAGATTCCCTAACTTAATCAATCATTTTATTTATAAGTTTGATGACCTATGAAAATGTTTTATTATTACCATAATACCACAATAACTTGATCTCTAAAATAAAAATCTCTTTGTGCTAATGTTTCATTCAAACACTGTACTTAAACTAAGCAGAAGAAAGTTATTTCTCACATTAAGAGTGATTTCTGTCTTGCCAGTTTTATACCCATGAATACAGGTTCTCTTAAGTATCCCTGTAAATTACTAAAGTAGATCACAAATAAGCATATCTTAAAAAAATAAGAGAGATTCATGTTGTATTAGTTATTTTCAAATAAAAACAATTATCTTTCTAGCTTTGATCAAAACATAAAAATTGGATGAATAAAGTGACATTAGAAAAGAAAGGAAATCAAAAATTTGAAAAAATAACGGGAAATCCCGACTAAAATTACTTAGCAGTTTGTTTTAAATTTACCAGATATCTAGATTGCAAGGCTAAAGTAACAGAACACAATATAATTGGTATCTGATGGATTATTTCTCTCTTGTAAACTTTTCTTTTTCTTGTCAATCCTACAAAATTATACCTTCTCAGGGTAATTCTGGAAATCAAGCAGAAAGAAGTGCAATACAATTTTACATCTGAAGATAAATCATTCATTTGTGAGAAATGAGTTTGAAAAAACAATAATGAAGGTATTTATTACTTCCATAAAGTTCAAAATTGGTCAAGGTGTTCTAATGTTCATATTTGGTGACTACGTAGACATTATTGCAATTATTGCCTGCCAAAAAACTGAGTTTGCATCTTAAAGTTATGTATTTCACTAATGTACCAAGCTCCAATGTCAATTTGCAGGCTGTCTGACTGAAAGTGTATCTTCACAGATGTACCTCAGGTACGTTAATATCCCGACTGAGTTATCTGAAGAGAAGGAAAAAGCAGCTGGAGGAAAGAACTGAACTACGGTCCAGCTCAAAACGTATTGACCTCCCACAGGGTTATGAGAGCCTGCTTGTGGAGAGAAGGCTCCCAGGGCAGATGAGCAGGCAGGACATTTCACAGTCAGGACAATCTTCTTCATTCCAGTAGTGAAAGAGAAAAGATGATAAAGAGGGATTCCTCTGGCAGTAGCCTTCTTTGGTAGCCTCTGACACCTTACCAACTTGTGTTCCACTGATCCTGGAAGACCTTAGGCTGTTGGAGAGGAATATCTGGAAAGTTATGTCAGGAATGTCCCTTTTCCCTCAAGAACAAGGAATTTGCTAAATCTGTAAGGTTAGCTGTGGGTGAGCTAAAATGTCAGGGTGGGACTGAGAGGTAGGGTTTTGGGTTGTAAAGTACTGAAAAGTCTTTAATGGTAGAGGGAGCTTTATGCTTCAGCTAACCCCACCTGTGTAAAACCTCACTCTCCAAAGTAATAAACATGACTGGGTAGCCAGAAAGATTTTTTCATTCAATAGACTAATTACGGCACAAACACTCTCTCATGTAAGCTAGTTTCACAACAACATAAATACAACTACACTGAACTCTTCAAGGAACATACTTTAAAAAAAATAAAATTGCCCAGCAATGAACATTATCTGCCTGAGTAACAGGCAAGAAAAATTGAAGATACTCATAAATAGAGGAAAAAAACCCAAAGTATTGGAAATATAACTGAAACCCAATGGAATGGATCATAATACTAAGACAGTAGAATTCAAGCTTACCAGGGACACAGTACATCACTGTGTATAGATCATCTATTCCAGCAAATAATATAGAATTCAAGAACTATAGCACACAAAACCAATGATGGGATTCTGGGGGTCATCCACTCCAGTAATTTGTTTAGTGAGCACGTGCAGCAGCCAACAAAGGTAATGAAATACTGAGTTTCAGTGACAGAAGAGTTAAAAACTAACATAAAAAGTTAGTGGATGAATTGAAAAACAGTTGTTATGTTCTGTTTATTTCCTTCAAGCAGCATGTGGTAAAGAAAACACTTTTCAATAAGAACTTGTAAAAGGGCCAGTTTCCCAAAAATTGAAGCATCTATCGCCATAACTGTATTTTGGGAGCACAGAAGTATCAGAGAAGTATTAATGGAAACTAGGAACAAATCACACATTCATTACTAGAGACCTCAAAAAAGGCAATATTTCAGGCATGACTAAGATAATGATACTTAAATAATAATAATTATTCTTATTCTTATTATTATTAAAATTGCTTTGAAATGACTGATAAAAGCCACAAATATATAAATCAGAAAGGAAAGATAATGACAGTACAATCTACTATTTTTAAAGGATACAGGGCTTTTCCAAATGTTGTTAATTATTGATAAATCTCTTGAAAAAAACCCAGATGATTTCTACACGATTAAAAAAAGTAAATTTGGTTTCATAGTTAGAAGTCTGTAGAAAAAAAAAAATGAGCGGAGGTGGTACTGACAAGGATTTAAAGTCCGAGTAACCTGATATGGCTCCTAAGGCATCCAAATAGATCACTCAAAAATAAAGATTATCAACAGAAAAAAAATATATATATATTAAAAAACCCCCAGCTATTTCCATCAACAAGTTCCATGGTAACTAGGTCTTGTTAATTGAATCACTAACCTTTTCTGACAGGATATGAGTTTGGATGTTAGTAACATTTATGTTGATAAAATATTTGGATTTAAAAAAAAAAACCAAAACATTTAGTACTACATGACATCTTGATTTTAAAATCTTACTGTTTTAAAAATGACAGTATAAGGAAGTAGCAACATCCAACATCCACTGCGGCTATTAAAAATGGGTATTACAGGCACATCTGAAAATAAAGTGACTGGGAAGACATTAATGAATTGGGCAGCTAAATAGTGAGGTTCCTCAAAGATCATTTTTGATCTAATTCCCATCAATATTTTGAATCGATGATTTGAGGATATTTTTGATGAAGGAGAATAGAAAATCTTTGGCACTTAAATTCTTTAGCTGACAGAGATTCATGGAGTGGTAGGTAATGAGGGAGCTGGTTACTGTTACAAGCAATCTGAATCACTTGCTTAAATGGATAAATTCATGAAAATGCTTTAAATACATTCTAACATGTGCACACACAAAAAAATTCCTCCACAAAGGAATTGCACAGGTTACACTTAATGGGCCAGATTTTCTCAGTTCTCTCTTTTTACTGAGCAGAAAACAGAGAGGATCCGGTTTTACAGGGTTTTTTTAATCTCATTTAAAACAACAATCTGCTTCTAAGAAGATTACATTTAGACAGACAACAACAAAACAACCTTCAGTCACTTAAATCTGAAGGGAGAGAAATAATAACTTAATAGTCCCTGATTTACAATTTTGTGAGCTTCCCATCTTCCTGAGTCTGGTGATGTTCTTTTTCTGGGAGGAGGGGGCTGAGAGGTGGGGTGGGTGTGAGTAAATTGGGATTCTTCCGCTAAATCATCAGTTACCTATAGCTGTATTTTTATCAACTGCAGAAAAACCAGGAGCTCTTCAGCTGAGAACATGACTCTGCACAGACTTCCCATTCAATGACATGTGCTCAGCCAGTCTTCAGCCTGAGACACAAGTTGAGAGCAGTTCAAACAGTAATGCACAAGAGCCTTCCACCACTAAAAGCATGCCACAGCAAGGACAGGGTGTATGGAGGCCGAACACAAAATCTCAGTCACAGAATCACAGAACAGTTTTGGTTTGGAAGAGACACTAAAGATCACCGAGTTCGAACCTCCCTGCCATGGGCAGGGATGCTCAGTGTCAAGAGCAAAAAAACCCCTGCAAGTGCACTAGGCCCAGATGCCTGAAGTACCAAGTGGCTGAGAAACAGCATATTTAAAATATTAACTCTGCTGTATTGTCTAGTTAATTGCAAAGACACAAAATAATCATCTTGTGCATGCCGGCATCACTACTGTTCTTAAAAATACTTTTGGAAAGCAGAGGAGAAATTTGATTACGTTGAGAGACTTGAGAAAGTGGCTTTCTATGTATTTGAATGAGAAATTCACATTCTAAGTCAGTTTGCAAGGTCTAATCACATCCCTAAGCTTAACAAACATAAAAGTAGTATCAACTGTGGTAATATTTGGCACCTTTCGTAAGCTGTCATCAGCTTTGAAATCTTCAAATGAGAAAGAAATAGAAAGAAACCATAAAATCTAACCAAGTTCACCATTGAAATTACTGGAAGGCACATCTAAAGTGTGGGTGGATAGAGCTTAAACATCCAAGCAAGTGTCTAAGCATGCTCATTTACTTACCTTGCACAGCATCACACAGGTGAACTAACCCTGGTCCAAAAGCGTCAGTGCAGCACTTCTCTTCAGCTAATGAACCTCCTCCGGCAGAGCTCAGTAGCTCAGGTGCAGAGCCCACTGACATGCCTATTTCACTTCCATCCCTGGTGCTACCTCAGATGTTGCTACCCTGGGTGTCCCTGCACTGCAGGAGATTTATTGACTTGATCAAGAGGTGCTGTGCCTTACACTATTAAGCACTGGCTGTGAAGGAGAAGGATGTGTTTCTAGTCCTCAACCTAAAACCTAAATGTGATTTCCTGTCTTTTTGTGAGTGTTGCAAGAAAAAGCAGAGCTGTGCTACACCCATGTAACTAATATAATCCACTGGGAAATGCAACACAGGCGCTGATGGAAGCAGCCATCATTACCTGAGCCTGAAAAATTCTTCCTTTTGAATTAATGTCAATGTCCAATTTCATTGCTATATTTATTTCTTTATCTGCCTCAAAACCCAAATGGAATAACATTGCAGATGTGAGAAGTGGGAGGTGATGCAGAGAAAAATCTAGTAATTAGTTCATTAATATGAATTTGCCAAATAAGTGCGTTACACTATAAATTTTTCTACCCTGGATGAGAATCAGCACAGAAATACTCATGTCATTGAGCCAGTGGAAGCTTTCTCCACTGACAACAGTGGGACCTATTTAACTCAGAATGTCTGTTAATCACATGGACTGAGTAAGATTTATCGCACCTTTAATTTCTCACTTTTTAAAACTTTGGGATTAGTCTTTGAGGAAGACACTCAATTTACGGAAAACTGTTACTTAGCAACCATAATCTGTTTTAAAACAAAGCTGTAGCCTGTGCCTTTTTTTTTTTTTTTTCCAGCGAGGAAATAATAGATCTCTGTCCTTATGTTCTTCTAACCATATTAATAGCTAGAGCAAATATCTAGACTGAACACCAAGGGAAGGCCACAAGCAAGCTACTTGTCAAAGCACCATCCTTACATAGTTTGACCATTTTCCAAATGGGAAAAAATAGATATCTGGTGGGCTTCATTCTCTGCAATAAAAATACAGAAGCTAGCAAGAAAAATCAGGGAATATGGAGTAGATAACCCTCAAAATCAACTATCAGACCAAAACAGCTTTCTTACTATGCCCATTTAAGACTCAAGCAGAGAACTCACAAAGCTGCCAAGTATACTGAAGCTAAGCTGGCCCCAGTTGTATACTCTGAAAGATTTTGGTGCTCATAATCATTGTACATAACATGCTGAGCTACCCAAAGGCTTCAAGAAAAGGACAAGGCAACAACATATGGCCTAAACAGACTGTTCATGTCTTCTCCTAAACAAGGCATAGCTTCACCTTAGACTGACCTTGCAATTACAGGCTACTGGGAGCAGTTATGCACTTGAAAACAGTCAGCACAACAAATGGCAGAGACAGGGAAAGACTCGGAAATACTGAATGCAGAGAGCCCTCAATAGGTAAGCTTTGTGTCCTGGACACAGGGCTTGAGACAGTCCTTCTCCACTCAGGCCATTTGCTATCAGAATTTCCAAAAGCGAAAGAACCATCACTTCCTATGCAGATGAAACAATGATAAAAGCTCCTCCAGAGGTGAGCTTTTAGCAATTTGAGGCCAAGGTTCTGAAAAAATCCTCCCCAAAATAATAAATTTAAATAAGTGCAAAGTAAGCAAAGTGCGTTAACATACCAGCTTCCTCCAGCAGCGAGAGCAGAATCTGAACAGTTTTTCCAGAGCGGTTATTAAGTAGCTAGGGAAAAATTGCAATGCCACCTCAAATAACTTATGTCTATATGACTCAGTTCAGGAATATTAATAAAATCCACACATCCAGAGCCTGTACTGATTAGACTTTAGGAGATACTGGATTCTGAGCAATAACCTACCATGTTTACTATAACTATTCCGTACCTAGCATCATTTGAGTGGGCTAAAAATAACTTGTCAGCTCTTGACAAAACCCTCAATCTTAGAAATATTCTATTTTGAACTGTGAATTTGCTTTGGTTTTCTTAATCAGCCTTGAGTACAAAAGTTTAAGGATAACAATGTCCTTGTATCATTCTTAAACCAGAAATAGTAGCTGATATATGATTTCCTTTAAAAATGCAAACACCAACATATATGCATTTGATGGGCACCAAAAATAAACATAACAATTATTTGTAAATATACCAAAATCCAGATTAATCTTGTAATTTAGTGGGAAAAAATTATATACACTGACCAATCTACAGGACTACAACTAGCAACAAGTATTATGGGTAATTTGCATTTCTTGTCAGAAAACCAATGCCCTTCTTTTACCCCCTCTAAATCAGAAGTGGCTTTATATCAAGGTACTGGAGCTTAGGAGAGCTAAAACATATTTTCCTCTGTCTTACCCTTGTGTTTCATTGTGAAAGGGTTATTTCTCCCAGGAACATAGTAACAGCTGCTGGCTCTTTCCTCCATGATTTCACATGACACATTTCTCACTGGAGCTCTCAGCAATTTATTCTTAATGCCCTACTGCTTTGAGTAAGATTTTTTTTACAAGTTCAGTGTTGTATACATAAAAATTAGATATGAGGAGCAGGCAAAAAATCCCTTTAATTCAACAGATTGCATGAAATGCCTTTATGTCTGAAGATGCTAAAGCCATAGCTAGGTTTTGGTGCGAGAAGAGCATTTATTTATTTCATTTTTTAAAGGTGCAATACGTGTCAGACACAGAGTTCATGTAGAGACTAGTGATTTTAAAACTGCCATTCTTTTTCCCACCTCCATCAGATCAGGTCAAGAATCTTCTAGAATTTATCTCAAAGAGCCAGCAAAGAGGTCACCCCATGGGGGAAAGAAAGCCCTTAAGAAAGATTGCTACACAACTGCACCACTGTGTCAGAGCACATTGCTGCTAACAGAGGCCATTAGCCAGGGTTTGCTTACATTAGTATGGCTAAAAAACAAGGGGATAAAATTCAATCACTGACACAGCACCCTGATTTAACTTTCATGGGCTTCTAACTCTAAAAAACATCAAGTGTTCAGGTTTTTTCATCCTAAAATTAAAATTACATCAATGAATTACAGCTTCAACTTTGAGGACTCTGAGCTGTCACAGCCAAAGACAAGAAAGGAACTCCCAGGAGGCCACTCAACCCTTACTTGTTTATTCAGAACATGAACACTAAATCTCATTGATCTTCTGATCACTACAAATTATTGGTAAGCTCTGCATTAAACCAGACTGCTGTAAATTTGACTTGACAGTATTATCACTGAAAGAAATGCATGAACTCTGTGTTTGCCAAAGTGTGACCTCCTGGACTAGTGGTGTAGCACTGTATCACTTCAAGGACTGAGATTTCTAATCCAACTGCCATTCTTAAGCAAATTATTTCAATCACACAATTAACTTTGCTTAAGAATATTTCTTCAGGCTATACACACACTGAGACTTAACAAATATAAAACCCCAAAAGGTTATGGGTGGAACATTACCATCTCCAGGTGCAGGTTCACAAGATTCACCTGCATTAGGACACTAATGCCCTTCCACACAGCCCTCCTTCAGTGAAACCATCCTCAGCATTCTCACAGTAGCTTGCATGCCAGCAGGATAAAGATCTGAAAGGATGAACCCAGAAATTAAATGTGGGTGTTAAGACCAGAGAAGAAACCCTACTAAACAAGGTTAGCGACAAGCATTTTCATATTCCAGGAGGCAAAAAGATTACAGAACATAACTGGCAACTGATTTAGGAAGCTGGCATGATTGCTGGGTTTGCTAACCAACTGTGTATGAAGACCTTTCTCTGGTTTTTGTTTTGGGGTTGTTTTTTTTTGTATTCTCGAAGACGACACATGTGTGTTGTTCCTTAGTCGGGGTGCTTTGTCATCACCTCAATGGTAAAGAATTACTGATGAAAGTCAAGAAACAAAGGAGCCAAAAGGAAAGAATTACTTAATCCTTTGAAGATTATTTGTTTATGGGAACCAATGGTGACATTTTATGTGGGGAAAATTATATGGTTAAAATTATAAACTACTTTGATAACCAAAGCTTTTCTGGAAATGTGGGAACTGGCATACCATATGTGAAAGGCAGGCAGATACCTGGGAAGAAACTGAGGACACCTAGAAGAGTTCCAATTGCAGAAATTTGTCAATTTTGTACAGTATTTTCCTCTTAAAACAGCTAATGGAAATGATGTGGCATACAAACATGTTCACATGATCAGTGGCACGTTATATTACATTATCTTATAATCAAAATAGTTTACTTGAGTTCGAAAACCAGAAGAAATTCTCTTGACAAGTAGTCTCAAGAAACATTTACAAATGAACTGAAGAATATTATCTTTGATTTGTAATTAAGGGATAGACCCAATAAATGCCTTGGAAGTCTGAGAGAGTGGCACTGAAATCCCTAGTTATCTCAGCCACCTGTGTTACAAAGTAGAGCCAGGAACCTTGCCCTGGGCACACCTCCCTCCCTTCCTGAAGGATATCCTGAGCAGAGCCTACTACTCATCCCAGATGACACTCAGTGGTACCTGTGCAAAAATTATTCATCTTATTGGGCCACAAACAGTCAGAAAACAGGACATGACTCCACAGGCAGAGAGTAAGAGGCAAGATCTTATCTTCTGGCTCCTGCTGATTTGAGTTAGACTAAAAACCCACCTGGTTTAATAACCTGTTTCCTGCTAGGTCCAGTAGGCCATAATTAGAGGAATATATAAGAAATGGGATGAGAATAAAGTGATCCTTCCTGGCCATACGGTGTTGATTGCCCCAAATAAGAAGGAAAAGGGCTTTCTGAGTCAAAGGTTGCAACCATGGCAACTTTTAACAGCCAAAATACTCCTCATGAATTCTTCATTAATCCCATTATTTTGGCTCTCAGACCATACTATATCACCAAGTTCCACAATTTCATCCATGCACAATAACTTTTTTTTAAATTTGGTTGCCTCTCCATTCATCAAGCCTGAATAGCAGAGTGTAACTGTTTCCCCCCTTCCATGATTTTTTGTAGGAACAATCTTGAGCACAGTAACAGTTCCTTAACTCTTTATTTTCCTTCTCTAGTTTGTGTTACTTCTCTTTTGAAGCAGGGAGATGAAAGGTGAGTGCATCCAGATATGATGCACTGCAGATTTATACAGTGAAATTGTTGCGGTTCTTTGGGGGTTCCTTGGGGGGTCCTCCTGTCCTGCCGGCTGCTCGGTGAAGGTTTCCAGGGCTGAGGACACCCCTACCCCCGCCGCCCGTCCCTCGTGGCAGGGACGGGCGGCGTAGGCCCTTAGGCCAGGAGACAGAGACCACACCGCACGCAGGGAGTCAGCAGCGAAGAGCAGACAAAAAGAGCTTTATTCAAATCTCCCGCAGCTTATAAAGGCTGCGGGGGAAGGACTGGATTGGCCATTCAACTAGCCAATCCAAAGAGACAATATAATAACTATGGCAACACAGAAACCAATGAGAGGCAAGTTAGTTCACAACCCCGACAATTCACCCTTTCTTATTTCTAATAAAGACAACATTTGTAATTTTAATGGGATTTAACAATGAAGACTTTCCAGTTGAAACGTGGGGTAAAGGTTGATATAAAAATGAGAAAGCGAGTATGATGATTTTTATTGAACTTGGGAAAGCAGATAATTTTAAAATTTATGTTCCTATTATAAAAAGATAAATCTCCAAATTAAATTTTACCTGAGTCTGTTTGGGTAAGAGGGATAAAGGAATATGCCGGAATCTGCTCCCCTAGCTTCTCCGGACTGAAGCTAGGTCTGACGGATGTCCCACAAACTCCCCTCTGAGTTTGTGACACCCGGAAAACGCTAAGATTCCGGGCGTTTGCCCGACACAGAAGTAGCTCCTGTGCTGCTGCTGACCCCTCCTTCATAGAAGCAGGACAACGAATGCCTATTCCAGGCCCATTTGACAAACGCTGAAGGGACAGGGAAGGGAGCGTCCACCCAACACAGACATAGCATCTGTGCTGATGCTGCCTGCTTCTTCATAGAACATAACAGCGGTGCCTAACACAGGCCGATTTGCGGACGCTGAAAGGACAGGGAAGGGGGCATCCACCCGACACAGACATAGCGTCTGTGCTGATGCTGCCTGCTTCTTCATAGAAGAAACATAACAGCGGTGCCTAAAACAGGCCGATTTGTGGACGCCGAAAGGACAGGGAAAGGAGAACTCTAGCTTTTACTTTTACTGGATCTCTACTCTTCAACTTTACTTTTGAGTGTATTGAATGTGTGTAGATTTCTAAATTAATAATAAGGAACAAGTATGTGAATTTGTTATTAACAAGGGAAAATTAAATCGTAATATTTACCATTGAAGTTTGATTAACTAAAAATTATAACATTGCTATAGGTTGGAGGTAATACATCCATTTCCCGTTATCAGAGCAAATAGGTATTATTAAGGAAAATATGTGCTTAAAACTGCAAGGTTATCTGTCTTTGCTGCCTTTTTTTTTTTTTTTTTTTTTTTTGAAAGGGGCATTGGGTTGGGGGGGTGGGGAGATGCCGCAGGGTTATCAATGTCGTGCTGCTCCTGGAGTACTCGGGAGAGACAAACAAAAGTGAAACAACGTGGTAATTAGCATATGAACAGTACGGGAGAAAAAAACGGTTTTGCTACTCCGAAGACAAACTGTAACAAAGAAAAAAAGTTGAGGGAAAAGGTTTGGGGGCTGGGCGGACGGGTCGGCCGCATGGCTGGAGGTGGGAGGTCCCTCGGTGCTCGCTCTCGGTGTATGGAGCCAGAGGCGCGTGGTCCGGGCGGCCGCGGTGGGATGGCGGTGGGGCCGGGGCGGGCAGGCTGGGCGGCGGCGTGGCCGGTCGGGGCGGCTGCAGAGGCGGGGCCGAGGCCGATGGGGGCGAGCAGGCGGGCGGCGTGGGGCAGACACACTCCGGCAGCGGCGGCTGGCTTGCCTTTAAAAAACGCTCCTTCCTTTCTCAGGTTTTGCTCTGCTTTTTTCCGTTCGGCGGCGGCGGGGACTTTGAAAATGTTGTTTCTCCATGTTGAACACACATTTTACTTGCAGTTCGCGCTGCTACCGCAAGCTCACACCACGCTGCGCTCTCAGCATCGCCATGGCGTGTCACAGCCACTGCCACTGTGCCGATGCTAAACTGCCTGCGTGCAGTTCCCTCGCCCCTCTGCCCCCCGGAGTCCGCACTTTTGCACAGTCCAATTTTTGGGCACTCGGGCAGAAAAGGCACTGCTTTTTTAAAATGTCTGTTCTCCCCGGCAACACAGAGACAGGATTAGTTGCTGGGGGAGGGGGAGCGGGCCCTTATTGCTTCCACCGTTTATATTTTAAAGTATAAATGGAAAGTCTTTACCGATTTCGTGGGCGGAGTTCGTTCACATTGGGTTCCATCTGTTGCGGTTCTTTGGGGGTTCCTTGGGGGGTCCTCCTGTCCTGCCGGCTGCTCGGTGAAGGTTTCCAGGGCTGAGGACACCCCTACCCCCGCCGCCCGTCCCTCGTGGCAGGGACGGGCGGCGTAGGCCCTTAGGCCAGGAGACAGAGACCACACCGCACGCAGGGAGTCAGCAGCGAAGAGCAGACAAAAAGAGCTTTATTCAAATCTCCCGCAGCTTATAAAGGCTGCGGGGGAAGGACTGGATTGGCCATTCAACTAGCCAATCCAAAGAGACAATATAATAACTATGGCAACACAGAAACCAATGAGAGGCAAGTTAGTTCACAACCCCGACATGAAATAATGAGGTTTTTTGTTTTGCTCTTCACTTCCAGCCGAATATTTCCTAGTATTCATCTTTTTAAGCTTTTCTGAGCAATAAACTCAGTTCTTGGGGTGAAGGGGGAAGGCTAAAATTCCCTCTTCTTTGCTCTCTTTGCCACACACCCCCTTTACATTCAGAAAACAGTGCTAGAATGAAAAGGAAAAAAACCCAATCAAATATTATCTTCATCCTCAAGTTCAAAAACTCACTACTCAAATAATTAGCCCCCAAAGGCAGGAAAGCAAGTAATTCTGATAATTCCTCTTTGTCAAACTAAGGAACAATTTATAGCGATAGTCAGATATTGTCTGATAGAGCACTTTTATGTAGTAAATGAAAACTCAAAATTCAATTTCCTGAGGAAAACAAAACAGGGGGAGTTGACTCAACTTCCACTTCAGCAGCCCATCCAGCAAAAGACCCAAAGGACAGCACAAAGTTACTCCACATTTCCAGTGACACTGGGTCAAAAAACTTCAGAAAATACCCAGTTTAGATATTTCCCTGATTTGAAAATAATAATTAAAAAAAAACCCAACCTCCTCCCTATTGGAACTTTACACATCAATCTTGGGATTTGGGTAACAAGAACAAGTTTTTAGAAATACCAAGGTTACATCAGGCCACTTGACTCATCCCTTCACAATGCTACAGGGGAAATTCATGCTTGAGCTAGACTCACATTTGTATCTACAGTCAGGAAGCCATTTGGAGCACAACAACAACTATGGACTTGGCACATGTCTGGACAATGCCGCGTGTGTGCCTTACGTGTCAGTAGATGGCACTCTCTATATTTACTATCTGTGTGTTTTGCACACTTGTCGAAAAATGCTTCTTACGGAACAGCGATAGCGGAACAAAGGTCCTTAGACAGCTTCCCCTAGAGGGGAGCTCTGTGCTTTACCTACTCTAGCATAGGTTTCAGTTTTTCCTGGGCACACAAATTGGTCAAGTTTATTGATAGGACCCGTAAACCCATGGCAACATGAACTGCACATATGATCTGTACTTCATACAGTTAATGGGCAATCCACTTTCCCATGCACAGTGTAATAAGCCTCCAAATTGGCCCTTTCTACAAAGGCCAAAAAAGGTTCAGCATTACACAAAGCACCTGCATATGATACCAAAACGGGGTCTATGCTAAAACAGAGCCCTCTCCATTTACCCGATCAGCTCACTGTGCATTTAGAGTCCTATCAACTTCATTTAATTGTTTGTCCTCCGTAATTGCACAGCCAGCAGAGTCATGGGAAGGCAGTCCAAATGCCCCTTCTGTGCATAACATGTACACTATGTTACTTTAAGTTAAAATTACTAGCTGACGTTTTATTTACAAAAAGACCAATAACTAGTCTGAGGTAAAAGCTAACAGTTCCAGGTGACAAACTACAATCCAAAAACAGTTCAGAAGAGAAATATCTCGAGCTGACTGCTTGCCAGGGCACCTGGGGAAGGGAGGCAGGTACAGATTCCTCGTGCACCACCGCCCTGCTGTGCAGAGCACTACTTTTAAAATCTGGTCAGGACTGCAAGTGTCACACTGTTGAAAGAGTGGGGGCACTTGGTTTCTATCAAAGCCCACCTCATGCAGCAAGCTAAGAGTCATGAATACTAAGCAAATCTAAACCCTTGTTTAGCTTCACGATCAGATGAGATAAGAAAGAAAGAAGAGAATAAAATACATTTCTTTTTTATTATGCACTATTATAGTAAGCCACCCTAACAGCCCAACGGTATGAACACGTAACACCAGTATAGTCCTTTAATACTTCCTTTTTTGAAAATGTTTCTATACTATAATAATATATTATATTTAATAAATACAATTACTACCAACATTTAACTGATTCTTGATTAGAATCAATTATATTTCTGAAACAATCAAGCACCCTACAATTAAAAATAATTGATTCATTAGCACACCCCTACTAGACAATTACACAAATGCATTATTTATGTAATTAGATACATTTACAGTTCATTATTCCACTTTTTATTCTATTGTTGCAAAGCTAAACATGTAGAGCCTTATTTTATAATCTTCCTTGCTTTCTATTGACATGGAGATTGCATTTAATTTATTTACTCAATTTCAACTTACAAATCAAAACCTGAAAGAGACTCAGTCCCTACAAAAACAATAATTCAAACTCATTTATTTGTCATATGGGTGAAAAACGAAGGCAACAAAATATTTTCTAGGGGGAAACCACCTATTTGAGTTGAAAAAAACAGCTGTACAAAACAGATTTTTAGAGGTTTCAGAAATACAAATTAAAATTTCTACATGCCAGGCTCTTAAATGAGAATTTGAGGGTGAGCATGAAAAAAAAAGCTAGTGAGAAATTACTGTGATTAGAGCTGCTTCCAAGACCATGGAATGGTCTATTATGTCATCAAAACCAGTTCAGAAGTTTTGACAGTCATGACCATGAATTAAGGACCTGATTTTCGGATGTTTTAGTTCTCCACATCTTATACCACCTTCACTTACAGCTGTGATTGTTCAAGCTTGCTAAGAAAATATCATAAAATGCACCAACCAAACACCACCCAACCACCACTGCCACACCTGGTCAGAGCAAAGAAAGGACAGATGTGTGAAAACTGGAAGGGGCACCTCTGGCCTGAGAAACAAAGGACAAGAAAAAGGCATGCTGAAAGCTCACCAAGCAAGGCATGGTGGCCTGCCTGCTAACTGACAAGAGTACTGCAATAATTCAGAAAACAAGTGAATATAGAGAAATGCAAAGACTTCTCTCCTTCATCAGCACAGTACCAATGGCCTCAGCAGACTCCAGAAAACAAGCCTATCAGACCTGTTCCAATGGAGCTCTGAAACAATGGCTACTAAGACCTCCCTTCTGATCCCTCTGGTCTAAATGTGGGGTGGCTGCCACACAGTTTCAACCCTAGGACTCCTGAAGTAGTGACCAAATGAAAAATTCAAGCAGAAAAAGTCTGCAAACTTCTATGCTTAAGTTGCAGCAAATCTCATTTTTCAACAGCATTACACTTTACTTTCACTTACTTCATGCAAATTTTTGTAATATTTAGATCACTGCTTGTCATACACACATTTACTTTTTTTTTTCTTTTTCTTTTTTTTTTTTTTTTTTAAACATTAGAAGAGTGAGTTCATCTGTTTCTGGTTTTACCTTTCTTGATGAAAGCTACATAATAAGGCTCACAGGGTTAATGGAGAAAAAAATTACTTTCTGGGTAAAGTACCCAGGCAAAGCTCTTCTCCCATTTTCCATGGTCCTGGTGTATTTCTCAAAGGGGCTCAAAGAAGCTTCCACTCTCATTCACTGAACAAATGAGGACAGAGCAGAAGGATAAGACATTCAATAATTGCTCATGCTTGCACTCTTTAAAGTTAGATGCTGAGAATGGCAGAGAGTGTAAAGAAATAAGTGATTGTTGCTCCATTCATTGATACAATTAAAGATGCAGCACCATTGCAGTCACTTCAGGTGCCATCACAAGTGCTTCTTTCTAATTTTTAAGATGCTCTGATGATCCTAAATATCCACACCTTCCTTCAAGCCTGGGTGAATGATCTAGAATTTTGGTGTCCTTTGGTGTGTTTCTTGTTTTATGACACAAGTCAGCGGGCCATAGTCAGAAGCAGACACTTGGAGAAAAAGAGCAGCAGAGCAAGCAGTGAAGAGGAAAAAACTGTAATGATAACTTATTGTTCTTCAGCAATCTTCGTGCTGAAAAATGTGCCCCTACTCAATCTGACAGCCAAACATGAAAACTATCATGGCAAAGAGAATCCCATCAGCTGTATTTCATTAATAACAATAACGGATGACCTCTCAGATCCTGGGAAATGGGTAAGTTACTTGAAAACATTTGACGACTGGCCAGCTACATGCAGCAGAATTTGTCCATATATTACATCCTTATCAGGCACTGCTACTCCAAAACAGCTGAGGTCAGGAAGGGAGTTGAGAAAATCCTCAGGAAAACAGAAGATTTCATAGGAAATCAGCTGACTACATTATAAAGCAATCACCAACCAACAAAAGAAACTCCAAAAAAATATGTTTAAGTGATCGTGCATTCATCCCTGAGTTTTCTGCATTAAATTTGACTGAAATGGACAGTTATACTGGATTTATGTTTATATGTGTCCAGCTTTCTTGATCAATTTGTCTCCTCAATTTTACAAGTTTAAAAGTTTCTCTTATTTAAAGTTATTAAAGGCTATTAAGCAAAGGAAGAAAATTATCTACCTCACTGCAACCTTGCTTTAAAGCTATTGTTTATACCGAGTAGAAAATCCTAAGCTCCACCATGGTTCAGTCACACAGCTCACAATGAAATTAAAACACACTGGTCTACCTCGCAGTCCAATGTTATTTCTCATTGCATCTGGCCTCACTTACAAAACACTTCAAACTTCATCTGCAAAGAAGCACGGCTGCCATCAAAGTCATTAAGTCTTAAAAATCAGAAGAAAGTTCTTCCAAGCGTGTTTATTTAATCCAAAGCATTAACATGCTGACAGCTGTTGAGCTGCTTCATTTAGCTGTCACAACAGACCATGGAGCACCATAGTGAAATGGACACTTCTGTGTATGACATCTGCCACTCTTCTATTAACTGCTGCTTCACCACAAACATTTTACCGAATAATTGATTTGGCTAGGTGTATGCAACAGAGTGTCTTTTTTTTAATGCATTAAAACATCTGGGGTTTTGCACTACAAGGTTCTGCCTAAAGTAATAAAGTCCAAATAGAAGATTTTTAAACTGCCAGTTTTTGGCTATGAAATGAGAAGAATGCCCATAGAGAGGTAACATGCCTCATCTGCTTAGGAAAGCAGACCTTCTGTAACAAAAGTTGAAAAGCATTACTAAAAATGTTCACATTGTGAGCTTTAATAGAAATAAAAATTCTTAGGAAAGCTTCATCTCGACAGCGCTGTTCTTGAATCCAAAGTATATGCAACTCAGTGGGAAACACAGCTCATATGAAAGCAATTTATATCATGCCGCAGCAGAGGCAGAATAGGGTAGCTTTAATACCAAGGGGGGAAAAATCATCACAGTAGACACCTGTCCAAAATTTAATCATGAGAAATGTAGGGTACTCGTGACTCTCAGAAGTCTGTAAGAACACTTGAGAGTCAACAGTTCTCCAAAAGAAGCTTAAAGTCTGGAATTCTCCTACTAACAAAAACATGAAGTCTGGGTTCTGGCCTTATCCAAATGCCTGTCATTGGTCTCCAAGATAATAACCTTGATTGGAAACAGAAACATTTATACATTTTACAGAAGTGTTTACATCCAAAATGAAATGAAAAACAATGAAAAGCATTCTTTCACAGGAAATCAAAACATATGTAGCTGGCAATATCTCTGGAGGACATCCCTCAAACACTGCTACATGATACCCCAAAGGTGCAGCACCTGATTAGACTACTGGAATTGTATCCTTTGAGTTTACAATTGGCTCAGATGGTAATTCCAAAATGGGAACTCTGCAGAATCTGATTTATTGTTATAAGATGGGAAGAAAAAAAGACGAAAAAATAATGAAGACTGGGATTGCTGACTTGTACATCCAACAAATGACAACTTTTTTGCTCATTTTGGAGATGTTCAACATGCCACTGGACCTGAACAATCTCATCTACCTTTGAAGGTGGATCTGGTCTGTGTGGGAGGTTACAGCAGATGACTTTTAGAGCTCCCTTCTGGGGACCATATCACAACAGGTACCAGAGCTTGAGTTCTCCAAATAGGGAAGTTATTTTAGTTATAGTAATACTTAAGTCTTATTGAAGTGCTGCTCTAGATCTTGTCATGCATCCTTTCAAATAATTTATAAGAAATAAGCATAGCAATACTGGGCTCAATGCACTCCTGCATATAGGTAGATGGGACTATTCCTTGATTACTGACAGCTTCCAATTACAACAAGACTCTTTTCACCCTTTTTCTTAGGCTGAGATGATTGCCTAAGTTTACTCTAGCATCTAGAAATAAGTACCTTCACAGGGCAATTCATCAACATCCTAAGATAGATGGGATGGTTTGCTCTGTCCATCTGGCCCTTCCTCTCCAATGACTACAGAAGGTAGAGATGACTACTTCAGTCCAAAAGTCTGGCTTTTAGACAGACCAAATTCAACAATGCAAATCCCATAAGTTACCGGACAGGGAGGAACCAGTATCTCACTGGGATAAAGTTCTCCATCTCTCTCATTTATATAGGTCTGAAGGTGGAAAGAGAAACGTAAGCCTTGACCAAGAGCCATAATTAGTCTCTTCATTATTCAAAGGTGGAAGGATTCAGCTCCTGAAGTGCTAACAGTGAGTACATTATAAGGCCAAACCATTCATAACTGCATATGCACACCTTCTTTATGTGCCCTGAGAGTGATTTTTAGGGTTAAATTCACCAGTAATACTAGTAGAGGCAACCACGAGTATACCCTTGATATCCCATTAGACTATTAATCCTTGCTATTCTTTGATTTCAATTTTTCTCAGAAGAATTGCAGCAGAGATATGTTTGGTGCATTATGTTTATCAAATATGTTACCACTGATATATTTTACCTTAACAATTTCATGCAAAACTGAATTACAGTCACTTAGAATGAACTTTGAAAATCTTCCTAAGCAATTAATAAGTGGAAACTCCAGAAAAAAAGAAAAAAATTTAGGTTTATTTCTTAATTTACTGCAGAAATGCAGTGCAGGTGTTGCACAAATCTTTGCATCTACCAACATAAGTGAAAACCCTCTCATTTTAGTGTTGTTCTATCATCTGCTTTACTACAGTCTTACTATACTTGTTACTGCCACTCAGGGACACATACAGGCCTAAGTTAAACACAGCGTGCCAGGCTGCCTGGTGCTAAGTGGACATTTTAGCTTTCTTAACCCTACCCTTCCCATAAATCCACACCCATTTCAATGAACAAAACCACTGTTTCGTGTGCATTGATGAAAACTCTTCAGTCATCATGGAAATAATTCTAGGTTTATACAGGATCATTAGAGTAGAATCTGTTCCAATGTTTGAATTTCAAAGATTGACAGAGCTGAGCTCTGCATTCACACATTTTCAAGGCTCTTCCTAGAGCGGGGGTTTTCAGCAGCTGCAAGTGCTGCAAGTTGGCATAAGTTCTTGTTATACTGCCATGGGCTAAATTCAAAATCCTGGTCTAACACTGATGGCAAACTACAATTAGAACTGTTCCTACACAAAAAAAAAAAAAAAAAAAAAAAAAAAGAAAAGAAAAAAAAAAGAAGTAATTCATGAAATCCATCATTTTCATAGCCACATGAAATTTTACCAGTAAAATGTTCAGCTTTTCTGACTTCTGTTCACTCCTGCTAATTTCTTTCTCTAGATTTTGTATGAACTGCTGTATTTAATAAAAGGAAAAAAATAGCCAGAAAAATGAATTAAAGTTTTACACTAGGACAAAACTTTTGTAATTTCCAGTTCTTCTACCCATTAATGGAAATGTAAAACAAAATATGCAGGCAGTCATTCCAGATGACACCTAAGGTTGATGTAATTAAATATTCCGTCCTGGACATAAGCTAGCATCAGACATTCAGGGAACAATACAACAAATCTATACATTGTAAATATATGTTTCAGTTGTTTATCTCCTGACATAAGAGAAGGAATTTATCCAATGCAAATGTTCTGTTATTCCTACAAAAAATTAAAACACTTCTGACCCCATCTTCAATATCTTCCTGCAGTGAGTTACATTACTAATAAATATATTAAAAAAATAAATCACAGCAGTATAATATTTTATTTTATTTTACTAAATTTGCCTCAGGTTATCTTGAGTGCTCTCTAAATTCTTGGTAATTTGTCAAATAATCTTACACTTCATCACAACAGTGAAGCCAAAGTATTTTCAAAAGAAAAGAGTTTGCATTGTAAAAGCCTTTTAAGTGTTGCTTGAGTGTCTTACTAATTGAGGTGAAGTTCCTTATCACATAATGCATTCTAGGTCTAAATATTTTCTTCTATGCTTGGAAATTCTCTTACAAATGAACATTCAGAAGATAACAGTCTAATTATACATCATTTTAAGTCCTCTATGTCCTTCTTCACTGATACAGTCAGATCTTCTTTTCCAGTTTCTTGTTTCTTCTTGAAAACACATACAGGTAGGGTTCAGCATAACACAGCTGTGTGTTTGGAGGAGGAAAGGTGAGAAATTCATTAGTTTGCAACTAACACTAACTTATTATTAGTTTCCATAGCCTGATGCTTTAGAGCAATAAATGACAGAAATTCCTGAGGGGACATAAAGAACAGTGAATAAATGCTATAGTGCACAGAATACCAGTAACCACCCTAGTCAGCTATTTATTCTGTGTCTACCTGCAGCTGTGAGCCATGCCCAGTTAGGAATATCAATACCTTTCCCATAGCCCTGAACTGTATTTGAAAGAAGACATCTACATTTGTCCTCCAGTAAAGGTGGGAAGGAGACGTCTGATTCAATGATACCTGTTGGCGTAAGGAATTAAGGAGAGCTGAAGAATATCGTTAGAGATATATCTGTGATCAGGAAGATGCCAAAAGACACAAAGGCCATTATACAAACCACTTAAACAGCTATACAGAACAGGACCCAGCTGTAAAGATTAACACAGCAACTACACAGGGAAGAAGCTGGTTGCTAATATCATCTGAGGGCCAGGCAATGTTACAACCAGAAGCCATGAGTTTAGGAGCAAGTACTCTATCCCAGAGAAAGCTGGGACTGAACCCAAGGACATATCTGACCTTTCATCCTGGAGATCAGGCATTAATGCCTTTCTCAATGCACAAAAAGGCACAGTAAAATACGAGTCAGAGCACGGGAGAGAATTGCTAACTGAGGACACAAATGCTGCCCATTTCCATGTAGAAGGACAGAGGTGTTGTAGGAGACTAGCCTTGCTAAATCATGACTTCCTTGACTTCCTCACTGACCTCAAACACAGGAAAGCAGCACACCAACTAGGTCAGATCACTAAAGAAGAGCATAAAAGAATGGCACAAGCAGTTGGAGCACAGGGAAAGATGTCAATACACAAAACATGACCATAAGAAACAAAGGAACCCTATGATTACAGTTGAGCAGGAACCAGGTCAGGCACCCTTCTAAAGCTGATCTGCCCATAGTCTGCCCTTAAAGTGAGTGCTCCAGAACACCAAAGTACTTGCAATATCTAAACATGAAGTAGAAGAATATATTTTTTTAAAGAGGAAAGTCTAAGGTTTATCAAATAAGATAGATATAAAAAGCTTTGAAAACAAAGTTATTTTCTCCCTACCACATCTTTACATTTTTCCTTTTTAGTTTTGTTCTAATCCAGCAGCCACTATGCCCCTCCTAGATGTATCAACACTCCAGCCTGCTTCTGCCCCATGTCTCTATTACCTGCCTGTCTCCAAAGGTCCGCTCTCCTCATTTGATCTGTTTCAAAACCAAGATGCCAGTCTACTTTCCAGAAACGTGTCACTCGTGAGCATGCTCTCAAGAAAGGACCAATCTCCCTCTCCACAGATTTCCATATAGTTCCAAGTTAAAGCAACCTCAACAAGAGAACTATGCAAGCTATTAAACACAACATAAAGTATCTATGCAGTAAGCTTGGAACAAATAGAAAAAAAAGCAGATATCAGCTTTTACAACTAGAAAGGCTACAACTATTCAGAAAGAATGTAGAGAAGATGCAGAGAAAGCCAGAGGGCTTAATGACTTCTTGCATTAGTCTACATGAAGGAGATGTATTGGCATCAAGCAGAATTACAGCAACAACAGTAAGAGCTCAAATAGAACAGAGATTATTAATTACATTTTTCAAATTTTGTTGGCCTGGCAAATATCACTGAAGATGTATAGAAAAATAATTGAACTGACGTAAGAAGTGATAGCAGCTCTGTGATATCTCATGGAAGACAGGTGAAAGGGCAAAGTGTATTGCCTGTGCTTAGAAAACCAGAAAAGAGGAGCTGAGACTCAACACAACTCAAGCTGGACTTCATATTCAAGAACATTTCTGGATGAAGCAAACCATTGTGTGCAGCTGTGTTGTAGCACAGACAGAAGTGACAATCCATATGAATTTGTTAAGAACAAACTGACACAACAATCCAATTTCTTCCTGTGTGTGGCTAAAAGGCCTTTTTAGTAGAAGAGGATTGATTGTCATACATCTTGACTTCAGTAAGTAAAGTATATGCTGAAATCTGAAAACAGAAATTAGATAATTGTACCCACAGAGGACAATAATGTTTCACTGTAAAACAGAAAGATGTATTGCATGGTGCTTGAAAGGGTCTGTCCAGGGCTGTCCTTTTTCAGCATTTCTCTTAACAATCTAGATGATAGAAGAAAGCATTCCTGACAGTAAGAGAGATTGCCAGTATGTTGGAGGACTGGCAAAGGATTCAAATAGGTTTTAACAAGCTGAAGAAACAGTGATTACTCAGTTATAAATATAAGGCAAAAATAAGCTAGTTAGTAACAGTTCTGTTAAAAGAAGGGTGTGGGGGTGTCACCTGGGGGCTATTTCTAATGAATCACAAGCATAACACTGCACAATGATTTTGGGTATTTAAGGAATATGTGCACTAACAGGAGATATTTAAAAGAAGATGAACAAGAACTATCAGAGGTGGAAAATCTAAGGCACAAAAGAGGAAAGAAAAGGAAGAAAATAATCTGTTCTCCATACTAGTGATGGACAGAAAAAGTAATAATACGCTCAAATGCCAACCAGAAACATCCAGGATACATTTTAGGAAAACCGCTCATTGGGAATAATAATGAAATACTAGAATTGTCAAGGGTAGCTATGGATTTTCCACCACTGATGATTTACAAAATAGAATTGGCAGTCTGATTCTGCTTGGGGCACAAAAAGGGCTTCTCCAAGTCTCTTGCAAGGCTGTTTTCCAAAACAATAAACTACTTGTCTCAAGGGCATCCTGTTACACATCTAAATTTCCTTTGTATAAATACAATTTATTGTACAATGGACACAGTTTCAACATTTCTTGATCTAAATTAATCTAAACATGCTAGCCCCTATTATGAGAAAACACTGTTGGCTTCTTTGGAAGCTAAAGTCAGAAAAGAAATCCCAAGCCTAAAAAAAACAAAAAAAATTCCAGGATATATATTTCAGTTTTGATCTCCCATCCATTTTTCCCTTTCTAAGAACATGTTTTCTAGTAAGGGTTTGGTTCTAACTGCCAAGTGTGAATCTCCAGTAAGATTTAACATTTCCAGCCATAAGACAGGGATCATTAATAGACTTTACCCCAGATTTTTCCCTAATGATCAGTTGCTATGGAAGTCAAACTCCAGAGCAAAACTGTAAGAAAGAAGTGCTATACCATTAATCACATCACTAATACAGCTCTAATAAACTGAGGTTCATAACCTGTGAATGCTAATGGAATCAGACAAACCTGTTCTGCCCAAGGTTTTAATCAACTCCAATATTTGCTGAAGGCCATGGTAGTGTAGTTTATAAATATATAGGTCTTTTATTCACTTTACAAGTGAAAACACAAAATAAGAACTTAAGAGACTCAGTAGAGAAACTTAACTTCAACTCTTGGAATATATCAAAGCCAAAAGTACCTTCTGAAGAGCAGAAGGGTCCTAAGGTAAAAGAATTGCTACTGAACACTTTCTTTTGTATCTGACTAGAACACGCCCTGTCACAAACACACAGATATTCTCATACTAGTTTTCCCTCTCAGCACTGGTCTGACAGCAAGCTTCCTTCTGAAAACCTTGTCATTAGACACCAAGTTTTTTGCTTTATGTTTTGGTGATGACAACTTTGGTTATTCTCCATTTTTGTTTAAAAAAAGAGGACAACTGGTTGGGTTTTTTCCCATACTCAAAGTCATAATTACAAAATCTCTTGTGCAGCTTACTGAAATAGAGAAATAGTTATAACAAGCCTTTGGTCACAAAAAAAGGCTTTTCATTCACAGTAACTGTCATCTTCAGTGAATGTTATGTACTATTGATAATCCTGAAAACTATCAAGAGACAGTTTTCACTGTAGGGAGAGTGTCAAAAGGATGGAGTCAGACTCTTCTCAGTAGTGCCAAGGAATAGGACAAGAGGCAATGGGCAGAAATTGATGCACAGGAAGTTCCACCTGAATAAGAAAAAGAATAGTGTGGGTGACCAAGCAGATTGAACACATTGGCCAGAGATGTTGTGGAATCTCCCTCACTGGAGATATTCAAGAACCATCTGGACAGAATCCTGTGCGATGTGCTCTAGAATGGCCTTGCTTGAGCAGGGAGGTTGGACCAGATGACCCACTGTGGTCTCTTCCAACCTGATCCATTCACTGATTCTGTGATTTACTTCACCAAATAACCAAAACTTAAAAAAAACCAAACCAAACCAACAACCAACAAACCAACCAAAAATGCTCATCCAGTAGGCTATGTTTTCACAGGGCAAGTTTCTTTCTCAATTATTCCTAGCCTGAGAGAGCATTCTGGAAATCAGTCTTTGACACAGATGTGTAAAGAATAACAAAGATGATGTGATTATAGAGTGTCTATAAATGGTTAATAAATGACCAGGAAACTACTTCTCCTAGTCATTTTCCAGAGTAAAACTGCCAGATAACTGCTACCAGAATTGTAACAAAATAAAAACATACGTTAGAAAGAGTGCAGCTCTTTTCCATAGCTATATAAATCTGCCACAATGGAAAATTACAAAAAAAAATTATTATCTATTGAGCTAAAGAAGTGTAAACCTAAACACACAACAAAAGGAACAAGTCTATAAGCAGCACTGTATGATGCGTTTTTCGTCAAGAGGTATAATCCAAAGTGTTGAGTAGTTCCGAAAATGTAGGTATACAGCTTTTTCATCTTAATTTTTTTATGAAGCATGCTTGTTTATGGAACTAAAGATTCTTTTAAATCCCTACCTCCTGTTTGAATCTATTTTTTTTACTTAAATGCTGTTAATGGGAATTCCTAACTCTGCACTCAATTGAGGTCTTCTCTGAGCTTGCCTCTGAGGCCTGTTGGATGGATGTTTTTAAGTTCATTTAATTTACTGGATCCTGATCACAGGACAGAAGTAACCTCAGTTGCTCACCCATCCTATGTCTGGTGAAAAACAAGGCCATGAGGGAAAGATATTTATCTACACTGGGGTAAGAGGAAAGAAGCTAACTTCCAAATTTCCCAATTTCCCCATATTTACTCCTGGCTGCATTTAGGATCAGGAGGAAGAAGCAAAAAAAGATGTCCACTAATGTAGCTCTAATTCCCAAGCACTCAAGGAGAATTTTGCTGGGCTGAATATGCTCTCTCCAGGTCTCACAGCAATATTAAACTGACCAAACTGCACACTCAACTTATTTTGTATTCAGTGTACACTCTCCTAATTGTTTCCAATTACTGCACTTTTTTTTCCTGGAAACAGATAGTCCTTGTCTGTGTTTGGAACCTATTAACATTGCTGCCTCAGCCACTGGAAAGACAGTGGCTACATTTCTGTGCATGTATCTGTGGATGCAAGACCTGATTGCATTAAAAATATGACTGACTTGCCCAAAAACCGCAGTTTTGTTCTACCCTGTGAAAGGACTCAGCTCATTTTTCCAAATAATGAAGAATCAGCCTCTCTCATTTTCAGTAGCATGATGGAACTTTTCTCAAAAGCTGGTGGATGTTTTGAGTTTGCTAATCATGTCTTGAACGCCTAACCAGAAATTCTTATTTGTTCAGGACACTGACACTGAAAAGCACTTTCCAGATGTTATTTACACATCCATCATTCCCCTAAAATAGTCCTTCTTCATCAGCATGTTAAAACATACCTGTGGAATAAGTGAAGAAACTTAAACTAACACAATATCAAAAGTTCAGTCTTCAAACTACTGTCTATAGCTTCACTCAGCATCACATTTAGAGATGTGATTAGGATATTATGCTTATATTATTTATATTGTCTTTATATGGATTTATATTTTCTCTTGCTTTCATAGTTTTTGAATAAACTTTTGCATATATTGTGCTGCTACAATTAGTAGAGCAAGTTTGCTTATTCAGTTTAGAAGGTAATCTAATTGATGCCTGAAAGCAGGTATTGGAGAGACCTGGATATAAGAAGTCTCCCTCTCATTTTGTTTATTTTCTCTGGCATAAAATCAATCATATTCCGGTCAATGTCTGCTTGGGACTTCTGGAGAAACCTTTGCTTCCATGTATGGATTTGATTCACTTTAGCTTGTTTTTATAAACAACATAAAAAACAAAGCAAAAGCAGTCTGCACAATTTTAACAACAGACAATGGCTTTATAGATTCATAGAATCGTTAAGGTTGGAAAAGACCTTTAAGATCACTGCGGTCAGTCTGATAGGCCTGTAATTTCCCAGATCCTCCTTCTGACCCTTCCTGTAGCTGGGCATTACACTTGCTAACTTCCAGTCACCTGGGACCTGCCCAGTTAACCAGGACTGCTGATAAATGATGGAAAGTGGCTTGGTGAGCAGTTCTGCCAGCTCCCTCAGTACCCCTGGGTGGATCCCATCTGGTCTCATAGACTAGTGGGTGTGTAAGTGGTGTAACAGATCAATGACCATTTCCCCTTGGGTGATGGGGGCTTCATTCTGCATTCCATCCCTGCCTTCCAGCTCAGGGGGCTGAAAACCTGGACAACAACTGGTCTTGCTATTGAAGACTAAGGCAAAGATGGCATTGAGTACAAAAAAAGAAAAGCATTTCTTTTCTTCTTTGTCTCTGTGTTCCCCTCTATGCATAAAATAAAGGATGGAGATTCTCCTTTACTCTTTCTACAGTTAAACTCACTTTATTTAATTGAAAGAATTGTATTACACGTGACAAAGAGCTTGCTTTATAGGCAAATTTTAAAATATTTGTATAAACAGGAGACCACCAGTAATAAATAACCCTTCAGAAAGGAATGAATTACTTTACAGAGTACCTAAAAGACCCCTATGAAGAAAAATACCATCTTCATGAAGGTAACTAGTAACTTAAATAAATACTTGATTTTGTACATAAGTACATTTATTAACACCTCTCCTCTCCTGTGAAGAGGATTCTTCCAAATTCTTATCATCTGGCAGATTTTCAAAAGTGTTTCAAATGGTTAATGTGACATAGCACAATTGATTTATATACAAAAAGACAAGGATAATTTGAGACATTTAAAATGGTTGACCTTCAAAGCAGAATACTAGTTCAAGTACACTGTTTAATGTTGTTGTTAATACTGCAGATTTCTGCAAGACATCAGCCTAGAAATACTTTTGCAAAAGTAACTAAAATCACTTTTCCCCCAAGATAGGGGATCACATTTAGATGATTGTCTTATAACTAGGGTCAGGCAACTGAATTTGGCTTTTGATTAATGCTACTCACTGTTGGTACAAAATACTGAGCTGTACTATTTTATTCCACATTCTCTGATTAGCTCATTTTAAGAAATAAAAAGTTTTTTTTCTTAGTATCTTCTGATGAGCACTTCAAATATGTACCCTCTGATGAAAAGTCTTTAGCACAATGTACTACTTCCTAAGAGATCCAAATGCACTAACAAAGAATTGAGAACAGCAACTATTGCCTTGTTTTTCTATCTGAAAGCAATGCCTTTAATTTAAACAACTCATCTTGGCATCAAAATTGATTTATGGTGATTTAGAACAGAAGTTAAATGGTGGGGGTTTTTTATTAATTTCAAGACATTTAAACTAATAATAAAAAAATAATGTCTCACCAATACTCCTAATTTAACATACCTCAGATGTATAAGTAATCACTATACAGAACCCATAGACAATATCACCTGTAAACCACCAGATCTTTGGCTTCTCCTGCACTGTCAGACATGCCAGACAGCTTTCACATACATATAGTGCAGCAAGGACGAAAAATAAATTACAATGACAAAGTACAAATCACCATAGAGTAGCACAGTGGTCAGAGCAGTAATAAATATGCAATAAATATGCTTTCACTGTAACTTTGACGGCCAAGAGAGCAGAGGTTGGGAAAGGAAAAGGGATAAAGTCTCTATTACCTAGTTGAAGATCATTTCAGCTTGCTAAACAAGCAAACTTTGTTTTGCTTTGGTTTGCTTTGCCCAGTATGGTACCTCAAGATATAATTACACCTTCACTAAAGAAACCAAATTAAGCCTTCCTAACATCAGGGGAGATTATTCCTAATTCCCACCCTTTCTAATGTAAATTCTGCATCTACTTTTTTACTACTGATAATTACGTATTGACAAATAAGCAACTAATGCTCTGAAGTGTGAGTGCTGTCTAAGAGGCGGGGAGCTCTGTGCCTTTCAGTAATGCAGTGTGTGCCAATACACCCCATAATCTGTTCTTTACTACCAATGTAAAATAGTTGCACTTTTAACATTAGCAGGAGCCACTGCCTGACACACAGGCACGACATAACTGTTCAGCTGATTCCAAACAAACAGCAGCTCTCCACTTCATTTCCCTGCCCAGAAGGAGCAGCCACCTCATATAGGAGCAAGCGGAAACATTGCCTCTGCATGAGAAAGTACTCCTCAACCTGACACAGCACCTCTTCCGCACTTGTTCCATCTTTAGCATGTAACAGATCACACACATTAACTTTTGGAGGAATAAAACTTGCTCAGAAACTGAAAAGAATATGAAGAACTTGTTTATAAGCCTTTATTATTTAAGATGCATGGCTTCCCGCTCATCTCACCCCAGATTACATGAAAACCTCTAGTCATCCATGGAATGCCATACCTTCTAGGTAATCTCCAGATTCTTCTCAGAATTTTTTCTTCCATACTCTTTACACTCCATTTTCACCACATGATTTTTCACATCCCCAGCAAGATCTTAGAAAGGTTCCTCACTTAAACATTTTAGTTTCATATTTTATCTTAGATATTAAATACTTCTTCAAACACAATGGTCTTAACTTACCAGTGCTGGCAGTTTAAGCAGGGCAGAGTTTTATTTCCAACATGAGGCCAAGTGCTTCTATATTCCAAAAGAGTACTTGTCATATATAGTAATATATTCTGTCTCTCCTCTGTTAGTTGTTAGGGAAAAAAATTAAAGAATATGAAAATACAATGGTAACATTATTTATTAAATCAGAGCAAGAAAGCTTTGGGCATCCAGTGAAAAAGGGCTTTCCTGATACACACAGACTGGATGCCACATCAAACCAACTGTCAAAAGTGCACCTTCTCTTAAAATATAAAACTGAAAAAATATAAATAAAAAAAAGATACAGGAAAAGTACTCCCTGCTAATTCTGCCAGTCCACAATGACATAATTTTTTTAGTGTATTTCTAAGAAACAAGAAAATCAGAACTGGGAACTGCACAAGGAGAAATCAACATAAATTCAACCCCTTGACATCAGGAATGCATACAAAAGACATTATAAACTCTTATATAAAGGGTATATTTTTAAAACAGAAAAATAAATACAGAAAAATATAAGCCAGATTGTTTCTACATACCAGCATGATAGAAATTGACATGAAAGAAAACAAAGTTAAGTAGCTCTTTTTTAACCAAAAAACTTCCCTATGCATTGTCTCATAAGCAAATTCACAGCTGGTGAGATAACATCTCCTTTAAGACCAAGAGCTGTTGACTTGGTATATCCCAGTCTGACCTGGATGATTTGGGCTTCAGCTTCTTTGCTAAACATTGGAATGAAAGTTTATTCGTAATATTAGTTCAGGCACGCCTCTTCTCAGCATCATAGAACAACTCATGAAAGAAGCTGGCATGTCCCACACTGTTAGGTGTATTTCCATCCCGAGTAGAATTAAACAAATTGAGAAAGGGTAGACTTGGCTCTGCCTCCCACAGCAACACCCTCAGAGCTGGAGTAGAATCAGCTACAATGGGAGCAAACTGATATTGCAAATGCAAGGCTCAGAGTAATCAGTGAGGAACAGCAGTGAAATGAGTTTTGCTTCCCAGTCCTGAGGTGCTGGTTACTGACAGCTCCTACTGTGAGGCAAGAAGGACAGGAGAATAAAGAGCTAATTGAAATGAGGACCAAAAATCATAATGTGTCAGGACAAGGAACAAAAGCCCTTGTTTCTCTGCTCCCTGCTAGAAGGCCAACCACTCTACTTTGGGCAACAGTGGCCTTCCTCCTCTTAGTGCTAATGGCCTTGCCTCAACTCAGCTTCTGGTACTGAGAGGAGATGCAGCAAGTCTGGAGCCCAGGACCACACAAAGCTGCCAGCTCTGCTACGATGCTTCACCACCCTCAGCAAACATCTGCCCCAGGCGTTGCCTCAACACTTGTGCCTAGAGCCGAGCCCTGGCTCAGGCCTACAGGAAAGCACTGGAGTTCAGATTTCAGCAATCAGGTGCTGGAAGTGCAAACAAAAGGATTACACCAAAAGGATATCCCTGTAGTCAGCTACAGCATCTGTAAACTTTGAAAGCTGTAACTGGAAGAGGGGGCCTTACATGAGCTAGTGTGAATCCTTCATTATAGCTAGGATGTAATTATATCGTTCTGCTCAACAATGTGACATAGAGGGGGCAATGAAATATCCATTTCACAGTGAGGCCAGAATGACGTGGCTACTATGGATGGTTAGGCTACTTAATTTATGTCTCAGAATGCAGCTGAATTCATTAAACATTGCCTACTATATTCAGTCTTGCTATAGATAGCTGCTTATAAATGTTATAAGAAATAAACACTTTAGGCATGGGCAATTTATTTCTTCCTGCAACCTATCTTTTGTGAAATTGCATGCTATAGACAAATAATCACAATATCTAATTTATAGAAAGCACAAAAACCAAAGACTTCAAACTGTTGCAGAATGGTAGAGAGATGCAAATACATTAGAGGAAGAATGAAAACAAACAAAAAGAAAACACTTAAGGCACTGAAGATGCCCAAAACAGAGAAGATTAATGTTTTACAATGTTTATGTATCTTTCACTTACCACTTTCTGTGCTTTCTGCATTTGAAAAATAATTAACCATGGGGTGGTATTTTTAGAGAAGAAAACAAGGCAAACATTTCCTAATTTCTTGCAAAGTGAGAGGGTAAATATATGAACACTTGACTGGAACAGAACAGAACTCCTCAACTCTGAATGCACTGTTTGCTGTCCTTTAAAATCAGGCTAACCCAGTGTGCACTTCATTAGTATTCTAATTGTCAAGTAGTGCTCAGTGGTTGTCTCAGGCTGTCTGATTAAAAATTAAACAAAATTAATTTTTTTCCATTGCCAGATGCATTGAAGGATTTTTTTTTTAATTAAACTCCCTTCCCAACACTTAATATCACATGCTATCATAGCAGAACAGTAACTGACCATACTTTGCAAGAGCAGATCATGAAAGACTAGTTAAATTCTGAATTACAGTGCAGAGGTTTTAATTGTATAATGCACCACTGCTGTTCTGTGATCTTTGTGTTCTCCAAGTGTGAAAGAAAATCTTATGGGACTGACCTGCTATGGTGCACATAACATAGCTTGTTTTAATCTCTAAATAGACACTATGCTTTGGTAAGGACATTTTTGTGGATATGATCTTGGCTATTTAACAGGCTCAGGCATTTAAAAGTAACTGTCAAACTGCTCTCTTCCAATTATTCATTTATCCAGCACAAAACTGTACCAGCAGGTATTTCCCTTAATCATGATGGCATTAATAAATATCAACAAAATGCAGTATTTAAATTATGCTAAAAAGGATGATCTAAAAAGTGAGTTTCTGGAAAGAACCTCAAGACCCTGGTGGTACATTTTCAGGCATATCCACAGACATCTTCAATTTAATCCAATAAATCACTTAAACCATTTTGTGCCTTTGTTTCCTATAATTACAATAGGGATCCTTCTTTCTCTCTCAAAGTTGGATATTATGTAAACAAAATTAATTGTGTTATGTGTACAGACATTGTAGTTGTAGAGGACAAAGCTGATTCTATATTCAGAATACCAAGATTAAGAGGACCCAGAGCATTCCCAAGACACAAGAAAAATATACAGTTATTATTTTAAGCTACAGCCAACTAGAATAACATGCCAATCAGTTTGATCAAGAACAAGAGAAGAGTCATGTTAGACTCAGGGTTTACTGAAAATTAGACTATGGCCCCTTGTTTTACTCACGTTAAATATGCTGACAGTGACACTAACTATGGCATTTGTAAAAGTGTTTTAAAAGACCAGGAAAAGTAGTGAACTTGCTAAAAAAGCTGTAGTGAACACACTAAGGTTGCATTAACAAATATATCAAAACCTCAAAAAACCCAAACCTGAATGAACCTATGCCAGTTTTCAGCAAGACAGATTTTCCTTTGTAACCACGCTCTCTTGTGCTGGTAACAACATACAAAGGCAAATACATATAATGGGACCAAGTCAGTTCTTTTTATATTTTGGAGTTTTGATGGTTAAAAATTCTTTTTGCCAAGAAAACACAGCTGAAGAATCACAGAATTCTTTTTAATACAACTCACTTTATACTGTCCTTCATAAATCTTTGAGGGTTGTCAGGTATTGCTGTGATATTCAACTTTCCTGCAATATTTCCATGTGGCTCCTCCACTATCTTAAGCATAAGGAGGTAACACAGGCAGAGACACTAGAGCTGAGTTCACCATAATTTCTGGGGTAAGACCGAACTGAATTCTTTTTGCCCCATGGAAATGTTAGTCTCATTTGCAAGATAATCCATAAATATTAAAGCCAAAGACTAGGAAATGAAATTAAATCCTAAATTTCTTCCCTTGCAAGAGGGGCCATATCCATATGAGACGTAAACATATTATCTGTGGTGGTGGACTGGAGCAGATTGAGAAGAAAACAAGTGAGAGAATTAAAAGAAACAGGGCAACTAATTTAAAATTATTGAATCTAGGTAGGTAGACATCAGATAGGGCCATGAGTCTGGGTTAGCACGTATTTTCTTAAAATCAGTTTATTATCCTTTTAGAGTTGAACTCAACACTGTCAGACCTTTCATATTTTATACTTGATTGTTCAAGTCCTTTCTGTTTGAACACTGGAAGTGTTCAATTCCCAAACGCTTCAACTATTGCCCAGTTAATACAGTATTAAAAGGGATTGTATTATGCAATTATTATCAGCAATTCACACAGGATATAGTGGCCGTTAATACTTGTACTCTTACAAAACCCCTTAAGTATGAAAAGCTGTACTAAGGTAAATGTCAGAGTTTGGAGTTAAACAGCCCTACAAGTTTTCATATCTAAATATAGAGTATCTACCATGACCAAAATTTTGCAGGTTTTAAATGAAAAGGATTCTTTCCTGCAATGAAATAAGTCTTAGCATGTGAAAATAATATTCAGCAGCTTTAAGCATCCTCAGTGTCACCTCCTATGCTTTAACATAATCAACAGCTGAGTAATCAAAAAACCAGAATCCAAACATGCCAAAACTTAAACTTTACCCCCATGTGACTTCATTCCCCAGGCTGTGACTTTGCAAATTCTTTTCAGGAGGTGAACTAAAGCGAACAGTGCTGGATTTGTAGTAAAGGGCACCTCTCTAGCATTACCATTTTTCACCAGAAACACCTACAGTTTCCCATTCCACCTATAAAGGAAACTGCCTACACTGTGGAGGAAGAACCAAGAAATATTGGCCTGCCCTGATGTTAAATCATTATGGCTATGACAGGCATTCCTACACATGATGCATGTGCAGCTGCAAATAAGGTCACTGTGTTGTTCTCCTTGGCAGTTAACACTCTGTGCTGAACATCTCTGCTTCCATTTTAAATTTACAGTAGCTTCACTCCCTTAAAAATTAGACAAAAAAATTGCAAATTAGATTTCTATGTCTAATTAAAGAAGACTTAATTCACCACTGATATATTTCACCTTTCTCTGAGCTAGTTTAGCAATGACTTTCACATATTCTGAGTTTTCCATACTACTGAGCTCCAAACTAATTTACAACCTTTGCATATTATTATGTGCTGTGACAATAAATAACAGAACCCCCAGATTTAGCAGTATATTAGATCCAGACTCCCCTTAAAACAGCCACATTTTTAGGTAAATATCAGAGCTGCTGGACTCCCCACAGTCACAGTGTTTGCACAAACATTGCATCTGCAGACAGTCTTATATTTCTAACAGCAAACGGGCTTCATCAACAGCCTGGCACAGGTAACATCTAAGTGCTTCCTAACCATTATAATTGCTGTGAAACCACAAAACACCTGGCAGTGTATACACACGCATTTCTGTCACCAATTAGAGTAAATCAGTATGGCACTGATAAAAATCAATGACAATGGGCTTATTTAAAACAGAGGCCTTGTCTTGAAGAGCCTACCTTTGCCAAGCACTGCTGTACTTTCTAAAAGAATCTCATTACTACTGGCTTAGCATTAGCTTGGCTACATTTGGAAAATTAGGATTCAATTCACTAATTCAATTCAATTGCAGTAGTACAGCCTAGAAAAGACGGGATTCACTAAGAGCTGCTGCTGAAAACAGCTTAGTGAGAATGTGCTGATAAAAAATATTATTTAAATAATCTCATTACAAGACAGCATCTCTCATCATGGATGCTGGCCAAGTGCTTCCAATATTTTGTGAGTTAGTGCAGCCAGAGGCAAAAACAAACCCAATAGTCACCAGGAGGATTTGTGGGGCTTCCCCTGGTAGCTTCCCATCCAAGTACGATGCATGCTTTCTGAGATCTGATACCAAATGTGGCAGGGCTGCTGCTAAGAGGGTCACTGTGGGATTATTTTAATGTTCACTGAAATGGAAGCAATTTATTACATACTGCAGCAGCATCGCTTTCATTCAAATTATAAGAGGTTGCAAGTAGCCTTTTAAATCTGCTTTGCCTTTCCCTCCGGTACCAGCTTACCTTCAAGCTTCTTGGAAGGATGATGCTCTGTGAAGCAGGTTTTGGAGGCTATGCTAAGAACAGAGGGTTCAGTAAGTACTCTGTTGACCTCCCAGAGCATGCAGGGCTAGAAACATACATCTGCATGCCTAAATTCAGTTTCCCCAATGGCCTAAGAATGGGATGCATCCGTGAAACAAGTTTTGCACTTAGTTGAATATTATCATAAAACATTTACATGATTTAATTAGATTATGTAAATGCTTTACTCCAATTTGAAGCTCTGAAAATCATAATGTCATGCTCTAAATTATGCAAATATTGAAACTGCTTTTCACAGCAGCAGAAGCAAAAACGCAAGTGAGATGGCCCTGCACGTGCCATTCTGCTGCTCTCCACTCACTGAAGACCACATAGAATGCATCACTGTAATCCTGACTTTTTCTGTTAACATTTTCTGCAGAGAATGTTGTTGTTTCCTGCCCTCATTTTATGCTCAGCCCCAAATCCAAATTCGATTTGGAAAATGTTCTGTGGTTTATATTCACATCCTGACTAAGCAGCAGATTTTTCACAATGTCCTCCCCCCCTTCTCTGACACAGCATGCACTTCATGGCAAGGAGATCTCAGCAAGGAGATGCAGTAAGAATTATTCACTGAATCATCCTCCTAACTGCTGAGCAGTAAAAAAAGGAAGTATGTAAAACCTTAGCAAATGTTTTTCTTTCAAGTTAACTTACTTCTGCTGTACTCCTGGATAGAACAGTGCTACCACAATATCGAGCACGTGATACTAAGAGATCCTTCACCTCATAGGATGTTCTTTAAACTAGACAGAACAGGCATTTATATCATCTACAGAAATAAGTTACAACAGGCAGGGGTAGGGATGGTACTAAATTATCTCAAGACAAAAGGAACAATCACTAGAGTCAAAAGAACCATCATGAATGAACTACAGAAATTAACATGCACACCTAAGTTGGGCAGCTGAATTTTAGCAGGACCTTGTTATTCAGAGTATCACTTATTCTACAATATAAATTGAGTGTAGCAGCTTCTTCTTCAATACAGCAGCTCGATGTGTATGAAACACCGAAGTCTAATCTATCCCATCACACAGATTGCCATAATGGACCTTAAAGAATATACCACTCCAGAGTCACAAATCTTTCCATACACTCAAAACACCTCACTCCCAAATCGTACTGGTCCTCTGATATTCTGAACATCTCCCTCTCCCCAAACTGATCATGGCCAGAATAAAAAAAAAACAAAGAAAAAAAGTTTATGAAAAATCCTAAAATGTTTGAGTTCCAAGGCAAGGGAACTTTAAGAATAACAGGTCAGAGCAAGAGATATTTCTTGCTGTGCAAGTGTATAGCTTTTTTTCACCATATGGTAAAGTACCTATCCCATAGCTCTACAGGCATGGATGACCAAAAAATAGTTCACATGTGGGCCAGGTTATGTCCTATGATCGTTGGTATATCCATGTTGATACAACTATCTGGGTTAACACCTAACTCTTGCAGCAGCCTACATTCTGGGCTCACAAAAAAATAAGCCTGTCCATTTTTATCTTACACAGATTAGGACTCTTGGGAAGGCTGGTCTCTCAGCAACCTCTGTCATCTATGGCATGCTGCCTGGCTATGGTTATGACTTCTCAAAAAGTTGATGGGTTGTGAGAAAAGGAATGTCTATGGGGAAAAGCCACATAGGATAAACATAAAATTGCAGACAGAGGTAATCCTGTTGCAGGACTAAACATTAGCCACTGAAGGATTCAATAGGGAAAAGATACCAAAATGCAAATGTCTAAAATCCTACTGGAATAAATGAAGCTGGAAGATGGCAATTCTACAACTCTGTTCCAAGCAGCACAAAGGAAAATACCTCTCTAGCCAGGAAAATTCACTTCAGGTGTCTTACCAGACATGAGGAATACACTAGTGCTTGACCTAGCAGCCTGCTAGATTTTTCCCTGTAGCCTACTTGCAGAGTCTCTTTGCACATTTCAAAAGACACCTGAACTAACACAGAGACCACCTCATGCCACTGCCTTTTCACACATACCCTCCCCTGCCTGCAGCTCTGATTATCATCAATATCTTGTCCATGACAACAGGAAAATACTTCTCTGCAACACACTTCACCTGTTCCCTTGCTCTGCTTGCTAGGCTTTCCCATTCTCTGCTGTCCTTAGCCAGTCATTACAACACTGTAAACCACTCATCCTCCAGTTTTGCAGTGCCCTTTACATTCACTGTTCTAGGACAATATATCTAGGACAATCCACCTGAAATGTAATTTTTTTTCACTCATGTGGGAAAGTTACAGCAGAAAAATAACAAATTTGTAGGGACAAATTTCTTTTTTAAAGTTTCATATAACAGTTTTCAGGGATGCATGGCTGCTCCCTTTGCTGCAAAGATAGAATGGATGCTGATCACTTCTTCAAACAAAAAATCACAAAACCCAGAAGTGAAACACTTCATAAAAATGAAAATCATTTGCTAGAAACAAATTTAAAGAAGAATGCCCTTGCAACTGAACAATAAAGAGGTTTTCAAACACTAAATAGTAAAACTCTTAACTACCCTTCCCAGCAGACATCTCACAATGCATAAACCAGATCTGACTCAGCCTCTTTCATGGGCAATACCAGAAGAGCTCAAGGTACTTACTCTTCAGTTCTGATAGGTTCTAAGGCAGCTCATAAGGCTGTCATACAGGTCTGGCAGCAAAATGAAGTTGTTCTTATTCCAGGTTCAGCAACGTTTTCCTGTGATAGGAATCCTTGAAATAAAACTCCCTATCCAAAATTGCACCCTCCTGTGGTTATCAGGCAAAATAAATTGAGCACAGCTGACTGAAATTATTCTGATTCAATTATTTCATGAACACTCCAACTAACCACATTTATCAGTCTCCTAAACTCATAAATCATAGCAATCTCTGTTGGGAAATTCGAAATTGATGTGGCCCTGCCTGAATCAGAGAAGGCAGTAGGCATCTGACAGCCTTGAGGAGCAGCCTTGTGTGAGTTGATTGGAATTTCTAGCAGTATTAATCTTAATAACCTCAGGTAGCTTCCTCCCAGCAGCCAATGTCTTTCCGTGCAAGTGGCGAGGGAGGGAGCACCGCAACAATTACCCCCTCATTCTCTCCAGCTGACTCTCTTTTCTGATGAGTATGAACACGTCAGTCACGCTCAGACTTCACCTGTACTACTTTCCTCAGCCTTCAGCAATGACCAGTCCAAAGCCTGTAGAATTTAAATTGTGATTTGAGCCTTGAGATATAGGACACAGAAACAGAAACCAGAATACCTCCTGATAAAGCAGCACGAAGACGTAAAAACAAAAGCAGCTTTTTCCTCTGCCTTAGAAGAAGTGCCTGTGAACTGCAATGGAAAAATGCACAGCCTTTATCCAAGTCATTCACACAATAGACTGAAGATATTCAAATTGTATTAACACTGAAAATAGATGATTAAAACGTAGATCAGAAATATCCATCCATCTAGGAAACTGAATCCAAGTAACTGTCACTCACAAATGACAGCATGGTCAGAACAGTTGTCGAAGCTCTCTGGTGTTTGCTTTGCGACAGATTAAACAGCTTCCACTGTGACGAAGCTTTCATTTGTGCTTTCCTTAACAGACTTTCCAATATTAATATGTACCAGATTTCTCCCATTTCACCCAGATTGACTTCTAGGGAAAAAAACGGCAACATCAAAGCATATATGGCTCCATCCACCTACCAGCTGCTATTGGCAGACATGTATCCGCCCAAGCCTAACTCTTGTAGTTGAAAATAAATGTGTTTTTTATACAGCAATTCTCATGACAATAAGGAAACACTCTTAAGAAGATGCTTTCCTGTTTGTGCTGGTATATCATTATCCTGAATAAAATAATCTTTTTTTTGGAAGCAATTTTAGATAGGTAATTTCTGCTCAAAATGCTGATATGCATATACTGAGACATGACTGGAAGTACTCAAGTGCTTTACCCCACAAACTGCATACTGGAAAACAGATGATTCTTATTCACCATCTTTGCAAAGTCAAGTCCCAGACATTCTCCCCACCTACTATTTTCCAGGCAGAGTCAAAATTGGTTCATTACTTGCTTAAACAGAAACTCTTTCCAATGACGAAAAACACTTGCAGCTTTTTTTCTTCAAGTGTGTTTGAAGACAAGTTCAATTTACCATTATATATGATATTCCACACATCCTTTTTGGAAAACAGAACAGTGTAAGGGAAATCATACAAACTGTTGGGCTATAATTCTGGCTATTCTGTGTAATAAAATGAATAATCTGTACTTTGTTGCATGAATGGGATCATGTAGGTTCTGATATTTGCTAGTATTTTGACTGATCCTTATAAAAAAAGTTCAGTTAAAACCAAACAAATAAAACATTCATAATTTGGCTAAAATTTCCTCACTCTGAAACTTATTTCCTTATCCAACTCCATGCACTGTTGTTCCACATAATTCCAAATACCAGTACCACTTCTGCTATTTGCCAGTCTTTCTTGTCTTCTCAGTCCTTTGCAAATTTTTAGAAACTGGCAGTGGCTCAGTGAATTTGTCTGCCAAGTCTATTGCCACCCTAGGATTCAGCTCATCTAGATTTACCAATTAGGATGTGGTATCTTTGGGTTTTGCAAGGTTTTCTACATTCTTCTCAATTAATTCTGTTTAGAAGCTTTTCCATAGCTCCTCATGCCAAAACCCTGAACTCGGGGCAGCATCGGAATAAACGGACAATTTGCTGAGAAGGTATATTATTACAGGTCTTCCCTGCTCAGCCCAGCTGCTTGGCAGCTATTGCTCTAGCTCCAGGGCAACAGCAACCACTTGCCACACATCTCCACACTTGGAGCTTGACTCCTGGATTTAGTAAGACTCATTCATCTCTTTCTCCCCAAAGCTATCTTCTGTGCTGGAGCACTAAAACCCCTTTACGAAGTTGGAGCTGCCACAGCACGAAAAGCTGTAGTGTCAAAACAGGTTTTTTCAAGGACAGCTCAGAATTCTGTAGGATAAGTTAGTGTGGGCCTCAGATACTTTATTAATCACATCCAGTATCTTGACACGTTCTGACTATGACACTCCCTTGAAGTCATAAATAGGGGGATAAACAATGTCTATCATAAACAGATACTTCTGCAGATTTAACTAGTGTGACCCCAAATTAACAGCCCACTCGAAATTTTCTCCCTGCCTCTCGGGTTACTGCTCCCTTGGGTTAATTACCCCATGTGACAACTGCACTGAATGGGACAACAACTGCTCATGTGTGCAGTGGCAACCTGATATCTCTGCTGAAAATCCTAACCCCCTAAAACACACGTTCGGACTAATAACTTATGGATCAACAACTAACCCGTATGAACCATCTTCAATATCAGAACTAAAATGGTGCAATATAAAAAGGCAATTCTCTAAAACTTAAATCAGTTAACACAGAAAATTAACATGGCAGGAATTCAAGGACCTTTAATATCATGGCCAAAACAAGCAAATAATAGTGTTGGGTTTTTTTTACTCCTTATCCCTGCATCCTTTTCTTTACTTCACTTACTGCCAGTTTCTTCTATCTTTCCTATTTCTGTTTTCCAAGTGATCCAAATTTCCCTGATCCTGTCTTTTTCAATTCATTTTTCACTCTGTATTTGTCAGTCTTCCTTTTACTTTTTTTTCTCCTTTGTCATTTACTCCAAATCTCTGCGTGTCATTTTCTTCTCACTTCACTAGCTTCTCACTGACCAAAGTGGCAGGTGGAATGAGAAGAAGCAATGTGCAAATTGTTCTGGAGAGTATCCATGGCTTCGCACCTTGTGGCTCCCCTTAACGGGAAGGCAAGGCTTCGTTAAAAACTGATTTTCAGTTTTCTGTCGGTCACTTCACAGGCTTTCTGCAGCCTCAGAATGACATTTATACCTCAGGTACCACAACAAAACTTTATGCACTTTCTTCTCATCCTCTAGGAAAAAAAAAAAAAAAAGTCATGCATGTTAGTAGTAAAAGGGTGGCTTCAGTTAGAAGCTGCTAGAAGCTTTCACTGTCTTATAAGGAGCCAATGATAGCCAGCTCCGAAGAATTTGCGGCTCCTAGCCATGACTGAGGCAATGGTATGAGCTTCTGTGATAACATATCTAAGAACAGATGAAGAGAAAGTTTGTTGTGCAGAAGAAATTTCAGGCTGAAAGAAAGCAAGCAGTCATCAAGGTCATTGCAGCTGGGGAGGAGGGAAGGGGAGCTTTTCCCCCCTGTCTCCCCCAGAAGCAGGGCAAAGCTGAAGCCCCTGCAGCCCATGGAGGACCTTCAGGGTGCAGAAGCCCTCCTGTAGCCTATGGAGAAGTCCATGCTGGAGCAGGTAAGTACATGGAGGAAGCCATGATCCCTGTGGGAGGTCCAAGAATGGAGTGAAGTCCTGCTGGAGACCTGTGGCCAGCGGAGAGAATTACCTACAGCAGCACAGCTCAACCCATGAAGGACTGCACCCCCCTGGGGAGCTGTCTATGGGGCAACAGACTGAAAGGAACTGTTGCCCAAGGGGTGGATGGACCCACGATGGAGAAGTCCATCAAAGACTGTCTCCTGTGGGAGGGGACTCCATAGGAACAGGGGAAGGACTTAAACTATTATTTCCCCTGGAGCCTGTGGTAAAGACTATAGTAATATAAGAGTCCCTTCTGTAGCCATGGAAGATCTTCAGGCTGCAAAGAACTGATTATAAAAACTGCTGCTACCCAAGGAATGGAAAAACAACTGCAACGTCCCCTCCTCCGTTCTCTTGCAGAGGGGGAGCTGAGAAACAAGAAGGGGTGGGGAGAGAGAGGAGGTATTATGTTTTAAGACTGTTTTATTTTTCACTTTTTAGCTTTTATTCTGTTAGTAGGTAATTTAGGTTCTAGTCTATTAGTAATAAATATAGGTTTTATCTGCATTCTGAATTTTTTTTGTCTGTTAATGGCAGCTCTTCTCTCAATCCTTGTCTCTTCTCATGAAAATTCCTTTGTGAGGTTTCTTTTTTCTCCACTCTCCTCTGTCCAGAAGCAGAGGGGAGTAGACAAGGTAGTGGAGTGAAGAAGCCCCTGGCATCTAGGCAGGGTTAAACCATCACAGATTTGGTGCTGTGACTCAGATCAGACTGCCAAGAGAAGCAGGGGCTGGGCAGTGACCAGATCAAACCCACTACATCATACCCTAGACATCCTATGTGAAGCCAAATTGAAGCTCCATAGCACTATGGACTCAAATCCAAATACTGATCTTAATTATCATTACCTACTTTTCACTGCTTCACAGTTATGTCAAAGACATATCTACCTGGTGGTGCCTTACCATGCCAGACTACAGGCAGACAATACTGTTCAATTCCATCTTAAACTAGATGCAGAATTTCAGTCTCAAATACTGCAAGAGGTACCAGGCTGAAAGATTAAGAAATTCCAAATGAAGAGAAAAATACAGAACTAATGCTTTCTGTTGTCTGTGGGAAAATAAAATGTTCTGTAAGCTTAATTCTTTACAAAGCACTGCTTTCAACTGATTTAAGTGTTGCCCATGATCCAGATCACATGGCTTCTTCTTTCCATTGAACTTTGTGAATCTAAAAGGTACAAGGTAAGGACAACCAGTCTAGAGCAAACATCAAGTCTACCCAAGCCATCCAATACATGTTCTTCATTCATTCTAATGCTGACAAGCGACTCATTAACTTCATGGGCTTCAGTATAGGTGAAGCTAATTTTAGCACTAACACCACAGGCAGAGTTCAGGTCCATATTGAGAGGTATTGCTTTCTGGTGTTTGGTGGTGAGGTTTTTTTTGAGTGTGGGGTTTTTTTTTTCCTTTTCTTTTTTGTTATTGTTAGGGTCTTTTTTTTGTTGTTGGTTTTTTTGTTTGTGTTTTTTTTTGGGGGGTTTGTTTGGTTTGTTTTTTTTTTAATTTTGATTTAGCACCATTTTAGTTCAAGTAAAACAGATTATTATTTAAAGCTTCTCATTAAATGGCCAAGACTTGTGTTGACCTAGATCATGCTCAAAACCTTTAAAAATATTATCAATTCCTTTCTTCTTCGATAATTCACTGTCTGTGAAATAAAAAATACCACATTTCAAGATTTTTTGTAATTCCATACCAGACACACATATTAAATTAGTGACAAAGATTCTCATCTGTAAAGAAAATAAAGAAAGAAAAGTCATTTAAGAGGTGTTCAAAACCACAACAATTTTGTGCTTACCAATGCTGATATATGACTGTGTAAACAGCATTCTCTGATACACTGAACCAACCCATAGCTGTGAGATAAATCAGACCATAATTTCAACTTCCAAGCAGTGATAGACTCCTTGCTGTACAGAAATCTGCTTGCGTTCAAAGTCTTATTGTCAAGGAGTATTTTGCAACAAGCTGGTTTCAAAAAACAATACTGGGATTCCATAGGAAATTCACTTGAGATATGAGTGTTTTCTGAAATTCCCTAAAACACACCTTACAACAGAAGTTAACATACAGAGAGAAACATGCAGGAGTGAGAGACTAAGTTATTATTTTTAACTTCTTTTTTCTACCTTTACTGGCAAATAGCACATGTCCAGGGAGGTAATTAAAGACTGGACAAGCACACAGGGATTCTCTGCCAGTACTCTTTGTAGTGTCCAACAATTGACGGTTCAAAAAGATCTTCTAAGCCAGAGATGCTGCCTTTATATTTAGCAACCTTTAATGGATTCATCTTTCAAGTACTGGTTCAGTTACTTTCAAGTCATGTAAACTTCAACATTAATGAGATTTTTTTCTCTTTGTGCATTTTTTTTTTTTTTTTTTTTTTTTTTTTTTTTTTTTTTTTTTTTGCAGAGGGAAGGGATTGTTAAAGAGGAGTGCCAGAGCTCACCTTCATGCCTGTGGAGACCACCTTATTTTGTACGCTTTGAGCCACCACATGCAGATTATGTTCAATAACCTCTAGTTCTGGTATCAGGAGAGACACTGAACAATCACTCCTATTCATCTTCTCCCTCTGCCACTTGTGATTTTAAGGACTTTTATCATTCCCTCTCAACCATCTGCCTTTCAGTCTATTCAGTTATCCTCATAGAGGTATTGCATGCTATTCATCATTCCTGTCACTCTTCTCTAAAATCTTTCCCAGCTTTACTACGTTGGGTTTGAGATGGAAGAACCCAAAACTACACATAGCATTCAAGATGCACATACACCATAGATGCATAAATATATATATTATTTTGGAGGATTAACAATGTTTTATTTTCCTTACTTGCTTGCTAGTAATTCCCAAGATTTTAATTAAAATTTTAGCCTCTATTAATCTGATGTTTTAAAAGATCTATAAAACCTCTAGATCTTACTTTCGAGTAACAGCTATATATTGGTGGCTCACAGTATGTGAAATAACTGTTCTCTCATAGTAGTTACTTCACATTTCTGCACTGAATTTCATCTACCATTTTATCATCCAGCCACTCCATAAAGTAAGGCCTTTTCATAATTTTTCAGTCATATTTACTACTCTGAACAGTCTCTGCAAACTTTGCCATATTTCTATGCAGCCCTTTTCCCAAAAGGTCATGTGAAACACATTCCCAGGCACAGATTGCTGTGGACTTCATCAGTAATTTTTTTTTTTTTTTTTTGCCAGGAGATGTAATTTCTTCCTATTTCCTATCTTTTTATCAGTTATTTAACCATCTTAGAACCCTTTATTCTATCCTACAGCAGCTTGCTTGCTTTAACAGCCTGGGATGAAACCTTGTCAAAAGCCTTTCCTTTCTGAAGGTCATTTCCATATTGCTGCCAGAGTTGTATGTGTAGCTCAGATCCCAGACAGCTGAAAATGATTAAAAATTGACCCTTCCTGCTCTCTTGATTCTACTGTAATGCATTTTCATTCAAATTTGACCTGGTAGTCCCTTCCTTTCCAGTGTTTATCCCCTCTCATCTTCCCCATTGAGTGATACACACATTTAAAAAAATTAAAACAAAACTTTTTTTGGTATTATTTGTTTACAGAGCTTTTCAGCTCATATAAGCTTACAATATTAAAGGAAATAAAACCACATAAAAATTATTCTGAAATCTTTCCTGCATTTATTACACATTAAAAATCAAGTCAAATCCCACACAGTGTTATGCAATTTCCCTGTCACCTTCACACTGTAAGTCATATACATCGCTAGATGATAAAGTTTCAATAGATCTTTATTGCTAATGTGAAGAAAATTTGTAAAGAATTCTCCTGCATACCAAAGGTGTACTGCAGAGGTATATGGGTTTGTTCCAGGGGTGGGTAGGGTGGAGAGGTGGGACAGATATGACACCCAACAAGGCTTTGTGTCTGAACATGAAAAGCTCCACATAGAAAGCAGCAGCCCAACCAAGGATATTGATATTCAGAAAACTGAAGCAATATCAATTTGGAAATGTAGTTTTTCTTACAGTATACAAGTGAATAGTTCATGCCTAATTACAGATTGAAACAATTCAAAATAGCACAAGTTTAAAATCTTAACACAGAAGATCAGACCATCAGAATTTCCAACGAAGCATTCATTCTGGAGCAGACAGGCAACATCATAACACAAATGCAAACAATAATACAGATTATTTAATTGGATTACTTCACTCCTATGAATTCTTCCAAATAAGCTCTTTAAGAAAGCCAGAAATAGAATTCAACTGTCATCTTTTCTGGATGTTTTGGACTATACCAGTCAGTCATACTCTCGAAGCGTGATCTCACTGAAGCAGCTGTGTATACACAACAAATCACATTTGGACATGTTTCGATCCAAGAGTAGGTAAGGACAAACAGAGGTGAGCAGCAGGCTGTTCCTCAACACTAATACCAACAGTTGCCATAGCAACAGAAGGAATCACTGTAAGAGGCTGGTATCGATCTTTCCATCCCACGTTCATTGCCATTTTTTCAGAGTGGTGTCACACAATGCTACCACAACCAACAGCATTGCACGTACCCAGGTTCTGAAGTCAAAGGGAAGTAACGATGGTGAAAAGGCAACAGGGAATAATTAGTGCTGCAGTTAGGCTGGATACACAAAGAGCAAGCAGCAGAATTTCCATCTGAGTGCAAGCTATGCCAGGGGAGGGGGGGTGTCAGTATGTACAGGCTTGTTTCACTGTGCCTTCCATTTACATTTCAAATTTCCTGCACATTCTCCTACACAGTGCAGCCTGTTCTCAGCATTTGTAACAAGACAGTGACCAATGTCTTGGTCACATATTGCAAAAAGGAGGATATAGCAAAGGATATTTTGTGCTTAGTTGCAAGCCTGCTATATCATGTCAGCATACTGCAGATTGGCACAGAGCCAGAAGAATCAGAAAGAAAGTCTAAGTAGACAAATATTAAAGAGATTTTTCAGGGTAACAAAGGCACAGCTTCAGAACCCCTCACAGCACAACTAAATCTATAAATATGGGATAACACATTACATGAGTATATCACAGATTTTGGTAAAGACAAATATTGTTTCCAGTAACAACACATAACTGAGAATTGCATTTAGTTAATAAATCACAAGATGGTACTTTGTTGATACTACCATAAGTCTTAAACAAAAAATAGATTCTCTAAGGTTTCACTTTCACAAAAAGCATTTCTTCTGAAGACATGCAAAAACGACTGTGTTAAGAAAGCCTTTTAAGATCATTCCTAACTGTATTTATGGCCAGAACAGTCAACAGAATGTAGCCCTAGCTAAGAGCAGAACGCTGCTTATACAAGAAATATAAAATATCATTCTTGTAAACAAGTAGATCCCTTCTGCTACATGCACCCTACATTGTCCCAGTCCTGTATGAGCATAATAACATTTCTGTAATTCATTATATTTGCATAAAGCTGATGTAATAAAGGAACAGTATGAAAAGTACCCAGTATCTCCAGAAACTTTATAGTTCACAAAGTGATTAACCCCTTAAAAAAAAAATCATCTATGTAGCACAGCCTTCAGAAAATGCGCCATCGATTCCCCCAGGTAAATACAAAAAACCAAATTAAAAGTGTCTATATTAGTACAGATATTCTTAACAAAATTTTAACATCTATACTTAATAAAAATAGATCCGGAAAAAAACCCTAAACAATACCTACCAGTTGTGTACATCAAGATAACAACTCCATCATAATCCAAACAAATTATAACAGTATGTGATATTTAAGAGCTCTGGGAACCCTGTTAATAACCAGTCTCCCATCATAACTTAAAGAGGCAAATAGCCACGGGTCTGCTGAGGACCATTCAACTGCATATACACTATCTTCATGTTCTTCATAGGTAGCTATTACACTGTCCTGAAGGGGCTCTTTAATCCTAAAATTAAAAAACAAAACAAAACAAACAAACAAAAAATAGTAAGAATTTGTGAACACACTCCATTTTAAAGGCAATATCAAGTGTCACTAACATCTAAATTTGTAAAATCCTATTTAAAGTATAAGAATGAAGTAGTAGGTTCTAGGGAAATGTTTTATACCATATGTTTGCATGGGTTTATGTTTTAGATAGCACAAAAGAGTCAATTCAATGTTAAAGAACCCATTTACAGGGACAAAGTAGTTCTTACTCTCAACTTCAGCGAATTTCCAAGTATCTCAGAAGCTACACTAAGCACCTCTCTCTCACTCTCTAAAGTAAGTTAAACTACATTGTATGATCTAAATGCACTTAAACACACCCTTTTACCAACATCTTTTTTCTTATCATGTTCCACCCCTTCACTGTTGAATGAATTCTTAAAATAATATACAGTCTTAGAGATGTGTAGATAGGTAAGAAGTTGCAGTCCCTAACATCAGTCTCTCCTGTGCTGCCATCCTGGACCCCATTCCCTCGAGAGTAATAGAATGGGGATGGAGGCACCACTCTAAACACTTTGATTTTTATCTTGTATCACTGGGTTTATATCAGCACTGGATTATCATCTACTATTGTATACCTCACCTCTCACTGCAAAACCCTAGCTCCTGGTCACCTACATCACCAAAGACAGACAGACAGACAGATTCCCTTTTGCATTGCAAATACTTAAGAACTGATTCAGGCAATTCTCTGAAGTCCAAACCATCCAAGAGTCATTGATTGTGCTCTGCTGACTGAGCACAGCCCTTCTTCCCTACATTTACAAAGCAAATCCCTCCTCTCAGAACACCACTACTGCACATTATTCTGTAGCTACAGGGTAGGTGACTTTTCAGAGGATGACCTTATAGCTCCTTCAGCCACAGAGAATCATCTCTGTCTGACAGGAATCAGTCAGCTCTTCAGCAGCATCCCTCTACCTCCTAGGAACAGCCTTGTACTACAGCTATAATACTCCCCACAGAAGCAAAGCTGAAGAGCCTTGTGAATGCCATTCAATCATTTAAACAGATGCTACTACTACAGAAATGAGGTGTTGTTATTGCTATCTTTGCCCTTTACTGCTGGTGTCTGAAAGCAGTTCTGCAGTCACAAAGACTATACGGTAACACAGTTGAATTGCTTGCAGGATATCCCTGCTCCACCTAGCCAGCTGAGCCAGCTGTGAATCTAACAGTGCAATTAAAATTCAATCGGATTTAATGAACAAACCAAAAGCAGTCTGAAACTGCAGAATAGCTTCAGATATGTAGTTTCAAGAATTTTTATCATTTAGTTGTGCTACGTTTAAGGTCAGCTAACCAAAAAAGGTCATAGCACAACCAGCATGCACCCCCTGGTTAATTGCAAAGAGCAAGCTTGTTTTGAAAGTCTCCCGAATACCTACTTTGATGCAAACCATCTAACAACAGAGAGCTAAAAAACACACACAGACACTTCATAGCCTGCAATGTGTTTTTCTAAATTCCTGTTAACTGACATGCCCTGTTAAGCAAAAGTTGGTCATGTCCCCAGACAGCAATGTGCTTCACGCGGTGCTCACCCACTTACCCACAACTCCATTATTCTGAAGGTTTCAGATGTCTCTCTAGATAAGCAGGGGAGTAATGCACAGTGCACACAGCTGTCAGGGGACACGACCGACTTTCAGTTAACCAGGAGTCTCAGTTAACCAAAGGTTGGAAAAACAAGGATAAATAAGCTTCTATATTATACTATTTTCTGTATGCTCAGAGTTGTTTCAGTGCTTCATTTAAATAACACAGCTCATCTAATTTAATTTACAGAAGTCATAGGGGAATGAATGTTCAGGATAGAAGCCCATAGATGAACTTCTGTTTGGCATTTCCATTTATAACTACAGTTTTTAACTGTCTTTTGTTTATACACTGAGTTTCTTCTTGGGTATGAAAGTATATTTTGCGTGTTCCCAGCAAAAGAAAGCATGTTATTCCATATCATTCTTCAGGCCACATGAGTTCAGTTTTTGGTGTTTCTTTTTTGTTTTAAATAGTATAGACCTGTGATAGTATTATGTATAGACTACTTGTACAGAAAAATGGCACAGCCTTGAGAGAGTTACTGAGACTGAAAAAATCCTTACAGAAGTGATCACTTGGTATAAAAGAGCTAGATACTATACAAGATAATCAGGATGGAAAAAAAAAATCATCTCAAAACGACTTGTGTCTCAGGAACAATACAGAACATCCAAAAGAAATTGTCTGTGAGCATCCTTTACAACATGATGAATGAAAACAGATTAGTCTTTAAATTATGTAATGGCTAATGAGCCCAGAAGGATTCTGCTAGTGAAATAAAGAGCGGAATTCATTTAATGTATATGAAATACTGTTCTAAAATTTTTTAAAAAAAGCCAAAAAGAGCAAAGTTGATTGTGACCTTATCCAATGCTAAGATATTTCCAAGAAAACACCTTTGATTTCTCTACATTTTGGCTACATGTGTGCTTTTTTTAGTAATTCAAGAATAGGCTGGGGACGCTATTTTTGAATCTGTATGAATCTAGGGTACTTAGAATTGTTCCTTTTCTGAGTCCTACAATTATCTATTTACTCTCAATGAAATTTTACACATCTTTTACACATTTTTGTCTATTAAGAATCAGCTCAGACTCTTCTAACTCCCCAGATAATACATATAATATAGTTAACGTGAGAAGTGAAAGAACTAAATAAATGTCAGTGTCATAACTGTTAAGGTGACAAATACCTTTTAAATATATATATATATATATATATATATATAAACAGAGTCTACAAAAATATTATTTTCATCACAGCACATACTAGTGGAACACATAAAAATCAACTTGTAATTATCTTATGGTGCTTTTGTGTATTTAGATATTTTAATTATCCTTCTGTTTTTATCAGGTACTACAATTTTATTTCTCTTTAATATACAGTAGGCCATGTCATAGCACTAATGAGTGTGCTTTTTGTAATATTCTATTCATAAAGTAGCAATGTTTAAAAGATTACTGCTATACTTTTATGTGCATTATTCTTACCTCAGAAACTTTCCATTTCATAGTTACCAACTCCTGATGAAAACAGTCAGGTAATTATCTTGCTTAGGTTAAATGCGTAACACTGAACACAGAGGACTGGATACTAGGATAGTCAGGTATCTGTGGCAGGCTTTGGAACAGGGAGGTGAGTTCAGGAACTGCAATTTCTTCCCAGTTTGAGAAGATCAGGAACAGGAAGAGCAGCTGTAGAGAGTTGGATATGAAGTAACCTTTCTTCTATGCTACTTTAATATGTCTAATTGAGGTTGTTACCAAAACAGATATATTTGTTTTTACATAAAAGCCTCAAGCTATGGGTATAAAAATAGTTATGTATATATAGCATGCCTATACGTGTACAAAACAGCTATGTACAGCATGCATAGCTACGCTATAGCTGGTTCAGTGTACCACAGATGTAGGTGCTTGGCCTATTGATCCCTTGATAGAACAGTCTGTGCAGACTGTATTTGAAAAGTATACTTGGTAGTCACTTGTTATGCCTGGCAAGCTCAGTAAACGATTTTCTTCCTTGCCCTACATCTTCCTGCCCCTTAAAAAGCTTCTCTAGTTTCTTGTTTTCCCATACTATTCTAAAGATTTTATTCTGACTAGACTAAAATTCCTTTTCTTGTCTTATGTATATTCTTCTATTGCACTGACTGACAGGGCATTATACTCTTATGCCACTGAGAATTCATAGTATGAAATGTGCAATCTCTACCTCCACCATGCATAAATTTCAGACCTGTGCCCACAGAGAGCCGAAACTGGACTGCATTCTCTTTGTAATAGTATTCAAATAGCACGACCCTGACAAGCTCCTATGAAAGAAGAGGAGCTTTTATTTTACTAGATAACTTTGAGGTTAATTGTGCTACAGATTTGAGAAAGAAGCCTGTTCAGCCTTGGATAATTATTTTCATGTAGAGAGCTGTTATTTCCAATTACTTCTCATGCTAACAACCACTTAAGTTTGCAGTGCTTGCAATTCTGTTTTGTCACCACAGTGTACAATAAAATATGGTTTTCTGTCAGCAAAAATCATTAATTTCTTATCACCATCAAAATTAAACCCTCTTTCATCTAAAAATCACTATGAAATAGAAGTGAATCAATAGAGCAGCAACATGTACTACAGCATCCAAAAATGAATCCTGAAGAAAATGGCACTGGATTCTGGAATAAACCTTGTGGACACCCTTTCCCTTTAACTTTAAGAAAAAATTCTTTCTAGTAAGATTAGACAACACACTACTTGCTTCTTCACTCTCCTAAGAAAAACTGAATTCAAGTATGTTTATACTTGATTACAATTTTTATAGATAATAATTGGCCATTCAGACTATTCCAAGAATTATAATTTTTTTAACTCAAAAAAGAGCTTTCTGAACTGTTTCTACAGGAAAACATACAGGAAAAGCATATTTTTATATAACAGGTTTCATAGATGTCCTAATATGCAAAATAAATTAAAGAAGGTATAGCTACTCAAGAGGGTTAAAGAAAGAAATAGTACAGAAAAACATTGAGCTTTTAAAGCAAAATAGTCCAGAAACTGAAAAGTGCTGTTGCACTAAATTTGGCCCAGGTTCTTACACATCCAATGGAGTAAAGTCTTGAATCCTGGCATTCCCCAAAACAGAAACCACTTAAGCTGTTTTAATTAATTGAGTCTCTTGGTTGATTCCATACCATAATCCTATGACTTCTAGATTTTTCCAAGACATAAATGCCACAAGCAAAATGGCATAAAAATTAACACTATTGACAGCTGTGTGAAAATATCCTGAAAGCCTGCCTCAGCATGTTTGGCAAATCCTTTTCAAAACATCAATGCTGACAAATATCTCTCCTGAAGTCACAGATGCATATACAAAGGTGTTATGTTAGATCACACAGTTCATATGTATTATCATGAAACCACATGATTTATTATTCAAAAAGCTCCAAACTACATTACTATCACAAAAAGTAGAAACCACCAACTCCTTTAGATGGAACTTTGACTGCAGTTTCTTTCTATGGAGGTCAGCCACCATTTTTACTCTGGTCCATTCTGATTGCTGAAGATGATTCTAGTTTTAATTAAGAATAATTTTAATTCTAATTAAGATTTTAATGAAAAAAATATCATTAAAAACTTTACAATCTCAAGTGAGATACTCTGTACTAGAACGACTTATCCTTTACACCTCTCAGCTTTAAATATATAATGGTGAGAAGCACTTGCGTTAGATCTTGTTCTGTTTGTATCAAAGGATATTGTGGCTAACAACTATGGTGAAAATGATGGAAACATAAGCCTTCAGGAAAAACCTCTAAACCTGCATTTCCTAATATGAAATTTCTGGTAAAATCTTCAAAAGATAACAAAGGTAAGGATCATCTTAGAACATATTGTCAAAAACTGTAGCATAAGGGAGAAGGCAGCATACTGACCTTAGTAATCAATTCTGCTAGTGAAACAGCAGACATCTTAAGCTCCTAAACCCCAAAGAAAGCTAAGGGAGCTGGTAGCTCCTGCTGCAGAATTAAAGTTTAAGGATGGCTTCCTTGCTGGGACTGATGTATAAGCTCAAAATGTTATTGACCATATAAATCTTTTCATTGTTACGGATCCAGAATAGGCTTTTTCTATTAAAGATCAAGTCCTCCATTATCAGTTGAGCCTTGTCACTAAGTTCTGTCCATGAAAGACTGAAGAATGAAAACACTGTTGTAGATGCAGAATGTACTTTGCTGCTGGTGCTCCTAAGACAGCAAATGGCATTCTCAGGCTGCATATTTCCAGTATACCAAACAGGAACCTAAATAGTTCAAAATTCAAACCTAGAAGGCAAATAAATATGTTGCAATAACTGAAGAAAAGGAATGTTGAGTGGTGAGTAAAGATGGCCACACTAAACTGCAAGAACCTAGTAGCTTTTTTTTATTGTTAGAAGAGCAATGTAAAATTGAAATTACTATCAGACTAGTTTAATACAACAATATATAGAATTACTTACTAGCATCAGGAGTTTGAATGACCATGGACTGAAGACAGGATAAGGATAAGACAGTCACTATCTCCCTTTAGAGGAAGACAATTCCAGAACTTTGCTAATGTTTTACAGGCATTGACAGATATCTTCAGGAGATTTAGAATTCAGGCAAGTTCAATGTTGCAGGGATAAAGCAACAGTAGAGTGCAAAACCATTAAAGAAAGAGGTCAAGGAGAAGCCTGACTTAACTGATTGCACTCATAGATGTGGAATGATCCCACGTTTTAAATGTTCAGATGTGGGCATTGAAAAGCACTCCCTATGTTCTTATCCAGGCATATTAGCTTTGCTTTGGGAATGAAACCTAAATGCACCCTAGGTACTCACACTCATCGGTTCTATTTTCATTTATTTTGTACACTTTTTTCTACAACTGATCAAGGTGCTATAAATTAAGCTAGTACAGCATTTCATTCTCCATTTTTCAGATGATTTTTTTTCCCCCATATTTGAACTCTGCATTAAATAATTGAGGGTGAGGACTTGACCAGAACACAACATAGCTGTCCTCTGGCCACATACCTATAGCTCTTCTATGTGGACAGCTTGATCCTCTTTTTTGCCTACCTACTTTCAACAAAGGCTTTGGGCTTCCCAAAGAGAAAGCACTAAAGCCTTTCCCTATTCAGCGCAAGAAAACAAACATGGTTGGCATATTTCTTCTAGACACATTTGCACAGCTAACATGTTTTGGAGCAAAGACACAGTTAATGAGAACAGAAAAACTCAAGAATATGCCTGATGACAAAAGAAAATCCTACATGGAAGAATCAAGGTCTCCAAAGATGATTCAGAAAGCACTAAATGTCCCTGGTAAATGGTAAATCGTCAGGAGCTATGAGGATATACAGGGGATGTACATCTCCTTTTCCTGTTTTTATAAGTTTTCCTCCTGGCTACTATGAGACACATGATACAGGCTAGGGAGACCTTTGATAGAGGGAGGTTGCCCGCTCTTACATTTCTATAATTGATAAGAGAAACAACAGCAGCAGCAGTTAAAAAGTAGAGAGAAGGCAGCGAACTAGTTGCTCTGATCTGAATCAGCAGTTAAGAGGAAATGAAGGTAACTTTATTGCAACAAGAGACAGATGTTCATGCAATAGTCCTAGTTATATTGCTTATGAAAGCATGTTCTGGTCTCCAAGATGGGAACATATAAAGTCCCAAGATGTCAATGCATACATGGACAAACTGAAAGGAGAACACACTCCATTAGGAAGAATGGAATATAGCAACTTTTAGTTTGTCTATTCATTATACAGTGAACTTGAATTCTTTTCCTTAGAAAAAAGTTATCTCCAAATAATTATTTCTGAGTTGTGAACTTTAAAACGTAGGCAGTTGCTGCAGCAAATCTGGCAAGAATAAATGAGTGGGTAGACTCATGCATAGTTCTGCATGGTTGAACCAGGAAGGGGTAAACTGACATACTACTTGCTTTTGTCTCCAGGCAAAAATACAACAAAAATTAGGAAATTTACTCTCAAATATATTAGAAATTAACCTGAGTCTTAAAGGTCTCAGGAAGGAGTCTTAATTGTGTGGAATAGTATTTGAATTCAAAGTTTTAATTTTTTTTTTTTTTTAAAAAACAACAAAGTCTTGAAGATACAACTGGCACATACTCTTCATTTTTATATTTAATACAAGGAGTATTTTTACAAGTTACTGTATTCAGGAAATGAAAAAATAGGTAGTCCATGAGGAAAAAGCCTTTTCCCTTCTTTCCCCTTGATATTTCAACCTTCTTTTGAGAGAGATTTGGTCACTCAGTCTGATGGTGACCGGCTAGAGACACTAGTTGTACAGACACATGCTCTTTCTGGTGTATTTCAAGATACACCTGAAAAAGATATTCTTTTTTTCAACATTTGTGTGCTGTTTAAGAGCAAATCAGATTTCCTCCAAAATGGGATAAAAATGAACCTCATTTTTATCATTAGACTAGTAACATTTCCTAAAAGTTAAAACATATACATAAAAAACATAAAAGCATATTTTCAAATTCTGACTTAACCCAGATTATTTTATATGTTTGACTTGATCCAGAGCTCCCTTAAAGTGAAACTTTTCACCAATCCAGTGGACTTTAGAACTGGTCCTCAGCATCACCAACCCCTGCGAACACCACAACCCCCAGTGAACTGTGACTGTGCCAATCAGATTTAAAGAGTGTGTTCCACCTAAGACTCTGAGTAAAGAAGAATGAAGTGGGAATTAGAACTACTTACCTGAAAGGCCTGTATACAAAAATCCTAGTCAGCAAAAAAATAGCATGTAAACCATTACAATGAAAAGACTAATTATAAGCATCTGCATAAAACTCAGGAAACTTCATACTTCTCTTCTTGATGCTGGTCCTCTTGGTCACTGAGTTCATCATCATCTACCATATGCCCAAATGGTTCAGAAGAAATTGATACCATATTAGACAGGATAACTCTGCTATCACTGCTTCCTGTAAGGATCAGCTGATCATGAGAATGATTGTATCTGACATTCCAGACCCTAAAAAAGTTAAAGCAGAAAGAACAAGAGACTATTCTTGGTAGGTAGTGCATCAATGGTAATTTTTTTTTAAGAGGAGCACTAAAATTGATCTTTTAAACATTGTAAGTATACATAGAAGTAACAGGCCTCATTTCAAAGACTGTTTTTTGCCATCTTCATTTGGCTTTTAATCTTTCATATAATCTATCTTCTATGAGGTATGTTTAAAATTCTAAAATAAGTTTAAAAAAAAAAGAAGTAACAAAACATACCATTCAATGATATCATTCCTTGAGGGTACACACCAATTCATTGTTATGTAAGTCAGATAAATATTTAAGTTCTAAACATAAAAATTTCCCCAAAGCAAAATATGGATTAGAATTAGCCTGTTAAACAAAAATCTCATAGCATTCTTACAGTGCAGTTTAGGAGATCCTCAAACAAAAGTAGGATTATGTTTCTCTTTAAATTTTACATATCAAGTTAATACAAATGTCTTAGGGTTCTTGTTTTATTCTTTTCCTTTGAATATTTTGGGGGAAAAAAAGTATAAATTCTGCTTTTGTTAATTCGCATCTTCATTCCCCTCAAAGGAGCTTCAGGGTCCAGATTTATTTTTCAATAATTACTCCAACCCAAATTTTATAAAATATAAACTGCTCATCTTTTCTTAAGTATATGTCATACAAGAGTCTCTCCTTACTCCAGCCATGGGCCAGAGCAGTAGATATAGGCTCTAAATGTTCTCTCAGAGAATAAAATTACTCACTTGCATATTCTGACTTAAGGGCTGTGAAGAGCATGAAAAAAGTGGGGCTGAATTTTTCAATGTTTCAACCACTGGACAACAGAACAATGGATGGCAGCTGCTCACTTGATCAGGTGCATCAGATCAGGCTCCATTTGGGAAGGCACACCTGTGTCCTAGCTGCCCCTATCAGCCAAGTTCTGTGCTGTGCTTCTCAAAGGTGTATCCCAAATCCCAACAATGTTAACAACACTTTCTTGCCAATTAGACTAACATCATCTTAACTCACAATTACGCAAGGAAAACTGACATGTTGAAACTTCTCCTCTGTGCAAAAAAATGATTATTCACAATAGCACATAGTTAGTTTGCATTGTTCCTAAATGGTAAAATAATTAGCTGAATAAATTACATAAGCCATCCACCCACAAAACAGCATACAGATAATTTGTTCTACCAGTGGGAATGCTCCTCCAGTGTCTTCACTGGTTCAGTGACATTTCTTGTGTCCCAGAATTTCACCTTGCAGTCATCTCCACAGCTAGCCAGGTAGTACTGTTTATTGGGATTAAAGTCCAGGTCTCGTACCAGCTGTCCATGTGCATTTTCTATGCAATATATCTGTCTGTAAAACACATTAAAAAAATTAAATGGTCTATAAAAACCTAACTGCATTCCACTGAGAGGAACCTGTTTCCCTGGAAACTTGCATAATCCCCTTAACATCCACAGACCTAGAGTTCCCACTGCTAGCGCATGGTTTAGGGAAATCCCAGCTGTTAACAACAGTGACTTGTATAGATATCTCAGCTTGCTCTGAAGCTCTGCTCTTTCCATGTTTGCATTAGGATCATCTGGAGTCAAAAGGAAACAGTAGTTGCAGATGATTCTAGCACAGCTGTGTAACAACTGTTATAAAATGTTTGCTACTAAACCACAATATTTTCAGATAAGAGCTTCTTTGCTCCTAAGTAGTTATACTAATTCTCTATTTATGATATCTACTCTTCCCTATATGAAAAGATGAGATGCAAGAGATATGAACAACAGCTTTTTATTACTGCTCCATAGTGAACTTACCTTCTTTACCTCTGGCACTTATCACTAATTTACCTGTGGCCCTTAAACAACTCAGCCATGTGCATACTCATCCATCTGGACCACTTGAGAAAACATTTGTAGCACTGCAAACAACCCAGAAGCTCTATTCAAGCATCATGTTCCATTAGATTGTTTCCCTATCTCACCTCTTAAACTTGTTTTTTTTTTTGTTTTGTTTTTTTTTTCCTCCGCAATTGCATTAGCAGTTTTCTCAAAGCCATCATCTACCACCTAAAGTTCTGCTTAGACTTGACAGTCTCCTACAGTCTTCCCTATAACTAGTCAACACTTTGTGAGCTTTTTCCTTTCTTTAAAATAAAAATGTTTCTCTTCAGAAAACATACTGACTAAAATTTCGTATTTCTTGTGAAAATTTCAAATTCTTATGGTCTTCTGTCAAAATGAAACAATCTCTTGCTGTTAATACCTACAAAGCAAAATAGCTCCACAAGGAGAGATTCAAAGTGTACCAGGCTTCTACTAAGCCCTATCCTGACAGCTATGGCAGTCATGAGTGAAGTTACTTCACTATGCATCACGAACACTCTTCTCTGAGTTTAAAAGGTTAAGGATATGCCTTTCTACCAGACATTCTGGGAATCAAATTCAAACTTCCTCTTAATTTCTTAAAATGTGTCTATGGGAAATACTTTGAGTCACAAGCACACTTGTAGCAGTAAAACACTTCTTTAATGTACCTTTTTTTTTTCTTACATTGCTCATAGTGTGTAAGGGCTTAATAAGAAATATCAAAATCCACTGTGTATTCAGCACTGCTCACCACGATAGCCTTTGTTCCAACTTAACTGTTATTCTGACCATTTGATCCCTTTCTTTCCCAATATGAATATTTTTTTCTTCACCTATCATCCTACCTACAGCAATAATACATGCACTGAATTTCCCACTTACACATCCTAAGAATTAATGCCAGATCACATATACATTTTCTCCAGCTATTGGCTCCACCTTCTCATATTATTCTTTGTCCACATTTTTTGGAATTTATTCTTGGGGTCTGAATTTTCCTTAAAATTCTCTCTCTAAATCCATTCATCCTAGTGTCTGTCTTTCCTGCTTCACAAGCTCTTCTCTGAATAAGACTGCTTCTTAGTCTACTCTAGGAGTCTTCTTGACAATCTTTCTTTCCTCTCCTTCTTTGCTATCTCCAAAATTATGTACTCCATCTATATCACAGCTATCATAACCACACTCTGCAGAAGTAGCTATTATGGCTACTTCTACAGTATCTCTCCCCTCTTTTCCGGTATAGCAGTTTTCTGGCCTTGATTCCTCCCTCCCCCCTCATTTTTTGCATCTTATACTACCACAGTTTATATTGCCCTGATTTTAAGCTCCTACTTCTAGCCTAACTAATCATTATCAAATATTCATATAATTATAGACATATTACAGTGTAATTGCAGGTGAGACTTATTCTTGCACATACTTTTCAAGTATATTGTGAACAGCTCTTTGGCATAGCCTAGTACTTAAACTGGTTTAAGGAGTATCTAACCTGAGCTTCGCTTAAAGTAATCAGAATTGTGGGGTTTGTTTGTGTTAAACGAGCTACCCTTTCATTGAGGGTCTTGTTAAAATCTGGACTATCTACCTTCACAGAAGTTACTCAGAGGACTCATTTAGTGCAAGATAAAGATGCTTTTTCTGATGAGACAGATTGTGAAGCACACCTCACAATATTTAACATTTTCTCTTTGAAACACAGGCTTTAATCTTCAGGTTTGCATGCTACATGTTAAAAATAGGATATTACAATATATCACCAAAAAAGCAAATTTAATAAAACCCTTCTCCTTTGACCTCTCCTTCTGCTCTTGTACATGTCATTTAAAAGAGTCTTTATAAACCAAAATATAAAGTTAGATTTTTATGTGTCATTTCATAAGGCAAAGACCAGGACTTTCAAACCTGATGACAAACACACAGTAAGTGACTTTTAATTATTGTATTTGTATTTTTACCTTTCCTTTCCTTAATTAAATAAACCTTTTTGGTAAAAACACACAAGGCTGGCAAATACAGGGATTTATTGCTACACCTCTTAGTTGGCAGGAACCACAGAAGTAAATTTAAAGTCATCCCCCTTTAAGGCAACAAAAGTTATTACAAGACATCAGTCTTCTCGGTTTAGTGATAAATTACTATGTGCTAAAGGGATAAAGTGTATTTTAAAAAAGCTTGCACAGGCTTTAGTAGTCATGGCAACAAATGTGCACAACATCACTGCTTTGCTTATCAAAATCATAACTGAGCAGGGCAGAAAACACCTTATTAGGTATATTCAAAGCTTTTATTTGGTTATGATTTTGATAGATTCAGTGGTTTCTTAAACTAGCACACTACAATCTTTAATGTAGTATAGAACACCATTTGTTAAAATCAAAAAAGTAAAGAGTGAACCTGTGAACTGCCTTCAAAGATTAAAGTCACCTTTAAATAGTATGCTATGAAGAAAGTTCATCACATGGTCAGGACTGTTATTAAATCATTTTCAGGTTGAATTACAGAACAGCTTCATTAAGGTAATCCCTATGTATTGAACAAGTCATCCTGAGAGTGATACATAATTTGATAAAACTTGGTATACAAGTTAGAATTGAAGCTGAGGGGGAAAACCAGAGGAAACCCTTTCCTAAATCATAAATATATCAGCTATGCAAGCACAACTATTCCTTTTATAAATTATAGGTTTGCCACGCTCATTATCTAAAAAAATGAAATGTTAGGAGCAATTAAAAAAAAAAATTCTATCTCCAAAGGAGAATGTCTTTTCTAGAGAACGCAAGTGCAATTTCTCATTACCTCATGCTTCGTGTATCCCATCCTCGAACAGTGGTATCATTGGCTGTTGCAATCTGTGTACAATTGTGGTGTGGACTCCATCTTCCAGAAGTAAATTTTAATTGTCCTTTCCCTTCCAAGGCTGCAGAACTAGAGAGCTAAAACAACGAAACAAAGCTGGCAATGTTTCCAAATGTAACACTAAAATGAAATTAGTTCCACTGAAGACAAAAACTGCTCAATAGCCTATTGCTCCAAGCGCAGACTACCAAATCCTAGGATAAAAAAGTAAAAAGAGAAAAAAAATTAAAAGCTAGAGCTAATTTTCTCTCTCGGAGTAATTTTTACAAAGGCTTATGCAGTGTCTTATGTCTTCAGAAATATAAGAAGTAATGCACTACTGTATAAACTAAAAAAAAAAAAAAACCATCTTTAGGTCATTTGTTGAAGCAGTAGATAGACAATATGGGCACATTGCAGAAATTTGTAGCTGCCTAAGATATATACACACACATTTAGCTTTGTTAACAGTCTTATGAGACTTTTTCAATGTCAAAATGCCAAATTTTATCTGTAGGAACAGAATTATGGTGTCAAAGACCCTTGCACAAATGTATAGCAGCTTTTAAAAATTAAAAAAAAATAAAAATAAAAAATATCAAGGCCCAGGTGCCCATGCGCATTGAAATAACAGTAGATACTAGATCACAAATCTACTATTTGTGAGAATGAAAGGTTTCAGTTCCAAAACCAGGCTCACATCTCATTAAGCAGGCAGCTCTGCATCTCCACAGCTAACGAAAAGAAGGTCCAAAGTAATCAACTTTCTCTTTGAAGTTGATTAGCAAGTTATCCCCCAATTCCATGTGCACATGAGGGGAAATGAAGCTGCAGACACTGCAAATTACTTTTATTTCTAATCACTTTTTGAAACTGTTTAATATCTACGGGAGTGGAAGAAAACCAAAGTACTTGCACCTAATCAGATATTAAATTTATACAAATTTCGAGCAGTTAGGCAGACAGCATGACTTTGGTCATCTTTCATACAGCGTCCATATTTCAAAACGTTTTGTTATGAGGTATTTCATGAAAGCTGTGCTGGATCTTGTTGGATCCTAATACAACATAGATATTCTATTAAATACTAGATTTCTCAGCAGAAATATTACACTTTGATGGATGAAAAAGGCTAAAACATACAAAGTGCTTAAATAAACTTTAACTGACATCAACAGAAAAATATTCTGTCAGTACAAAACTGCTTAAACCTATTTGTATATTGTGCCAATGTCCATTTATGTATTTTGTTAACTTTTTACTACTATAGCTCCACCAAGAATATCATCTCTCTTTAGCATTATCATTAAAACTCTAGAAATTACAACTCTTCTATCATTGAACTCTACCTAATGCTACCAAAAATGTGTTGTCCTTCAAAAAATTTTTTTTTCTTTTTTTTTTTTTTTTAAGGATGTGTCATTCCCAGCATGCAAGATCATATACTGCTCATGTGTTAATGAACAATGTAATAACACCAGGGTCAAACCTACTCCTCTAGCACCATTCCTCCTCCACAGTAAATACTGTCTGAAAGCCTTTCTCCAACTTGCACGTTACTAGTCGAAATAGAAGACACTGCACAGGACACTGGACAAAGGATAATAAAATGTATTGTTGATTTTTTTGACAAATACTAGATTCCAGGCACAAGACAATATGCATGGTTTGTGTGGGTCATTTAGAATGTTAAATTAAGTTTCTTTAGTAAGCAGTCTTGTCCATACAAGAATAGACTTGGGGGGAAAGGAAGGAAGCAAATGTTAACACTGACAGTAAGATAGTACCAACAAAAAGAGTATCTCCTATCAGATGTTTCCAAAATCTGTTCTTGAGATGGAAAGCATCACAGATTCAAAATATGACCTAGGGAAGAGGGTCTTTGTCAGCAGTAGACAATACATTCTCCAGCATTCCAGACATAATTTTTAAGTCTTCCCATTTCAATTTTTATAATATAAACTATTATAAAAAGATTAAAAGTTTTCTTCTTTTCAGTCAAAAGTTTATGGCTGAGGCCAGCAGACTCATACCGTGCTATTCCTTAACAGCCTATGAAACAAATCACACAAGTTAGATGGGCCAACTCATCCTAACCTTCCCAAGCAATTCTTAAGTACTTGCAAGAATTAAATTACATTTTTCTTTGGATGGATGTCCAACTACATATACTGCCAAGTTCTCAATCAACTCTATGTTCTTTTACATGTTTTCTATGAACCTGAATGTAACTGCATGGATTTGAAGGACAACTAAGAGATAAGGGATGGAAATTTTCATACCTAAGAAGGAATCCTTCTGTAACAGGAGGAAGTCTGCAAGTTTCCTTAATGGAAATCCAAGAAATAAACTTAAAGGAAGCAAAGTTGGTATTTCGGAATCGCAAATGCAGGTTCAAAAAAACCCCCTTAGCTTTAATTTTAATTCACACCTAAATATATGGAGAGGTAAGCAAGTTTTCTTTTTATCTTGAACTCTTTCCTCCACTTCTTTAAAGGCAGAAAAGTTGGCTACAAAAGGAAAGGAAAACATGACAAAGGTGTATTTTAGACATTGTTCTCGCCTGAAGATTTGGATCTGTGCTGCCCAGAAGATGCAGGTCTGAGGGCCTCACTGGATACTGAAGGAAAACGATTTATGGTATTATTTTACATACACAAAATGGGACTTACATTAAGGAAAAAAGAAAGGAACAGAGTAAGACTGAATGCCTACTTTTAGACAAGAAAATTAGGAATTGCTCTTGCAATGTGCAAGGATCACACATTGACTTCAGAAAAAAAATCTGGAGGAAATGTTGAACAGTGTAAAATGGTTATCAGAATATGGATAGATTTAACTCTGTTCCTAAGTGCTTAAGTGGAGCAATGAAAATATCAATTACTCCAACTAATTTTCATCAAAACATTGGTAAGGAATGAGCTAGCTCTTTTTCTCTTTCAAAATTTGATCTCACAAGGGCTGGCTTGGAAAGAGGAAAGGATAGGCAGTATTCTTCAAAAAAACCCAAAAGCCAATATATATTAAACTCTAAAGGGAGCAAAAATTATGTAGAAAAACCACAAGCAGCATGGAGACAGTGGACCAGTTGTTCATGCTCTCTTCCAAGAAAAGATCTATGGGCCATTGAAGGAAGCATGTACAGGTCAGATTCAACAGGAAACACAAGAAAATGGTTCTTTACGCAATGACAAAAGACACATGGATACATAAAACTTACTTATATCCAAGAGCAGAATAGGAAAGTACTTGGAAGAAAGATATCTTAAGGGCTACACTAAGTACACAAACCCAAGCAGACTATTTTAAGATTGACATTAAGAAGGCATGAGTGCTTTTCTGGTTTGTTATTGACAGAAACAGTAATGTTGATGGGGATTTTAAATTCATTGAGTTCAATTCCTCCCATTGCAGGCCACCATGTCATATAGCCCTTTCATAACTGTTCTTGTCTCCTGAACCATCTTACAACTATTTGCCTTTTCAAATAGCTGTATCATACTAGCAGCTCAGGGCTATTCTCAGAATAGCTAAGTAACAGACGCCAGTCATTTTTAAATGCTGAGTTTTTATGTGACAGCAAGAAAATATTTTCATTCCTTAAACACAAGTTTTCCGCTTTATACTACAAAAATTAAACTAAACATCAAGTTCATTCCCTGAAATATATTGTTATTCCTATATACTGATAATTCATCACAAGTTCTGCCAGCAATAATTTTCATTATTTCACTCCTACTTCTATTCCATCGTTAAGGAGACCATTAAATAAAATTGATTCCAACTCTTTAAGAGCTGGTTTCTATCCTCTTTTTGATCCAGTAATTTCCCTTTTATTTTTCTTCTGACAGTTTTTTACCCTCCTATAATTAATCTACGCTTATGCTAGCTGCAGTAATTATGGGGCTCTCTAAAAAAATTCTCCATTGAACTCCACAAGGTATTTCCTGCCTTGAGAAACAGCAGCAACCTTGCCAAGAATGCATCTCATGCTTATTCCTAACATGTATTAGGATACATCACTTTTATCCAGATAACCTGTGAAATCCTCCCCACAATATACTCTGCCTTGCCTGGAATGCCACTGCCAGATGCTATCTGTTGTTCTGAATGAAGACCACCTATATCCTAATGCTGCAAAAGAATCCAGAAGGGACAAGAAATCCAGAAGGAATCTAAGTAGTAACTTGTATTAAAATTACCAAAACCAAACCTCTACTCATCCCTTCATGAAAACATATGAAAACCAGTAAAATATCTAGATTTTAATATCTCAATTTAATTTTGTTGCACTTATCTGCCATGCTAAACATATTGCATTTTCCCAAGGAAGAATTCTAGTGATTTGGCAACATCTGACCTTAAGTGTATACACAGAAATATTAACTGTCATCTTCTCAGCAGACTCAACCCACACCTTGTGGATTGGTTGGACTTCTCTTGGGTCCAGCTAATGATTATAAATGGCAAAGAATAGCTAATTTAATTGCAAAAGGTAATGATGCAGTGAACATAAGATTAGTTTCACCCCAGAAGGTAATGTCCTCAAAACAAAAATAAAGAGAGTGATCAAAAGGAAAGGAGAATCCTATCTTAATGCAAATACAGGCAAATATTCCTGTTTTAAATGCTGTAATGAGGAAACAAGTTAGCAAAAAAGCATTGAAAGGAAATAAAAATCCAACAATAAAAACAAAACCAAAAAACGCCCCAAACAAATCCACTGAACTGTATAGTAAATTATGAAAATAATATATTTTTTATAGCAAACTGATCAAATAATTCAGACAACAAACACACCAATGATTCTGTTACAAAGAAGCTCTGAACATACTGAAACCCTAAAATACTAATTCTAAGGAAACAATGAGACTTGTACACCACAGGCAGATATAGGAGATGCACCAAATAAGACTCAGAAGGTTTGATCAGTGTAGAAAAGCAGAAATTTTGTCCTATGCAAAATTTTACAGGCATATTTTCAGTTTTTCACCTATATTATACCTGAATTTTAAACAAACTTGTTCATAAACGTGAAAAGTCCATAAAGAGTAGCATTTGGTTTACCTCTTACCATTAAAATGAACATTGCCTATAAAATATATCTATCCTTAAAAGGAAGCAATTGACATGTTCTAGAACAGGAAGACCAGTTCTGCACCAATGTAAAGAATACCTCCTTATGTCTATAACTTGGTACAGATACAATGGACCAGATCTTACTTTTAATTAACAATGATGATATTAATCAACTTGAGCACCATCATGTTTTTCACAAAATAGGGAAAAAAATCCAAAACACTGACATTTTTATTATCTTAATCCTAAGCTCTCGATTTATTCAGTTCTAATAATACATATACGCACAGAGGTACATTGTTATTTCACTTACAAGTCTATAGCAACACTTATACTTTGTAAAGACACTCTCCTCTCAGCAATCCCTACAGAAAACATAAGTTTACTGGTGCTGGAGAAAACAGTAAGCAGAGGTAGCTTGGTGTGCAGCTGCAGTGCCAGCTGCACATTGAGCTCTGGGTGGCAGGAAATGATGGGAGTCTGAGGCAGGAGGCTGGGAATAGGCACTGACCCTCTGCACAACGAAGGGCAGATGGACCTGTGTTGCCTGGCATGTGATTGGACACTCACAGACACAGCAGGAGCTCCCAGACTTCCACGGCATAAACAGGATGAGGGTACAAAAGCCCAGAGTTTCCTTTGTTCAAGGTCCCTCCTCAGCACCAGCTCCAGCTCTTATTCTGTTGTTGCATCCTGATTAAGTTACTAAAGGGAATCAGAGGTCTGAGCCTCTAAATCTGGGAAACCTGGGGTCGAGCTAGTAGGGAAACCTCATTTGACTGTGTGAGTGTGGGATGTGCAGGGAGTCAAGCAGGACCAGTCAGCTCAGCAGAGCCGCCCACTTGGGGAAGGGGCTTCGGTCCCAGCAGCGAAAGTCTGGCGGTGGGAGTGTGACTGTGGGGGCAACTCCTGGACAGTCAGACAAGGAAGTTTCCTCAGCGTAAGCTACTTAGTCACTGTTTGCTTGAACCAAACAGCACATTAGATGATAAGACGTCACATGGCAATGAGTTCCCAAAAATTGACAACTTTTCATGTTAGTGAACAATAAGCACAATGTTTCTTGTCATTTACATAATCTCTCTGTGTATCTTAATATAAAGCAAATGTGGTTTTCCTAATTTGTTTTAATATGCCTATTTTTTAAATGTGGCAAGACCTGATTTTTTTTGCTGTAGGTGTTTTGTATCAGTTTTCTAGGCCCAAAAAAGCTCTTTTTACTACTATCCAAGAAAGTCTTTTTATATTCTGATCAAAAAGCATTAAAATATAAATCACATGCTTTTCAGAGTTATGATATATTATGCATTCAACAATCCCTTATAAACAGGATACTCACAGAAAGAAATCATTATTTCACCAACAGCTCATTGGTTACAAACACATCCTGTGCATGGTGATAACCAAACAGAAAATACATTTACTGCTTACCCCTACCAATATTACCTGTTTTCTAACCAACCTGTTCTCACAGATTTCCCTTACATTCTAAATACTATAGCAGAGAAGGAGCAGGTAGAGTGTGAACTTTTGGAAATGAGTTTTAATTATTTTTTCTTTTAAAGAGAAAACCATCTCTATAATGAAACCTGGCTTATTTTTCTTCATTGCTCCCTGTATCTATCAGTCCTACATACTTTTTTTGCAAATATAAAATGGCTACAGAATAACAGTTAATGTTTTTCAGGCTTACATGGATTTTAACAAGGATTTAATCTCCCAGGAAGGAGGTGATCTTCCAAGTTTTCAAAAATACTCTGAAGTTGATTCTAGTCCTGAAAATGATCCTATGATACTGGACTGCAGCTTGTCTTCATTTTAATTACTACAAAGTCCAGAAAGGCATTTTAAAGAGATGCTCAGAGCTTTCCTCAGTCTCATTCAGCTGGATTCCAGTTTGGAGCCCACAGACATGTTTGAGACAAATTTGCTGCAGACAAAAATTCAACAGAATTGCAACAGTCCCAGTCATCTCAGAAGAGATTTACTTGGCTTAAGATTTTGATGAGTGGAGATATGTCTGAGAGTCAAGTTTCCATGGACTTTCACTTTCAAACTTCACTTTAAAAGCACTATATACTGACTTAGTATTGAAGCAAATATCATCTAACAGCAACTCAAAACTGCTGGAGCAGAAGACTGATTTGAATAAACAATTATTTTCAGGTAAAAAATTTTAGTCACAAATAATTTTCATTTACAGTGCATTCACATGAGATACTAGATTATTTTAGATGGAAATACAGAGAATCAGTCAGATTCTATACCAAGTCTCCTGAGAGCCTGACTGTAAAATCTAAACAATATTCTTAACTTCTGCAAACAAAAGTTGTTAACAAACATTTCAAAATACTCCTATGTCAACATGTCAGCCAAGGGTGGATATCTACTTTCTTAGTCTTAGCTTTCATGAGTTGAAGCAGGGTTTTTGAATCAGAATTTCACATTTGGTTTTACTTGTTTCCTTTTATCATATATAAGCGTATAACAAATGTCACAGGTTTAATCCCCTTAGTTCCTTTATCGCTTACTTTGCCTTCTGGAGACCTTTTGTGCCAACAATATTTGATGCAGTACAGGCATATTTTAAAACTAACAATAACAAAATATTCTACACAAGGAACACTAATTGAAATACTGAAAGGATCAGCAAGCTGAATACCTCTTTCAGGACAGAAATATTGATTCCCAAAATCATGCTGAAATTACATAATTCGGTGAAGAGTCTACTCCTCTCCAAAATTATGCAGGGCAGAACGCTAGCAATGGAAGGGAGAAAATGGAAATCATAGTTATATGCACAAATATTTGTGTGAAGGAGTGAGAAGTTAGTTTTGAGAAAAGGAATAGTATAAGGAAGAGACAAAATACCAAATTCTAGTAAATAAATCCCAAGCAAAATAAAACAAGGAATTAAAAAGGAATTTGGCATTTATTACAAGATTCCCACACAGAGAAACTGATACACACACCCAACAACATCTCAAAGAAAATAATACAGAATCATAGAGTAGTCTGGGTTTGATGAGGCCTTAAAGATCATCTAGCTCCAACCCCCTGCCATCAGCAGAGACATTTCAGAGAGGTTAGGATTAGGAAGAAAATCAAGACCGTTACGAAAAAGTGGTTGGAACAGTGAAAATACTAATTAACATTCAAAAGAATTACAGCAAGAGAAGACAGAACTGCCCAAAGAGTGACAGTAGGAGAAGGGGAAAATGCTAAATTGTCTAGTAGTCCTAGTACTTCAAAGAGACACACAGAGGTATAGCATGAAGCAATACCACCCTCAAAGTAGTTTTTCAACATTCCAAAAGAGTTTGTGTATTATGGAGGCATTAGAAAAGAAATACTGACTAAATGCAGGTGTAATGCAAATCCAGTGAATACAATGCCACAGACCAGCTCCTGGAGGCAAGCTGTCAGAAACTCTCAACATCAGTTTGATAAAAACAAACACTAATTTGAAGAAGCCTTGGAAGGCAATGTAATACCAATTGAAGTTGCATGTGAAAAAAAAGCTGAAGTTTTCTCATCTAGTGAAGGAACCCAAAGGGCTTAATTATGAACATAAAGCATTAAACTATATTACATTATATTGATACTATATGAAATCTAGCAAAATAATAACTCAAAATAATAACTGTGTGCATTTCTAAATGACTCTACAGAAACTTTCAATGTTTTCTATATACAATCTATGACATGACATAATCAGACAAAAGTCTATGCCGATGACACTTTTTTAATATATGTTCCCGAACAAGAAGGTTTTAACAATAACTGTAATAACCTGAATAAACAGTATAGTACTAAATAAAACTTATATTCAGAATTCCAAAACAGCATATAGCAAATAGAGAAATTTATATTATGCCTATACATACAAGGGTTGTAAATTAAATAGAGGGCTGCATGCTATTAACCAACATGAGTTAATATACCTTTGGCTTTACTGATCACTATTTTTCCCTTGTACATGTTCATCAAATGTGTACATTATATTAGATCACTCACTGCAAAACCAGTGGGAAAGAGAACTCTAGAACAAGGAAAATCTTTACCCACCAGCAAGAGCTACAAAATGCTACCCTTAAACACTCATATTCAAGACAACTGATAGAATATTCATTCACTCCCCCTACATTAAAGGTAGCAAGATATTTCTGAAGCAAACTTAAAAATATCAGCAAATTCTAGGCTACTGAATATTGTTGTTTGCACTACATTCAAGTAGATAATGTTCTAATAAAAAAAAATTTCTTACCACAGCTTTGGCTGAACTTTCCTGCAAATCCCACATTAATATGTTGTTATCAGCCAGTGAAATAATCTTTTTACCATCTCCCATTGGTTCCCACATAACACTGTAAAACAGAAACAGAAAAACAAAAAAACAATCCAACATTAAAACCAATCAGAAATTGAACTAGAAAATCATTTTTATTCTGTGGATCTAATCTATTCCAAAACATACCAAACCATATTTCTTCTGGTTTCCTTGAGCTGAAATCCAATATTTAAAGTGCAAAATCTGCCACTAACTAGCAATTTGTAGCAGTGATTCTGCATACACACACAGAAAAACAACCAGAGACCTTGACGCCCACTAACTTTTGAATGCTTCAGCCTGAAGTCTCAAAGTTCTTGATATGTAATGTTATGCATTCTTTTTGAAGGTGCAGCAAAAATCATAAGCCTCAGAGTTTTGATGCAAATATCTTCCAGTTTAGCGGCCATAATTGTGAATTAATCAACAGATACTTCTAACCTGTACTTTGCTTCATGCCATACATGAAAGAATGCAAGGAATCAGTCCTCCTCTCCTGTTCTGCCTGTGAGAAGCAACATATTTAAGTCAGTTGGTACGGGCAGCACAGCTAAATGCATGCACCATAACCCTAATAAATCTGCTGGAGATAACAGATTAAGAGAGATGCTTCCATACCTAACACTTTTGTAACAAAGTTGTGCAACCTCCCAGTCATTTTACAGTAACAATATAGCTGAAGGTGGAGAGCAAAACTTTAGTATCAATATTTTAATATCAATATTTTAATGTAGAAACTTCGTCCCATCTCTAGATAAAAACTTTAGCTATTTAAAGGCATTTGAAATGCTTTTCTCATCTTCAGTGCATATTTAAAGTACCGTCTCTCAAAATTTGTCAAAAGTCCATGACTAGTCTGATCTGCTTTTCACATGAATCTGTTCAGTATCTGGATGGAACATATGAAAGGAGGTTGCACAAGTAGATGCAGCCTTGGACAAGAGGGCCATTACCTTCCCAACTCTGTGCTGCATACTATGCATGCTTCTATTTTATCCCAGATTTTGCATTACTCCTTTCTTCCTAAGATGGTGGATATAACCTGGCTGGCCTCAGATCTAAAGTGATGGAACTCCATCTAATCTTATGGTACAAAACACAAGGAAAAGAAAATAGAAAGTGGCAGGTAGCAGAAAGAAGGGACACAGTGTCATTTTTTTCACACCATAAGTAAACTACATTATTCTCAACTAATATGTTCTTCTCAAATTCCCCTTGCTCCTTCTGTGAACAGTTTCATTGCATTTTACTCTGCACTTTTACTAACACAAACATTAGATATACAGGTAGATGACTGCACCTGTTTGTTGTTAGAGAGAAGTCAGACTATGTAGAGAAAATAGAACTATGCCAAAAAGAAAATTAACACCAAATAAATGAAAAAGATGGAACTAAGAGTGTGCATTGGCTGACTCCTCATCCACTGAACTTTTCCTTAAGGCAACACAGCAAATTAAAGAAAGGACTAGCTTCTGTATCTACGTTCTGCTAGAACCATGATCTGCATCCTTATTATGTTGTCAATCCATGGAAATTACCTACTTTTAAAAGTCCATTTGTAGTGAGCTGTCTTGTATTAGGACAAAACCACTCCACTTCGCACATTAAGCTACCGTCATGTTTTTAAATGTGTTTTAACAAGAACATGAAACTAGAATGCTTCTACGATTTGCTTTAAATTGGGCTGTTTTGTCTGTAGTATTGGTTATCTTATTTAACAATAAACACTTTTGATAAGTTGCAGGGTACAGCTTGGAAAGAACCTACAAGCAACTGAAAATGACTGTTGATAATAAAAATCATGAAATGCAGTTTCAATTACATGTTAAACCACATTTTGCCCATGATAATGAGAAGCAACCAACTGGTACTGCCATGTGTATTTCAGAATTTCATGTAGTTGTGCTGCACAGATATATCAAATATCTCTGATCCTTCAAATAGATGAAAATATTTTATGAACACATATAACAGGATAAAAAAATTAATGCACTATAACCTGCATGTGATCACAGCTAACCTGCCACAATCCAGTTTTTCAATGTGAAATCCAAAGACATCAGGATCATCACACAGTTTAACAGGTAACTAAGAAATCTTCAAGTTGATTCTGATCACATTTACTTAAGTCCATCATTTTACTTATATATGGTGGAAAATATAATTGGCATTTGGTGTTGATATATGTAGATATATTTTTAATTATAGACAATGAAATCTGGCTTGACCAATCGACTCTTTACTAGCTCTTCCAGACAGAGACCAGTATTTTTCATTGCTTGATGTATCTGCACCTTTCCTTCACCAATCACTGAACTTTTGGTTGTAAAAGCTAGACTGGAAACAATTTCTTTGATGTTTTCAAAGGTAGGAAGAAACTTCACACCTTTGAGTGTCACAGAGATTCAAGGTGAAAGAATTTTTATAGCTGAATACAGTGTGCTAACTAGAGCCAGTTATAACCCAGATGATATGCCTTGGAATTAAAAGATCTCCCCATTCACTCCATCCTTGCGAGATGCCAATTTTATTTATGTTTATTTTTTATTTTATAAATGTTCATTGTTTTATGGGTGTGGTTGTAGTGATCAGAGTTTACAATCTTAAGCAAAATACCCTTTGTAACATGTTCAGCTGTATTCTGTACTCGACTGAATGTTAAACATGAAACACCAGGGAGAAGGAGGGGGTGGGAAATACTTTTTAAGCAAGATACAAATTTTAGAAAAACTAAAGTTTTAATTTAGAACAGTTTTCAACACAGCAGAAGTGGTGATAATGGCTAAAATGGAAAATAGATAAACCAGGCAATACCATTTTCCTGAGTGGGCCAACAGTTGCTGATGCTTACAGTTTTCAGCAATGGACAAGATAATCGTCAAATTCACAGCTGCCACTCAGAAACTCAGTGTTAACTTCAGGGCTGCTCTTTAGATAATCTATAAACAGCAGACAAGCAATTATATTTGTTGCATTTTACCCTATTTTGTTACCATCTGACTCACGATGCTTCAGTTAAGCTCATAGCTAATAGTTTTTCATATTAAAAAATTAAATCCTACAGAGAACACTTCCCTAGCAAAGAAATAAGAGAATTTAAAACATTCACTCAAATGCACACATGAAAGGACTCTATTGTCTGTGTTTTATGTTGAAAAGATAGTTAACACCTTCATTAATAAAAGCATTGAGCTTTTATAAATGAGCAATTCAAAGTCCTTCATTATGGACTAAAGAAGAAAAAAGCAACATGCAAAAAATTTTCATAGATGTGAATTGAAGTCAGCCACAAGGGTTGGACAAAGCAAGCATTAACTGTAATTACAGAAATGACAACCATTTATTTCTATAAACGGAAGAATTTTGCTAGACTGAAAACTCATGCAGTGCAAAACAGAAAATACATCCAACACAAGTGATAACTCAGTGGACCATCCTCCAGACTCAGTGTAGCTCATCAGAAAAATTCATGCATTGTAAACCCAAATATCCTGCCTCCTTTGTATTACAATGACTCCATTTTAAAGGTGACTCTTGCTTCTCAGGTGATCAGGACATTATGCTAAGAGGAAGGAGATCAGACCAAGGACAACCTGGAACCTCATTCCCTATCTGAGTGCTCTACAAAGCGGCCACATTTCTGAATGGAATCAGTTCTGCCTATTTCACAGTTATTGAAGTATATGCTGCAGGAATCCTTTGTCTCAAAATTCTCAGCCACTGAGATCTAAATTGGAGCCCAACTTCTCAAGATGCAATAAATAAAGAACCACAGTTTCCTAAAAACCTGTAAGTCAAGTGAACTTTTCAGCTAAAAGGCTGATAAGAAATGAGAATTAAGAAATGAAGTTAAGGATCATTTTGGACAAGACCCCCAAAGACAGATGGGCTTTATTCTGGCTCTTATATTATTTTTACATTCAGAAAGATAAAATTGCTTTACAAATAAATACAAGAGTATGCCAACAGTGAGGTGACACAGAAAAATTACTTACCTCTATAATATTTTTTTCCTTAAGTTATCATACTAGGGTATTTACAACATTATAAAGTCTTTCTGAGAAATCATAAAGAAGAATGATGAATAAAAAAGGCTAATCCTTGACATATGTGTTTAGTTTGCTGCATCTCCTTGCCTACTGCAGCTGCAATTAAACATGGTTGCTAGTGAGGGGGGAAAAAAAAAGTGATTCTTGTTTTATGGGCCCAAATAATTTCAGCACTGAAAAGGTATTCATGTTCATGTAAACATAATAAGACAGTCTGAATCCTAGAAGCTCACAATGTAACAGAAAGCATGGTAGTGAATTTATTACAAGAAAGCAAGATACAGGACTCACTGATTTTAAACAGGTACTCCTAAATATCTGTTTTGTACAAAAAACTATTACATTCTTTTTGAGCTGTTTAATGATACAGGTCCCATCAGCTCATGGGTGAGGCTGATTCTGTGCTCAGAGAGAGAATCCATGAGTTCCTTATGTTCATTTGGTATCACAGATAGGTCCTTACAGTAGATTAACAATATTAGGAGGCTTATTTTGCCTGTTTGTTGTCTTATGTACTTATTCAAGACAGATTAGGAATATTAGTTCATCTTTTCCTTCATCTAAGATCAAAAATGTTCTCTCACAGGATATTTTTGTAACTTCTCTACTATATAAATGACAGCTTACCAGCAGATCTCTCACTATCTTTTGTGCTTTTTTTTTTGCTTCTGGATTTTGTTGTTTCATCTTTTTTTTTTTTTTAAATGAAACCTGAGGACCTCTTCTACTCTCCCTTATTGTCTTTTCAAGGGAGGGAAAAGGGGGGAGTGTGTGTGTGTATAATTAAAAAAGTTATTCACTGTTTCTGACATTTTATGAAACATCAAATACAGTCTAAAGAATACAATAGATTAATATAGTATTTCCTCAAACTAACAAATATTGGATTGCTTACAGCAAAAATACATAAATATTATGACAAACATCCACAAATAATCCTCTAAAGCAAATATACAAACCCCTTTGTTATGTTTCATCTACTCCTTTCCATATTATTTAAGTGCTAAATACACATTTACATATAGGATAGCTCTTGCAGAAGTTTCTATAATGTTTCCATAAGGAATATTTTACAGTAGTATTTTAATTATTCTACTGTAACTGATGCATGAAATACCTTAGGACTCAATGGCTATTTTAAAGCATTTTGGAAGTTCTTTTTTCTATACACAAATGTTTCAGGACAGCTCCATGGGAGATCTGTGTACTGAGACAGCAGAATGCATTTTAGCTGTAGGGTTTTTTCGGTGACACCTTCAGTAAAAAAAGGGCTAGAGTACTTGCAGTTAAATTTCTGTAGGAATGTAGTGTTTTGATAGCATAGTTGAACCATACCACGGTACTGGTTGAACTCTATATCCCATGCCAGAAAAAGCAATTTATTAAGCATAAAGCTGTGTATCTGATTGGAGAACTTGCAGATGCTATTACACAGACAAATCTATTTTGCAGTTTTTCAGGAAAAACTCACTAATGAGCTGAAATCTATTTATTAATATGAAAAAGACTCAATGACAACATGCTCTGGACCAGAAATGTAGCCAAAGGGTGAAGAAAGGACTGTTTCAAAATGTATGTACAGTTCAAAGGTCTGACTATTAGAAGTTGTTCTTACCTTGTCTCTTAATACTAACAGGAAAATACCTTCAAAGTAAGGAGTAACACATCTCATATAAGCAGACAGTAATTGATTAGTGTTACCCAGAGTTAACCATGATATATAATGAAGAGCACGGGCAGAAGCAAAGAACAAACAGCTCATATATGATTTTCTTCAAAGAAATTGGAGGAGTGTGAGAAAACTGTGTACAGTTAGGATTCGTTCAAAGAAGGTGGACATAACCTCTACCATTCTACAACATACTGCTCACACAGCAGCTGCTGCCACAAGACACCATTTCCATTCTGCTGCTTGAACAGGGCTTAAAAAAACCCAAAGTGGCTATTATGGACATGTGACATGTCAGGAAAGAAACATATAACTGGCTTGTCTGTCAAAGATCAGTCAGGTGGTCAACCTAGGAAAAACTTCAGCAGGATGAATGTCTGGCAGGAAAGCACACAGAGACCTGTCAGGTAAAAGTCCTGCCCCGCCTCTGAAGGCCACAGGATGTCAATAGTTTTTTCCATGTACTTATAAACAAACTTATTTGTGAAACAGCTGGAGTGGGCAAAAGCAATCTCTGTAGACTCATTTTTGAGGAAGCATGTGTCTACTTTTAAGAGGGACAATTTGAGTATTTTCATATGGGATTTTTCAAAGGATGGCAATATGGATATAGCATATCCTTACTAATTTATTGCTGTTTGTAACAAACTCCATGATTGGTCAGGGTAATAAAACCTAACAAAACAGAATATTCCTCTGAATATGTTTCTCCAGTGATTTGAAACGTGTGCCTAAGAAAAAAAACTACAAATGCCTAGGATCTGCATCGATAATTGAGCAAAGTCACCACTCCTTCCCTTCAGAAGAGCAGCAAACCCAAGAATGATAAAGGTGTACACAGACCTGGCACAAATGTACCCTCTAACACCTCTAATCCAGCAGCTGTGGGTTCTCAGGGAATTTGAGGTAAAGAGACTGCAAGAAGTGGCTGGGACTGTCACTATGGTGGTCTCACTGACCTACCTCTCCATCACCACAGCCCAACTGAGCACTGGGATGGATGGGCTGTGTGACACCACAGGGCTCCCCTTCAGGGCTCACATACATTTTACCATATAGAGGCACTTAATCACAGATGTACAAGGATAACTCTTTTTTTCATCCAATAGATATCCAAAAGAACTTCAAAGCCCTGAATGTTTACCTACCATGTAAGCGTCAGCAATATTACTACATCTACAGTCATCCCAGAATATTGTGCTACGAAAGAATTCCACTCAGAGGAATAAATACTCTAAATAATAAATGCTTAATGGGGTTTTGGAGACCAAATTAGAGTCTGACACCAAGAAAACAGGGGCACCTGTTCAAAGCTAGTTCCTCATGAAAATATAAAATTCTCCTGCATAACTGATTTCTTCCACCATTTTTTAACATTCCTCACTAACATTTTAAGTAATTCAATTAGATCTGAAAATAAAAACCATCCAGTATCTATTTAACCTGCTAAATTAGTTGATGCAGACTTCAACCCTCACATTTTAGTGCTAAGAATAGCTGAAGTGACGCTATAAAAAGGAAAAAAAATAAAAATAGATCAATTTTCTGAAAACTGGGGGAAAATCTCAACTAATTTGTCAGTAAAAGTAGGCAGTACAACAGCATGATGAGAATAGAAGCAAAAAACTACATTCAAGTTGGGAAGGAGAGGTAAAATAGTGCTCTGCAAGCCCATTATTTTTTACTTGTAGAGTAACACAATTTCTGCACTATTTTCCGTACTGTGATTTATGAATCCAAACTAAACACAAACAACTGCAAAGACTTCAGCAAAACTAATTTTCATTTTAAGCATACGAAATCTGTTGAAATTATCAGAAGTGATTTTAAGTTCACAGAATCACAGAATCTTCTGAGTTGGAAGGGACCCACAAGGATCATCGAGTCCAGCTCTTAGGTGAACGGCCCATAGAGGGATCAAATGCAGAACTCTGGCATTATTAGCACCATACTCCAATCAACCAAACTAATCTCCTAAAGTTAAACTAATACATTATGTAAGTTCACATAAATAAATGAACAAATAGTTTTTCCTTTAGTATTTGCTTCAATGTCAGATTTTACTTTCTTTAAGTTTTCCCCAGCTTTAAAAGACTAGAGTCAAATAAATTCTAATAAAAAATTAACATAATAAACTGGGCACATAACATGATGTTTTATTATTTTGGTATCCAATTAATGTATTGCATTTATTCCCTAGTAAATGTGATTACATTGAACAGCTTAAAGTTTTAAACTTGCACAATACTAACCACTCAAATTATCAAAAACATTCAAAGGAATGAAAAAGAGAGAATGAGTGTTCTAAATTACTGTGCTGGTTCCAGACATATTTGAGAGGATGATAAAAGGGGGGGAAAAGGAGAGAAAACAATTAATGATTGAACACTGAACATTTGGATTTATATATAATACACGGATTTATTTACAATAAAGATTCAAGAGAGCAAAATCCTGTAAATAATTCAGGATCACCCAGAATTAAGAAGAGAGCAGGGAGAGAAGTAGAACATATGATACAGTTTAAATTTTTATCATTTTAGAAAGGATCAAAATATAAGGGGTATTACCAGTACTGATAAGCAGCTGTTAAAATACACTCACAATGAAAACACTTGTCATACAGTAAGTTTTTTTTGTTTTTTTTTTTTTTTTAAAAGTTTCTCCATACTTCATTGTTGTAATATCAGAGGTGGCTGATGGAGAATATAAATGTATGGAATGAGCCAAGTGTGGAAGAATATTCTTAAATGCTGACAATTTCAGATAGTTCTGAAATTTTGTGCATTATGTGAAGATACAATTCGTACCTTCTGGGCAGCTGTTACAAAAAACCCTAAAAAACCCCAGACTTCAGTTTATACACAAGCATATGGAATCGACAGTCCTGACACTCTCAAAGAAACCCCTATACAAATATCAGAGGGATCTTCGTCCTCATAATTATTTTTCTGATACTGGGATATGCGAAGTGTTAAAATAAGATTTAAAAAGTTATGATTGCAATAATTACACATCTTTGCTACAAAACATATATAACAGTTACTATGCCATATATTCAAGACAATATATATATTGTTACCGGAATATCATGTGAAAGCTATTAAAAATCATGTGAGCTATTAAAAACAACATTTTCACTTTTCTTTAGGGCTTCAGATTCTCTTACTTCTCGACCTTTTTACTTGAAAATGTTTTGGGGTGGTTTGTTGGGTTTTTTTGGGTTTTGTTTTTTTTTAATACTATTTAAAGGCCAAAAACAGTAAGTAAAACACTTCTGGATTGCACTCACCTGTCCTCAGGGCATCAATTACAAATGTTCTGAACTTCAATCAAGTGACTGGGTGCATTAACAGAATGAACATGAGGAAACTCAAGTAATAAAATGTTATGTCTAGGACCTTATTTATCTTAAATTAGGTAAATCTCTACTGAAGTTGAAAGGACTATTACAGCAAATTTGTACTTCTGTAGAAAGCCAGCCTTAATGAGGTTGCTTTGTATATGCAATCACACAGCCAAGGAAGAGATGGTACTTCTCAGTACTCTATTTCGAGACCTTCAATGAAATAACAAATAAAATCTTAGTACTTAAAAGTCTGTAGGAATAGCTCATTTATAGTAACTTTTTCCTTTGGGAATTAAAAGTTCTAGTTTAATATTTTTGTGATAAACATCCCAGAGTTCTTGAAATATCTGCGACTTTAAAAAATTTATAATATGCCTTCGTCTCTAAGTTCTCTTAGATGTGGTAATATTTGCACATCCGTGTTTAGGACTGATTGAGTAGAATACACAAAAGAAAAAAAAAAAGAACTTCAGCTAGTAGAAAAGCTTAATGAAGTCATCTATGATTATTCCTAACATATTTACCCTTTTCAAAATTATTAGCAGCTGATTATTGTTTTCTATACAAAACATGAATTCTCATCTTTTAGGCTTCCTCTCTTCCACTTTTATTGCCTCTGTAATCTCCATTCATTTTCCTTTTACAGCTCTATTTCATTGTCCATATAACACTTCCCCCGTATTTATTTCCCTTTTATTTTATTCCAATTTACTCCACTGACCACCATCCAACTTATTTCACTCGCTCCCCTCTCTTTTGAAGTACAGTTTGCTACCAGGCAGAATCTACCCTTTTTTATACCTCCCACATTTGGAAAGCAAAAGATAGGATGCTAAGGAGATATAGCCAAGCCTGCTTCCAGCAGATACAAGAGGAGAAACTCCCTGCTGTGTTCCGAATTCAAGATCTCACCTACTACACTTTCTCTCATGGCCTGCAGTATCCTCCTTCTCCAAGGACTATCCTGTCAAGTCTACTACCAAAAAAGTCTCCTTCAAAACCAAGGAAGAAGCAGAACAGTAGGTTACTACTGAAATGTAAGTCTTCAGTGCTTCAATAGACACAGTTCTCGGGAAATGTCATTAACCGCTGTCCTGTCCTGTTTCCTTGGCCTCTCCTGCGTAGACTGTGCCTTGGACTGCTCCTTGCCAGACACCCAGTGGCAAATTCCTTTAACTGAATCTTAAAACATTGCATAGAGCAACATACTTATGGTTATTGTGTTTAGCACTGTGTGAATACATATATTTATCTACAGGTTGGTGTGGGTTTTTTTTAAACACACAAATTTCCATGTGTATCTGGGGATTTTCACTTGAAGTAATTAATTCGAAAATTTTACACTGCAAGTCTTTGCACTTTGGTTTATACCAGGAACAGTAGGCAAAGGATAAAAAAAAAAGCCTCTTAGGCTTGAACCAAACAGAGAAATTAACAGGCCTATTTGTTTGCCTAATTTAAGCATCTGCTTAATTTTCTGAACTCTCTTTATGCCACACAAGAGTTTGAGTAAAAATTCTGATGAGTCCCAAATTCAAAGCTTAGAGGCAAGTAAACAACCTCAGTAACTGAAAATGAATCGTTACGCTTAATTTTTAAACACATTAACTCACGCAATCCAGAGAAAATGGAACTGTAGAAAAACAAATTTCTTTTTTCACTTGCCTGTAATGTCTTGGAGATCATATTTTTGCTAAAAGTTCTGTCAAGACTAGAAAATTATTTCAATAGGTCCTGAGCAGGAAGAACACAGTATTCAGTCACACGTGAGCAAAGTTTAGGATTTTAGTCACAATTGATTGAAAATGCTCTTTTGGTCTTGGTTCACAAAAGAGAACTGGTATTAAATATGTCCCTGCTGGTTTTTAATAAGAAATTTCAGAGACATTTGAGCACAGCATTCTATAAAGAAGATGAGATAAAGGTAAAGAAACACAGTATCAGTCCTTAACATCAGTGAAGAGTTGAACAAAACCAACACCTGACACACTAAACCTGGAAAAAAAACCCTCTTATGTTTCCTAGTGTATGATACTTGAAAAGAAAAATCTGTTTGGTAATTTTCATCTATAAGGCTTTTTAATAGAAGAGAAAAACAATGCAAAAAGACAAAGCTTAAAGAAAATATGTTAAGAAATAAAGAAAAGTGGACACAATATGAAAAAAACTACAAGCAAATAAAGCCCTGAAGCAGGTGGTAGCTGCCAGAGTACATAACCAGTTCCATTTTCAACATAGTTTTGCTTTTTTTTCCTCTTAATTACAGTCAAATCTCAATCACTTATGATCTGCAACCAGATCCACGAATATCATGAAGTATCTGTGCTGTGGAATCAGAGTGTCACAAAGGCTGAGATCACCATTATACTCTGCACCTTAAAACTGAATATGATGCCAGACCACCACTGATCTCATAGTGATTGTGGACACCAGAATGTTGGTCTTACATTGAGGTTTGAAAAGTATTTATACTTTGCATTGAGGAAAATTGCTTTTCTGATTTATGTTTGGTTCTAACAAAACAATAGTACCAAGTTTAAAGTAGTTTCAAGTTTTTCTAAACATCCAAAAAGTGTAATAGAAAAGAATATCTAAGTTGCTATTCGTAGCCAACTCATCACTCAGTGGGACATGGCCTGTTAAGTGTGACACACTTAGCACAAAAGGCCTAATTTACTCATTTATGTGAGCTGTTTCCAATATAATTGTGACAGGAATAGAAAAGCCTGCTCTAGAACAAGATCCTCTAACTCAGCTGTGCTTGCATGAGATGATGTGAGGGGTGCTAATGCCAAGTATTCTGTTTACACCTTTTACCTCACTGTAACACTGGACATTTTCAAATCTTTATGCATATATATATACATACACGTACATAGATAATGGGCATTAAATGGTAGCAGAGTATTAAGTGAGCACTAAGTACTAAAAAAAAACAGGCAGCACATGACAGAAAATTGCACATGACGCTGTAATTAGAAGAAAAAAATTATGTTGGGTATTCACATAAATTCACAGCCTGATATAAAGCAGTTATATGTTCCCTATTCCTCTTTTAGTGATCAGGCTACCATACATGGTTCTGGTATTCGAGCATTGGACAAAAACAGATTGTAGAAAATTAAAAGACAAAAAGGACAAATCTCAAACAAAGCCCACTTTACAATATAGTTGGGAATATTAATTATCAAAAGGTTTCAACAATAAAAAGTGAATTAAAATAATAGAAGACTTATAAAGAAGAGTATTCATATGAAAACGTATAGCAAAGAATTAAAACATATTACAGTGAAGAAATTTAACATTCAAAAAGCCTATATTTTAGGAAAAAGTATTCTATACAATACATGTTTGAAAGCACTGATCCTCTCTTGTCTGAGAACCACCTATATAAAAATTACCTTCTATTTACCTTTTTTTTTTTCAGTTGAAATTTAAGACACGTGGGTCAAACTAGAAATCTTTGGCTAAAAATAGATACTTAAAACTTATGATATGCCTTGCATCTGTACAGGAAGAAGGGGGAACATGTCACAGATACACTCAAGCAAAGAACTTGCAAATGGACAAATTCAACTTTCTTTTAAATTTCAGAAAGGAAAGGGAAGGGAAACAAACCCCTGTTAATAACCTCTGCAGTACGGCAGCTCTCCTTGTCCTGTCTTAGGCAACAGATAAAAGAGTAGTTACACAGGCTCCATGTAAGATAATGAATTCTTATCCTTAACAAACAATAAATTACTCAGACTTATGCCAAATCAGTTGAGTGAAGACTAAAAAAGAAAGATTGGAGCGTAACGTCAAATTTATATTCCATAAAAAAGATTGAAATGCTAAGTATTTTACCTTTGTGCAACGAAGGTTTTAGATGGGGGCAGGTAGGGAAAAACACATTAAAACAGTACACAGGCTGCTACTCCATGTGTTTTTGCAGGACTATAATAAATGTTTTTAATCTATGGAACATCTGAGACTAAAAATCCAATTTGTACCTTTTTTTTAAAGATGGGATACTTTTAAAGTGCATAGCATAGCTTCTACAAAAATCTGCACAAAACTAACAGCATGGGTCTATCCTTCAGGCTTTTTCTAGGAGTATAAAATATGCAGAATCCTACCAGGCCATATTGCCATGGGCTGTGTTGTCAAGGTGACAGAGTAGCTCCAGGGTTTGAGTGTTGCTTGATGAATCATCAGGGGATTCATGACTGCCTGATTCCAATTCCTTCGGCATCCTCCAAACAGCAGCACATGTCGTGACTTTAGTGTCTGAAGCTAAGCAACAGAGAATAATGTCAACAGATCACTGTATGGGAGACGTATTTTGTATACACTGCATCAACATTTGCACAAATCTATAAGCAATGCACATCTGCTGTTTGAAATATTTAAAAATATTATACCAAGATGAATTCAATGAACACAGAACGTGGCTACAGACACAGACCTCAAGTTAGCAGTCAAGTTGCTGCAAAACTCATAATTAACACACATTTAATGTGTTTCTCCCTGAATAAAGGCAGAATTAAATGCTCATGAAAACTCTCTGGGAGGCATTTTTTCCATGCTTGATTCCCCATACCAATGTTAATGGAAAAGACCCACAAGTTACACTGCAAGATTCCTTAACAGTAAGAATGTAGACATCATTTACACATTTTACAGTTCAATTCAGAGCCTTATCTTGTATCCTTTACTACCAATAACTGTTCACTTCAAATTAGGTTTCCCACGTAAGTGTATGACTCTAATCCTAGCAAATAAAAACAGCTTCCAAAAGACAAACTGACCTTACAAGTATATAGCAAAATATTACAATGTATAAAGAACAGGCAACTGTAGATTGAGGACAAAATACCATATGCTCTATGCCCATATAGCATTGCCCATCACCCAATACAGCACTCTGTAGCAGTGCAGAATGGGAGACACCAGAGCATCACTGCACATGTTCCTGCTGTTCCAGCCACTGGTCTGGGGCTCACCAAAGACTAACAGGTCAGGATTATCCTCTACAACAGAAACAAAGAAACCAAACACAGCTACATTAAGCAAAAGCAGGGGGAGTGACCGTCTGCTGAAGGATGTGTTAAACGATAAATCCAGAGGGGAAGTAGCAACGAACAATGTTTTCCGTTCTGAGGTCATTTCACCTGCCTCCTCCTCAAAGTTCTACCTCCAGGAACATTTTAGATGATTTAGTCAAGAGTGTCTCAATTACAGAGCCATGAGCAAATGTGACCAACTTCCATCAGTGGAAAGGAAAACAGGAACAACTGTAATGAGACATTTTCAAGAGAAAGGAAGGAGACTGAAAAGGTCTTCCTAGCCTAAACCAGCACTAACAAGGAGAAAAAAAGGCATCTATTATTAAAAGTCACCAATCAGGATATTCTAAGTGGAAAATAAGGCACTCAAATGACACAGAATAGGACAAAGAGCAATTGATACGTAGTAAATAGTCCACAATGCAAGAACATAGACATGTTTAAAAAACAGGCATATGAAATAAATTTTAAAAAAAAAGGTAGTTAGGTCAAACCTGTAAGAAGGAAACAGTTATAGGAGGACAACTTTATATGAATTCAGAACACACAAGCACTGGGCATTTGACAGATCAAAATGAATATAAAATATAGGTATGATGCACGTAACTATTCTACAGTAAAATGGATAGACAAGTTGAATTCAGTATCAAGACACCATACACCTAAAAATGATGGATAATACCCTATTTATTAACACTTAATCAAAGCTTTATAACTGTAGAGCATGGAAATCAAATTTCCAAATCATTTCAGGTAAATTGTTTACTCCAAATCCATGTGCTACTGAAGAAGAGGAGGAAGCAGCAGCAGATGGCTATCTTCCCTTACCAAAGGGCTAATCCATGCTGTGTATGTCATGCAAATAACAAATAACCTAAACTCAAAGTGCAATATAGTTAAAGAAGGTGAGATTTACCAAATGTTTCACCTCAGTATGTGACAGAACATTAATGAACACTGCAGAGAAGCTTCTGGTAGATTATAGTTACTGAAAGGCCTGTGACATGCATACAAAGTATTAGCTTTTCCAGTACCATCAAGATCTATGAAGAGAACCACAAAAACAAACCATGGAAAACAAACTAGATGTTCATCAAGCCATCATTCTTCTTGGCAAAGCACCACATGTTTTAAGACTGCCTCAAAATCATAAAAAGAAACTTAATATTCAAGAAACTGAGATTTTAGAAAAAAAGTGGCCTAGACAAGACTTTTGAATACACTGATAGGTCCAATCTTCTCCAAGAACCACCTAATAATTATTAGCTTTCATTTACCCTTTTCCTTTTTAGCCAAAATTTAATCTACAAGCCTCCAACTAGTAATCAGTGGCTAGAAACAGATCCTTAAAACTTGCAGTACAATGTATGACATAAGTGAAAAAAAAAATCAAGAATTAACTATAATTTCTAAAGTTTATTTTTACCAGATAATAGAAATTTTTATGCAGCCAGATTTTGAAAATAACTGAGAGTGATTTTAAATATTGTTCCCTTTTGATATAATTTTAAATTACCCCTACTAGAATATATCTAACTATAACGAGATTATGATGGATACCTTATACAGCAGGTGTCTGAATACAGAAACCAAAGAAGCCCTTTCCATTCCCAGGTATGACATTTACAGCAATATCTGGCATTGATGTTGCATTATCCTTGTTCAGTTTCAGTTCAGACTTGTAATTTCATTTACAAAAATCTGCTGTTTTATTCAACATTTTTTTCCTTAAAACTCTCCTATAACTGAGAAATGGCCTTTAAAACTTGTATAATAACCTTCTACTCCATAATTTTTTCTGACAAATTACAGCAGGCCACATTCTTATGGTTTCAACTTTTTCTGCTCGTAGATGGGTCAGGTGGTCCCAAAATTACATCAAACAACATTGTAGTTTGTAAAATGTGGAGTGAATGTATTAACATTTCTTTGCCCTGCATCTGTTCAAGAAGCAGTGGGAAAATGTCATATACACACAGACATAAAGCAATGAACTTGCAAATACACAATGGACAAATTTAACTTTCTTTTGAATAACAGAAAAGAAGGGGAAACAAACTCCTGTAATAACCTCTGCAGCACTGCAGCTCTCCTTGTCTTGTATTAGGCAACAGAAAAGAGTAGTTACACAAGTACCCTGTAACATAATGGATTCTTATCCTTAACAAACAATAAATTACTTGCACTTATGCCAAATCAGTTGAATGAAGACTGAAGTGTAACATCAAATTTATGTTTCATGAAAGGGTTGAAATGCTAAGTATTTTAGCTTTGTGCAACAAAAGTTTTAGATGGGGGCAGATAGGGAGAAATGTTGTCAAACCATCTTTCCTGTTAATACAGCACCACAACCTTAAGACAAGGCCTTGAAGTGACATTTTAACTTAAAACTGGAACGTTAGTTTCTTGCACAATCAGATTTCCAGATTAAAAACTCTAAAACAACTAACTAAACACTATTTGGAAGACTGAGGGAGACCAAAGCATATGCTTGTATGAATGTATATGTATCTATAGAAATCCACCTGACTCTTGATGTGACCCAGGCTCCTATAACATTTTGGTGGTTTGAAAACCAAAGTACAGGTTGGTGCAGAATTTCATATGCATAATTTTGTACCATTCCATGCCTGTTTCACTTCACTGGGACTAGAGGTGAACGATAAAATTATTTGCACATCAGAGGAAAGGATAACATTAAAAGCCAACACGCACAAAACATTGACACTTGGCACAGACATCATCCTCTGCTTTTAGCTAGATTTAATGATGCTCAGGGAAAGTGACAGACCACTTTCCAGCTGTTGAATGACCATCCATCTTGAACAACTGCATGTGCATCGCAAATATTCCACCGGTAATTTTGAACTAAGGAAAAATGCTGGAATTAGTTACATGGCTGAAATATGTAGAACAAAGACTTCATTCAGAGCACTACTAATTTCTCCTTTGACTTTTTATGTACTTATCTACAGTTCTGACATTTTATTAATTCCCAGATGTGTGAAACCAAAATGGAATTGCCACAGCCACATGAAGAAGTAATTTTAGATATGACTGGCCTTAAGGTAGGCTTAATTTCCCTTTATAAATCAAACTTTTAAAACATACTATTTTCTCCCTTGTAAAAGAGAGGGCAAGTGTAGGTGCAGAGTGAAAGTGTCACTCTTATAGCAGATGAACTAGAGCTTTTTCTGGGTCACAATTCCCCTTAATCAATTAACCACTGACTACAAACCTACAGAAACACAGACAAAAGCAGTAACTCTCACTACATATAAATCCAAGTCTTACAACAAACTTCTCACAGCCACATGACAAGCTTACTAACAGTATGCGGTATTTGTCGCATTACCCACATAGCTTTATTTCCCAAGTGATCATATTAAAATTTGAAAATCCAGTGCTACTAGGTAATTTCACTACCACCTCTGTAGTGCCACTGCTTATCTAGAATGCCTACAGGCAAAGAAAAACTCCAGGTTTCCCCATTTTTTACTATATTCACATTACACTACTGCACATATGCATATAAAATGACAATGTTTTTATCTACCAGCTCTCATTCCTTAAAAATGTTGAGAGACCAATATGAAAGTCATATTTAAATGACAATGCCAGTTATTCTGCAAAAGAAAGAAAAACAAGCTATACACAGTGTCTCTACATCATGCTTCTATGCCTTCCTTAGAACTATTTACATAGTTGGAAACCACTTTTGCATCCCCACTTCATATTGAAACCAGAATTTGTTATTAGTTACAGCACCAATACAGATGAGAATAGATAAGTTTAAGCTAGATTCTGTTGCAGTCTTATCCATGTGTATTAGGAAAAATGTTATTGGGTTAAACTAAACACTACTGAACTTTCAGAGAAAATAAGTGAAAGGTTGGCAGAAGGGTGTCCCATTGTACATATCCGATGTATTGTTCCAATGGCAACAACCCCCTGCTAAGCACCATTTCCACAAATCCATCAGTACTATCTCCTGGGCAGAGGATTCTATCTGCTAGAGTGACTGTACACATATACCTGCTTCTGTTGAAATGACCCAGGCTTACAATCAAGCAAACAGAATTTAAAGAATAAACAAATAATCCCACACTTTGATAGTACTGAATTAGGAACCAACTATACATGATGCTGTAATAAGGGTGCAGTAATCAACTTTAGGAAACAAACTCTTCTGAGAGAGAATCATGGCTACAGAGCATGGGGCCGTCTTTAGATGCCTCCTTTACAAGTCTAGCGAGTGAGAAAACCCTCTGCATGCAGAGTGTACAATTTGCAAAGGGTCGCAACTTGGTCAAATTAATACCAATTTTCACTGTAGCATTCAAAAGGACTTCTCAATGAGGACTATTTCCACGACAATTTTCAGCTTTCTACTACCAGCTGGTTTCAACACTGGAAAAAGAAGTAAAAGCTGTAGACAGGTGGAACATTCTGTTTATCTTCCTCCAAACACTGTCCTCCTTGGAGAATTGCTCCAACTTAAAGTCATAGCCTCTGAGAAGGAAATAAACCTGGGAAATATGTCGGTCTGAAAGGTAAACATAACAGGAAGTTACTAATGAGAGTTTAAAAAGAAACACGCAAGCTATGTTAACTACAAGTACTCATTACTCCTTTATAGAGTTACGTGGCACACAACTCATCAATTCACTGTACTCATCAATTCATTGTTGCTGTTGGAGCACAGTAGCCAGCAGACATCCCTTAACAACTATGTAGGCATCTCTGGACTAGATGCAAAAAGAAAAAATGGATGTAAGAACAGAGACTGCTGATTCCAGATGCAATACATTTTTCAGGACACTGGAAGTCATTCCTGCCACTGAGGAAAACTACAATTTTTTTAATGAATTTGCAGGTTTTTAAGCTAGAAGGGATGGACTTCACACTATGCACTTCACACAACACTTGATTTTGCACCATCAATTACTACAGTTGAAGACTTACATAATAAAAGAAGTGAGCTCTGTCACATTTCCAGATTTAAAGAGAAGAACCTAAAATTTTAAGTACGTCAGAATTGTTATAAAGGTTCCTTCAGAAAGTGCAACTGAATGAATGCAACTGAACATCAGGTGTCAAAATCTGTTCATACAGGCTCCTTAATTTATTCTCTCAAATAACAGTTTTAAAAAGCACTTAACATGCAACATAATAAGTAAACATACTAAGAAACTAGTTGATATCTGGTTGACTTATACAATAAATCAGAACAAGACACAGTCTAGTTTCTCATCATAGAGAGTAAGTGTTCTCACTTAGACCTCTATTTGTTTTTATATTATTAAGAACAAAATGTCATACTTATTATGTTGGAGCTGTGATTTTCCAATTAAAAACAACCCAGCAATTTCATTTTCTCATGCTTTATTGAAATGCTCCCTCCTCAAATACGTTTTTTGTAAGGAAAACCTAGAAAAAGAAACTATTCTACTTAAAAGTTTAGAGGTTTGAGCGTTAACAACAACAATCCAAAACAAAAACAAAAGGCAAAAAACCCCACCTGAAACTACTTTGGAGACACCTCCATAAAATATTACTAAAACAAATAAAAATACGAAAAATCTAAAAAGAATATATGGAATATAAAAACCAAACCCTCAGCAAAAGTGTGGATACTAACCAACACTCCGCAGTTTCAGCAAACTGAGCAAACTGAGCAAAAAGAGGTCTGAGTACACGCAGAAATTGACACACACCCAGAACTTGCTAAAAATCAGTAAGTAATATGGCTTATCCATGTTCTGCCTGCCAACAGTTCACTCACTGGAGTCATTTCTCCAAAAGTCAATCTATTATCTTTTGCAGGCAGTAAATGTACACATTAGAAAAAATAAAGGAGAAACTTATTTAAAGAGGACTGGTTAAAAACAGTATCAACCTTTGTAAACTTTGTTAGGCTATATGAAAGTTTAAAACAGTATTTTAAGAAGTTAACTCCCCTCTTAAACACACTGTTAAGTAGGCATTACAATAACATAAGGAAAGAAGTGTAAGAATAGATTTAATGGACATACAGGAAGCTCTACCACCTGTCCCTTCCATGCCCCACTCTCATCTAGCATACTCAAGTGGATCTTGATCCTAATTATACAGGTCCACATCAGTCAATGTTACAGTTCACTACTGTTCAATCATCCACCTTTCATTCTTCTGGCATCTCTTGCTGAAAAAACCCCACCGTACCACTGCAGTCCTGACCTGGCAGATGCTTACATCAGACCAGATCTAGGTCTGCTTAGTCCTCCATAATCATATCATTTCACAGAGCATTTTAATCTTTGTGTTCAATCATTCCTTATGATCTTTCTTAATTAAACACCTATGATAAATCACCCTTGATTGTTTTTCCTTCTACCAAAATTCAAGCCCATTATTGCTAGTCTCTCTTTTTGAGTAATTCCAGATGTTTTATACATATATTAGTAATTCAGTATTTTAAAATTAATTCTCTATCATCAACAGCTATACACATCTGATTGTAGTATCTACAGGAACAATGTTTTCATTTTATTTTCTGCTATCATTCTACTGCATTCCCCTGTGTTTAACCTTGAAACCTGAATGACAATGCTTCCTACATCACTGCCTGCAGACATTCACACTGAAGCTGGAGGAGCTGAAGTATCAGTGCCTGACAGGGTTTGCTCTTTGATCAGCTCAGGTGGTGCAAAGCCAGCTGGCTGCAGTTATTCTGTTGCCCAGGGAACAACAACTGAAGTGTATTCTTCCAAAATCTGCACAAGAGGCCCTTCTGCAGCATTGCCACAGCAGCTCATGCTGAGCAAGGCTGAAGTGGTGAAGCTGCTATAGCTACAGCCCAGCTGGTGCCCATTAATGCTCTCGGTATGACAGGAACAAGCTCATGTTCAGAACCCTCCTTCTTTCCATTGACAAACATTTATCACTCTTCCTTATAAATCAATGTAAACATCCTTCTCTGAGTTTAATAAAATGAAGAAAAAACAAATTACTCAGATATGCATATTATTTTTTAAAAAAATAATAACCTTGTAGCCTTTTCAGTCAGTTTATAAAAATATAAACTGTATTCTATCTGACAATACGCCCCTCACAGGCAAAAGGAGAGGGAAACAATGCATGATTCTTTTTCTGGGTTAATAATTTCATCTTTTGTCCTAAAAGCCTGTGCAGTCTTTGATTTTACATTTTTCTGAAATATATGGGGTGAGATTTATGTAGGAATAAAGAGCCATAGGCGCTTTAGCTTTCTTTCCATTACTTAAATGCACTTTTTAGCTACCAAAAGACAGCTTTTGATTTTCAAAAAAAATAAACATAGAAACATAGCATCTCACTTTTTATCCCGATAGAAGTATGTTTTCATTGGAGACAAAAGTAGAAATTATTAGTAGAAAAACAGTAACATACAATAGTCCACATATATTCATCACAGGACATCTTCTGTATTTGGCTCTTGTCTCATATTACTCCAACCTGTGAAAAGCACTGAATAAACTGCAGACCACAGATAACCATAAATTTACATTTACTGCACAACAATACAACACAGATACAGGCTTAAGTCTCTAAACAACAGCCTCCCATGTTTGCACTGTATATGCAGATATCTAAGGGGTTTTAAAAACCTCACCAGCTACACAGTAACACAGACAGAATGATCTAACAGTGTGCGAAGGTGTGGGGTTATGGCATGGAGAGATGGCTAAACCCATCATTTTCTATGGAAGAACAGGAGACAGAACATGCAGAAAGCAGGTAGTCAAATTGTACAAGGCATAAATTGCTTTTCTTTTTTTTTTTTTTTTTAAATAATCTGATGTTTCTTATGCTATCCCAAGGTGATTTGAGACAACACTCCAGCATAGATCTTTTTTGATGATATACTCTACAGACATACATCTATCTGAGGGAGCTCAAAATTTGCTGAGTGCCCTTCTCAAACTGTGCTATATGAGGACAGCCCAAGCAAATAGCTACAACCATCACGATGAGCTGAACTCTGCTCTTCAGGAAGAATTTGGCTGCTCAGCTGCACTAACAGGCACAATTTCTTTCTGACACTTCACATGACCAGATCTCATAACTCACAGCAATGGCTTGTTTGACACCACACATATATCTCTCTGTCTATTTTAACACAGTAGAAAAGAATGGAGAAACCAGCACTACATGCTTGGGTTTGTTTGCAATGATCTTTCTGGTATTGTTACCACCAACACACCATAATGCAACAGTGGGAGCCACACAAGTAGCAAGACAATGGCTGGCCATATAAAAGTCATTTGTGAGATTTAATTTTCTGCTGAGGAGAGCTGCACAATACCCTGATAAAAGTTAATGAACCATATTTACATGTTGGCTTCCATCATTACTGAGTGAAGCTGAACAGTATTGTCCATATTGATACTTTTACATACACAAAAGGAGTCTCATGGAGGCAACTCACTTTCATCACCAACAAAGCCATGGCAGCCGTCAGTGAAGTCCAGTGAGATGACACCAATGCAGTAAAGTTCCCACTTGATGTTTCATAAGGTATTAAAACACTATATTCCTTAACAAGTCAATAGGAACTGCAGATCACTTATCCCACTTATCAGGCACTTTAAGAGAAGGAAGCATAGTCAAGGTTTTATCTAAATAATCTTAAGCATCCCCATTCTACTCCATAGGAGTTCCAAAGACAAACAGAATGCCAGTTCATAGAAATCTACCTCAAGCAGGACAAATGCCACTACATCCAACATGAGCAGCTTACATGGCTGCCTCAAGCTTGAGGGACCAAGTTCTAAACAATAACTTGATTCCAAAAGTAAGTTCATTAGCCCTCATACCACAGTCTCCTCTTGGAACTTCCCTTCAATAGAAACCCAGATGCTTGGCCACAAACTTTGTTCCAGCAACAACTTGGGGTTCAAACCTTAGATCTCAGAATCACAATCACCTTATATCTATCTTCACATTAACTAGCCAATTTGGGTAGCTAGAGTCCAGATGTGCTTACATGTGAAGAAAAAGTAATTAATGGAAGAAAATAATTATAAACAAGTGTTAGCTAGATGTACTGTTTCAAGATACACCTGATATTCTGGTCATTAAGTCAGTTACAAATGCTACAATTTTTTTAAAAAAGCTACTTTTACTAATACAAGAACAATGTATCTCATTGTTTGGGTTTCTTTTTAGTTGAATTTCACTTACCTGACATCTCAAGGTATCAACAAGCAAAATATTAGATAATATATAAAAATTATATCTTTATGCATATAATTATAAAATTATATAAATATAATGTAGACATTATTAATATTCAATTGTCTTTGAATGGTCATGGTGATGGAGAGAAGAATGAAACCTTCTGACACGGAAGGATAGAGCAGCCTGATAATTCAAGAGATTATCTTCAGTGACAATTCTAATTCAAAAGCATTTTTCCACTTTCTGTATTCAAAGCAATCTTTTCAATATCATGACCATCCTGTAATGCTTGCATTTCAGTAATTTTCTCTCCTCTCTCTTCTTTATAACATTAGTTCTACTTTGCTTCTTACCACAAATGTTACAATTATCCTGATAATTGCTGTCAAATAGAGATGAAATCCTAAATCAAGCGATAACAATGATATGTGTTTCAAGTTAATTCTATTACATATGGTCACCCAGTTCTTACACTTTACACTGTGTGTCTGCTCTTACACACTGTCTGAGACACTACTGAGCTTGACTCCTGCAGCAGTCTTACATATGAATAAGATTATAGCACAGACTGATGTGACAACTACGTTACCTGTCATTTGGACAGAACTCACTACACAGCTATGCACAGAGGCCTTCAAATTGGAACAGAAATTAACATGGAATAACTTCTCAAACTATTTACCACTTGCGTAGTATTTTTTTTTTAATCACAAGGATCAGAAATTCAACCATTTCACTTGAAAGCTACTTGTAAAGGAACATTACAAATTACATGTAACAGCCAGAATTCCTAGAAAAAGAATAGGTACAATCCACAAAGAACATTAGGAGAACATCAAGCACATTTATTTCTTCCCTCAATCTATGGGAATAAAGTTTCTTCTGTACATCCCACCACTACTGCTGAGAAGAGCACTGGGGAATATTAAGAGATGCATTCAACTTCCCTTCCCATTTTAATGATTGTACCATATCCCATGGCCATACCAATGATTTCCCTACATGGAGTGTTTCTACTACAGCAGAGGAAAAGTGTCACCTGCTGTGTTCAATACTAAGCAGTTGAAGCATCACCAGCAGCATTATTTCCAGCATCCTTACTGATGAATTTTCTCTGCAGAAACGCACCAGACAGCCATAACTCATAGCAGATTTAATGTTTTGAAACAACAGATTTCAAATGCAAACTTTATTTTACTTTTCAACCAAATTAAGCACCAGTTTTGTGTTTGCATGCCTGTATGTCCTAGATCTACAAACAAAAGCTATTCACATCGAGTCTTCATAAATGCTGCACAAGGGTACCTATCTTATTTGGAAAAATAAAACTGAAAAATGAGATGTGTGAGTGCATACATGCCTGCCTGAATGTGGAAAGTTGCAGATAAGAGCCTTCTCCATTAGCACTTCCTTTTGCCCTCTGGTGGCTTTCTATGTCCCTACACATAATGGAAGCCCAGACTCTATTTTTGTAAGAGTTTAAAAATCCATTTACACTAGGAAAATAAATCTGTGTCCACATATATTTCCATGGATTTGAATAAGAAACTGAATTCTTAAAGAGAAGCAGGGGCAAACACAAACACAAAAGATGACAGCAACATAGAAAATTATTATTATGCTTGAGAGAGATTCTGCTTTTAAATGTAGTTTTTCCTCTTCCTAGTTGAAGGAATCCATCCAGTTTTATCCCATGGATTTAAAACAAAGACTTATCTCAAAGGCTAAAGCTAAAACCAGAGAAGGCATTCCACTGTGAGCTCCATAAACAGCATTATTAGTGTCACGGTGTCAATTCCTAGTCTTACAGAGTTGACACACTATACTCTGGTAATTCTACTGCCTGCCAAAGGTGAGAACAACTGAAGGACTCAAAGAACCTTGGCGGTCAAAAAAGTAAAAGATGAGCTCCTCTGTTTATGAAAGTTTGTAGATGCACATAGAGAAAAATAATTTAAGCCATCCCTACATGATGCTGCACTCTGAACTGGTTACAACTCAGGGAAAAGCTCTTTGTATCAAGACTGACAGTTCTCTGAGCCTCACGTGCAGCAGTAGCTATGGAAGTCAGCAAAGCATTGAGTATCCTTACAAAGGACACTGAGAATGAGAGAGAAGTGATTGTGTCAGAGTCCCATGAAAATTTGATAAGCCTATATCTCAGACAGAGAGTGCAATTCTAGAATTTGCATCTAAAAAAGGGCATAGCAGAGTCAGAGAAGGGCGACATAAATGAGACCATAGAGCAACTGCCATATCAGATGTCCAACAGGCTAGGACTACTGAACTTGGAAGGAAAACACCTTGGGAAGAACATTACCTAAGTTTAAAAAAAACAGAAAAGCAGTGGCAAGTTGAAAGAATTGGTTTACAGGCCAAATCTTGAAATCTTAGAACTCATACTAACCGAGACAGTACAAGCCTTAAAAGAAAAGGTGTGGAGTTTGGTCAGTGAGTAGCCAACAGGAAACCGATGTTACAAAAGTTTGTGGCAAAAGGCAGTCTCAAGATTAGAAACTCATCTGTAGTTCTGTTTACACCGTTCGACATATCTGCTGGTACTGCTGTAGGAGTCACAATACTGATACAGATGAACCAGTCATTGGTCTGATCAACAGGCTGGTACTATTTCATTTGGAAGGAAAACTTAAGGGTAGTTCTTATATACTCTCACAGAGACAGCAGCTTGAAGGTAAAATGACTTGCTCCACCTCACCCATTCACTCCATATCAAGAATAGTTCACACTAGCAAATGAAATCGTTCTATTATTGCTTATTTTCCCCAATCTCTGTCAGTTTTCCACTAGAACACATAGAATCATAGAATCAGATGGGTTGGAAAGGACCTCTGAGATCATCAAGTCCAACCCTTGATCCACTACCACCACAGTTACTAGACTATGGCACTAAGTGCCACATCCAGTTTCTTCTTAAATACCTCCAGGGACAGAGAATCTACACCTTGTTGAAGCATTTTCTTCATGAACTACTTATAGCACACTTTCACTACCTAAAGGGGTCTATAAAAAAGCCAGAGAGGGACAATTTATAATGGCATGTGGTAATATGACATGGGGAAATGGCTTCAAACTTAAAGAGGACAGCTTTAGAATAGATATTTGCAAGAAATTCTTTACTGTGAGGGTGGTAAGGCTGTGGGACAGGTTGTTCAAGAAGTAAGTGGAAGTGTTAAAGGCCACGTTGACTTTGAGCAATGTGGTCTTGTGGAAGGTGTCCTTCCCCATGGCAGGAGGGGTGGAACTAGATGACCTTCCTAGTGTTTTAAAGACCTGTGACTGTCATATTATTACTGAAAAAAAAATAATCTATACAGAAGACAAATTCACATTTTTCTTTTTGGTCTTTTTCTTTTCATATGTTATTATATATAACATGTTTCTCATGCTCTGTTCTCAGAGGAATTTTTAAGAAGAAAACTCAATGAGAAATAACTAATGAGCAAACTTCTTCAAATAGCACAGAATAAAGAATTGTGAAAAACTTCCTTGCTTCAAAATAGCTGTAATTTTTTCAACTGTCCTTACTAAGACAGTATTCACACATCTCAAGGATGACAGAAGTACCAGACAGCACGTGACATTAGGATCTTTCCTCAGGACTGCCTATGGTCTCAATGTCATCAAAAAAGAACAATTTCTCTTAAAGTTCTACTGAAGATCACTGACAAAAGTATGAGTGAAAAAATCAGAAGCAACTCCTGAAACAATTCTTTATCATATTCTGTATGATAGTATATTCTATATGACTTATTAACATTATTTAAGAGCTTGAATTATTCCCTTTTCATTAGTCAAAACATAAACATTTGTTAAAGCTCAACTTGGAACCTTTCTATAATCTCAAAAATCACCAAGCTGGCAAACAACTCTGGTCCATCATCTGATTCAGTATTTGGTAACTGAAAGCAGCTAGAAAAAAAAGTACCCTCTTCAGGAGTAAGAGCTGTAAAAATTAACCAATTATCATCGTTAGGATTTATTTTGCCTCAATGAATGTGTGCACCTAATACCCCGTAATTAAACATTCCCCTCAAATTGAGAAGGATGAAACTTTCACTTTAATTAATCAACATTCTTTAAGATATACCTGCACAATACCTTGTGATTCTAATCACAACACGACCACTCCATACCACTAGACATTGTATAAATGTTGTACAAAAAAGGATACCTCTCTCAAAATATCTTCTTCTCTAGAAGGATGAAATTTTCTCTAAAATGATTACTCTATTTGGTGGAATAAGCTGCACAAGAGAACCACCATATCATTGAGATTAGCAGAACAGAAAATCTTGACTAGATCTTCATACATTAATCTATTTCATATACATATTTATCATGTCTTTTGTCTAATTTCTGAAGTACTTGTATGGTTCCTTGCAATGCATTCTCCAAAACAAACAAACTGTGTATTTTATATAAGTATGCAATGGAGAACCATGACAGGTTGTGGTTTTTTTTGGCAACTCACTTAAAATAAAGTCAAGTCCAGGTCTCCAGCCCTGAGATCAGCTAGCACAGTTAAGTTCAAATTTTTACAGGGCAAGTTGAAAGAAGGAGACTATACCCTAACTATTCACGACTTTCTCAGACTAACTCTGAGCATCACTGTCTGAAAATGCTAGGTGGCCCACATCAAAACTGCTCAGGGAGCATGCTCACAGTTTAACAGCAGGAATTACTGCAAGTCAGTCCTTAATTCAATGCCATGGCCCTGTTCAAGTTATTGGAACACATACATAACCTTAAAATAGTCTAATACCCTGAGACAATTTATTTTACTCTGTGGGTTAAAATTTCCAGCAAAAACTATCACTATAGCAATATTGCTGAAAAAAACCCACAACCAAACCTACACACAAAAAACCCAAACCAAAACACCCCCCTAGTAACACACAAGAGCAGCCACCTGACTGATACCAAAATCTGATTATTCAACATTAAGACTTTTACAGTCAGCAGGTTCTATCCCTCACAAGCTATAAGCTAGTAGGTAAGGGTTGTTTTCTTCTTAAATTGTTTTCAGAGTTGATATAGCTCACACACGCAGTTTCCACACCTGCTTGACAGCATTAAAGTAAATCACTGCAAACATTAGAGTTTAATGCCGTTATTTTTGTGGCCTATATTGTCACATGCTAATTTTCAAGTTTTCAATTACAGAAAGGTACTCTTGTGGCTGTGAAAATACCCTTGCAACCCAATTCACAATTGCAAAAACAATCAGCATAATAATTTTGTTTAGTTTGCCAGCACAGTTTGAAACAGTTAAAAGAGAAGTTTAAGTCTCCAGATCCCTGTTCATCTTATAGCAGCATCAAAACTAAAAGTTCAATTCAACAATTTAAGACTCAGCAAATTATTTCACTGATCATTTCTGTAAATGGCTGGGAAAGGAAGAAAAGCAAAGTCTCAGAAAAATAGGGGGAGTTGCGTGAGAGACTCAAACGTTATAGTTAATGGCTGAAACACTGTCAAAACCACCAGACTTTTGCCCATTGTAGCAAACTGCTCCTCTGTGACTACTGAAGCCCACTCCTCCCCAGATATGCTTCCTGAAAGGAACTGGACTCTTGAGTTAAGCCACCTGACAGGAACTTGATATAAGATAAAGGTGGTACTATTGGCCAAATATCTCAGGTCTGAGGAGAAGTAAACAAGTGAGGGGGGCAAAGAATGTATCCACTACAAAAGCCATTCTCAGCAGCTGTGCTGACCATGAGTTCTGCTGGGTTCAGCATGGGGGGCCATGACCCACAGACTCCTTTGAATGACTCAAATGTGTCAGAGCAAAGCATAAATCCGAATTTTTATTCTGGCTCACAGGATATAACGAAAGCTATTTTCAGGTTTTCCAAGGAATAAAGTAGAAACTTATCAGAGTTCTCTTAATATTTCTAAAAAATTATTTTAGAATTACAGTTTTCCTCAAACATATCACCATGATCATTCTCCCTCTCTAGTTAGTATTCTGTTCCATAGAGACCAGACCCAAGACTCACTTTGAAATATGACATCCATTGCTGGCAAAGCGGCATGGCTGCAGAACTCTTTAAAGGCTTACAGAAAAATCCCTTTGCATTACACATTCCTTTAATGATGTAGTTGAAATTTACTTTATTAATCCACAGAAATTAGTCTGCCTCCATTTTAACAGTATCCTAAAAGGGCAAGTGAGAGAAGAGGTGGGATGTATAAACAAGACAACAGATTAAGAAGTCCTATATGAAACAAAGCATATGCAAGGCACATACACACAAACCCCACATACAATCTGTACCTATCATTGCGCATCCACCTAACTCAAAAATTTTCCAAACACCTAAAGACAGTGTATAATAAGCTGGAATGATAAAAAGGGCATCAAACAATTTCCAAGTATTACCCAGTATTATATTAATCACTATATTAAACCAGGGTCCCGATTTTTTCAGGCAACCCTAGAGCTGAGGCTTCCATCACCTACTTTACATATAAAAATTGTATTAGACACACCCTAACCTGTTGCCTGTTGGTATTTCTACGTGGCTCAGAACACTATTAAAAGTCCATTCAAGTGGCTTTCTGATTTCTCCTCCTGTAGCTTGAAACTTAAGCAATACTGAGACCGTATATGGATCATATTCCAATGGGGTTTAGGGCTTTGCCAGGGTCTTCATTGTTCTAGTTCCCAAGTGACTCCTCTCTAGTGCGATTTGCAGGGTTTTGGTATTTCACCTTTTACAATGAAGTGTATTCTATAGTAGGCTAGGATGCTCTTTTGAATACCAAACAAAGCTTTGTTCAAACTTTAAGCAGTAATATACATGTGGAAACGATTTTCCCCTTAGCAGTTGAAGAGAGCTCTTGGATAGCTACCAACTTCTGAAGACTAATTTATCTTCATTTTTAAACTTATATTTAGTGTATCATTATTCTCATTGGTTCATATTACTATTTGGAGGGTACATTCTTGACCCCCACCCCACCCCATCATTCTTCTTTTCTGACATTTGAAAGTGCATTTCTACTAAGAAATGCTATAATCTCCTTAATTACTTTGTCACCTCTCTTATTCGCTTTTTAGAAGTGTCACTCCTGTCACATTTTAATTTAAAGAAAGTTAAAAAAAAAAAAAGAATAGTCGAATGACTACAGCTAGTCAGAAAAGCAAAAAAAAAAAGGAAGGTGTAATGTTCCTACAATGGTTCTGACAGGGATCCTCCATTTTAATTCTGGGCTACTGTAGAGCAAATTATTTGATTTCTGCTTCGCTGAACATACCTTTAGGATATTGATAAATACCAGAGGCAAAAAACCACATGTACATTTTCAGAGAGTAGGCATTAAAGCAATTAAAATGCAACTGTGGCACTCCAGCTTATTGCCATTTATTATCACCACCCAAAGCCCTCTGTAAATTGTGCCATTCTCTCAAGAATTCATACTTTTAGATTTTTTAAACCTAATCTGTATCATATGAAATTTAACAATCTAATTTAACTTCTAAAGCTAGAAGACTCCTAAACTCATTTCCCCCCTTAATTTTTACCTACTTTAAAGCTGTCAGTAGCAATCTTACCCTGTTCAAGAGGGAAAAAAACCCTGACACCCCTATTTTAATTCTGTTGAGTTGTCATAGTAGAGGACAAAAATGATGCATCACCATGTCACAACTAACTAATAGTGCATGAGTTCATCTAGATGTCTCAAGTATTAATTTTATAAAGCCTTCTTCCTCTGTCCCCAAGATATTTAGACTTTAATCTTTCTATTATCCTCTTATACCTTGCTTCTTCCACATATTTATACACTTTTCTCCCTTCAGTTAAGGAATTTGGGATAAAATAAAACATCCCTAATTCTCACTACATCAAATAGCTGCCAAACGTATTTGGAAAAACAGAAGTTACTTCTCAGTGTCTTCTCAAGACAGATCTTGTCTATCAGCAATGCCAGTTCCAGAGGAATGGTCTTAATACCTTTTTAGCACAAATATTGCTGAATATGTTAGAAATATGCAGTATAAGCAAGTGCTGTGTGCTGTGCCTCCAGAATAGTAAATTCATGATCTCTTCTGAAGGTTAGGCAAGAGTATGCATAACTACTATGCCTATCAATTGATAATAAACTCATCTTCCTATAACATCAGTAGTAATAGTATAAAATTGCATAAGCAATATATTCATGATTGGTGAGAGCGGGGACCACCACAGTCAAGGCAGAAACTGAGTCAAGTAAGTTACTCCTTTGTGATGAAGTCAGTATTTTTAAGGTGTGGGCATGAGGAGGGGTGGAGAAACAGTTCCAATTTTTTCTTTGTATAAAACCAAAATGTCCTAGATAATGGAATTTCTGGTTAATATACAAAGATAAAATTGTTCCAATGCTACTGGAACCATTATTATTCTAGTTAATGTCACAATTGGGAATGAAAAATACACGGCTTTATTAATGACGCAATTCCAAAATTAGACAAAGAACTAAACACTTGTGCTAGTAAGGGTTTTCCGTAATTTTTACTTGAGAGTCAAGAAGTTTTCCTTATAAAAACCTAATTGCATATTGATGCAATAGTAAAATATCTTGAACAAAGAATACAAAGCAGCATTTAACTGAATTCTCAGACACACAGAGACGGCTTAAACTTTCCATTTGATTTGTGACCCCAAAAATAACCAGCTGTTACCAGCTGAATATGCACGTCCATTTCCCTCATGCAATTCTTAGCACTCAACAGAAATTACCAGAAAGCTTTGCCAAGTTTTATCCCTAGAAGAGAAAGGAGAAGCAAATCACATCAGATTGTTTGTATTTCGAAACATACAGCAAGATTGCTAGTGTTGTCTGTGACTTTGAGGCAGCAGAATTAACTGTGAAGTCGTTAAGTAAAAAAATAAATAAGAGTCTGAATGTCTTGATAACATTACAGGGAACAATAACAACTGATAGCTGGTGTAGGAGGGGTAAAACCATAAGATGATGAAGGGCCTTGAGGGGAAGCCATATGAGGAGTGGCTGAGCTCACTTGGTCTTTTCAGCCTGGAGGAGGCTGAGGGGAGACCTCATTGCAGTTACAACTTCCTTGTGAGCAGAAGAGGAGGGGCAGGCACTGATCTCTTCTTTGGGGTGACCAGTGACAGGACCTGAGGGAATGGCCTGAAGTTGTGTCAGGTGAGGATTAGGTTGGATATCAGGAAAAGGTTCTTCACCCAGAGGGTGGTTGGGCACTGGAACAGGCTCCCCAAAGAAGGGGTCACAGCATGAAGCCAGAGGAGTTTGGATGATTCAGGCACGTGGTGTGACTCTTGGGGATGGTCCTGTGCAGGGCAAAGGGTTGGACTTGATGATCCTTGAGGGTTCTTTTCAACTCAGCACATTCTGCGATTCATCAGGGAAACATAAGGTTTGTTTTGCTGCTTTCCTTAACGTGAATGCAAAAGTTGACTTCTAATCAAGGTAACGTAAGGATATGACACCAATGAGGTATAGGTAAAAGTACAGCAGATTTTTTGAAAAATGCCTGTGTTGATAATTCCAATTTAAAGTGTTTCCACATAGCTAGATGTTCAGACTTTGCATATTCAAAAATATCAAAACATCTTAACAAGTTGAAAATGTTTAAAAAGGACTTACTTTTATTGTAGCAAGTTGCTAGTACACCTTTATCTGCAGGACTGGTACTAATGTGCCAAATTTCACCCACTTGATGAAGGAGAACATTCTTGTTTATAATGTTATTTTCATCATCAAAATCGATTATGTGAATCTGCAAATACAATAAAAGAGAACATCAGGGTTTCAAATGTTTTCCTGTGGGTCTTCACTATATGTGATGACTACACGAACAATTTAATGAGATTTTTATAACCGATATCTACTTTAATTAACTGTTATACCAACAATTTACTATATCACTGATTTCATGCAGGATTAACTTTCTAGGAAAACACAAGCAATTTCCCTGTTTTGAGGAAATATCATGCTTATTCTCAATTTTCAACTTAAATCTTGAAGGTGATTTTTCTTTTTATGGCTAATAGTCAATAAACCATTTGTATTACAATTCAACAATTCTTAACAGCAATAAACAAAAATAACATTACAATCCTTAGTCTAAATGTCTGCACCAATTCTGTACCCAAATCATCGAATTCAAACTAACTACAAAGAAAGATGGAGAGAGAGGGAAAGGTTTATTCTTTCAAACAAATACTCTAAACTCAGTAAGAAAGTTCACTTCAGCAGTCACATATCTCTATCAAGATATAAATTTGTGATTTTTTTATACTATATGAAACATAAAATATTGAACTGAAAGATAAACAATAATATTTAAATAAAGAGGTAATATTTTTAAAAGACAAAACTAAGTTTGACTTTTGTTATTTTCATTTTTATTTGTTGCTGGTTTGTTTGCTATATTTTTTTTAAATAGGTCTACATTACTATAATTTTTCCTCCCTACTTTTAGTTAGTTGTTTTTCTATAGTTGCCTTAAAAACCAAGAAATTGTGGAAGATTCTAGCCTGCATAACACACAAAAGTAACTTTACTCAAGGGACCAATATCCCTAACCTCAACAGTGAACAAATACATTTTAGAAGACTCACAAATTTTAGAGAACTGTATCCTCATCAAAAATTCATTTTCAAAGTTGGTGAAAAATGAAGACAGAAAAAAGCCAAGAGATATCCTATCATCATGACTGAATTAAGTCTACTGAATTAAGTTCTGAATCACTGCAAAAATCTTAGCCATGCAGAATTACAGAAGATTTCCTTAAAATAAAGAAGCTACTAAATACGTCTCAACTTAGTCTAAACTGGTAATATTAAACACTATTACTTTTAAGGGGCTGAGTTTACATGTTATCTTTTTCTTTATTGTCCAAACAGTTATCAGCAACTCCTACTTCAAATATAATCCTGGAACCAGTACTGTTCTTCCATTCTGTCATGTAACAACATCTACAGTGGATTAGCAAGTTGCCTTTTCAGACTTCATTTCTTGCCTTGAATCTAGGAATCTACCCAGGAATCAGGACACTATCCATCGACCCCAACAACTGCACTCTTAAAGAGTGGCCCTCCTGCCTTTCAAAAAAAGATCAGTTTAACCTTATCTCTTTTTTTCCTTTGGAGTCTCCTCTGGCAGCTCAACCTAAGTCCCTCACTGAGGGGAATGAGGCCATTTCCCTCTTCCTAGTCCTGTCACTTGTTATCTGAGAGAACAGACCAATCCCTACATGGCTACAGCCTCCTTTCAGGTGGTTGTAGAGAGCTGTAAGGTCTCCGTTGAGCCTCCTTTTCTACAGACTAAACAATCCCAGCTCCCTCAGTTGCTCCTTGTTAGACTTGTGCTCCAAACCCTTCACCACCTCTGTCGCCCTTTTCTGGACCTGTTCCAGCATCTCAATGTCTTTCTAGCAGTGAGGGGCCCAGAACTGAACACAGGATTAAAGGTTTGGCCTCACCAATGCATTACATATATAATGGAAATTAGTATTTTAGGTTCTAAAATGCAAGACTGAAAATAACTCAAAGAGTTCTGAGAATAAGAGAGATGAGAAAAGAGTAAGATATATACTTTGGTATTTTCAATGCATATACTGAATGCATTAAATTTAGCAACAATGAAAGTACTGGGGACAAAAGTTCTAAAACTACGCCCTGTAGAACACAGTACATTAGAGAAGCTTCTTAAAACATTCCCAGCAAGTTATGAGAACTAAATGCCAAGTACTACACAATATTAATATGTCAAATATTGAGAGAATATAAAATCTTATAAACATTTTCCTTCCCTTTGAAATATTACTGTTAATAGGAAAATATTTTCACTTAAAATATATTCTTCTATGAATACCTAAAATTGCTTCATACAGCAATAAACCTCAACGAGGCAAAAGTTATCATGCCAGCTGTACAATCACTGCTCTTTCAATTGCACTACAGCTGCCCATGACTAGAAGGGAAGAAATATTCTGCACATGATAAAACTTCTCACTGTGAAGTACTTGGTAAGTTCTAAATGTTGCAAGCCAGCTCATAAGGTTGGTCACGTAACTAGAAAAATTTTTAAGCAAATCTAGAGAATCTAGTGCTGAATTAAGCAATAATGAGCTGAGGCCTAGGGCATTTCTTGGGGATTAGCAGCTAGCTGAGAGGAAATGATGGCCTGAGGCACAGCTAAAGGCCAATAACCTCCAAACATTTGTTAATATACTAGGAATGGTCCTGCATTTCTATTGTTAATGTTATTCACTGGAAAAAGAAAAGCATACTCAAAGTTGTAATATATGTAAACATTTCTAAAATGCTCAATAAACTTACCTAAATCAAAACATCTAAATTATTGAAGATCTGCTGGATATCAACTGATAAGTGAGAACTGTTCTTCAGGTAGAATTTTGTATCAGGATTTAATTAGTTGACCCAGGTAGTAAAACCACCATAGAAATCACAGTAGAAAGACACATTATAACCAAATATTTGAAGAACATCAGACAGCACAATCAAAAATATAATTGAGTGTACATACTTTTAACTAAGTTTGTCTGCCTCTTCTTTTGTTACTGTTCTCCCAAGTATTAGCTGAAATGTAAACAATCTGAATACTACATCCTCCTTATGCCTTGGAATAATTTTTCCTTGAGTCTCATTCAGTATTACCATTAAGTAATGATCTCAAAACTTCACTGGGAATTGACAGCTCACTTCTCCCAGAGCTATGGCTCTAAGTTGGTTTTGTGCAGCCCATTATAGACCATGTTCAGAAGAATTAGTCACTCTATCCAACTCTAGGGACTTCTGTGGTGTGTTAGGCTTGGCTAACAGTCAGACTCCCACCCAGATACCTGCTCCTCCCAAGCAGGACAAGGGGAGAAACCAGAAAGAACAGGAGTGAGAAAGCTATGTGTCAAGACATAGACAGGGAGCTCACTTACTAGTTACTGTTCCAGGAAAAACAGACTTGACTGGGGTGAATTAATTAATCTACTGCCTCTTAAAATAAACAAGTACCTTTCTTCCCTCCTTTCCCAGGCTTAACTGCACCCCAGACCCCTCTGATCCCCTTCAAGTAAGGCAGGGGGGTCTGGGGCAGTGGTGGTTATGGGCAATACATACTGTTTTCTGTGTGATGCTCTTTGCATCCCACTCATTTCCTCTGCTTTAGCAGGGGGCCTTCATGGGAAACAGTTCCTTCAGGAATATTCCACCTGCTCTGGTGCAGGTGCTCCACAGGCTGCAGTGGATACCTGCTACAGCATGAAGCATCTTCTGTTTCTCCTGACCTTGGTCTTACCTCTGTCATTTCCTCTGCTGCTCCTCCTCTTTCCATCTAGCATCTTCTCCCCTCTCTTAATCATTTTCACAGAGATGCCACCACGCTGACTGACTCAACTGTGTCCTACAGCAGATTGACTGGGACCAGCCACGCCTGGCATGGGCAACTCCTGGCCTCTTCTCAGAGGCCACCACTGCAATCCTTCTGCTACCCAAGCCTTGCCACCTCCATTCAGTACAGCTTTCTAACTCTTTTAGCCTCAAAAACTTCTTTCATTATGAATTTTACTGCAGTTTAGTCACAAAAATTAAAACTGCTGTACAATTAGAAGTCTTGTACTCCTAACTGCGGAAAAGACAGCCTAACAGAAATCAAGCTGTGAAAGTCACTCAAATTTTAGTTTGAATTGTTAAACTTATGACCAGAAAGGACACAGCTTATTGTCAATGATTAATGATGAAAAATTCAGTTTATGAAGCTTCACATACACTTAACTATGCATGTAGCAGTAGTCTCATTACAGGCAATTAAGGCTTAAAGACTTTTGTTTTACTTTTCTTCTCTTCTGTGGTTTCAAGATAGCTCCAGAGAATCTATAGATCCAATGCAACAAAAATATTGTCTTTACTAAACCAATCAGATTTAGTCATGCAATTTAGAAGAGCAATTTAATGTTCAGGAAACACACACAGCTTTCATTCGACAATATATCTTTCCACTATCTTTGCATTTTACTAACAGAAGTCTTCAACTTGACTATCACAATGTTCATATTCAACAGGGGGAGAAAGGAAGAAGAAGAATATTGGAACAACATTTAAAGAAAGAGGGGAAAATTACAACTGACATTTGACAGAAAAATTACCTGATTATCATATCTAAGAGACTGTGTTCCAACCAAAAATCTTATTGCATCTGTTTCTGCTGTTTGAGGTGTTAAAGCTCGTGCCTAGGGAAGAACAAAGCCATTAGAAAAGTCCAATTAATACAATCCATTAATTTCAGCAAAAAACTTGAAGCTTATATATCAATTATTATTTTAAGCATTTACATTCTTACAAACTGCAGACTTTCCTGCCCTTAGGTCCATTTTGCTTAATACACTTTTTGTGCAATTTCTCACATTTGTGAGGTGTGGAGAACATGCTGGTGCTAAATAGGCCTTCATTATAACAGTGATAATATTCAATATAGCAGTTCTTCTAAACTAATTCTCCTTTATCAGCTGAAAAAACTCCACAGAACAGTGGACAATTCTTAAACATGCTATCTACAATATCCAAAAAAGAAGTTGTTCTTTTAGAATTTTTCATACTACTCAGGTTGAAGATACCTTCATTAAAAAAAAAAAAAATCTGACTTTTCTCATTATTAACCACCAAATTTAGAAAAAAGTTAAAAACCAAACCCCTTCCTTTCCACTCCAGTCCATTACAGATAAGAATTGTCTAAATGATGGGAGAAATAATTTGTTATTTACATATCAACACTTTGTAATAATCTTATTACTTTGTTGTATTATGTTAATGAGTATCTAAGACTCTCTGCCTTGCATCTTAAACTTGCACCAATAGCAGTCTTGGATGAAACAAAACAAAGCAGTTAAGGGCCACAGGAGACACTGAGAAATAAAGTATAGGTTGAACTAAACCCACAAGCAAATATTTCAGAAGGATTCAGGTAAACTGTTGAATGGCCCTTCTTATTGCCATCCTGTCATGCAGCTAAATTACATTTTGCACTCAAGAACACTTCAATACAGCCATATTTGAAACTTATTGTTAAATTAATGTCAGAAAGCTGCCTAGAAGCTTGGAAGGGAATATCTGGAAGACATTATATCATAATACCTAAATTTAGAGCAATTTAATTCTGGAATGGCAACTTGAGGTTGTTTGTGTTCAAAACACTCAAATGCAGGTCAGAGATCAGTGTGAATCCAAACCAATTTGTCTGTACTCTCCTATTTATGCAGCTCTTACTTACAACAAGCTTAGATGGTGTTTCTGATTGACATAAACAACTAAAGAGTTCCTTTTCATTCAAAAGACCTGTTTTCACTTATTTTGAAGAAAACTCTAGAAATAAGCCAACAGCTATGTACCTCTTTCAATCAAACAAGCATCTGTTGTTTCTGTAAGTCAAAGAAGAGATCTCAAGGATGTTTAATAAAATAAAAAAACGGGTTGTCACCCCTTTTAAAGCGATTCAAGTAAGTCTTCTCATGCTGTTTTTAAAAATGCAACTGGTTGGACACCAAGTGCCCAAAATAATGTAAATACATAGTAACATTTATGCATTAGCTTCTTTAGCTCTTCCTTAACACATTTTTAAGTTAATTCCCATTTTGCAGGGTGTGTGTGGGGAAATTAAAGGCCTGAGAAAAGTTTTTAAACACATTTCATAACAGGAAACACACTATTGTTTATTCCCTGACATAAAAAACTACAACATGCCTACATATAATACGAGGTTCAAATTCATCAAGTGTTCATAAATCAGGAAGATCTGATTCACTAAGAGTGTATCAGTACAGTGGACTTCCATTAGTCTCCTGCACAAAGATATGGACAATTCTGTCTACTCTGAAATACTTTTAGAGAACAGGAAGTTATTTCAACAGATGAAGACACCAAGTAACTGTTGTGATGAACAACATAACTGAATTTGGAGTGCTGTCAAGATCAAGGAAAGTGCCTTAAGTTTGTCATCTTGTACTCCAACATGTCAGAGAAGGTTGCAAATTACATATTTCACAAAGCTTCCTGCCTCATGACTGAAGCTACTACATAGAAAAAAGCAAGAAGCATAGTATAATGAATATGCATCAATCTAAACCAATAGAAATTTTTAAAAGTCTGCACTGTAGAACACTAAACTGCATATAGCCCAAAAGAGTTTATTACCAGGCTTTCAAATAGGCTGGAGAGGGACTTCTCACAAGGGCACATAATGATAGGAAAGATGCAAACCGTGAGAAAACAAGTAATCCTTATACACACAGTTACAGCAAAATCCCATCTAACTGATATTGCCAGACAATGCAACTACGTACATAGTTAGATCATTTCATCTTTAAATAAGGCCTAAGACCAGGAAAAAAATACTAGCAAGCAAAAACATCATGAACCATAAAGAACTTTTTAGCTACATGTTCAAATTTCATATTTATCAGCAGCCCTATCAGAAAATGTGCCTGGTTCAAAGCAGGCAGTTTTATAAAACAGGACAAAGACCTAACTGCAAATCCACTACAAAAATAGATATGCAAAGGACATACAAAAACCTAGATTACAAGCATGAGAGGCAGCAGGATGAAGATAAAGCAGAAGAAACAACAATCATTGTACTAGAATTCAGGTAAGACTAACTGGAGACTGGACATCATGTCCATGCTTACACCATGCTCAAAGTGATGTCAGGCAAAGATCACCTTCTACTTGCCCTTGACTGTTTAGGCCACTTCCAGAATAATAAAAACCTCAGAGAGAAAAAACTAGAGCAGAGTCTGGAAAGTGAAAGGTCCTTGACAATGGCAAGAAATGATCTGGAGGAACAGCATGAGAAACTTCAAAAGGTATAGAAGGCTGGTTTAAAATAAGTGCATTATGAAACTGCAATGGACTAATTCTCTACACTTCATTTGTAAGTTCTTCTGAAACTTTCCCTTCTCAGTATCTTTTGCAATACCAACCAAATACACAAAGTTTTGGTTGTTTTTTTTTTGTTTGTTTGCTTTGGGTTTTGGTCTGATTTTTGAGGGGTTTTTTTGACTGTTACTACTTAGGGCATTAATAGGCAAAGAAAAAAAAAAGAATCAGTACTTCTCCGATATAAATTTTCTCTTGCTGATGTATTGCACTGGTTTGTTATCAACAAACTAGAAAACAGACCCCAAAATTTAAATATTTGTATTACTTTAAATACAAGCCAAAAAAAAAAAAATTCTGCAACACAAGTATCATTTAAAATTCATACAATCAATTTGTACTAACAAACTGTGAACTTGCAATACAAAATGTAAGGACACAGTATTTGCACTCCCTGAGTCTGAATTTAAAGTTATTTGACCATCTGCTTATGCTGAAAGCCAGAATTAGAATACTGCTACTTGAGGGAGGGTGGAGGGGAGCTGGATTTGCTGATGCCTCATACTGGAGGCAAAACACAAGTTCCCTGACCCCCCAGACAAGCCCAAGCTGCTAATGTCATAAATGTTATTTTCCCCTTCTGGCATAATTTCAATTTTCAAGTAAGTACACTCGAATTTTTACTTAGGTAAGACAGCCTTGTTTCTCCCACCACAGTAGGAAACCCTCTCTCAGTGACTGTAATAAGCAGCAGTGACTCTATTGATGAAAGTGAAGAGGTTGGCAGCACACATGCCCAGGTGACCTTCAGTGCTCTCAGACAGCTGCTTTCTCCAAGTCTTTCACAGCACAAGAATTCCCACCACTGACCTATTTAGAGCACTGACCCTATTCAAAGACTGTAAACCCTCATAGCAACAAATGCAACTCTCACACAAAGCCTGGCATGGCACATTTTTTGAGTCATCCTCAGAAAATGCATTCATTTATCATGAACTATAAAAGTAACAATCATCATTCAAGAGTTTCTTCAAGTTCACATAACTGTATCTTCATATTGTCATTAGTCTGTACCTTACCTAATATTAGCAAGATCTACTAATTGCTTGTGGGTCCTAAAAGAAATACTTTTCACATGATCCACTTCATGCATTATGAAGATCTTCGGAGGATTAGTTAAGAGAGCTTTGCCACTTGGCTACTTTTGTTCCACTAGTAAAACTTCAAACCAAAAGGTTTAAAATATAGAGGATTGGCACTCATGAGGTAAGTAATCCTAGAGAAGAAAGAGAACTGCCACAAAAGCTGGGAATTTCAGTAAGACATTATCAAGTAGTTTCTTGAACTGTTTTAATTTTCAAGATAAGTCCTCCAAAGACAACGCTAAAGCTGTGGCAAAATCATTATGTGCATTCTGTTTTGGCCATTCTCTCCGAACCCACAGGATACCACAAAAGCTCTCCCAGGAAAGAGAACACAACTGCCAATAGGAGCTATAGAGTCCCATACTGGGAACACAGCCAGCACAGGTTTCCCTGGGTAATTTTCAAGTGACACACATCTTGTTAGGAAGTCCACTTTTACCCCCCTTTCAATAAATCTATACCTGCCTTCTACTTGATCACAGGTAGGTCAGCTGAGCTATTCTCAATACATACTGATTACACAGTTATACACACGTTGTAGGAGACCCATGACCAATATATTTCAGTTGGTATTTTGCACTGTTTGAAGTTTCTTATTTTAGAAAATTACATTTGGCTTTAGGGAAATTAAGTTTCACCTTACTCCTGCAAACAGGCAAGTCCTAAAAATCAATAATCTGTATTTGGATTCCTAAAACCTGTTAACAACTAACAGACAATATAACACAGGGCAAGTGTTGCTTATTCAAGGAGCAGGACAAGACCAGAAATGCATTACACAACTTCTGACAAAGCATTACTGCATTTTTTCCAAGCCTGCATCAGCCAGACCCCATCTCAAAGTGCTGCTGGAGCTGTCTTTGTGCAGTACAGCCCTGTGCTCTGCTGTCCTTGCCTCCTGCTCATTATCCTTGTCCCTTGCAAGTCTATGTGCTTTTGACATGTAACACACAGTAGGAGTGTCTGGCATGCTGAAATTCAGCTCAGTGTTGTGGCATCCCACAAATCCATTAAATGTGCCAAACACATGTTCCACTCTCTGGCACAAGCAATGTTCCTCTTCCCTCACCCATACCTTTAAACAAGCAAGATGTAATCTTGAGCCAAATACCTATGCCCAAAAGCACCTCTACATATTGCTCATTTCCAGACCTATAAGCATCACCCAGTCAAAATACTGTATTTGCCTTAGTTTAAGGTTGAGACATTCAGTATGCTTACACCCCTGTTCAAAACATCACTGTTTAAACCCTCAATAACAACATGGGGAAAACTGTGACTCCCTGAAAATGAAAGCCGATTCAATACCGGGTAGACATAGCAGGTACTCCAGGTTAGACAACCCTGGATGCATGTACAGACTGAGGAATGAGAGTTTGGAAAGCAGTGCCATGGAAAGGGACCTGGCCAATGGCAAGTTGAGTATTAGTCAGCAGTGCCCTGGCAGCCAGGAGGGCCAACTGTGTCCTGGGGGGCATCAGGCAAAGCATCACCAGCCAGTTGAGGGAGGGGATTGTCCCACTCTGCTCTGCACTGGGGCAGCCTCACCTTGAGTATTGTGTGCAGTGTTGGGCACCACCATATAAGAAAGATATTACGGTATTAGCTTCCAAAGGAGGGCAACGAAGATGGTGAAGGCCTTGAGGGGAAGCCATATGAGGAGTGGCTGAGCTCACTTGGTCTCTTCAGCCTGGATCTCATTGCAGTTACAACTTCCTTGTGAGGGGAAGAGGAGAGGCAGGCACTCATCTCTTCTCTGTGGTGACCAGTGACAGGACGCAAGGGAATGGCCTGAAGTTGTGTCCAGGGAGGTTTAGGTTGAATATTTAAAAAAAAGGTTCTTCACTCAGAGGGTGGTTGGGCACTGGAACAGGCTCCCCAGGGAAGCTGTCACAGCAGCAAGCCTGACAGAGTTCAAGAAGTGTTTGAATATTCTCAGGGACATGGTATGACTCTCGGGGATAGTGGTGTGCTGGGCTAAGCATTGGAATTGATGATCCTTGTGGGTTCACATTCTGTGATTCTGTGAAATGTTCTGCAGCTACACTTTTACTCTGTATTCATCATCCTGAGCCACAGTCACATCCCACATGCAACTCACATTTTCATTCACCATCCATCTGTAATTTTCTCATTTTCACTACAGTCAGATGATCAGAGCAAATATAGCAGGATACTGTCTTTTAAAAAGTCACAAAGAGAACTACGCACCCTAAAGTTCATACATAATTTGTATGTCTGTCCATGTTCATATAGTTCACAGACACACTCAAAAGAGGAAAAAAACCACTCCTAAAACATATGGTTTTGAGGTTATATGAACATTCGAAACAGCACAGAAAGAAGTTCCAGATGTCTAGCAAAATAGGAGGAACTAATCAGGTCAAAAATTAAACTAATCCTGCGGAAAACTGAGTATCACTAGTTTTATTCTTGTTTTGCTGTTAAATGTTTAGCTTCCCCCTTACCTCCACCCCAGACAAAAGCAAACCAAAATTGTTTCTCACTGTTACTTGGTAAAATTTTTTTCACAATAGTTACACATGCTAAGTAGTGATAAACAGTCCTATAACTGCTCAGAATATCTTTAATTTTCAGTCTTGAGTGTTAGAACTTTCTGTAGGTGATGTGGTTCTAAGTAAGACTCCTCTGTTTCACTAAACCTTTTTTGGATGAAAAATGGATTAAAAAAAAAAAAAGGAGAAAAATGTATTTATTCATTACTCTAAGTTACCTTACTTATGCCAATACATAAGTACACATGAACACATTCTGCACATGGAAATGAACAGAAATAACTGGAAGTTAATTAGCAGATAGCACCCTAGTAGGAATCAGCTTTAAGTTCTTATAAAGCAGCCACATTGGATCAGATGAAAAGCACATCTGCAAACTACACTTTCTCTCTCAGTGGCCAAGGACAGATTCTTCTTGACTGCTGGAGCCACATGTTGCTTCTCAGTCCACAATTTCTCTTGCAGTTTCTACATGTCACCGTTTAGTGAAATATAAATTTTATTTGCAACAAGAGTAAGAAGATCCCTTCCTCCTTTAAATTGCTTTGTAATTTCAAAGTCAGCTTTGAATAAGCTTGTCATAGAGCTGAAGTAAAGATTGGAAATTTTTAGAAAAAACACAAATCCCAACTCAAACATAAGAAACAAAGATAAAATTTTTTAAACTTGGCTGAAAAATTAGTCGAAGAGATGCTTTCAGACAGGAAGCAGTAACTGTGATGATGCAGCTAACTATTATTATCTAGCAACACAGAAGAAATGAGGTTTTAAAAAAAAAAAAATCATCTTTCTTATTAGACCTGGAGGCACAAGTTAGAAAGACCAGACTAGTTTTAGGTTTAAGTCTCCCCATTAAAGTCTCTCCCTTTTCAGAAAGTACAGAGATGTGATTTGTTTTAAAGCTACACTGGGAGTTAACGGAGATCAGAAATAGAACCTTCATGTCTATGCTCCTTTTCCAGCTTACGCATAAACCATCTCTTCTTTCCTCACCTTCTCTTTAACTGATCTGTACTAACAGTAATTTCCTTTTATTATGGCCACTTTTTAATCCATTTTCTTTAATCCTCCTGCCAGACAACCCTGTTAAATACTTGGCAGAAGAGAAGAGGTCTCTAGGAGGATACACAATTTGGTGGGGGGGAGGGTGGGGTGGGGGAAGCACAGGTCTATGTTCCAGACAATACACAGACTAGCCTTCCAAAATTTCTTGAAGACTCACTATATATGACCTACAAGAAAGGGGCTATGGATTTTATTAAGTACAAGATATATATTCTATTCTGCAAAAGAGATTTCAGTGTAAGTTTTGTTAATTTTGAAGCAAGAGTTACAGCCATCTGTAGCCAATCATAAAATGATAGCATATCATCAGACTTCAGTGCATTCAACATTTAGAACAGGTGAATTTTACACACCAGCTTCTATAGAAGAGAAAAAACAAACAAATACACAATTTGCTAAGGAGATCTATTGGTGTAGTCTGGACTACAGAGCACATGGCTCAGTAGCCAGGACATCTGTTACAAAGAACCCTCGTGTACTACTTTCCACAAGCACTTTAATAAAGGTGCCTCAAAAAAAAAGTGCTTGTGTAGATATTTATATTACTACATCTACTGTAGAATTAATTGTTATATTAGGAGGTGCTGGTTTTTTTCTACAGCTATTACTCTTTACTGACAACAATGATAAGCCAGTTGTTGCCAAAGAGAGCATGTAACAGCTGAGCAAAACCCTTATTGCGGGAAACATGAATTAGGGTCCCGCTCACCCATCCAGTTACCTTCCTGTTAGTTTTCCCAGAACTTGTAGAAACCTTATTAAACACCTGTGTTCCTCTAAGAAGATAACCAATACATTCCTAAGCTAGACAGTTCCATTTCCTTATAGCCATAACCACTACCACGATGGACAGATTTGTTCAATGGGACAGACACGGAACTCACAGCAAGAGATCCCACAAAAATCATGTACCTTTACAGCAGGATGTAACCGACTAAAATTAGCAACTTACTGGAAACAGTTTCATGCTCTCTCGTCACAGAAGCATGTTTAATTATTTTTTCCTTCATGAGAAGGCAGAATGAACTGCAGGGATCTCTTTGGGACTGACGGTGTTTTCGTGCCACCCCAGACCCCAAAGGCTCCTGCAGCGGCGGAACAGGGACAGTGACAGGGCAGGATTCCCCCAGCGCCCTCGGGGGAGCGAGCCCTGCCCCGGCCCCGCAAACCGGCTCCCGTGCCCTGCTCAGCCACCTCTTAAACACTCAACGCAGCCCCCAAGAGCCTTCAGGAGCCGGCGGTGCCCGCGGTGACGCTCGGGGGACCGAGCGTACGCCGGTGTGCTCTCCTCTGCCCCACCGCAAACACGCGACACCGCAGCCACCGCCTTCCCAGAGGCAGGACCGGCACTGCCAGGCCTCCATCATCCTCTCGTCCCGCTCACCTGGAACTCCAGCCCGTAAATCACCGGCGCGTCGTCCTCCATCGCGGCCCCTCGGTCTCGCCGCACACTCCCGCCCGAGCCCGACGCTTTCTGGCCCTCGGCGCAGCCCGTCGCCCGCCGCTTCCGGGAGCTGCGCGCGGCCCGGCCCCCGCGCAGGCGCCGTGAGGGGGGAGCGGCGCCAGGGGAGGCAGCGGAGGCGCCAGGTGACGGGTTAGGATGGGATGGGGTGGGATAGGGTAAGATAGGACGGGACGGGGCGTGTGGGACGGGGCGTGTGGGACGGGGCGTGTGGGACGGGGCGTGTGGGACGGGGCGTGTGGGACGGGGCGTGTGGGACGGGGCGTGTGGGACGGGGCGTGTGGGACGGGGCGGGCTGGCCACGCGGCTCCCGTGCTGCCGGAGGGGCCGGCCGGGGGGCCGGGTGTCGGCGGGTGTCGCCGGGGCCGCTTCAGGTGGAGGCCGCTCTCCCGCCCCGCGGGGCGGCCAGGCCGGGGCACGCGCGGAGGCAGCGCCGAGCCCAGCCCGGCCCGGCCCGGCCCAGCCCAGCCCAGCCCGAGGCTGTGGCAGCTCCGCCGGGCATTGGTGCCGCTTGTCCGGCCCCGCGCTGGAGACGGCGCTGAGACCGCGCTGCCCTTCGCTGGGACGGGGACCGAGCTGGGCTTGCGAGCGGTGAAGCAAATGCGAAGGCCCTGGAACAGGTTGTCCAGGGAAGTTGTAGATCCCCATTCGTGGAGGGGCTCAAGGCCAGGCTGGATGGGGCTCTGAGCAACCTGGTCTAGTTGAAGGTGTCCCTGCCCACGGGAGGGAGGTTGGAACGAGATGATCTTCAAGGTCTTCTTCCAGCCAAAGCATTCTGTTAAATTGTTTTGCCTGTGTTTAGTGGGAGGCCTTTGCTTTTCAATCCCAGTATTGTTGGGATGCACAGAAAGCGTGGAGAGAATGTATTTTCACAATTAATTTGTTCTGTGGTTAGACGTTAAATGACAGATGTCATATAATGAAATTACTGTGTTTTTAAAGCAAGAATTTCAGTATTTATATGATCCTTAGGAGTTTCACTGTGACACCTGACCAGTACCAGAGTAACAAAACTAATTCTTTTCTTGATAGGGACTTTTCCCTCTTCAGCTACCATGGAGAATAATGAAATCAAAGCTAAGGATGCAAAGAGCACCTCAGTTGAAGATGATAACAGAGACGTAGTTCAGCAGAAAACTCAGGAGGAAATTCTCTTTCATGAGGAAACCATTGATCTTGGTGGAGATGAATTTGAGTCTGAAGGGAATGAAACTGTATCAGAAGATTCAAATAATTTTGTAGATAAACTTAATGAGCAAATGATGGAGAGTGTCATTATTTCCGATTCACCAAACAATAGTGAAGATGACACAGGTGACCTTGGTTGTCTCCAGGAGATTGTAGAACAAATGGAAGCTAAAGATAATCAAAAAACAGAAGCAGAAGTGGATAAAGAAGAGTTTTTAAGTAATGAGAGTGAAACTGAACATGAAGAAACACCCAAAGACATTTCTGAGATTGGAACAGATGATCAGGCATCTTTGAAGGAAGAATCAATTCAGGAAGCAGTGAAGGAAGAACCAAAGATGGAAAACAATGTTCCTGTTGATAAAAAACCAAATAACATTAATGAAAGCAAACCTGAGGACCAAATATCGTCCCCCAGTACTAGCAAACCATCTTCTGAGGCTGAGCCTATTCCTGTGTGCACCATCTTTAGCCAAGCAAACAATGTTAGTACCCAGCCACAGTTGTTCCTACCTGATGGCTTTGAGCCTCAGATGGTAAAATCTCCCAGTTTCAGTAGTATAATTGAGACTCCAGTGAAGTCTAACCCACAGGTGGTTCAACCAAGTCCTAGTCTGAGCAAGTTCTTTGGCGACACTGTTAACACTAATACTTTAGCTTCTGATTTTTTTGATTCATTTACCACATCCAATTTTATTTCTGTTAGTAATCCCAATGCAAGCTCTTCAGTTCCAGAACAAATGTCCTCTCTTGCTAACAGTGGAGATGGTTCATCTAACCCTTCTTTCCCTGTGCGCAATGGGAGACCTGAAGCAGGTGGTCCTCCTTCATCTCTAGAAATAACTCAATCCCCCAAGCCATTCTCACAAATCCAAGCTGTTTTTGCTGGGAATGATGACCCATTTGCCACAGCCTTAAATATGAGTGAACTAGATAGAAGAAATGATGCTTGGCTTCCTAGTGAGGAAACAAGGAATGTTCTCATTTCTGTTGCCACACAACAATACAGCACTGTGTTCATAGATAAAGAGAATCTTACCATGCCTGGATTAAAATTTGATAATATCCAGGTAAGTCTGTTTTTGCATCGTAGTCTATGATTACATTTTAGAAATACTGTGTAAGAGCTGTCCAATAATGTGTATATCGTAGTGCTTCATATTGCTGATTGTTTCCTTGTGTGTATTACTTCAAACCTAATAAAAGTCAGTGTCACTGCCTACTCATATGTAAAAGGGATAGAACCAGATCTAATTTATTCATAGTGACATTTGTTGGGTACATTTAAAACCAGTGTTGACAATTTCCTTAGAATCCAAAGCTAGTTATATTTTTAAGTACTGGTCCTCCTAGTTAGTAAGATAATGCTCGCATTTGGAATATATACAGAATCTCTCTGCTGTGCTGCAGTCTGAAAGCAGACAGCTTTGTTTGTGGAATTCACTGTGACAACCCAGTGGAAAATAACATTTTTTCACTCATATTCACAGTGTTCTCAATAATGTTAACACTGACTGAAATTGCGTCTTTTCTGTCTTCCCTAAGCAGTGGAAAGGCATAACCTGCAAGAAAGATTGAGTGCTGCAGCAAGGTAGTGGGAAGGGATAACCCCAAAATTAAAGGGAAAACTCCAAATGAGATCATGAAGCAAAAAACATAGTAGTGAAAACTCATTTTTTTGCTTCTATCTGAGTTTCCAACTGGTGACAAGGTATAAAGCTTTTTTTTTTTCAGAATTTGAGAAATTTCATTCAGATCTATTCAGGATTTCTAATGAAGCAATTTTATCCTGGCCAAGACTAACTACCGTAATGTTTTGGGTTTTTTTCTTGAAATAGGCTAATCCTATTCTTTCGTTCTAGTCTCTAGATAATAGAATTATTGTTTAGATAGATGGTGTTGAGAGTTTGGATACTTTAATCCTTAATTGTGCATAACAGAGATTATCAGTCAATATCAAATGCAAAGCAGAGAATAATCTGCAGTAACTTCCTGATCTGCAGAAGCAAGTTTCTGGAATTAATCAGGTCCAGATTTGTAGCTGAATTAACTGACAAATCCTAGTTTTCTGTCCCAGTTAATCAATTTTACCAGATTTACACATATGCCATCATGCTGCTGCTTCTTGGGTTAATTTTATCCTAAAAGGTTTGTTTGTGTTGCAGAGCTCGAAAAGTAGCGTGAAAGAAAACATTATAATAGGAAGCTGCTATTCCTCCAGTCCTTCCCACCTTGCCCAAATTATCCCTTAGACCTTGATGAGTTATTCAAGAGTGTGTACTGTGTCTCTCCTGACAGCTAATGGGATGGACAGAATGAATGATCGCTTCTGCAGGCTCAGGCCTTCCCTTTCACAATAGTTCTTGCTCACTTTCCTTAGTCCAGTCATCAATTAAAGGCTTCTTTATGCTGATGATTCCCTAAATCTGGCCATGTGCATATATGCAGATGTACCATTTAGTACATAATTTAAAAGAAGACATTTGGCAATATCCATGTGATTTATTTCTTCAGTAAGACCTCACGTAAAATCATCAATGGAATTAAAGGGCATTCCTGCTGCTTTTTTTCTTGATTATAATTTATAAGTAGTCTCATTGATATGTCAGCTGGGACAAGTTTTGAAGTGCTTTATGTTTAGACAACTTTCCTCACTTTCAGTTACTGCTTTTCAGTGGCCTGAGTGCATGACTTGACTGACTTGACATCCCCTACTTTGGTACATTGTTCCGTACACTACTAGTACTGCAAACTGTGTATTTAACTGAAACTATAATTGTAGAGTACTTGAAATGTCAACTGAAACATTGTGGGAGGCATGTTTTCAATGTTAAAGCAGCTTCCAACAATAATCATTATGGCTTTGTTATGAATAGTTTGCTAATGTAAATGTTAATCCAAGATGTTAAACCAGGCTGCATGCAGTGGACAGAGGAGTTGGTTGTAAAGTGCATTTGCAGTGAGTGAACTGCAAACGTGCTTCAGGGAAGGACTGACATTTTGCATGATGTGTATTGAAGAGCTTGATCCTTTACTCTTTTCCCTGCTTACTCAGAAAGTGTTTGTATAACACGTGTGCTGTCTGAAAATTTAAGATTAGTTTTATGTGGATAAATCATACCAAGAAAAACACTGAATGTTTTTTTATTTCAGCTACTTTTGGTGATCATTCAAGAAACATTATCTTTTAAACTATCTTGGATTATGAATGGTATAGATTGTCTGTACCTGTGTTCTCCGAGTGTCAGAACGAGTCTGAGTGCAGCTTTTTATGCTCTTTCTATTATGTCTTTTTTCATGAATTGCTGTCTGCTGTCACTGTCCTTTGTTTCATTATGTAATTTTACTATTTCATTCTCCAAAGTACTGTTGGGTCCAAAGTACTGTTGGGAGGGATTAGGAATTCTTCTATATTCATGTAATTTTGCAGTCTTTTAATCCTTTGGACTATTCTGTCCAAAAGACGGGTATCTTATTTATTCATAGGATAAGTGACAGCATTAGAGGTAAAATATTGCCATGTAGTGAAAGAATAGTTGCAGTCTTGTTCCTTAAATATATATCCCATCCTTGTCTGTGGGGAAAGTGCCAACTTTTAATATCAATTGTCTTTATCATAGCTGTATTTTATTAATTTCATCTTTTTTTTAAGCAAAAAGCTATTGAGCTCAAGTAGTCCAGATTCTCTGACTGATTCTTGCAGTTAGTTCCTTTGAAATTAAGAACACTTATTGAAGGGTTGCTGTTTACTTCGTTCAGAGATTTTCTCAAGTTTGTTTTCGGTGGGTATGTAAGGCTAGCTTATGATGAGCATGTTTATCTTTAATCAGTAGCTTGCACCTTTCAGTGTTAATATATACTGTGAAAACCCATAAAACTGATTGTTTCATAAGATCTTTGAGGAATATTTTGTAAGATCTGTGAGCGATAATAATATGAGAAGCAAATAAACCTGAACCTGTTAATGCTAACGGAAACCTATACATGGAAAAAAAAGAATATACCAAGTTATGTGGAGTAAATGTACAAATTTTCTTTACAATGCTGTAAATACATGTGCAGTTATATTTATTTCACACAGAAAGTACTGGAAAATAAGTATTTCTCTAGAGGAAAGAACTGTTGCTCAGCTTTAATTCTACATTTTATTTTGCAAAAATTATGTTTAAAAAAGTTTTGTTATGTGCCTTCTTTTTCTGTTCCATGAACACCAAGGGAGATGCAGTAAAAGAGTTAATGCTTCGCTTCTTGGGGGAGCAAGCTGCAGTGAAGAGACAAGTTTTGAACACCAACTCTGTAGAGCAGTCATTTGTGGGCTTGAAACAGCTAATTGTAAGTAACAATCTTTGTAATTTAATATGTATTAAATACTGTGCCTCCCTCAAGATAATTGCGAGTTACTGACTGTGAGGAGAAACTGGGGAAAAAAAAATCTATGCATCAGTCTATCCATGATCCTGCAATAGTACTCACCAAACAACAGTAACTTTTAAAGGGAATGAGATTCAGGTTTAAATATTTGTTTTTACATCATGCAGTTAACATTTTTTTAATATGCAAAAGTTAGAAAAAAGGTTATCTTAAGTGACTATAAATTTTGTTGTGATGTAAATGGTTGCAAAACAGATTTTAATATTTTTTTTGTTTATCTGCATACGTATTATTTTTTTTCACCTGAGAGTTTTACAAAAGGCAAGATGTACAAGTTGTAAATGGTAAGAGAAGCTAATGTGATAAGTTAAACCGCTTAATTTTTTACTTCAGTGCAGGAAAACTAAAATAAATTGCTTCCAAAGGAAAGCTTAATTTAATCCTTTCATTAATGTAAATATTTCCATCCATAGTTGGTGTCTATGTAAGATGTTCTTCTATGCTGCAGACAACCTTGTAGGTTAAATACAGTGCTGATGCTGATACTGTTTTAGTTTCGAACATGCTCTTAAGCTCCAGAAGAGCCGTCTTAAGGCTCTTATGCTCAAGGCAGCGAAGCTAAGGAGGCAGTCTGCAACTGTAGGATCTTTTGCTACCTGTAGATAATTTTTATTGATTGTATTTATTATAAACTTGTCTTATTAGAAGTTTCAGAGTTTTTATAAAATTGCAGCCATTCAGGTAGAAGTCAGAATGTTCTTCAATTTTCAAGGCTTTCAATCATTAGCTGTTAATTGTTTCTTATGATACAAAATAACTATTTCTCAGTTTCATTTGCAGAACTTTGTTTCTTTTTATGATAATAATTAGCTGGTCAATTTTTTCCCTTGCAAACATTGCTTTTTTTTTCTGAAATTCTAAATGTAGAAGATTTATTTCTGATTGGCAAGAGTCTTTAATGTTTAAAAGAGATTTCAGACTTAGAAACATTAAAATCCCCTGCTAGATGATACTAATTAAAAAGATGTATACTTTTTAATACATAATAGGCCAGAATGATATATAGTAAGTATTCTGTCACCAATTTTACTTTGTTTATGAGTGAATTCCTGACCAAATATGCGTAGTGAATAAGTCTTTTGATGCAAAGGACCACTTACAGGAAATATTTTCATTTAAGATCTGGTTAAAAACTGGTGCACATTGAAAATATTGCTATGCAGTTTCCATACTATTGTTTTCCTTAGGAGTTTATTTGGTATCCTTGTGAACTACACATGAACATGAGAATTGTTGAGATTGTTTATCACTCAATTCAATCCCTTGCAGCAACTCAAAAGATTGTATTTCACATGTGTCCGGAGTACAGAAGAGAAATACTTGGAATTAGGATAGACTTCAGCTTCAGACTGATACCTGTTATTTAGGTGTTTACACATGAGCTGATGTCTGAACTCTGAAGTCAACAGAGGTCTAATAATACGGTTGTTGATCACATCTAAATTTAGATGGGATCCCATCTAAAAATCTCAAGTATTACCACATGTTGTAGGAAAACACCGGTAGCAGGTGAAACAAAAAGTGAATGTTAGGTTCTGTTCTCAAAAACTTGTTAGGTTCGAATTCTCAGATTATCTTGGGTGGGCTCCATTGTATTATGGAATGGAAAAAAATTAGAGAAAAAGAATGCTATTGCAGGTTTGTCAGCTTCAGAGAAAACTGCTTCATTAGTATCTGGTTATTGTTTTAGTCCTGTATGGGTGGGAAAAACATACTAAATGGCTCACTAGTATCCCAAATCTTCATACCATAGATCTTCAGCTGCACTTCTGAAGTTTCTCTGTTCTACCATACTATTGCTTCTGTTCTCTTAATTGTCTGTTTTAACAAATAGATACACTGCTGCTACTTTCAAAGGCTATTCCAGAACTTCATTCCTTTGCTTGCTAATCAAAGGAATTCTAATCAGTCCTCTCTCAAAATCTTATTTTCTAATCAAAACTAAAGTTGTTTACAACAATTTAAGTATTTTGGTCTCATTTTGCTTCTTAAGTAATTTTCTCTTCTTGGTATTTGCTTCCTCTCCCCTGCTACTTTGTATGATTAGACAACAGTGACAATTCCAAAAATAACCAATCTCTAGTAATCTAGTCATGGATGCCTTCACAATCATCTTAGGAGCTCTTCTCAGAGTCTCTTTCAATTGAAGCCAACATCGTTTTGTTACCACTTCCCAGAGCTACATACGTTACATTGTAAGTTACATGACTTGGCAGGTTAAAGATTCTGACACTGTAAATCATCTGATCCCTGTTTGGTCCTTACATGTAGTGATAGTACTTCCTAGATGACATCTACAGATACCAGATCTTTTCACCAGGGTCACAACAAAAAAAAAAAGTATCTTAAATTTGATTGATTCAAGAGTGCATCCTAGAGTAATAACTTTTCACATCCTTATAAAAGTTCCAGTAAAAGCCATTTAAGTTAAAATCAATTCTGTGGGTAAGACGAAATTTGTGCTTGCATCAAGAATGTTGGAGACTGATGTCCTTTTGGGGAATCATAGTGCAAAGTCTGCAAAAGTTTCCTAAAGTATAATTAGTTGTCAGAAAACAAATGTTACCAAGAAGTTAGTAAGCTGAGCTTCCAGAGGTGCCTGATGAGACCACCAAAAGCAGCATCATGCTTAAGACAAGTACCTGATCAGCAGGAACTGAATTAAGGTTGATAAACTTGGCTAACAAAATTGTTTTGTTCTGTAGTTGTTTTGAGTGAGATTTGTACCAGTAACCCAAAGATATTGATATTGAACAACTATGCTTTCACATTTTGGATTTCTGCTATCAAATGGGTAGCAGTGAATTGGAAATCTTTTACTGGTGGGGTAACGGTGTGAATTGGTGTACTTGAATTACAACTTTGGGGCCTACAGGAGTGCTGGAGCAGTTCAGCAAAATATTTCTGTAATAACTAGTGAACAGAGTTATACATCTATACAGGAAAGGTTTTTATATTTTTCAGCTGAAAGCAGAATATCTTGAGTTTTCAGTTTCTGAAAAGTTTTGTCAATCTGGCATAGGAACATGCATTTACATTTAGAGCAAATAAATGTAAGCAAGAGCTTGTCTTCACAGCATTGCTTTGTTTTACAGCAGCAAATACAAGGTGCAAGCTGCAATTTTTTTAGTTCCTTTTATTCCATATTTTAGATTATTGTTTACACTCATTTTCAGAAATAGCACAGTCTCTCTTAATAGAGACCTTTCTGATACTTTGAGTTATAAGCCATAGGAAAATTCTGTCTTAGATAGTTATTATACCTATATTGCTACTATAAATACACAGTGTTTGCTCTAATGTACAATCATTTTTTTCAAGCTGCTAGGCCAGGAAAGGGTTACTAACTACATTTTCTTAACTGATGTGGAAGTGCTCTACCAATGTAATTTACAGGGGAGAAGCATGTCATAGCTAGTGGAGGAGGACATTTTAATCACTTTAATGGTGTTACATGTAGAGTTAATGACTCCCTTTGAGTGTATTTAAAAAAAGTCATATACTGCTACTTTTGCATGTGATTAATGTTGTGCTTTTGCATATATTTTCAAATATAATAAATCTGGATACAGTGGTATGGCATACATACTCACTTTAATAAGTTATAAATTATCCTTGAAAATAGGGGAGGGGATTGTTCTTTTGTTTCTAAATCAGTGAGCAATTTCTCATACTTTTGTCGCTGATTTGAGAGAAGATGGAAGATACAAGTAGCACAAACAGTAGCTGGGTGCTTGTGGGAAAAGGTTGCATTTCAGCTTACTGGATAAAATTTCAGTGCTTTTCCTGAGAGGCTGAATAATGTTATAAATTGTGTATCAGTGGAGTTCCCTTTTTATCACTGAACATGTTTTCCATAGATATCCAGTCTTCATGACTTGCTTTGGTAGACAGAATTACATTTGAAACCTGTTTTACTTTGCAGTTTCCCTGTCTGTATATCAACCTCCCCCAGGACTTCTGTGTTTTTGAAGAACAGAGAAGTTCTGCAGGGAACAGTGCATTGTCTATTGGGTGGCTGCACTGCTTGGCCCAGCTTTGGTGTGTGTACAGCAGTCAGTACTGAAATAATGCTTTTTTCTTCTTCTAATTGTTAGTTATGTATATGGACCAAAAAACTCCTTTCAAAAGATAAATATCTGGACTAACAGTGCTTAAAAAGTACAGAAATCATAGAAACTGGTGGCTTTCATTAAAAGAAGAACTTCATATTTCTGGGGGGGGACAGAAAAAGATAATGCTAATGTCTAGAGAGAAGTTCTCTGCTGCTGGCTGCCACTGTTAGTGACCTGGTTGGCAATAATATTTGGTTGACAGTATTTTTTCTTGGAGAAATTAATGTTTTTACACAATAGCAGATAGATGACCATGTCCTGATCATCTTAGAATAATTATTTTGCCTTTGAGGATATTCTTCAGTATTTTTGAAGAAGTATATGAAGCTGTATTGTCCATACTTGCTTTGGGCTTCTGCTTAGGACTTAGAAACAAAATTCAGGAACAAAGAATCCAGGCTGTTAGGACTATGTGCTTGTAGACCATGGGAAGCATGAAAGTGACTGAGCTGCAAGTTTTTGAGAGGTGTTTGAAGTAACTGGAGAAAGATTTCTGCTGGACTGGCAACTCTAAGTTTGGTACGATTTGTCAGAGAAAATAATGTGTCCAGTTTGTTTCAAATTAAGTTGTACTGCCAGCAGCCTTCTATTAAGCTTCCGCATAGAATTATGCTCCATGATCAGCAGGCAGCTCTAATTTTGAAATCTTGATGAATATTATGTTTCATTTTCCAGCAAAGGCTCTTTTCACAATGACTGTCAGACTTGCTTTTCCTGTCTGTCTTGTTCTATAAAGAAAACGTATTTTTTGTCCATGCCCTAAATAGAATTTTAAAAATTGTAGCAACTAAGTTTGTCATAAATGATTCATTATTATTTTTGGATCCTAACTCTCATTTGGGAAGAAAAGTTGTGCAGTTTTGAGTCTGTTTTTGCTTCTGTTCTAAGGATAATAAGAATTTGTCTCTCCAGAAGAGGATTTAATTTCAGGTAATCCATGTCAGTATCTTTCTGCTTTTCTAAGTTGATACAGGTAATTGAAGGATGTTGTAGAAAGGCATTTTCAGTTCCTGCTCTTCCATTAGAATGTAGGTGTCCCACATTCTGCCATGCTGTTTCATGGTCTTGCTGTCTTGCTTCTGCATTTCCAGTGGAACTCAGCTGTTTATCTGGCATTTGACCATGCAGGGGAGAGAGATGAGGTGGTCTCTGTAGTGGCCCTTTGAACTGTATGGTGGCAAATTGGGGGCCAGAAAATATGAAAACTCTTCAGGACTTACTGCTAATCTCTGATGTAACTGTTTGCTGATCTGAACTTGCAAGCACCAATATAAATATATTTTATTTCTTACCATTTCATCAGACAACATGACAATTTCTATTACCTTTTTTTTAATGCAATTAAGAAACTATTTGAAAGAAATGTTACTTTCAGGAATAAGATATATTTACTTCAGAATGACCTGCTGGATACATGTCTCTTGAAAAACTCTTCTTGTATGATAGAAAAGTATGACAGCTTAAAATCTGTGAAGCATTACTCTGTGTGTTAAGGTCTTAGTATGTTGCATCAGGCTATACAAGGCAGAAACATTAATGGGATGACAGTGTAACAGGACAGTTTGATTTGTCTAACTAAGAATGTTTTTGTTTTATAAATAAAAAAATAATTTTAATATTTTGAAATTAGTCATGGAATGGAAATTCAGATGTTTACATTATATAGGTGAAACTGTTGTTATTGTTCTGAATTTATCACTTTATGCATTATATTGTTTCTTGTCCTTTGTTCCTGATTGCTAGGAATGTTCTGGGCAATGCTAGGAAAGTTTATTTTCATTAAGTGAACTGCACTGGGGGTTATAATCTGAAATACTGAAGTCAGTGAGATAAGAATAGGCGTTGAATACTTTATAATAGTAGAGTAATTTGAGTGTGATTATTGATAATATATGGCTGGCAATTTTTTTTCTCCTCTTGAGGAGAAAACAAAATTGTGGATATTATAGTATATGCAATTATATTATCAAATATGACATAGCTTTAAGTTTAGAATTCTGTATGGGTTTGTATATTCTTTTGGTTTAGTGATCTGATAATATTAGTGCTTGATTTCACTTTTTGCCTAATTAGATGTGCAGCTTTGACAAATGACATTCTGCTTCTCGCTGGCCAGTTCTCCTGACCTTGTCATTATTACAGATGAATACATGTTGCTGCTTCAGGCAAAATAAGCAGTTGTGCATTTCAGGGGCTTTATGATTTTGCTACTTACTCTTTTCTTCTTCCCAGAGCAGTAAAAACTGGAGGGCAGCAGTTGACTTGTGTGGGCGGCTTCTAACTGCCCATGGTCAAGGCTACAAAAAAAGTGGACAGCCTGCTAACCATACTACAGATTCTTTACAGGTATGTTTACAGATACACCCTTGTCACTTTTCCAGTGGCATTTTTTTTAACATGATCAAACATCTTTCCTAATTGTAACCAAAAAACTGAGCTTACTTAAGCCTTGTAGTATGTCACTTTCTCTGTTTGCTTAAGAAAAGTAAGTCTTCATTTAAAACAAACTTCTTCTTTTAAGTAGAATTTGATCTTGATTGTATGCTTTTAAAGGTAATCACACTAGCAAAATGAAATGTTTTGCTGTCTTGAAAGACTCGCTGTGCTAGAGTTCATAGAGCTATTTAGACTGTGAACTTTGTAGTAAGATTTCAAATGGAAGTGTTTCATGTTGATAAAAAAAGTAAGAATTTAAATTAATAAAATACTACAAGTAGTTCAGATGTAACCTGGATGAGAACTCATGTTTTTGACCCTAGTAACTATAAGGTTCATGGAATTTCACCAAAATCCTAAGAGATTTTAAGATTGGAATAATAAAATTGGAAAAACAGTCAATATATCAGATTGATAATTCATACATGCTAACTCAGGTTAAAGAGAGATGTTCTAATTTTGAATAGGCTAGTTTTTAAACTTCATCTTCAAAATCTATCTTTACAAACAATAAAACCATCAGTGAAAGAGCGTGTAAATATAAATCTCTGTTCTCTTCAGTGAGTAACATAGAGGCTTTTATCAGAAGAACTTAGAAAGCTGAAACTGTATTTGGATGTGGCTTGTTATTGAAGCTAATAACAGACTTTCCCCCTTTTCTTTATATATATTGATTTTTAGCTGTGGTTTGTGAGACTAGCACTGCTGGTAAAACTGAATCTATTCCAAAATGCAGAAATGGAATTTGAACAATTTGGAAATTTAGACCAGCCTGATCTTTATTATGAATATTACCCTCACGTATACCCTGGACGAAAAGGTAAAACATTTGATTTATAAAATGCTTTTTATATTTGCTGGTTTTACCAGTCATTATAAGATATTAGTTGTATTCGGATTTTTTTAATTCTAAAGCATTGGTGAACTTTGGATTATGTTGCTTTTGGTTTATTTTTTTTTCCTGGGGGAACATGATTGATTACTACATTAAAGTATTGTTCGCATTATGGAGGTAGCAATAAGGAGTAATAAGAAGTAAAACAATATAGGTAGGCAGCGTATTTCATGATGCTGCTACAGAGCAATGTTTTTGACAACTAAATGTAGTAGTTTAGATCTATGGTATTGAAATTAAAACAAACCAAACTTAAATACTGTGTTTTAACCAGAAACAGCTGTGAAAGGTGATGAGAGAGTTTATGGAAACACAATCTATAAGCTTTTCCTCTTAAACTCATCCAGGTACTGTCAGTATGCTGTTTTTCACCCTTGCATGCCCATGCAGGCAGATGCTAATGCAGGTGTTATTTCCTGGTTCCTAAGATTAAAACAACAAATTTAGAGCTAATTTAGTACATCTCCTTAATGTAAAAAATGGTTGAATTATTTGCTTAATAATTGCAAGTAAATAAAACCAGAAGTTTACTATGTATCTCATTGTTGAAGAGGAAAAAGCCACCACCAGCCTCAATTCTTTATAAGCAGTTTATCTCAAGTTACAGATGCACTACTTCCCACTGCTCCAGATAGCCCATAGATTAACCACATAGTTCCTCTTCTCAGGGAATTCTAGTCCTCTAGAAGCCTGGGTTTGAAAAATTGCTAGTTTTAAGAGCAGTTTTGCTTCTATTCAGGCTATTTTTAAATTTTATTTTTTCTAAATCTGTTATTTAGAAAAAGTAACTCTTTGTTGCAGTTACAGTGTTGAGCGTTCTTAATGTTCTTTGGCTTTCGTATTTGAACCACAGTGTATAATAAAACCTTCGTAAGAAACAGTTGTTATAGGCAGTGCCACTGGAAAGTTATAGTCCATTTTACATGAGATGCTGGTAGTCTTGATGGCGTTGCTGAGGAAGGGAAGTTGGTGTCAGAAAGTTATTTCATCTTTTCAGTGATGCAAAGGGTCAGCTGTAGCCCAGCAAGGCCAATGTGGACTGCCTGGAACAAGTCCCTGTGACCTTACTCATCATCCTTCAGGCAATCACTGGTAATCCACTGAGAAAGAACTGTGTAATTTTTAAGAATGAGAGAGGTTTTGGTCATCAGGTTGCACAGCTCCTTGGATCTGGTTATCTTTGGGCAGCTCTGCACTTGATGCGGTGCTGCATAGGATTAGTCTTCCCCAGGCCATATGTATGTTTCCGCATCTTTTTCAGTATTAAGAATAAGTTCTTTGTGTCAAAGAAAAATCCTTGCAGGTCATGTCAATATTTGAGGCACTTGAATCCTCGTACCACAGGTCATACAAGTAGCAACAGCTCTGGACAGTCTGGCTGGCTGCTGCAGACACCCGTTCTGGACCTGAGCTTTGAATCCAAGCTGTTCTTGCAGCAACCACTCAGCCACTGTGGTTATTTCATACAAATTATGAGGGTATCGATGAGGTATTCGCAGGGATGTAGGAGAAAACAAGCACTTCTTTTCTGGCTGACATTAAACTACACTATGCTGGATTACAGATAGAGAAATTTAGTATAAATGCATCATTAACTGGCTAATTTAAATAAAAAAATAGAGATAAATCATTCATAAATCTATTAGTACGAATCCACAATCCACTGTTGTTTGGTAATTTTGCATATCATTTTGTGGTGTAACAAGCATAAAAGAAAAGGTTTTGTTTCAACATTTTAGGTTTGATTTATGGTATATAAATGGAGTAAGCACTTAAAAGTCAATTTAAGAAATGAGTACATAGATATAAATAATGTACACATTAATTGTTATACATACTATATTTTGCATGATTTCTTTGCATTCAAAATATTCATAATAAAAAATGTAATAAATTGGAAAGTTTTGGGGGTTTTATGCTTGAAGTGGGGAAAGTTTTGAACTTCTCACAGCAGTGAGAATAGTCCCTTATCCATTAATCTTGGAGAAGTATACCTCAAAGAATTTTAGTTACAGGTAACTCTGTGAGGAGTGGAAGATTTTTTTCCATTAATTTTACTTAACATGGCCACCATGCTACTCTTATTTTCCCTCTAAAGATCTTCCCCTTTTGGCTGTGCTACTAATCTCCTTTTAATCCTCATATTTTGTATGGCATTTGCAGCCATACTGTGCATGGATCCCAGTACTGTTGTCTTCATCATGGCTGTAAAATGTAGTCTTTCTGAACTCTTCCTTTCCTGGTTTCTACATGCTCTTTCTTCAGTCATCTCCATTGCCTGTAGGTTTACAGGCTGTTGGTTTACAGGCTGTTGGGGAGTGTAATCTGGGATCCTTGTGTCTGCAGTGGAATAAGTTAAGTCACTCTGGGATCATTCCTGTTTGATACAGGGCAGAGAGAAAACTGTTCTCATTTTCTAGTAAAATCTTAAAATTATTCAGTTATGGATCTATTTCTTTTAAATTCATCTGCGTAAAGAAACTAAAAAGCATGATTTTATATATAATTTTTTTTTGTTTTTTAATAGGTAGGTCCTTAGGTCAGGAACTCTGTTCCAGATTGCTTCCTGCACATACTCTGTGGGGTGTATAAGGCTCAATTTTTGTCATCATTCTCATGACTAATGAATTTCAGGATATATTTTTTTTTTAGGATTTTGACTTTGCATTTACACAGTCTGACCCACTTATATCATTTGTTTCTGTGTTCCTTGTGATATTTAATGAACTCTCATATGATAGCTTTCCTAACTTGAAATAGCCTTTCCTTTGGTAATGCCTATGTGTTTCTGAACGAGTGAGAGCCAACAATTAAAATGGAACATTAAAATGTTATTTCATGCTTTTATGAGGTAATTTGGTCTTGTTTCTGGTTAGTAGACCAGGAAGTTACAGAAAAGTTAATGCTACCAAAAGCAGTGTTCTAAAGCTACAAAACTTGAGAACAATTTATTTTGTATTACAAAGAAAAGAAACTTGCATAAGTAAAAATTGGACTTTCATTCCCCTGACCAGAGGCTTATATGACATGGGATGGATTTTATTTTTCCTTTCCTCTTTTCATTCTCCCTGTGAAGATAGAGCATCATCCTCTGAATGAAAACAGTCTCTGTACCCTGGTGGAAATTGCCTAAATGAGGAACGTGTCATTAAATATCCACTTGTATGTGCTCTAGAAACTGATTTCATACTGTACACCCTCCCATGAACTTTGCTACTATTTCTAGCACAAGTTTTTTTGATTTGTGGCTGTGTTGCAACTCTAGGGATACACTAATGTATGCTAGAGTAGACTGACATTTTTGGATGGATAGTGATGATTTAAAAATATAATATATGCTATATAAATATATATATATATTTCTATCAAAATAGGATGACTCTAGACATCATAACTACTGCTTTAGCATATGTTATTATGTCTGTATTATTTTTATGACTTTACGGCTACCCCATGTAGTTAGATGTTTTATCAGAAATACATGAAAAAATAGTTTGAAAAAATAGATTGAAAAAATAGTTGTCTGAGATTTCATTTTTTATGTGTCCTTATTTACTCAAGTAGTGCTCTTAGTTTGTTTGTTTTATTCAGTTTTGAAATTCAAATCCTCCTAAAGGAATCATATCATATGTGGTCTAGAACTGTCATTCAAGCCCATGCTGTAAACAAGTTTTCAGTGCTGATGGCTAAGGTGAACTCTAATAAATTATTATTGTTATTACATTTAATAAGCTTATAAACCAGCAAAATATGTAATGATAAACTTGTTTTATGTCTAACGCAGAGATACTTTGTTAACAAGGGAAACACACAGAATTATTTCTCTAATACCTACAAAAGACATTTTACAGACACCTGCCCTGTGTATACAGCTCCAAGGTTTACCTGCTTTCAGAAGCTTGGTCCTGTTTCTGAATGCCAGCCTATGCCATAAGTAAGGACAGACTTGGACTGGGGAAATTATCTCCTATGTGTGAGGCCTCTGCAGTGATGTTTGGCCATTTTGAGTTTACTGTCTTCTTTTCTCTTCTCTCCTACTTGTCCGTGCTAGTAGGAGGCAGCCTGGCTGAAGCTTCCATTTTTTTTTTTTTTTAACCATGGGTTTTGATGATTCCATAAGTGAAATACCCTTTTTTTTCAACCATATCAAATTTTGGTTAGTGGGAGAACTGTAGCAGAATGGGAAGTGGTGTGGGGAAAATAGAAGAATAATTGCGGTAGGTGGAGAGACAAAAGGGAGTAATCAGTATAAAAACAAAGATAAGAGGAGAAATGTACAGACTAAAGAAACTACGGCATATAGAGTGCTCCTGTCCATTAATAATGTCCGATTTTTTTGCCTTCACTTCCTTCTTCCATTTATCAGTGCAGGCCTTAAAATTTTGTAGGAAAGCAGAAGAAAAAAATTACTCCAATCACTGGTACATGTGGCACTAGTTTTCTCATGTGTTACCACAAATGCTGCCTGACATTAACACTCTCACATCAGACTGATTCAGTCTTGGCAGTTGCTTGGGAGAGTTCTTCATTCAGGCTTACGTTGACAGTAAAAAAACATATTAAAGCCTCTAGTGGAACTGGTTTGCTTGTTATTCTCTTTACATTACTGTGTGTATCTCTGTTGTGTCTTAAATACACTCTCCATTTGTTTGCTTCAGAGCTACCTTCGACCTGTGAAATCAGCTAATAGAACTTGAATAAATACCACTCAAGTGTTGTGGTTCCAGTTTGTTTATTCAAATTACTCAGATGTGCAAATACGAATTTTTCAGAAATAATGTGGGTATTTTAGTTAAGAAACATATATATAATTCTGAGAGGGGTAGAGTACTGATGAAGTACTTAGTTGTGCCTTCTTTCCCAAGGCTACATAGTCTCACTGTAGACAGTACCAACTTTATATAGGATTTCTTAATACTATGAGTAAGTAAATGATTTCTAAATTCTGCCTTACTACAGCTATCAGTAGATAAGATTTAGGGTGATTTCTTTGAGGTAGAGCAGTTATTGTAGGGTTTTCCTATATTATTTCTCTTACGCTTTTCTTGCTTCAGTGCAAGTAACTACAAATTACTGAAAAAGTGATTTTGAAATCTTTCAAAACCAGATCTGGATTCAGAGGATCTGTGTTCTTAGGTCACGTGCAGTTAAAATGTAAAGAATATGCGAGCATGAACTTTGAGATAAAATTTTCAAAACATTTTCCTTAAATGGTTGCAAACATTCAAACATTTAGGATCCTATCTCTTCTTCAGTCTCTCTGGATTGAAAATAATAAACAAAAACTTGGAAACTAGTCTGTTGAACATGGATTTCTAAATATACTTCTAATTGATAGTCAGCAAGACTAGGGTTTAAAGTTACATTATCCCTCTTAAAAATCTTACAAATTTTACACATACACTGTTGATAAATATGTGTGTGCATATAAAGGCAAGGATATACATCTCTCTATGTATGCATATACATATATGTATGTATAAAGCAGAATATTTTTTTGAAAGTGGATTTTCTGTATTTCTCTTTTACCCAATGCAGGAAGGATTTTTTTTTTTTTGTTACTGTCATAAGATCCCACTTTATACTTGTAGTAATTGGTGATCTGCCCTTCTGCTCATCTTTGGTATTTAAGATTTGTTGAATAAGCTGTACAAGTCAGAACAGAAAGCACTTCTGGTTACTGGTTTTGCAAAAAGAAAATACAAAGATACAATGGCTGGCCATTGGAATCCTCTCTTTTCTACTCTAAAAGGGCTGCAGATGAGGACTGCATTTTGAATTGATTGACATGGGGTGATGTTTGTGTTTTGACAGTTATGAAAATGTGCAGCTGTTCATAAAGAAATAGAAATTGAAATCTGTGGTCTTAGAAAATTAACCTGATCTTACTATTTATTCCATCTGTTCCCATGCTTTCAGAGTATCCATTTTCCTTTCAGCAGACCTTTGTTTTATTTTTTAGTTTTGCCTTTTGTATGCCGATAATACATATATGTATACGAATGAGATTAATTCATGCAAAAGTGACAGTCAAAAATCATATTCTTGGAAAAAAATTCTCCAGTGTATTTAAAAGTGATAGCTAAGAAAATTGTCTTAAAATTAAATCATTTTCCATTATAAATTTTTTATAGATTATTATGAAACCTCTGAAGAGGAGCAATACAGGTCAACTGTAAAACATAAAGCTACAATAAGACCTATTTAACTTAAAATTTCAATACATACCAGTAATTGTAGGGTGTTGCCTTTTGTTGAAATTAGCTTAGCTTAGCTGGCATGGTTTTACTGTGTAAGAGGGCATTACTGTAGAAATCTCAAGCATGAAGTAGAGAGCAAAATGCATTATCCTGTCCTCCTAAGCAAACATTTTAATCACAGGATATGCTATTTGTTTTAAATACTTCCTTGACATGTTGCCCTGTTAAATTCAGTACTGAGTAAAATATAATAGAGTATGTGGGTTTAATTCCAAATAATTTTACAAAAGACAGCATGTGATTAATTCAGAGTTTGTATAAAATTTTGTTATCCCTAGTATAGGAACCTGTTGCAAAGAAATATGTCTTGCCCTCTGTGCTTTAAGTATGTGGCCCGATAGTAAGCGAACAGACAATGTAATGTACTTCTTAGTCTAACAAGCACGTATATTTCTGTTGCAGCTGAGTGTCAACGTATTTAATTTTACTTTTTTGTTTTGTTCCCCCCTCCCAATGTAACTGTGTTTATTGAGGGAAGTATAGGGTTTTTCCCTGCTAGTCTGTTTTTATTGTTAAGTTTTATACTCCAAATTCTACAACGTGCCTTTCGGACCTTCCTTATACTATTATTATTGATCTACTAGAGTCAATAGATGTCATTTACCTCCTCCCAATTGTTTTCTTGTTAACCTAAACAATGTAAAATGAAAATTACAGTGTTTTCTAAAATCTCAGACATTCCTTTTTAAAGTCTCGGCTCTTGTTGGTTTTTACACAGCTGTTAATCAGGAGTTACAGAATTATTTTTGTGAACAGATCTCTTTGTGTACATTTTCTATTACTGCTCTGTAGGTCTTCTAAAGAAGTGTATGTAAAATGTATTAGCACTTTATATAAGTAGCACTCATTGAAAACTTTACCAAATCTTAATAAATTTATGACCATTTTTTTAACCACAAAGTCAGTTTATTAGTGAAGGAAGTTAATTAGGTATATTATCCACACCTCATATCATTTAACTAAAGAAAAGTTTACTTGGAAACAGGAACATATTTTTTATAAGCACGGGATTTAAGGTCTGTATTTGGATGAGTGGCTTGAATAAGTGCTGCTGGTTTTTTATGAGCAGTTTGCTCATCTGATTTGACCTGAAGTTACAGAATACTGTTTACATGGACTGGTAAGAAAGTTTGTAGAAGAGTATGTGTGTAGGTTTTTGCTTTCTTTTTAATAAGCAGTAATAGAAACCCACTGGATGGATTTTCTGGATGTTTATAGTAAAATTTCTTCTATTTATGTCATGAGTTTCAAAAAGAAAGAGAAGAAATAGATGCTAGAGTTTTAGATCCTCCTGCATGAAATTATAATACAAATTCTGGTTTGACAGGTCTTTCCTCTGACTAGCCTTACACCCTGTGCCAGCTTCCTTCTGGTTTTGTTTGAGAAATCGCTTGTCAGACTTGATATAACACTGAGGATCACAATGGAATGCTTTCTGGTCATGAATATGAAGGAAATGCTAAGTGGTTGAGAAATAATATATCAGTAGAGTATATTTTGAAGTAATATAGTTCTAAATGCCTGTTACAACTGAGGTCTTAGTTGTGATAGGAAATAAATCAGAATCTTATGGAGTCTAAGTTGACCTGGTGTTGCATTCATCATTCTGACATCCTCTGACACTAGTTCTGATGATGTAGATTGGTAATGGGTTCTTCTTTCCCCTGGCATGGATCTTAGTAGTGTGACTTCATTCAGCAATACATAAGATCCACACTTTACAAAATATGCAATCCCAAAAAAGTGTTATACAGAACATTATATAAATTTTATAAAAATTTATGTGAGATGTTTCATCTGTGTTTCACTAAATAGCTGTCATGTACCTGTACACTGAGCTGTTCTGGTACCAATCCAGATTTTCTGTATGATTGTTCATTGAGTTGACGTTTTGCTGCGTTTTACAAGAGGATGTAATAATACAAACTTGTTCAGAATAGGCAATGGTACAACATGGTCATTAACAAAAATGCTGCTAAAAATCTAGATTCCTTTTTTTTTTTTACCTTTGCCTCACTAATCCCATTGAGTGCAGCAGAATGTTCATCAACAGTAATTTAAGACTACTTTCTCCAAAAGAACAGTACCAAGCTAGCTGGTTTTAGGCATGTTTTTTTTGGCAGGATTGCTGTTGCATGGTGGAGTTGCAACTTGGTCACCCCAGGGGTGGTAGACATACAACCAGCTGGAGTTCACATTTGGTCACAGTACAGCTCACAAAGTGTCTACAAAGCAATTTTTCTGTGGTGTTCTGACACAGAACTTACTCTTAAATTATTTTCACCTTGCTTTTCATTGTTGTTCACCCACCCCCTACACTGACTGTATCTTCAGTTGTGTCGTGTTATGTACTAGTCAGGATACGTACACAAAATATTTCATGTCTTTTGTTACTGATTGAATAAACTTTTACACTTCTCTTAATAGAATTTTAAGGCAGTTTTGTTTTCCTAATGTCTATTCCTCATATGATGATGCATGAAAGTGATGTGTTCGTCCATTATAGTCACAGAAGCCATGGGGAATAGTTAGCATTGGGAAAAGAGAATTTATGTAGATGTAAGTGGCTTACTCTGAAGGTCATAATTAGTGAGTTTTGTGATTAAAATTTTGTCAACCTTTAAAAAAATGTCTAGAGGCAGTGACTCATTCTATATTAGCATTTACCTCTTTGACATATAAGCCTGTTAAGAACAGCTGCAAAAATCCTTTTAGAAAGCGCCTGAGTCCTGGTTTTGAGAAAAGATGAGGCAAGAGGTGATTTTAAAGGGAAATCCCCTTAGAATATGTCTAAAGTAAGCGAGTATATATATATATATATATATATATATATATATAAATATTAGAACTGTAGCAGAGTATTTTGCAAGGCCTATTTCTCTTTTTTCCAGGTCTGATTTGGTTTCAGTAGTTCAGTTTATGTTCAGTATTGTTGTCTGTGTATCAGGATTATGCACTTATATGAAAGCAAGGTGTTGCAGACACTAGAGTTCTGTTAAGCTCCTGACTGCCCTTGAGGTCAACCAGGATGCTGATAAATTAAAAAAATTGGGTCTTTGGTAAATGTTGTAATAAGAATAAAGATTAAAGTAATGTGAAAATGAAGACATTTTTCTCCCCATATATTGTTTAAAATTCTTTCCCTATTCTTTGATTTTTGAATGAGAAAGAGAAAATACACAAAAATATGCCAAGTGGTTTTGTATGCCCTGATTATATAACCCATTCACAAGTGTACTTTTAAGGCTAGTGATTTCATCTTATTTCTTCTTCATTGATTGTAAAATATCTATAATTATCAAATGTTAGTGGTAATGTTGTGTAAACTTCATTTTTTTATCCTTTATATTAATTCATTTATAAAAATATTTAACGAAGCATTGTACTTCTGTGCAGAGCTTGTTTTTGAAAATCTGAAGTAGGGGTGCACCTTCTTGCCTTCATGATTGTTTGCCTATTCAAAACATTTTACACCATGTCACATAATATGAGAAAAAGTTTTCCTGTTTTCTCATCTTTCACATCTTTCATCAGGAGAAGAAAAAGATAGATAGGCAAAATGGACTTTATGATATACACTAGTGAGAAGTATCTTGTTTAATGTAGGCAAATCACAAACTGATCATTATAACAAACACACTTAACAAAATTAATTGTGTTTCTAGGTTCCATGGTTCCTTTCTCCATGCGGATTTTACATGCTGAACTTCCTCAGTACCTTGGTAATCCTCAAGAATCACTTGACAGACTTCATAGTATGAAGATAATCTGTGCCAAGGTAACAGCATCTCTGCACTAACATTTCTTAATGTTTAAGAAATAAATTTTATTGTCCTTGTAAAGAACATTAAGTTTCAATGATGACTTGTTTTATTCCAAACTTGATGCAAATACAAAGCTCGCTATTAAAAGTAATGAAGTGCCTTTTTCCTTTCAAGAGACATCCTTCTCGCCTCTGTGATAGCTCTGACTCAAATGAGTAGAACAGGGGACAACTTTTGTGCTTTTGCCAGGTGAGATGTGGAGGACGGCAAGCAGATGTGTTTAAGGGCGAATAGGGGAGATTTTTTTCCTTCACTAAGCTGAAAACAGTTGTTAATGACCTTGATCCTTTGGAAATAGTCTGGATTTTTCAGAAATAGTCCAAATAGCTGGTTTTAGAAACAACAGTCATTTGGGAATATAAGTACAACCATCTGAATTTGTTTGGGGGGGGTTAGTTTGTTTTGTCAGGTAGTATAATACAAAATTATGGCCTGAATTATAACATGGGATTTGCCGGTGCTGAAATTGGAGTCATGGGGTTGTGAGCACAAACTTTTTCCACTAAAACCAAAATGCTGACAGTAAGGATTTGTCCTTAAATATTTTTTACATATTTTCCAGGCAGTCTAATGCACCAGTGATTATGAATTGTTACCAATTGATAAACCCTAGAAGAAATGCAACATTATTGCTTTATCTGTGACACTTGGAAGTTCAAAACTATATAAAATAAATACATGCAATTTATTTTCAATATTCCATGGAAGTTTCCTATATTTACTCCTTAAATAACTTGGATAAGAGAAGTGAAGGGAAATGGTAATTGCCAATTCAATAGCTATATGGCCTTACATATATGAAATCAACTTGCTTCTAGCCCAGTAATTGCTAGGATAACCAAATGTTTACAGTAAAAAGTCGAGTTTTTTGTATTATGAGGGAGAAAATGAATGGTTTAGGTAATAAGAAGTGAATGTGGCATTTGTTACAAAGTTTGAAAGAATTGACTTGGAAATGGGTGAGAGATGTCTCAGTTTGGCCAAGAAGTGCCACTTCTTAGCACTGCATGAATACCGTTACCTGTTGATGACCATCTCATCTAATAATACCTGGCAAGCTGTTCTCTACAACCCTTTTCCTTATAAACAGTCCTCAGTTTGAAGTAATTCTGTTCTTCTAGGAAATGCTGTATGCCTCTGTTGCAGGATTTCATTGTGCTACTAACATTTGCCTACCCTGGTCTGGAACAGATCAGCTGTCTTGTATCTTTGTTTTATGTGATCTGGTATTAAGTGCTGCATTGTCTGCCTTCAGTCATGAAGGTGCTACTAGATACCAAAATCTGAACTTGTTCATAAGTTCCTTCATCTTGTAACAAAGAGAGAAAACTGTATGAATGTGAACGAGGGAGCAACTGCTGAGCAAAGGTGCTCATCAGCCATCTGGCAAACTTTATGGAAATGGCCACATCTCAGTTACAGTGTGATCAGCCATGATTCTCCATAGATTAGAGATTCTTGGTAAATAAGAGGAGTGAAAGGAACGGAAATTAACTCCCTCCTCCCCCCCTCCCCACTCCTTTGTAAGACCTTTAAGTCATCTCCAACCTTGAGCTGTGTGCCTCTGCTCTTTTCCTTAAGTGTATATCCTTAGAGCCTACCCAGTGTACCAAGGAAGCTTTTAAACTATAATACAAGATTTTGTTTGAACATGAGCTAGGCTGATTATTGGTTTAAGTAAGGGAAATTAGAGTTGGAGAAGATGAAATAGAAGTAAAGGAAAGTTACAAATTATTATATACATATTTCCCTGCCTGCTAAGTTTTTGAAGACAGGTCTGTTTACTCATTTTCTCACTCCATCAACTGCTAGTTACCTAGGTCACTAGAAATTATCCCTTGTGCCCTTGTGGGAAGCTTTTTGAGTCTGACTATGTCTTCCACAAGCTCTTCTGAGTAGTCCGTTGTTCTCTGTACTTGATGTTGGTTCACAGACTGTCACCTCTCTGTCTCTGCCTTCCTGTGCCTGAGTTTGCAAGGTTTCTCCCAGGGTGATGTGTTCAACTGCAGCAAGAAAAGGAAAGATCTCCCTTTGGTTCTGACACCTTCCACTAGAATTAGGATACAGTAGCCAGGACAAGCCATTGTCTCTGCTGATAGATGCTCCTTTTTAAAGTGCAGTACACAACTACAAAAAAATAAAACATACCATCCTTCTCAGAGAAATATTTCTGATCCATTATTCTAGACACCTTATTCGTTTGCATTCAATTAAATACCTTGTCTTTTGGAGCAATTCAAAGACAACAAGAGTATGAAAAAGGACAGTTTGTATACATAACTGTTTTTAAAAGGCAGTTGTAAATTGGTGATAATTTAACCATTTGAAGTTAGGGTTGACTGACAAAAAACATTGTATATATAAATGTTTTGATTTTTATACGGAACACTATTTGTCCAACAATCTCAATCTCAACTGGACCATTCAAGAATAACATTTATAATACTTATAAAAACCCAAGGCAAAACCAAGAAAATAACATAAAGAATGTACACTCATTATTCTTAATATTTCTATGTGACACTTGGGAACCATTTGGGTTATAACAGAATTAATTGGGGAGCTTTCAACCAAAAGCCTCTAGTGTTTTACTTCCCTATTTTAAAAAGTGGAAAAGTAATCTTTGGTCATCTGTATTTACAGAAGGGCATAGGAATAGTCATTATGTAAATGAGATGATCTTGGAGTCATAAAAGCTAGAAGAAAGAAAAGACCTATTAGCTCACCTAGTCTGTCTCTTTGCAATGCAAGGTTGTTTTCTCGTTTTTAATGAGCCAGCCTATGGAGCTGAGGCCACATCCCCTGGGAGGCTATTCCGGGGTAATGCTAATGCATTCTGATCATAAGAAAATTTGTCTTTATATTTTGTGTCTGTTCCTTAATGTAACTATGGGATTTCTTCCTATCCGATACTTGCTTTTAATCTGCTTAATTCCTTCTTGCTTTTTATGGTAAATATTCTACAGACACTTTTCAACTTTAGATTAGTTATTTCAGTTAAAGATGTAATCATATTTATTTTGGTTAGTTGGTCATTTCAGCCCCCATCTACTTACATACTTCTGGTTCCTGAAAGCAGGATTGGAGGTTGGGTGCAAAAATAGTTTTTTCATTTTCCATTTATTAATTTTTCCACAAATATATTTTCCTGCAATGAAGTTTTTACCTTTTCCAATATTCCTGCAAATTTCTAATCAAGATCTGGTTAGATATTTTACATCTTTGTCTATAGGTACAACATTTGGGAGAGAAATTATCTGTAGTGCCAAGTGGGTGTTATAGCTTGGAGGAGGAAATCCCATGAAATTGTTACTGCCTCTGTGTTATTGCAGGTCTTCCCAACATGAACTGCCTCAATGAGTTGTTGCCCCTGTAAGTCTGCCTTGAAATAAATGGTCTCTGAACAGCCAAGCAGTAAGAGTAACAATAGTTAATTTAAATCACAAAAGGGTTTGTTCTTTTCAAGTGTTCATTTAAAAACATAGGCATGATTACTTTAGTGCTAATAATACTGAGGACGTGCTACAAAATGCTTTCCACGAGACCAAAATGTGAAAAGAACAACAGTTGGGCTTAATCCAAACTGTTCCCTTGTTTGTGCCAATGCTTCCTAGATGTTTGAGGGAGAGCTTCTGGAAATACTCACATCTCATAATATAATGTATTTCACTTTTAAACTGTAATCCTTCAAGTGCCAGAGCCATATTGGGCTCTTTTACCAGGTGCGTGGAGCACTGGTAAATGGGTTAATAGTCCTGCTTCCAAAAAAAGCCTCTGCCAATTGTTACCTCTGCAAAACTTGTCAAAAATACTTTGTGCCATTTGTCCATCAGCCACTCTGTAGTTCCACCACTCTCATTCATGAGGAATTATGTTCCTCTCTGGCCCTTCCATACACACTCTTCATATTTCCTAATCTTCTGTTTTGCTTCCAAATTAGTAAACTTTTCAGTCTCTTAGCTACTGCTTATTCTGGGTTTTCATTTTCATTCCGCTTCCAGATCTGTCTCAGTTTCTTAGGTGACATAAGGATTCTATTTGTCATATGTTATTTAAGTCTAGAGGGTATTTGTCTTGACACCTTATTTGGTAAGTTTGTAGGAACTACTATGATCTGTGTACCAGTCTGAGTACCCAAAAAGCCACAATTCCAGAAGCACCACAAAAGACTATTTTGACTAAAAAGCTAGTGCTGATGAAAAGTTATGGGAGAAGGAATAAGGTATTAACAAGAGATACATAAGAATAGATATTAGGGATGCAAATGGTGGTATGAATAGATTAGTAATTCCAGCATACAGGCAATGGATAGGGAATGAAACAGAAGACTCAATGAAGTAATATTAGCCAGTGAAATAAGGATTGTGCATTTATAAATATTCAAAACAATAAAAAGCATAGGTCATATGTAAAACTGATGAGGTAAATTATAGAAGTGTTCAATCATATATTTTTTTTTAATAATAGGAGCAGGGATGGTTAGAGCTATCTCATAATGTTATAATATAGTTTACCAGTTAAATATTTCATATCAACTAACCCCAATAGCTTACACTGAGGAACTGTTGGAATCATTAATGTTACTGTTAAACAATTCTTGAAAAACTGGGGAAATGCCCAGATACTGGAAAACTGCAGATGATGTTCTTATACTTAAGAAGGGCAAAAGAGATAAACCTAGGGAATAAAACAATTAGCCTCAAATCATCACCAAGCTCTGTTTTAATTACGTTAAGTTGAAGTGAGGGCAAGATATCCCCAAGTAATGTCACAGAATGGTTAATGCAATACTCTAACTTTATGCTAATATCTAATTCTTTCCTTTTTGATTATGTTAGTGAGCACGTTTTCAGAGAAACTCATCTTTTTAAACAGGACAGCCTGTCTCCTCGATGAAGGCCCTTTGTTATGTTTATACCATTTCAAGACTAGGAACTTTGAGCCTTATTGAGACTGAGAAGCGATCACTAGGTATTTTGTAGGAGACGAGAAAGATCATGGGGTTTAGACCACAGAAAATAGATTATAAAGTGGTTTGGATTTGTGGGATAGAAGAAATCTTTTTCTCTGACAAGGTGCCTTATTATACACTAGGAAATGTAGCCCTTTTGTTTCTAAGTGATTTTTAGGTGGCTACACTGCTTTTGAGAGTCAGTCTTGCAGCAATGCTACTACCATCTCATAAATTGCCACCTATCTGTGAAGCTGCAGTATCTAATGGTATATGCTCATAGTCTCTCAAAATCTGAGATAAGGCAGCTCAGTCAGCCCTTTGTGAACAAAGTTTACAGTAAATCATACTACCTGGTGTTTGTCATGGGCTAAAAATTCTTATTAGCCTGGCTCAGCTGGCAGGTGGTAACTGCTCTGCTTTCATTGCATGTCCCTCCTTGCTCCTTAGTTCCTTGTAGCTAAATTTATGGTACTAACTTCAAGATTTCATTCTAATCTGTGAAAAGAGCTTGATTTCTCATAGAGTAATATCTTCCAGCTTAAGATGTCTAAAATTGGTGGCATGAACTGGCATTCTGGTGGTACTGGTTATCTTCATTGGCTGTAGAAGGCACCAACACATTTTCTGAGGCCAGATTAATTCTACCTGCCTTTGTTTTGGAGGATTTCCTGCACTGATTTTTAAGTGTTCCCTTATGAAGCACTGAGCACAATAGGAATGCTTTGTTGGTGTAGGAAAAGACAATTACTTTTTATACTGACAGAAGTTGAAAGCTCTCTGTCTGGAAGTGCAGTCAGTCCCCAGAAGAGGCAGTACCCTGTATTTCCCTCAGCAGCTGACCACAGCAGCTGGTTAAAGAGCAAGTGACCTTAATTTTTTTTAAAGGAAATCTCAAGCATTGTTCTAAAACTGAAATTATAAATCTGTAACAGGAAAGGTGGGGTGATCTGTGGGAACTGGAAAACAAATTTGGAGAAACTGTAATGGCATTTGGAAAAGCAAAGTTGACTTCCATTTCAAATGAAGCCTTACGTGCATATTTTGAAAGTGCTTAAGACACAAGCTTCATTAAATATATGTTTTCATTTTTCCAATGGAACAACAAATGTTTCATTCACTCAACAATTTACATGATTTAAAACCTATGAAAAATAAAAAAGAAGCAATAAACTCCAAAGTTTGAGAAGGAAATTGCAGTAAGAACTAAGAGGAATACTTCAATACAGAGAAAAATATGGAACTAGAGCCCATACTTAGACTGGGGGAGTCAGGAGGCGGTGACTTTCTATGAAAAAATCAGTTTGACTTGTGTTGTGGTCATTAACATCCATTCTCTGGTGAAGCATACTTTACTTAACAAAATGTGAATATCCCTAGAGTGTGCTGACATTTAATGTTTTTTAAGTATCATAAACCTGAACTCTAACATCCTTCTACTGTACAATGGCTTTCTTACTTTGTGCACTTGATCTTGCTATGGTAATAACCAGTAATCTTGAACAGTACCTAGGTACAACATTCCTGCATGAATTGGTTTACATGTAGTCTGTCAATTGTAGATAATTTGCATTAAATATATAGTACTGTTTAAACTCATCTTGGTTACTTTAAAAAATTTACTACAGATATTAGAAAATTTGGAACAAGGCTTAGCTGAAGATGGAAGTATGACTAACATTACACAGGAGAACAGACAAGGTAGGTATTCTTTAAACATTTTTTTCACAGGCAGTCTGCTTTTATTGCTTGCCTAAGTATGCCAGAAGTTTTCACAAGACTACCCCAGAGTGGTTAAAACAGTATTTTTGTAATCTCATAGTCTACTCAGCCCCCAAAATGATACACCTTGTACTATTATTTGCTGGAATTAATTTCACAGTTTTGCCCTTGATCGAACTGATGCACTAAATCAATTCTTTTTCCTACTTAGAAGAAACAAAGAACATGTCGGCTACCCTTTAGTGATGAATATATAAGTATATTGCTGTTGCAGCTAGATGGATGTCTCATCTTAAGCCTTGGCTGACCAACTCCTCTCAGTCCTCATGTCTGACATCCACTCAATTTTTTCAGATTGAACTGCCATCATACAATGGCTACGCTGGCCTAGGGTGCTGCTGCATAGATGGCTGAGTCTCACTGTAGCTGCATCGTGCTTAGACTCCTCCAATACCTAAGGCACTAGAAAAATATGTACATTATGTTGAGCTGCATCATCATTTTCATGATTTTGTATCCAATTATTTTTTCTTTTATTCCTTCTATTTTAGTTGTGTAGCTTCAATAGTATAGGGTACATTATTGCATAAAAAAGGGTGATCAGGACAAATTAGTTATCCAAGCATTTTTTTAAACAGATGAAGTCATTTGACTGTACTTGACAGTTGGACAAGAGGTGACATTTCAGGCATTGCTATGGATTTTATGGACCACTTATAGTGCCTAGCAAGTTTAAAACATCATACCAGAAAAAAAAAAAAAAACAAAACACCTTTTAGCTTCAGCTAACAGTCTAAGGAATAGCACTCACCTAGAGCCTGTGGGAAGTAAAAGTCTGGCTCTGAGACAGGAAGAAACCAAGTAGAGTTAGTACCAGAGTAAAAAAGTTATTATAAAAAACTCTGTAAAGCAGTGTCTATATGGTGCAGACTTCTGCCTGGTCTTCATTTTGACTGGATGTAAAAGCATCTTGAATGTTTTACTGTACTTGACTTAATACACCTTCTGTATGTCCAAAGAATATTAACATGTGAGTAGCATATATTACAAAGATATTTGCAGATACAGTTGAATACATTCACTACTCTTCTCAAAAGGGTTAGGAAAAAGGAAAAGAATCTGACATTGAAGATCTATCCATAGCGCTTCAGGAGTTTGTGTTCTTCTGTCTTATATCTGCAATTCTTTTTGCCTCTGTTCTACTTACTTTTCCCTGTTAGCTTTTTCTACCAGATTTTTGTTCTTATCCCCACATCGTTTCCTGTTTACCACTTTAAAACCAGAATGTTGGTCCCCCATTAAGATACAAGGACTTTTTACTAGCTGCGTCATAATCCTGTGTCCTGCAGTCTGCCTCACTCATGAGTGTCTGACTCCTTGCTTTTCCTCTCTGCTGCTGCTTCAGAGCTCAGATAGCCTCAGGAGGAGGCATAGTTATAAAAGCAGCAGCTAGTAGTTACCAAGGGACATGGCTGCAGAAAATTTGGAGAGATTTTTGCATGTCTGCTGTGCAGCTGCCTGTAGGTTTAAGACTGCCAAAAAGCCCACGGGACTTTTGCAAAGACTGTTGACTGCTACTGTCTGTAGAGGTCAGCCAGGTCTGCTCCCTCTCTGCTTCCTTGCTGCATTCCCAGCTCCAGGAGGCTGATAAGGGGTTTGCTTTCTTTCATCTGAGACTAGCTGAAGCAAACCTTATTAACTTTATGTGAAGACAGCCCTAATTCATTATGGGGATTATGCTTAGCCTGTAATTTCCATGCTGCGGGTGTAAGAAGGTGCAACACCAGTCAGCTTCCCATGTACATCTCCTCTAGTCTGGAACAGAGCACCTCATTTGCCAGCTTTTCAGCAGGCAGAGAGATTTAGCGTTGCAGCACTTGCCTGGTAACACGTTCTATGAGATGCCAATTTTGCAACTTCACAGGGCACAGGACACCTATTGAAATGAATGGCAGTGTGGAGTACAGAGTCCTTGATGAATAACAAGGAAAAGAAGTGCTTAGAGTGGAGACATGACTGTGTGGACCTGCAGAGGGGGTTTCAGGCATCTCAGTAACATACAATGATCTGCTGTTGGGTTTTTGGTTTTGTTTACTGCTTTGCAGGTTTTCTTTAACCCCTTCTGCCAGTATAAGAATTCTCATCACACAGGGCTACGAGATTTCCAGACAAGGTTCTGTTCAGTTGATATCACAGACTAAAGATATCTGGCCTGCCTGCTTTGCAGTCCTTTTTTGAGAAGTGTAGCTGCTGCTATCTGATTGTTAACAGGAAACCTAGATGTCTCCAGTGTAGGAATCAACATCTAACTTGTCACCTAAGTCCTAAAAAGCTGAATGTGATTACCAAACTATGAGGACATGCAAAAAAGGAGGTATTTACTTAATAACTCCCCTTTATTGTTTCACTTAATTATGTCCAGGTTTTACACACACCTACAAAAAAAGAAAAAAGGAAACGTGTCGTAAGGTATTTGCTCATGGTATACAGCATCCGCGCCATTAGTAGCACTAGCAAAATGTGGTCAAGGGGGAATTTCTAAAACAAAAAGCTAGAAGTAACGAATGATTTTAAGTTTCAGTGGATAAAATACTGGATTCAGTGTTGAGCCCCACGATACCCCTCTTTTGACAAAGATAATTTGAGAATATTCATGTATTGGGTTTTTTTGTTTTATTGTTGGAGAGGATTGAGGGAGCCTTCTTTTTTAGGAAGAGGAGTAGACATTTCACCAAGCTCTTCTTATTTGTAATGACATTTTTTTGTGCTGAAAGAATTATCTGTGTAACCTGCCATGCTTTCATCAGAGACTACATTAATGATACAAATGAGTGGTCTCAGTTCTCAAAATTCCGTTGAAATAGCCTCTTCTCCCTTCCCCCCACCCACTTTCAAATCATTACAGTGACCTTGACAGCTGATTGACTGAGACACATTTCTTTTTCAAATGTTCTAAATTAATAGTCCTAGAGTTTATTTTTGAGGATTAGAGGAATATTTCTAGTATCGATCTAGGATACTGTAACACAAGAGAAAATAAGGATCTGTGTGAACCATTCTCTTACAACATCAGGAGTCTCTGCAGAGTGAGAGGGAGAAATCTGCTGCTGCAGCTTTTAATGCCTGCAAACCCCAGGAGCATGGTGAAAGCAGACAGGCTTGGCAGATTTTTTCCAGCATATCTCTAAGCCAGAGGCAAGCACAAACAGTCCCCGACTCAGACATTTCTCACTCTGCATGTTTTGACTCTGAAATTACATTCTAGCTGTGTTTAATTTTTGAATTTATCACACATTTAATGATGTAGATTAGGTGGTTTTTAACTGATGCTCATTATCACTTGGATCCTTTTATGCACCTTTTGTTCTGATGTTGGAAAATGCGTGGCTTATTTTGGTGTTTAATATTTGGCCTGAGCTGAAATCTGAGTGGCTGTCTATTGCTCTGCATTGTTGCATTGTGTTTGTTACCCAGAGCTGCTTGAGCAATTCCCTCAGAGAGATGCAGAATTCTCTGATGCTGCAGCATGGCTGGGAATTAAAAATTCTAGGCTAAAATGCAGTGGTGTTAACGAGGGGGACCTTTCAAAATCGTAATTCATAGGACCAGTAATTGATGGCAAGAAAGAACCTCTAATTTATTTGTGCAGATTCACAAACTGCTCTTATTTTGCAGCCTCTGTTCAGCTGTGGAGGTCACGTCTGGGCCGGGTGATGTACTCCATGGCAAACTGTCTGCTAATGATGAAGGTACGTGGGTGGCAGAACTGCAGAGGTACCGTATATTCCAGAAGAGGATGTCACAGAAAGTGCAAGTGAATTACTGGTGCAGAGATAAGGGAAAACTACCTGACAGTACATGAAGGTTTTGCTGAGTGAAGTATTAATTAGACTTAATAATGTCTTATTTAATAGATAGCTATTTGCAGTAATGTTCTTTGGGAACGTATCTGTACTTATTTCTCCCCAAATCATCCTAGAGAACATGCAATAACAATACAGAATTTGCATTTTTAAATTGAATTTTTCAAACACTTAACTAAATGCTCTAATTAAAAGCAATTATGTGCTCTATTTTTTTCAAACTGCACTAGGAATGTGGCTCTGTTTGTGAGGATTAATAACACTGTAGCCTTTGTAGCTGATGAAGATCCAGAAAATCTAAATACATACTCCCCTGTCAACCGATCTCAGTTGTAATATATCTTCTTTCAAGTTTAAATCCTCACCAGTGGGTAGAGGTGGAATAGAAAGGAATAAAAGCAAAAAGTGACTAGCCTCCACTGTTGGGGTTTTTTCCCTTGATTCCTCATTACTTTTTTAACCAATTCCACTTCATTTGGTGCAAGACTCTTAGCTTCTCCTTGTATTCAGGAAGTAGAAATAAAACAACTTCTGCCAATCCCCTCGTGGTCAGGGAAGCAGGGATATGGCCATTCTTGCAGCAAACTGCTGTTATTTTGAGCTTAACTGTACTTCACAAATCAGTTAGCAGCTACAGCCTCAGAGCAGGGCCATCAGCAGTATAATCTTCACAGGGCAAGACTTGCACTCCTGGCTCCCTGCTCTTCAACTGCCCAAGATCGTGCCAGATGTGATCCTTTGATGTTTACTAAGCTACTTCCCAAACAGGGCTCCATTCTTAATATTATAATAGCTCAAAAAGTATGCTTTTTTTTTTAAATATAAGAGCCATTTATCCAGCTTTACATGAAATGGAATATCCTTATTATGAGAATTAGGGAAAACATACATTTGTTTTCATAATTATATTGTGATTAAAATATTTCTGTCTTGAATAGAAATAATTGTCCATTAAACCACGAGGTATTTTTAAGAATTGGCAAACATTTGTGTTTTGAGGTAGGTACATGACACAGGTTCATTTTTTAAAGAAATTCCTTTTTCAAAAAATAAGTGAAGAAAAGCATGTCTTGCCATCCCAAACAAAGTAGAATATATAAATAAGAAAATGCTGGTATATGTATTTTTAAGAAGTTCACTTTACTTTTCACTGCGCATTGTTTTTAACTCTTTCAGTGTTTTTCTTCTCATGTACACACAAATCCACATGCATGCATAGTTCTCACCTTCCTCTAGTTTGGTCTTGTTAGTGCTGTTTTCGAGTAATAGAAATCTATTTCTGAATACCGATTGCCATCTTTTTGAAAATAATACTTCAGAAATACTGCAGCTCAGATATTTCTTAAAACTAGCTGTATTTAGGGCATATCTCACAGCTGTTAACTTCTGGTATTACTTTTAGATTACTAGTAACTTCTAGATGGTAACTACTAGATTACATGAAATTGCATGTTGCATTTCAGTGGATTGGCTATAGAGTAGTTGTAAGTCTTTCAATTTTCAGAAATATCGCTAGATTATTATAACATGCAGCAGTGCTATAATCATCTTCTCCACCTTCCATAGTATTCAGCAAGAAACTTTTTCTTCAAATAATTTTTAAACACACTTTTCTAAGTTCTCTCATGAACAATTATATTAATTGAACAGAGTTCCACCTTTTTTTCCGTTCTGTAATATACTTTAAAAACTGCATTTGTTTGTATTCAAGTATTTCAAGTGTATGTAGTTTAAGAAAAAGAGCAAGTTAATTCTCCAAGTCAGCGCCATCTATTGCCATCTAGTGACCACTCACAATGTTGCAACAGGGTTGTGTGTGATCCCCAGGTACTGTGCAGTGATGGAATACCTTGTGCTAGTAGTAGATTTAATAGTAATAATTTATTAAAGTAAAACTATGTGGCATCGGTATAAAGAAAATAAAAACTTGCTATCTTACTTTAAGTTACCTCTTTGGTCAAAAAGACTGTAGTAGTATTTAATCTTGTCAGGATTGATGCTTGAAAATTAAAAAAAAATTTCTATTAGATATTGGCCTTATAACTATTTAAATCTACTTTAATTATTCTCAACTCCAATTAGGTTTATTTCATGTAGTGTCTGTTCTGCATTACTTATCTGAATCAACGATTTCTGTTTATATAGCACAGTGATTTTTGCCCTTTTAAATATGGCATCATTGGTTTCATAGTTAAGCATCTCATTAAATTATTGAGATGGTATATTATTTTGAAGGTAATGAGTGAAGTGCAAGGAGGTGATTCACCCAGACTTGTGCAGGAAACCCTCAGTGGAACAGGGAATCAGTCACATCTCCTTTAATCCTGGGACTATCTGTCCAAGGTACTGAATTTGCCTGCTGTGTCCCTTTATCTGTGTGACCAGTGATAGTTCAGTAGCAATTTAAGGCAGTCCTAATATACCTTTTTTTCCTGATCATCGCCCTTTCTGTACAAGCTTTCTTAAATGGATTCCAGCCTCCTTCCATGCACCACTATTGGACCTAACCAAATGAGGAAGAAATCGTGGATCTCAATCATATTAACTGATATCAAACGGCTTTCCCATTTCCTGTGAACAAAGGGCAGTTTAAGGAAGGATGTGGAAATACGGCAGGAAGAGAAGGGGAGACCATGTAACCTGTCACTGTAGGCTTCCATTTGTAAGAACTGTGGGTTTAAGTCGCTATGAAACCATATCTTGAATATAGCAGCATGAGGGAATATTCATTTAAAATGCAACGGATGATGTGCATTGCTTCATTTCAACTCTAATTGCAAAATGTCTGTCACTTTACTAAATCACCGTGGAAGTGTCTTGAAAACTTTTAAAGTTCTTTTCATCTGAGCTAAAATCGCTTTTGACATTATTTTACCAGACTTTTATCTCTCTCAGGAATAAACACTTAAGTATTTTCCATATATGTTGTAAATGCACTCTAATTAAAGGCACGTTTTGGGCTTTTTAGGTTTTTTCAGTGTTGTCTTAGCTTTTGTAGAACTTGCCCTTCGTAAAACAAAAGCATTAGAGTTGATTTCAATTTAGGTTTAATACAATTAAAACTGTACCAAGAAGTAACAGCTTGTTCTAGTGACGCAAGGAACTGATGCCGAAGGACTTTAGTTCCTCTATGATTTAAAGGAGAAAGACTGCATGAATCATCGTGTCTTTTGCCTAACTGTGCTGCAGTACAGCTCTTTGGATTCACACCATTGTGAATCTCTGCTTTCATAACCCTTCCACAAGCATACAGTAGACAGAGAGGAAGGGTAAGGTATCCTTGTCCTCTTTCACCTAAATAAAGTATTTATGAATTATATGCTTTGTATAACTAAAGCTGATTTTTAGTCTAGGGTTTATTGAACCTACTCTCAGAATTCTATACATCATGGACATTTATTTTTAAATATTCCATAATTAATATTTTAATTAGTTAAGGTGGTGATGAGGGAAACATGGAAGTGTATAATGCACTGACCACAAAGGGAAGTACAGTTATACTGCGGTGCATTAATGGAAAAACATAACCCCAGCTGAAATATTTGTGCAAGTAGGTCCAGTGAGTTACTAGAACTAGATAGTAGTATAACTACTATAACTAGTATAAACTAGATTAGTATAGTTAATGTTAGCCCCAAATATTCATAATAAAAGAGATACTGTGCTATAAAACAATAGGCCAACTCTCATTCATGTCCTGAATTGCATAACTTCAGTCCCTCTTTTGGGATTTTTTTTTTCATGAAGGTGTGAAAAATCTGAAGGCTCTTAATCTTTAGAAATTAAATACCATGATTATACATCAGCCCTAGCTATAGTCTTTGGGATTTTTACTGGCAATACTTAATGTGTTTTACTCCTCACAACTATGCCTTGTATTAATCAAGACTTCACTCCTCTGAGGCACTGTGTATTTATCATTCTATCAGACAATTTCTGTTGTATTAAGTACATTAGCAGAACTGTGAATGACAAGAGTCTTTAGTAAGTGAGATTAAATATCACCTATTTTACAATATGCCCCGTCAGAAGGAACTGCCAGATAAGATGCCTCTGTAACTCTCACAGAATAGTATAATTCTGTATCCATTACCAATAAGTGTGAATATTTCATGGCACATTAGATTTGGAATAAACTCTAAATGCTAATAATTAATTGTTCAGAATTAATGATTATACCCACAATATACAAGTTGTTTGCAAGATCCTGCAGAGTGCTTCCTGGGCTATTTAAGTCAGCCTCTACAGTTCTGGGACATATGATTTCTCTCATATACAGATCACACTTCAGAGACTTGTCTTGATTTCTGTTTATAAGAGACATAATATTCCAAAGAGAATGGTTTGGGTTGAAACAGACCTCTGAAAGTCATCTAGTCAAACCTCCCCCTGCCATGCGCTGGCACATCTTGAACTGGATTGGGTTACTCAGAGCCCCAGCCAATCTGACCTGGAATGTTTCCAGAGATGGGGCATCCACTACCTCTCTAGGCAGTCTGTTCCAGTGTTTCATTACCCTCACTGTGAAAAATTTCTTCCTTATATCTGGTCTAAATGGACCCTTTTTTAATATAAAACCATTACCCCTTGTCCTGTCACAACAGGCCCCGATAAAAAGTTTGTCCCCATGTTTTTTATAATCATATTTCAAGTACTGAAAGGCTGCAAGGAGGTCTCCCCAGAGCCTTCTCTTCTTGGGGCTTAACAACCCCTACTCTCTCAGCCTTTCTTTATTAAGAGGTGTTCCAGCTATCTGATCATTTTTGTGGCTCCTCCTCTGGATCTGCTCTAACAGGTTCATATTTTTCCTATGCTGAGGACTCCAGAGCTGGATACAGGACTTAGTACTTTTAAGTACTTTGGAAATCCCTAAAGCATCCTTAGGAAAAGAAATTCATTACACCTGGGGAACATTGCCTCCTCAGACTAAGCAGGAGATAAGAAAAACCACCTTTGCTAGTAGCTGTGATCACATTAGGGAAAAGTTAAATGAGTACTGTAATTTGAGCAAGAAAAGTGATAGGGTAGAAAGTATTCCAAGATGTCCGTGTAGTTTTGAAAGATTGTTCTTTGTTGTCTTTTACTTCCTAACATCCACCACAAATTCATGTATTAAGTTGAAGGGCAGGACTGTCAGGAAGCACCAAATTATTACAGCATGGAGAGTCTTCTGCCTTTGCATAGCCTGGCCTTGATAAGTGAAGGCAGGCACTTTCTGCCTCTGCTCATGGTCTCTCCAAGGAGCTGTAGCTGAGGCTGGCACAGCCCTGTGAGTGTACCCACACAGCACAGAGCACATTCAGTGTTTCTCACGTGTGCCTGCCAAATCCTGTGTAGCCAAGGCTCTGAAAGTCAGGTACTGCCCAGATCACTGAATTACTGTAGTTTAACCGTGAAAAGTTGGACTGCAGGAACCAGTCACAAGGCCATTTCTTTCCTGTGAGAAATAGGACCATGGTTTTGTTTATTATTCTGTCACTGGTCGTAGGCTGGAGGGTACAGTGGCACTGCATCTTGAGTAGGCAGATCTCAGAGCTGCCCTTTGCCAGCACAGCCTTCATGCGGATAGGGAGAGGTGTCACTTGCAAAGCTTTCTGGAAATCAGACCCAGCCCACCCCTCACTTAGTTTTAGCCCAAATCAGTTTTCTATTTAGATTACCTGCTTTTATGCAGTATGGTAGAAAAAAATCAACACTTTGGGTAGAGAGACAGAAAATGTCTAGTTTCCCTTGGCAATAGTACTAGTTTGTAATCTGAAAATGTGCAGAACTGCAGTTTCCATCATGCGATGTTGTTCACAAGTCTGTGCACAGGCAGTTCCTAAAGCTTCGGAATATAGTTTGTTAAACCATGTAAATTATGCATATATTTGAAACATGAGACATTTCTCAAGTATGTATACCCCCAGTCACACAGAGGGTGCTTGACTTTCATCCTAAATCATAACCTAAGCTGAAAAGTAAATGTTTCGGTTTTTGGCATTCAGCTGCAAAAGGAATACCATCCAGTTAAAAAAATGGGGAAAAAAGATCCCCTGTGTATGCAGTTCCTGTATAACTGAGGAAAGACCAGTATAGTCAGCTAATAGTGCCTACGGTGATTGATAAAAATTTTGTCCCACTGACAAGTTGCAATTACTTTAATTTTGAGTATTTCTTTAAAAAGAAGTCCACATAAAGGGTGAAGAATGCTGATGTTAAATACCTGATTGTGTGCTTTTTACCCTTAGGACTATGTGCTTGCTGTAGATGCTTACCACACCGTCATCAAATATTACCCACAGCAAGAGCCTCAATTGCTGAGTGGAATTGGAAGGATTTTCCTTCAGGTATGCATTTTATTCTAAATTTGCTACATAATATTGCTGTTGATAGTTATGTAGATAATAATTGTGGCATTTAAAACTATAGCTGTTTTTATAGGGCACGTGTCAAATTGTAGAAGCAGTGGTCAAAACAAAACCCTTCTACCATATGATATTAGATAAAACTAGGAAATATGAAGCACCTCTAGTATTAAAAGTGTATTAGCAAACAAAGAATATGCTGCAGAAAATCATGCTGGTAATTAATCAAAAAGTAACATTCTTCTTTCTCTAAAGCTAGTGGTAAAGCTCCACTGATGTCAGTGAGCCAGAATTTCACTAAAAGTCTCATGTCTCACTGCCTCAGACTGCATGCAGCTCTCAGTCATGCTGTGTAACTGCCATCTTCACCTAGAAAAAAATCTGGTTGTCCTTCTTTTGTCCAGATTATATCCCTGAGAATATAAGAGAGGGCACATTAAAAGAAAAAAACAGGGCAGTACAAGTATAATAAATGTCCATGTAACCATACTTAATGATTATAAGTAAAAATAGATGTCTTTTTTTTTCATAAAATGATGCATATAAATAGCTATCTGATTGTTTTAACTCTTAGTATCTATCAAGTTCTTTGCAGTTCTTCCATATTTCTGATACTGATATTTCAAACTTTTTTATTATTAGTGATAAATCTAATTTTGAGTTGTTGAGTATTTACCCGTGACCTTATTTGTGGCATTCATGTTCTAAAATTATATTGAAATGGAGTAATTTCCTCTTGATAGATAATTGTTAATATTATTTGCTTGAAATCATAGAATGTCATTCAAATTCAATTAGGGATTTTCAGTTCTCAGCAGGAACATGCTTGCACAGTGTGGTAGGCATGTCTGTCTTTAAAAGTCTCTAGTTTAAAGTGGGTCTCCATCACTATAGAACAATTTTATAATATTGGCTGCATGCATTAATTATTATCTAAATAGGCAACCTAGTAATTATGCATATTAATGAACAGTACTGTAAATATGCATAATACTATTGGAAATGGAAGTTATTAATAGTTCTGGTCTCACTGGGAAAATGACTAGGTACATTACTAGTACTGCCTTGCTGAGGAGAGTGTATGCCCTAGTGTCACACTCTCCAGTCTGTTTGTAGCTCCATTTGCTATAGAAAAATTGTCACTCTCAGGAGGAAAGTGTCTCATGACTCACAGAGTCATTTGAAGGCATTGACCTCCGTGGTTCTAGCTGTGACAGCAGGCCTTTAGGGCTCAGTGGTTCTACTGTCAGAACTGCACATAGTAAAAGGGGGTACAAGGAGTCCTGGATATTTTCATGTGATCTAGATAGAAGTTAAAAAGAATCACTTCTGAATGCAAATGTTTTCCTTTCTTCTAGCACCTTAAGGAGAAAAGGTTTTATTGTTTGTCTTGTTGCCTTTTTCTGTGGCACAATCTTCAGCTCTGTCTGGGTGGTGCTATTGCAACAGATGCAAGATTTTGATATATTAAGAGAAATAGGCAGTGTGCAGGTAAACAAAGCCAAGAAGTTCAAATTAAAGAAAGACAAATGTGTTGCAGGCCTGGGCACCATCATTTTGGTAAGATCACTCTGTGGTGTGTGTGCACGGTTGACAAGGCAATCTCTGGAAAACAAATAAAATGTCTTGCAGGTAAAATGGGAAAGCAATTTTCTCGTATTCAAATGTTACAGCCTCTCAAAAACAGATAGTGATTCCTAAATAACCACAGACTGTGCTGTTAACTGAACTTTTTCCAAGAGAGGCATAAGGGAGCCAGATTCCAGTTGTTTATTAGCCACAGATACTGTTTGACAATAGACATCACAGATATGAAACAAAACAGTAATGTAGAATGAAGTGTAATTCAGGAGTTTAACAGAAAAAAATTATAATCTTTCTCAACATGTAAAATTTTATGTGTGATTTATTTTTTCTTAATTAAATTGAGATAACTAGTTTAAGGCATCATATCTTCTTTATCTTCACATGTAAGTGGAGCATAAAGAGGTCTAAATCTGATGTGTAGCCTTTAGCTGTTACCTTAAGTGGGAAATGAGGATCAGAGAAGTGGAGAAGGCAGGAAAAGACAGAGGCTGTCACAGAGAAATTTTCAGAAGCACTGTAATTCTGTCAGCAATCACCTGCCTGGTAAAACAGAAATTCACATGAAATGAGGAAACACATTTTAGTCTCTAAGATTACATTGTGTCTTGCTAATAGACTCTGCTCATTGACCAACCTATCCAAGTTTGCCATTTAAATAACTACATTAAAGAATTTAAAAAATAGAAAGGCTGCCTGACCTTACCCTCATAACAAATTGCTGCAAAACAGAGTCAAAAGCAATAAATAAATTCTAGGAGTATATAAGAAAAATAATCTCACTTTCCAGAAAAACAGCAAACTTAAACACATAATATATTGGAGGATCCTTGTTAGAGATTATGATTATTTGAGGTTAACAATGGAATTTTCATTTTTATTTGAGGTGCTAATTATGATTAGATACTGAAATCACACTTTCTGAACAAAGTTAAATAAAATTAAGTGATGAAGATAGACCACTTTAAACTTTAACATTTTAATGACTAATGAAAACTAATTATTTCTTTAACTGGTCTTCCTTTTCCTCCCCCCCCCCAAAAAAAAAGTAAATTGTTTCCACTCTGCTGGAATAATGAGAAGAGTTTGGCATGTTTGCTGAGAAGATACAAGATGCTGCTAAGAAATGAGAACTCTTCATGAACACAAATAATGTGTGATTAGTCTCAAAGCATATTAGATTTGGACTCATCAAGCTCCCAGTGGAGCAAACTGGTAGCTTGCTTTAGAAATGGATTATTCTCATGGTTAAGGAATTCCTTCTAATTTCCAGGCTAAAAATACTCAAGGACAGATTCATTTACACTTGTGCCAGCATTATCCTCTAGTTAAATGTAATTATTTTCTTAGTGATTTACATCTTTAATGTTATTTATAGAGGGAAATTGTATCCTTTGACGTTATAACTGAATGGATAAGATTTTAGAATGAATGTTTTTTTTTTTTGTTTGAGTCCAATTGCATTACACCTGGGAGAAATGCATCTGTTTCATGAGATAAGACTGTTAATGGGTATTCCAGAAATGCTTGGTAGGTGGACGGTTGGCTCTTTAACTGCAGTGTTCAACTGAATCATGTCTTAAATGTAAAGAAGAATAATTTCTTTATGTTGACATATGTTGTGGTTAGAGGTAAAAGCAGTATCTGTTTAATATTAGTGGTGTTAGTAGGGCTTTGGATACTTGCCACTATGATGTTCCCATAACCAAATTGTGAAGAAATCTAGATGAAGCCTTCAGGTGGATATTTGCTGTCTCTGAAAAGTGTACTTGTAAAGCCATTCACTGATGACTAGAAGGACTTCCTAGATGATTTTTTCCACAAGGATCTCTGTAGACTTTGTAGTACTTGTATTTTTTGGTTATGTACTTGTATGAAGAAATGAGAAGCACATTTGTAAAAAGTACAGATGATGCCAAGCTGGGAATGATACAGACACTAAGAAGGGCATGATCAGAATGCAAAATAATCTTGACAAGTTGAGAAACTGAAATGTTAAATTGGCTCTGATTCAAACAGCAAAAGGCAAAATGCTTCCAAAGGCTGGGAGTAGTATACAGAATGGGAAGCAACAATAAGGCATTGTTCTGTAGAAAGGAATTAGGTTAAGGGTAAGAAAATACATATGGGTAAAAAAATATGACTTCAAAATACCTAACGTAAAAGCAAACTCCATATTCACATGTGAAATATAATATGATTCTTCCGTTCTCGCTGCTGGAGAGAGATCAGTTGGAGTGTTGTGACCTTTTAGGTGGATGCCTGGGGAGGATGTGAAGTAACAGGAGAGAGTTCAGAGATCAAGAATGATCAGAGAAACCAAAAAGCATTATCTATGAGAAAGGGGTGAACCCTGATTTGCTTGAAAATGAATTCTTATTCTAGTAGGAAAAAGTAAAAATTTTCAACTATGTTAAAAAAGAGGACTTGTATAGTTCTTCCTGACCACTATGAACAGGACAAAAAGTTGAAGTAAAAACTGCAGTAAAATAGAGTGTGTTTTCTAATCCTAAGGCAATTTAAGAGTTCTGGATAAGTTTCCCACTAAGACTCAGATGTGTAATACTCACTATATGAGAACTTTAAGGAGACTTCAACACATTTGTCACAAACATTTTTCATAGTGTTGTCCTGTTCTTGAACAAACAGGTCATCTCTTGAGGGCTCCTGGAATCTCCTCACCTGAGGGCTGCCTGGTTTTCATGGCTGTATGCTTTGAACTAATTTATTTTTACTCCTTTTGATAGATTCTGATAGATTTATTTTACTTAGTACTAAGTTGTTGTCTTCTTCCATCTCTCCAACCTGAAAAGTACACTGCTAATTTATTTTCCAAAGGGGCCTTCTTCAAATATTTTTTTTTTTCATCTTAAGTATCAATGTATGTCACATACTCTTAGGTGAAACACCCCTTCCTTTCTAGAAATCCCCCTGTTCATCCCCTCCTCCCATAAAATCTGTACTTCTTTATGTCAACTTTCAAGTCTCTTCATTCCTTCAGCCTGCACAACCCACTCACCGGTGTTTTTTAATCTGCAGATGGACTGTCTCCCCAATAACTTCAGTGGCCCATTGCACTGGAGTTGTTTTGTGACATGCTGTGGTGTGTGGCCCCTGGCTGTGGCCCAGAGGCTGTTTGTTAACCAGGTGTGGGTCTTGTGCTAACTACAAGACTACTGTATTCCATTTCTCCTGCCTTATTGACGGCTTCTGCCTGTGTCCGTCTTCCTGCGGAGTAACGCCGAGTCTCACTAGTCGTGACTCTGACCTTGTCTCATTTTCAGCTACTTTATGAACTGTGGAGTTGGTTACAACAAAAGAGCCAAATAAGGATTGCGGAGCCTTCCTGCCCTACTGTCCACGAGTGCTCCACAACCCCCAGCTGAGGCCTTAGGCCAAGTGCACATGACTTTGGGATGCTTTCTGTGGCCTTAATATGGCTCTTCATTATTTGATAACAGGTGTTACCCAGTTGTCTTGGTGCCAAGTGATTGATAATGGACTTTGATTTGTTTGGTATGTTTTGTGTCTTACATCTTTCTTTGTGAAAGATATAATCAGGATGTATCTCTTTTCTTTTTATTCTGGTAACTTTCTTATGATTTTTCTGTCTAGATTGGAGACATAAAAACTGCAGAAAAATATTTTCAAGATGTTGAAAAAGTGACTCACAAATTGGATGGACTGCAGAGCCAAATTATGGTTTTAATGAACAGGTAGATAATTTAATAGCTAAATAAAACATTTTAAAATACAGTTTTGGAAAGTATGCAGTGTGATCATTAAACTACCCTTGAGACAATCCTGTTCTCTCTCTTTTATGTGACTACATCTGTCATAAGTGAGACTGAATGGCATACAGACCCAGGAGATCTGTATTACTTGGTACAGTCATATTATCCTCCATTGAAATTGTGATCCTTCAGTTGATTTTACAAAGCTTTTTCTCATTCTTCCAGGCATTGGATATTTTCACTCTGCTTTTCCAATATACATTTGCATAAGTAACTCCTTGGAGAGGAGAAGCTATTTTGGGCCTTTATCCTACAATTAGATCTGCCAGGGAAGTTACCACCTGGTAGCTTCAAAGCATGCTTGAATACATTGTAGTAAATGGAGCTGCGTGATGGGGGACTCAGTTTGCAGTGGTTAGCACATGAGCTTAATATATTTAGAAGATGCTATTCAAAAGTGCTCTGAAAATGATACGGCTAATTTCATGAAGAGAATAATTCCAGGAAGAGAGTATCTGCATTTAAATTACTAAAAACACAACGAAGACTGTTGCTTTGGTAGGCAGAATATATAATAGCTGAGTGATCCAAGTTGTCATTCCATTTGTCTGTAAATCAGTGTCTCCTTCACACCGTGAAGAACAAATGTCAGAAACTCTCACATCTAGAACAGGAAAAATAAAAAATTATGTCCATTCTTTTTTAAATGTATTATTACCTTGGGTTTTTGAGGAGAACTCATTTATATGTCACTTACTTTCTAGAGCATTTCTCCACCTTGGTCAGAATAATTTCTCAGAAGCTCATCGATTTTTCACAGAAATTTTAAGGATCGACTCATCAAATGCTGTGGTAAATCTCCAAATTGCTACATTTATAATGAACACCTAAATTATTCTCGTAATACTTCATGCATGGATTTAATTAGTACCCAGAGTATGCTCAGAGCTTTATAGAAAAATTGGATGTGGCATGTTTTCAGTATACATAAGGATAAGATGGAAAATAGGATGAGAAATTAAGAACCAGTCCATATGAAGGGCATGAATACTTGGGCATGCACATAGAAATTCTGAGATGCTCTGATTTACGGGATCTTCACAAAAGCACTTTTTTTTTTGCAGTCACTGTTTTTAGTGTAGATATGCATGTCAGGAAAAGAAATGGCAGCTCTCAACATGTATAAGATTAACTTGATTTCACACAAAATTAAAGGGATGTTTTAATTTTGAACATGATATTTTTAACACATTACATATCAGAGCCTTGGGCACCTGTCACAAGTGGACATCAAAGAAGAGTCGTTTATTTACCTCTGGGTTTTCTACACCTGGCAGTTTTCAGTGCATGGTCATGTAACAGTATTCCTAAGAAGTCAGACAGCTTACCCTCAATAGTCTCATCCAAAGCCATTTAAAGACTGAGGGGACTGAGTTTAAGAAGCACATGAATTGCATCATTTTGCAGGCTGTAAAATAGTGTGTATTATAAATCACAAGATCTGTAAGGTTTCCTGAAGGGAAAGAAAAATATTTCCTTTAAAAGGCCATGTTCTTTCTTTATCTGCAGCTTTCAGAAAGTGTGAAAGTTTCTGCTGCTAAACATGTTATATGACTTTGTACTGTTAAAATTGTTTGGTAACTCATAAAACCTGTTCTGTGTGGTAAGGAAAATGGAACCTGACTTGATCATTTATGATGTATTTAGTGAGCCCTATCTGCTGGATTTACTTGAAGTCAGTTGTAGATACCTTTGTGATAAGACAATATCTTCCTCTTGCTTATGTGGATCTTCTATATGTAAGCCGGAGAGAAAAACACTTCTGAAGATGTAGTGAAGTCATTAAAAAAAACCCTATGGAAATGACAGCATGCAGAGGCTCATGTAGTTTCTGAAATTTGTTTCACTTGGCTTTCAAAATTAACTAATGTCCTATACTATTTATATTTCAGTTTAGACTCTGTCTTTTAGAGTTTCAGCTCTTAGAAGTCAGCAGATCCTAACTGGCACAGGGTAGATCTTGAGAATAACAAGAAGAAAAGGATTGCATTGTATAATTGATAATGTGTTTTAGTTTTGCATACACGCAAAAAAAATTGTAATTCTTAGCATATAGTAAATCTGTTGTAAATCCAGATGTTAGACTTTTTTTCTTTCATCGCTTGTAAATACATATATATATATATGTATCCACACACACTATTTATTTACAATATATTTTTCTCTAGGCAAACAACAATGCTGCTGTTTGTCTTCTTTACCTGGGAAAACTGAAGGATTCCCTTCGGCAGTTGGAAGGAATGGTTCAGCAGGACCCTAAACACTACCTACACGAGAGCGTTCTCTTCAACTTGACCACTATGTATGAACTGGAGTCGTCTCGCAGTATGCAGAAGAAGCAGGCACTTCTAGAGGCTGTCGCTATCAAAGAGGGTGATAGCTTTAATACTCAGTGTCTCAAATTAGGGTAGATCATTTCCAACTAATTTTTTCCTGCAAAGAAACAAAATTACATTTTTTTAAATTGTATATACTCTTGCTGATGTGTAAATGTGAAATAAAATCTATTCAATTATTACTATTTAGTGGCATTAGTACAGAATCTATTGGCTCTATACAGACCTGTCATTGTGAAGACTTTGTGCTGACCTAGAGCCAGCTCCATCCCTACAAGTCTATTACTGTTCAGTTATTCTTCACTACAGTGCACTATATATATATGTATATATATACACAGTCAGCTATTCAGATTCTTTTGTAAGAAAAACTGAATTTGACCTTATATTGTCTTGATTTTTCAGTAGGTGGTGAGCAAATCACGAGCTAATTTCATCAGCTAAGAGTTACTGACAGAATATCAGTATGTGTATTACAGAAAGGAAACTCTGAATGCACTTCTCTTCACTTGCATATACTGTGTGTGTCTCGTGTCCCCATCAGACTCCTGGGTATTGCACCTTTTTGTGTCCACAGCTCTCAGAGGAGGTTGCTCAATAAACACCATCCAGCCATAGCATGGCTGAGGTTGGAAGGAACTGCTGAAGGTCATCTTGTCCAAGCCCTTAGTGGCAGGGTTGTCCAGGACCATGTCCAGAGAGCATGTGAGGGAGTCGTACAGTCCCGCACAGTGTCAGTTTCCTGCAGTGTGAGGGACTATACTAAGTGATCTCCCTATACTTCCTTGGTTTTGTGTTGCAATTAAATCTTTCAGACTAAAACATTTGGATTCTGGAAAGCTGCTTCACTCTGGCATTCTGCTGGGCAGAACACTGTCAGTTAAAGCAGAAACTCAACCCATTTCAACTCAGTTCCTCTCTTTCCTATTATCAAACAAAAACATTGTGCACAAAGTGTTTCCCAGGGAAAGTGATGCAGAACTGAGGCAGACATATCTGTAGGTTAGGCCACGCAGAGTGGAAGCAAATGGGGTGCAGGACACAAGGCATTTCAGTGATGCAACAATATCTGCATACACTGATTTTGGTATCCCTTGGAATACAGATTTTTTAGGAATCACAGTACCACTGTGGTATCAGTGCATTTCACATTTCTGCTTGCGTTTCTCCCTTCATCTCAATAGTAACGATTCAATGCAGATACTCCCACTCTTTGTACATGAATACAATATATACATCTGTTCATTTGGGGGTTTTATTGTTTTGAAATTTAATGTTTAGCAGTTGGAGTAGCTTCTTGTCATAAATCACTGGCATGGGACAATTCTGTAAGTGTGTTATATTTTTTAAGACCGCATCCATCAATTAATTCTCAGTCTCTTTAAATACACCCACCTGTATTTTTTAATAGCCAATAACTCATTTTTATGCTTGTCCATCTGGAGATACTGTACAGGGACCAAAGAGTTGTCCTCAAAAATCAGGTTGTTTAAAAACTTCTGCAATCTAGACGTGCAGAGACATAAGATTTGGTCGCCTCAAAAGACATAATCTTGCAGCTAATACAGAGACAGAATTTGCTCCATTTTTACAGGATGTTTATGTTTTACAGGTCATATTTGTACACTGAAACATCAGCTAGTTATGTACCAATCAACTGAAAAAAATATTCAGTAAGTTGGTATTTCTGTTTCTGGCTTGGCCTCTAGGTTCTACAGCTGGATCTGAGCTGTGCAGCACCTGGGTAGACTCATCCTAAGGTACCACTACTAAATTAAATTAAATATTCAGCACCACCTGCTTCAGCTGGGTTTAAACACCATTTACATAACTTCAATGAGTAATAAAATAACAAAAGCGGCTACATTTGCATTATTATTTATGAGGTTTTACATTTGTTTTAAATACTGCTATGATTTTAGACAAGATTTAACAGTAATTGGACAAATTCTCCATTTACGTTGTTACAAGTGAGTTGAAATCACTGTAGTTTTCATTTGTTAGAGCTGTTAATCTGATCTGGTGTGTTACTCACTGTATTCATTATTAAGTTATTTTAGTAGTATGTTTCCTCCACCACAGGTCACTTTTCTTGGGCATGGGGTTTCTTAGGAGACAAAAAGAAATGCTGGTCTGTGACCACCGTTGTTCTCAAAGACTTTGAGAGCCCTGAACAATCTACCAGGGCATGTAGTGATAGGACAACCGTTTTAAACTAAAAGAGGGTAGGTTTAGATTGGACATAAGGAAATTATTCTTCATGATAAGGTTGGTGCAGCACTGGAACAGGTTGCCCAGAGAGTTTGTAGACTCCCCATCCATGGAGGTGTTCAAGACCAGGCTGGATGGAGCTTTGAGCAGTCTGGTCTAGTGGAATGTGTCTTTGCCCATGGGAGGGGGTTCGACTAGCTGATTTTCAAGGGTCCTTTCCAACCCAAACTATCCTGTGATTCCAGTTAACAGTGACATGTAAAATAATACAACAGAGATTCACATGCATTTAGCTGTTGTACTATCTTCTACACTTAGGGAGCTTCATTTGTCTGTTCCAATACTAAGTGAAAGTAGCATGATCCGTCATCATCCAGCATGCTGAAGTCACTTGCCTCTGTACAATCAAAGGAGTAAAATGCTTCCTTTTTTGATTCAGTAGTGCTTGATACTGCACATGTCAATGACAGCCTGTGTTCTGATCGGCAGAGAATAAAAATTTATTATCCCAGTCAGAGTCAAATAACCATTAAAAAAGAAACACTCTGAAAATATAATCCCCTGTTCTCCAAGTTTCTCTACATTCTAATTCATGTGTACTACGACATAGGTCTCACTTCAGTATGTTTGCTGTGTTCTTATTAGTAGAAGCTTTTACTCAGATAAAAATGCCATTAGAGGAGACTTGGACTGGGTGACCTCTAAGCTCAGTGAGCCATTAAACAAGTGACATCCTGGTAGACTTGCAGAATAATTAAAATTTAAATGCAAAGGCATATTGTCACTGCTGGATGTATGCAAATTGTTAACTGTTTATGAAATGCAGAAAAGACTTGTCAATGTCACTTTATGGCTTGGATTTAACATATATCCAAGTTAAGTGTTTGAATTCCCGATATTCTTCCAGTAACACATCTAAATTCTCTATGTGATGTTAAAGCATTAAAGCTAAGGACAAAATTTGTCCTCAAAACATTAATTACACCAGGCAATTCTGTTAAATTCAATGAATTCTGCTGAATTTAATGAGGGTTCCTGGTGTAAATGAGGGCAGAGCTCAGTTCTAAAACACAGCATGAATGTGTCATCTGGCTAAGTGAGAAAAGCAATGGAAAGCAGTGCCTGAATGAGCTGATTGTTGTATTCAAGTCTTAAAGCCTAATGTGCTTTAACAGAAGTTTTGCGTTTAAATTTCCACTTTTATTAAAAGAGGAGCAAAGAAGCTGTACTTCAGACATTCAGATAATTGCATTATGCACAGAGACCCTGATCCTTAGAAGGATTTGAGCACCTTTCTGCTATTTCTAATACCTAATTGCAGTTCAGGTGATAATGGCATCCCCTAACCAGCTGGTCATTTACATTTTCCCAGTGCGTAAGTTTTCGGACTGGACCCGTTAAATGTTCCCCAAAAGGCATATGCTGATGTGCCTGAGACTCTACAATAGACTTCAGCTAGTGTACTAGAAAGGATGATGATTCCTCTACCTACACCATCCTTCATGTCAGCAAGAGCACTCATGTGCAAGCTAGATGAGTTCACTGACCCGGTGGAAAAACTCACCAAGCCAACAAACATCCTCTTCAGATTCCTCTTCATCTTGAGCCTTTCAACACAAGGATGTGCTTGGAATTGCCACCCTGCCTGGGTAGGCTGCTGTTTTTTCTGCACTATAGACCTAATAAGAAGTAGACAGACAACCCTTCTCTGAAGCCTTTGTTGCAGGTGTTCTGCAAATCATAATCAGAGAGGGGGATAAGCGGGGTATAATCTGTATGCACAGCTAAGCTATGACTCTCTTATTTGTACATCATCTGATATGCTTCATGGATCACATGCATTGTAGGTGTCCAAAAGAAGATGGCAAGATGGGTGGTACTGCTATGTCCAGTTGTAGCTGGATGTAGTGAGAAATATACATTCCCTATCTTGCTTCAACTTGCAATGGAGAAATGTGTGAAAACAGGACTGAAGCATCAGATTTAAAGGTATTTCAAGTAGGCAAGAACCACAGCAGCCAGGGTCAACTGCTCTGAGGTTGCTCAGGTAGCAACCTATATTGCTGCTGTCCTGAGCAGAGGCCAAGGAGACTAAAGATGTTAGAACAAGCTGAGTTTTATCCAGGGTGGATGCCATCCACCCCTTCCACCCTGATTTCTACCCACCTAATAAGCATTGGGGGAAAAAATTATCTTACCAGTGAGGTACCTTACAAGGTAGGAACTTGCATAGAGTTTCTGGCATTGGAACAGCAGTTCTGTAGTGCTGAATACAAACAAGCTCCAGCACTAACTTTCAGGCAATGATAGCAGAAAGCTACTTTCCCACTTAGTTCTCCCAATAAGTTTGAGAATTACAAATTTAAACAGTGTCATGTTCAAGAGGTGTGAAAGATGGTCACAACCCTGGTGTTAGGGAGGAAGAGAAAGGTGTGGGTGGGAGAAGGACCTAGGTGCCACCTTTCCAAGCTGTTCTGGATCAACACCTGGTCTTGTCCTATATTTGGGCAGTCATCTGCAGATGGTTATTATGTATGAGAGTCATTAAAATGAATCCACTTGAAAGCCAGCAATAATGGCTTTTAATTTTCCTTCAAAGAGGGAAAAAATTGGATGTTACTTGTTCGAGGCAAGGAAGGAAGGAGGGAGAAAGTTCCTCTTTGGCTTTGAAAAACTGTCAAGACTGTCAGTGCTAAATTGAAAATACTGAAGTAAAAAGCTGCAGAGCTGTTTATTAAGAAACAAAAAATCCAACAACAAAACAAAACCAACAACAACAAAAACCCCCACAACAAACTTCCCCAAAACAAATCCAAAAAACAAACACTATTTGCAAAGCAAGGCGTGTGAGCAAGTACTCCAGACTCTGGGACACACTCCAGTGGCAGGCAGCAGGATTGAGTCCCAGCCCTGCACCCTGTGCATAACCCAGCCACAACTTTGTGTCCCCTTTTTACAGCATCACCAAGGACAACTTGCCTCTTTCCTATGAAGGTCAGTTTTAAGTTGCCAGAATCATTTGGTGAAAAAATAAGCCTAAGAGTGGAGCCAAATCAAATTCTCCCAGCTCAAATGCCTCTGATCACAGGAGAAACCAGAGCTCAGCTGGGCTGCTCTGGGCTGTGTCAGTGACCAAAGGCAATCCCAGAGCTTACCCAGCCCAATTTTCTACCAGCCAATATGGCTCATTGACAGGCACAACAGTTATTAATTGGCACCCTGAGAAGCAGCACAGACAATGAAATAAAATTAGTGCAGGTATCCCAGAGAGAACTGCAGCAGGGGAAGACGGAATTGAAAGAGATTGACAATCCTTTAACTGCTGAATCTTTCCCCAAGCATTCTGGTTTGTGAAATTTTGCTTCTTTGCCATATCTGGGTATTTATACAGTTAATAAAGAATGAGAACTAGTGACTCACATAAAAACCAGATTTTTCAAATTGCAGGTATAGCAGAGGAGTACCTTTTTGCAAACACACAAAATGTTTTGGGAATCAAGCTGTAAAATCACAACGCGTGCAGCAAATCAGATCAGATCTGGATCTTTGAGCCAGGAATATTTAAATTGTAACACTAATTCATCCCCCAATGAGTTGATATGTTTATCTGGCTTCAGGAAATAGAAGACAACTGGCAGTGACCCTATTCTGGGGAGAGGGGAGAGAATCTTGAGAATTTCTATTGTTTTCACAGGGAAGACTCTCAAACAGATGATGTCATTTTTGAGCATAGCACAGGTCAGGTTCACAGCCTCTGCCTGGCCAAATATCTAAATCCATGATTTGGCTACAAAGGGATATTCTTTAAAGCATTGCTCAGTTTGCACCTCAGTCTTTATGTGCACTGCTGTCTGCCAGCAGATATTAAATAATGGCCTTTGTCGGGAAACTGTCCCTTCTCATAAGTTCCTCGTTCAAGCTAAATCCTGGAGCCAGCAACCAAGCAGGAGGGTGCCTGTTCTGCCAGCGGGACCCGATGCTCTGAGTGCCTGAAGATTTATACTTCTCAAGTTCAACGACCAGGAGAGGCAGCTCCCAGCTCTGCAGCTGCAAGAAGCAGCACAGCTCCTGCTCCCAGCAGCCCAGGGCAAGACACCCATCACTAGCAGCATTTCTCTTCACCTATTTTTAGGCAGCCATAAGTGTCTGATATGGGTGTTACTAGTTAACTAACAACTGGGTGTGAAATGCCTTTCATTAAAATGAAAACATCCAGCCCAGGAATCTTGCCCCAGGACATACAACGAGGGAGGGCAGTGTCACAAATTTTGCAGCTGTTTGCCCACCTAAATTATTAAAAATCCCACTGTCCATCCACTGTTTGCATTGAGTCCACTCCAGAAAAGCTCTCTCAAGATGTTAATGAGAAAATGGGGTAGGTGCCACTTCGGAAAAGTATGGATTAAAGCAGAAAACAATACCTAGGTATCAAAAGAGCTATCTTCAAATCTCTCAATTCGGTACCGTTTCTCCTAATTTTTTTTCTTAGACTCTAATCCTGGAGGAGTTGAAATATTCCCCTTGCCTGAGTTAATGCTGCCAACGTGATGCTGCCAGAACTACTTACATAAATTTTCATACTACATCAATATACCAAGGTTTTCCACTACGTGTAAATCAGACTGATGTTTTTGGAACAAAAATCAATTTCACTTTGCACTTTTAGGTGGGGGGGGGGGGGTAGGGAAGGAAAGGAAAAAAAAAATACCACAAAAATGGCCATGAAAATAAACTGCATTTTCCATCTGAATGAATGGCATGCTCTCCCTCCCACCTCTCCACTTTCTGGAGTGTTTTCTATTAATGTTTTTTTCTGCCCAGCTGTTTCCTCCCACTGTAATCTCTCATGTAATCTCTTTGCAGGTGTGGAATCTTTATACCAGCACCAAATTGCTTTTTTCCTGGCTGACAAAAAAACACTTTCAGAGAGCAAAGCTTTCACCCTTTCAAAGACACCTATAGCACTAAAGGACATGGACTCAAAAGCGTTGACAGTAAGACCCCACAGCCCCTGCCACCTCTCAGCAGCAGAATGCATTGTGCTGTGAAAATGATGAACGATCTTCAGCAGGGTGATCGTGTGTTATTTTGACAGCCAGGAGATGGAAGCTGTACCAGGTGTATATATTCCTCTAGAGAGGCAACAAAACAAGGTGGTTCAGTCCTGCTTCCCGGGTCACATCCTACATCAGCAAGCTGTTGAAAGCAATTGCTGCGGGCAGTGGCTTTACTGTCTGTCCCTCATCACTGCTCCGAACTGTAAATCTCCCGAGGAGAATGCATTACCTAGGCTCTCTCCTGGTCACTCCCCTAGTCTGTTAGGGGATGGTTGTGCTGTAAGAGTGGGGGTTCATGAGAGCCCATGCTGCTGCCCACATTTCTTTGGCAGAGAGATCAAAATGGAAAGGCCCATGTGAGGAACAAAGAGTCTCACATTGGCTTCTGTTAAAAAAAAAAGAAACAAAAACAGAAGGAGGATGAATTAGATTGGATACCAGGGACTGATAACAGCACCAGGAGGAAGCAGTCATTTTACTTTACATTCAGAAACATATTTTTCTGTGGCATATAAATCAAAGGAATAAAACCTGCTGCAGGCAGTAACTGTCATTTATTCCTGTAGCTGTACCTTGAAAAATCCCCAAAGTTTGTTCTGGGACCAGGAAGCCCCAGTGTGCTGTGCAAGAGGACACTCAAGTGCTCCTTCTAGACAAGTGGCACTCAAATCCCTGAGCCAATGGGGCACATGTCACAGCACAGCACAGCATCCATGCAAGCCTACCCAATGTGTGTGACTACAGCTAAACTTCCTATTTCCTAGTAACACTGATTTTTCAGACAGGCTTATGGACCACCACACAAAAGCCAGTACGAGCTGGATGGAGCATTGGGTGGACTTGCATTTTGCAAGCGTGGGTTGTGCCTGCACCCTGTCACACAGCTGAGCCTCCACTGGCAGACTGAAGGTCAGCTGTGTCCCCACATCTCAGCTTACAACACAAGACCCTAAAGCAGGAAACACATGGCTTTTTTACTCACCCTTCCCAACTTTTAAGATAAAGCTTAATACAATTTCACTTCAAAATTGCAACTTCAGTTCCAGAAACAGTTGAAGATAAAACACCTAGAAATGGTTAATAGTAATGCTGCCACAAAGTGAGGAAAACACTTGCCTACTGAAGAATGACTGTGTACACACTCACAGGGGAGAATGGTGGGAAAGTTCAATTTTCCATCATCTGCTACATTGGGAAAATCCAGGTTGGCCCATGTTTCAACCTATTTCTAGAGTCAAGTTTATTCAGGAGACTGCAAGGCAGTAGCTTGTATTTTGTCTGAATTCACCACAAAGCCTGCAATCAGCTCATCATCCATTGAGACTGGAACAAGCAGCACATCTTCCCAGCTGACATCATTTGTCATTCAGAAGAGCAAATTCATCCCAAAACACTTTAGTGACCATTGCCGAGGAGCTGCATGTCCTGTGTAACCACAAGGAATTTACTGACAATCAGCTCAGTGTGCCTAAGTCTACTCTTCTCCCCCTCACAGCTCAAGAAACTGAGGCACACAGTGACTTATCCTGTGTTACAGAACAAGACAGTGTCAGCACAAAGAATAAAAACTGATTAACAATTCCAGTGACACTGCTGTTCAATGTGTCCTTAATATCAGCAAAAGGAAGAAAAAAAAAAAAGCGCACAAAACCAACATATGCATGTCAAAGTAATTTTATTAATAACTCACAAAGAGCAAATTGCAACATTTTACTGAGAAAACCAGAGCTTTTTGTATCAGGGCAGAACTTGGGAAGCTGCATACTAAAATGCCGATTATGCAAATTTGTCTTATGAACATTTTTAGACAAGAATGAAGCAGGGTTTATTTTCTTTAATTAAAACCAGAATCCTACATAGTTCATTAGCATGGATTCAGAGTAAAATGAATATTAATGTAGCCCACCTCTCCCGATTCTACCTGCCAGAAATATCAAGGAAAAAAAAGGTTAGAAAATGGATTCCTGAGCAATGGTACATGCAGCTAGCTGATGTCACTGCAAGGCTGCTGGCACCTTTGAAAGGTCACAGAGATCACAGAAAAGGCAAATAATCCTGCCACCTTCAAAAAGGCAAGAAGGAAGATCTGGGGAACCACAGGCTGGTCAGCCTTGCTTCAGTCCCCAGGAATGTTACAGAATAAGGCATTATGGAAGCTGTTCCAGGTATGAGAAATACCAGGTGATGGAGAGCAACCAGTCAGCGCCAATGCACCAAGGTTGCATTTTGCCTGACTCCCTGACTGACTCTGGCAGAGGGGAGACAGCAGGTGCCATTCACCTTGACTCCAGCAAGACTTCTACTAGCATGTCCCACAGCAGCCTTGCAGCCAGACTGAGGATACAAACCACAAGGTGGGTGATAAACCTCTGGGCCACTGGGCTCAAAATAGTCAGTGGTTCAAGCTTAACTGTCAGGTGGTTACAAGCGACATTCCTCAGCAGTCAGAACTAGGACGAAATGTGTTGATCATCTTAATGGATGGGAGGCCAGCCAAGGGCACTGGTTTGTCCAGCCTGGAGAAGGAAGGGCTTAGAGGAGACCTAACTACAGTTTCCCACTAGAGCAAGGACTGTGGAGAAGATGGAGCCAGACTCTTCTAAGGCATAAAATGGAAGGGCAAGAGACAACAACTGCAAACTGCCACCAGCAAGTTGGCCATGAAGAACAAATGCTTGGCCACTGGAGCAGCTAAGTGCTGGAATGGGCACTGTGGAACCTTCAGACAGCTGTGGAACCTTCACCACCAGGTTTGGAAACTTCAGGGTCTTGAGCAACTTGGTCTAGCTTTAAAACTTGCATAGTACTTCACAGAATTGGATTAAATGATTTCCAAATAATTCTTCAATCTAAATTTTTCTATGATTCCGTGATTCCAGTTGCCTGTGTAAATAGAGGTTTAATCAGTGAAAAGCCACTAGGCACATTTATTCTGACAGAGCTTCAGGCTGTTCCACCTGTCAGGTCTCAGACACCATTACTGTGCTTTGTCAGCCAAAAATTTCATATACTGTTTCCGAGCAGGAAAATCATCAGCCGGCCTGTTGTACGCTGTCCAGACGGGTTCTCCAACAAACAGCCTCATTGCCTTCACGTAGTTCTGTCAAAGAACAAAAAGTGACAAGTAATTTAAGACCTCCTTTTCAAGGGATCTTTATTCTGAAGTTAAGGTTTCACTTGCACTTCTGCAGAAACTTTTGAAACCATTTTATGATGGACTGAAAGCTTCATACATTCCAGAAAATTTTACCGCTGCACTGCTGTTCCTGCTCTCACGTACTGCTGTGATATATTGTGTCATGACCAATGCCTCCAGTTCAGGCAGGGACAGTACTTCTCCCTCTTCCAAAGAAGCCAAAAAAATCCTGTCTTATGCAAACCTTTTGCAGTGGATCCACAGTGCTGAGCAATGCAGCATCTAAATCCTATTTGCTTAGTTAAAGAGCAGCAATCAGAATACCCAAGATGGCTGCACAATGCTCTTGAGGACCACCAGAAGCTTTGAAGTCAGACTCATAAAAACCAAATGGGGAGTGCATAAGCTACCCAAAAAATAATGCTTACAGGAAGTGAAAAATTCTCCAGATTCCAACAGGAAAAGCAACAGCCTCTACCACCAGCTAACCAAAAGTATGCCTGGTGCAAGATACAGCCGTGGCAGCAGAAAATAGGTTTTTATATCCTGCAGAAGTGCTCCAACCATAGAGTTATGGGGAACCTTCCTCTTCTGTCCTTGATGCTACCCATTTAGACTCTACCTCTTTTGTAAAACTGATAAATGCTTACCTTGCACCCAGGTGCTCAGCAATGGCAAGAATACAGTTAGGTACCAAAAGAACTTAGCTACAAAATGCAAAGGTCTAGAAGAACTTAAAGAATTTACTTTGAAGATGGTGCTTCTGGACTAAAGCTTCTGAATTGAACAAACATTTAAGACTTCTTGTGGATTTAACCATAACCCCTGACATTTTGTCTATGTAAAGAAAAAGTCTAAAAATAGTAAATGTAGCTGATTCACTGTGGATCTCAAGCTGCAGATGGGAAAAATCAGGTTTTTCATGAAAGCAGCATGTATGATAACTGCTATCTGGACAGCTGATTCAAAACAACACCATTCTCAAGACTTCACCAGAGATGGGATTTTGCCAAGCAGGAGACAGCACACATTTCCCCATTTTGCAGGGACAATTCTTAGGTTACAAACAAGTTTATAAAAGCCCACAGGATAGAAACACAGATCAGGAATACATGTGCCAATCTCACGCTCCCATTGCCAAAAATACCTTCCTAAAGCAGGTCACCTCCTGTGAAGCCAGCATCCACTTTGTTACACAGTAGCTGCAAGTAGTGGCTCTGAATTCTTAAATCCTTCTTTCCCTGAATGTAACACTCATGAAAAATGCCACTGCTGGACACAGATACACTCTTCTATCCCCTCAAAAACACACAACAAGGCAATACAGAAGGATCCATCTATACCATCTCCACCTCAACTGACAGCAGGGGCAATTGTGGGAGGGACAGCTGCAGGGCTTGGCCGCTGTCACGCCAGATATGCTACAGATGTCACGTGGCAATGACTTGCAGTTACAGCTGACTAGAAGCAGCTGGATTTGTGACCTGGAGATGAAAGGTTCAGATGCAGTGAATTATTTAGTATTTTTCATACTCCTCCTTCATATTTAATATGTTTTGCTAATGAACTGCAAGTCTCAGGGCACGTAGTTACTAATGTGATATATACTCACACGGATTTGTCATCAAAATTTACGGTAATCTACAACAACATACGTTCTCATCCAGTGTAAATCGGTGATATATGCCAGCAGGGAGGGTTATCATGTCTCCTTTCTCCATGGAAATCCGGATCCATTTGTCATCCTTGTCTCGAACATCAAAATAGCCAGATCCATCTAAGATGTAGCGAATTTCATCATCTAGGTGTAAATGTTCTTCATAAAATGTTTTTATCTAGGAATAGCAAGTATTTCTTAAAACTACTGAACACAGGAAAACTGTAAAGAAATCTGGCAGAAACACATGGCAGAGCAGAGAAAGGCTTTCAAAGCATAACTGTGTTTTAACTAACAGAGGAGACCAACATTGTTAACATGACCAAGGCAGACAGACAGACCCTATCTCAGGACACTTCTAAGCAGGCTGCTGCATTTGCTTTGGAAGACAGGAATTTCTGACATGAAACAGCAGCCCTAGTTGCACATAACCATTCTCTGAATAACAGTAATGCTGATACCTCTTTCAGAGAGAGATGGGTAAAACTTCCCACTGCAGGATTTGGTCTTTGCACTTCTTCAGTTTGATGATTTTGTGCCTTTTTATTCCCAAGACGCAAAACCAAAACAAGCTACAGATTATCCCCCTTTTACACTTCTGTAGGGCTGAATTAGCTGCACAGGGTACTACAGCTGTCTGAAAATGCAGTTGCCAAACATGGCCCATCTACAGCAATCTGATGTAAACAGTATGTCACACCTGCCCACACTCAGTAAGCCCCATCTCCAGGCACTCTCCCCCCAGGCAGCAGCAGCAACATTCTCATTTTCTCTGGAATGGTGAATTCTTTGTACATACAAAGAATACAAAACATGTTTTAAGGGGTCAATTAACAGAGATCTGAGTGGGTTAGTGCAGAGAGCAGTGCAATGGCAGGTACCATCACCCCGTGCTCAGGTCTGCGTGATATTTAGTCACGCTTGTACAGGTGTCCTTGAGCCAGAACTGATCCAGCATGGCAAGATGAGCGAAAGTCCCCTTGTCCTGTAAATTACAGCCCATCTTTGTGTCAGGTAGTGCCTACCCAGCAATCTGAGTTACTGCCTGATTCACTTCCTCATCAATTAAAACCCAGTGATACACAGTGGGCTTAAAACAAACTGGTAAATGGAAATTTAATAAAAATATTGAATTGTCACAGGGTTGCTGTTCTCAGGTCAGAGCAACAGGCCAGCACGTGGAGGCTGGGATGAGAAAGCTCCTTCTAGGAGGCTCATCTGAGAGGCTGGCACCCTTTGCATGCAGCTGAATATAAAATATGAATATAAAATAGTCAAGGTACAAGCTTCCCTAGGTAAAAAAAATCTTGTACAGGGAATGTATCCCTCCAATTTCACGGAGTTGACATTTACTTTAAAAAGACGTGTTATGCAAGAAGCCATTAGGATGTTTTAGCCTTCAAAGTCTATGCCCAGATGGCAACACTTGCCTTCATCCCGAGAGGCTCTCTGAGGACAGGTCAGCACCGGAGGGGGCTCTCCTAATAGGAATCTTACTTTTTAAATGAGAGTGATGGAAACGATCCTTAAAAGGCAACCTACAGAAGCAAAAGGCTTCTGCTATCTTTACGTAATATCAAAAGTTCTTTGTTAATGTAAAGGACTTGGGTATACAAAGGATGTATTTCAGCCCTGGGAGTGTCATCCCACTGCCCCGCTGGGATGTGCCGCTGTCAGGAGTTGGCCGCACGTCCAGCGGCAGACCCGGCGAGGAAACCCGCACTGAAAGCCAACACCCGCGTACCTTTTCCTCATAATTTGGAAGCTTGTCTTTATGTATGGTCACTATATCCATCCAAGAATAATTTTCCGCTCTCCGGATCTCTTTCAGGCTTGGATCAGTCTCATAGTTATCAGCATCCAACTAAAAACGGGGGGGAATGAAAGACAAAAAACATCGCTCAAAACGGACGCCATTGCTCAAAACGCAATTCAGGGCACGGGCGGGAATCCCGAGGTGTGTTGAGCGCCTGTCGCTCCAGGGCGGAGCTGCCACAAGGACACTGGGTACCTGCACCCGGGCCTCCCCTCCCCGTGCCGCAGGTCCCGGCGGCCGCGCTCGCTGCCCGATCCCCGCGGGCTGTCCCCGCCCGTACCCGGCGGTACACGACGCCGAGGCGGCGCAGCTGCTCCAGGCTGACGGCGCGGTTCGGCTGCTGCCGGTGGGGCGCCCGCTGGTCCTCCTGGGACTCATCCATGTACCAGGCCTCCACCATCCCGCCGGCAGAGCGCTCCCGGGGCCGCGCTGGGAGCGGGACGGGACAGGGAAGGAGCCCGCCCCGCGAGGCTTCAGGGCCGGGCCGAGAACGGGACGGGCCCGCCCCGCGGCCTGTGGAGAGCCTTAAAGGGCACCCTTGGCAGCTCAAAACACGCGGAAGAGGGTGCATTGCGTGGGTGCAGCTTTGGTTTTGGTGTACAGCTTCAGGCAGGGGTAGAAGAGGTCTCCCCGAGCGAGGAGGCTTCTCAGCCGCACCAGCCCCCCGGGATAACGTGCTGGTTGCAGCCCACATCACACCCGACCGAACAGCGATCGTTTGCATCTTGTCTGCCCTGGCCACAGTACTCTGACTGAATTTAATGGTAAGACTCAAAGACGTGCATTGCAACTCCACAACAGGAAAAATAAAAAATTAATTAGGGGGGAAAAAGGAAAAAAAAAATGTGGTAACATGCTGCATATAAAGCTTGTGTTGTCTCCATCCATGGAGATATTCTCATCCTGGGTGACTGTATGGTAAATAAACCAACAGCCAGCTAAACACAATTGACAAACAACTGAAAAACCATCCCTCGTTAGCATTTTTTTCTTCCTAAAACAAGTTTTACTTACCAAAGTGTCTTAAACACTACTACTCAGATTCTTATGAAACGTACCAGATTGTTTTAATGCATAGTATTCATGTTTAAGCACCACAGGTTATCAAGCAGGTCCTCCTAGAAGCTGTGCTAAGGCACATGGCAGACAGGAGTGATTTGAGACAGCCAGCGTGGCTTTCACCATAGCAAGTCCTGCCTGACCAACCCCATGGCCTTCTATGGTGGGGTGACTACATCAGTGGACAAACTACAGATGCCATCTATCCGAATTCTGTAAAGCTTTTGACATGATCCTCCAAAACTTTCTTCTCTCTAAATTGGTGAAAGATGGATTTGAGTGGTGGACTATTACATGGATAAGGGATTAGTTGGATGGTTGCATCCAGAGTAGTAGTCCATGGCTCAGAGTCCTGATCGACATCAGTGACAAGTAGTCTCCCTCAGGGGTCCGTACTGGGACGAGTGTTATTTTATATCTTAATTTATTACATGGACAAAGGGATCAAGTGCACCCTCAGCAAATTTGCAGATGACACCAAGCTGAGAGATGCAGTTGACATACCTGAAGGATGGGAGGCTGTCGAGAGAGACCCAGACAAGCTCCAGAAATGGGCCCATGGGAATATCCTGAGGTTCAACAAGATCAAGTGCAAGGTGATGCACCTGGGTTAGGGTAACTCCTAGTATCAATCTTCAAAACTGAGAGTAAGTTTAGATTAGCCATTAGGAAGGAATTCTTTACTGTGAGGGTGGTGAGGCACTGGAACAGGTTGCCCAGAGAATGTGTGGATTCTCCATCCCTGGTAGTGTTCAAGGCCAGGTTGGATAGGGCTCTGAGCACCCTGGTCTAATGGAAGATGTCCCTGCTCATGAGAGAGGGGTTGGAACTTGATGATCTGTAAGGTCTTTTCTAATCCAAACCATTCTATGATTTGAGCAATTCTGGAATAAATTTAATTGCAAGTCCCATAACACTACAGATAAGCTGATCTAATGCTGATCAATGATTCTATTGACACCGAAATTCAGGCTGGCTTTGTATGTGCTTCTCAACATTTTTAGAAGCATAGATGAAGCCAGACAGAATTTCAGTGTCAATCCACTGAACATCATGGCTGCCAACTGCCAATACCCTACTGAAGTTCTAGTGCCCTGAAAAGAACATCTTGAATGTTCAGCATTCTGTGTGGGCCCTAGAGTACCTAATAAGAAGTACCATTTCCTTTCTATCCTTTAATCAACCTTAATCTTGTAACTTTCTGCTTGGCTTTCTTCTGTCCTGAATTTCCAGAGTAAGAAAAATAAACATTGGTATCAAATTAATATAAAACTCTTTCCTATTAGATTTTCTATTACAATCTACCTACTAGATTGAGGTAATCAAGTTGCTTGAATTCAGTATTACACATCTGTAATGATTTACCAACCATTACCTCCGCTTTTTCCAAAGCTTCTCCTTCAAAAAAATAGATTTCCATACAGTAAATAGGATGTTCATGTTTAGGTAAAGATGTACGATAGGCAGGTTGTTAGATCCACCTCTTCAGTACACTGCTTGTCACATTGTTCTGCTCAGCTAGAGATCTGATATGGGATAACAGGGTGTTTTCCTTCAAGCCAAACTTTTCAAGTAAATGAACAGGTAACTGTGTGCATACACACAAAAGAAGCAGAGGGGAGAATCTAATCAGTGACCTCCTTACCACTAGATGAGCTTTACTGTGCAGGCTTGGATGAGAGAAAAAAAAAAAGTAAAAATCCTCACTGATCTACTAACTACTAGCTAGCCAGTTTCATCCTTCTACCACAATCTGTATGACTAAATACATAAGACCTCATACTTTGCCTCAATACTTCTCTTGCACTATCTTTACTAAGTAACAAGCTTCTGCAGCTCTAACCATTCTGTATAGCAATTAACAAATAGAAAACCACTTCAGTGACTTCAAGTTTAAGCTCTACTATTCAGTGGTACAAAGGTACCACACAGAGAAGTTGACACAGATAACACACCAAACCTGTCTGCTCTTCTAGGGTACTTGCATAGGAAAGTAAACTATGCTGATTACTGGTAATGACTCTCCCATTCAAGTGCACATTAGCTATTCCATTAATCTCAGCATTGACTGGAAAAAATGAAGTCAAACACTTGACATCTGGTAGGTCTGGAGAGGCTGATCATCTTCTAGTTCCATTTCAGATTGAATGGCCACTTACTATCTTTGGAACAACACTAAAGAGGAACTAACAATACTAACAATGCTAATAAGAACCAGTATGCATAAAAAACCTACTTAATGGAAACAGGAAGCCAGAGACAAAGAGCTTGGACATGAGTAGGTAGAGAGAGCAGAAAAGTAAAAATTCATTGTCCAAGTTTTCTTGTGACCTGGCTTTTTACTTTGTTCACGCTACCTTGCAAAGTAACCTGACAAAGAAATCTACAGGTGCTGTAACTGATGTTACTGTGAGGCACACAAAGGTGAGTGTTACAAGCCCATCTCTGAGGCAGATACTGCCATACCAAAATGTCAGTGGGTCAGTGGACATCTCTGTGTTAGGTGACCTCTTACCAAATCAACCAACAAAAGTCTCCCCACCCCCAGCTATTCTGGGCTGCAATATATATGTCTGTAAAAAAAAATAATTTATTTCACTAAGAAGAAAATACAGAACACTTCCATTTAATATTAACATCTTTAGAAGCCTGTCTTCGTTTTGAATTTGTAAGTCTACAAGAATAAGAACAGTGACCCCATAGCCCTCTCCATAAAATGAAAAAAAACCCCAAACATTTAATATCAAATATTGTCTCAATTGTAAAACAAATGCAACAGAAGAAAATGCGTGGTTTTTCTTCCCAGAAGTTGGTATATATTTAGTGCTTCAGGCCAGAACGAAGTACAGTTCAAAGTTCAACTCCAAAACAATTACAGCAGCTCAACTTGTTGCTGTCATGTTAGGCCTTTTCCTCCCATTGCAACAGTCTCTAGTCCCCCTATGTCAGCACTTTTCTTTACAAGCTCCTTCTCTTGCTAGTCTATCAGCTTCTTCATTTCCTTGGAAGCCAGCATGACCAGGAATATGCATCTGTCAGGAAAAAAGTATAGAAGTGTTAGATATGCAAGAAACCAAGAAGAAAGCATATCCATGACATTTGATCACACAGCACCCTTTCATTCATAGCACAGCACCACCTTCTCAGAGGCCCTCACCTCACACTTAGCCCTTAGGTATTCTTCCCAAGGATTCCGATAGTCTCTCTTCCTGAAGGAAAGTCTTGCCAAATTTTGAAGACCATCTTTATGAGAAGTAGTGAATTGGATAAGGACCACCTAACCTAGCCTTTAAGAAATGCAGACAACAGCTGCAACTCAAAATTCCAAGTTTTTGAGAAGAGAGAAAAACCTATCAGCATTCAGTACTTAAACTGAGTTAATCTTTCCCCCAAAAGCCAGAGACCTCTATTTCACTAACAGCATTGGTGGTTACAGCACTCATTTAGGATATAGAAACGGGGTATTAGAACACAAAAAACTTTCAAACCTAAGCCCATCCTTGTCAGAACTAAGGGTGGTGGAAGAAGGTGAGGAAGAAAATCAAGTTTTGCTATTTGACAAGATCTGAGAGGAAACAAGCATGAAGCATCTGTGAGATGGTATTAGGTTTACATGGCAAGGTTTTGGTACCAAGTGGGGCCTGCTGGGGTTGGCTTCTGTGAAAAGACACCTGGGGCTGCCCTGTATCAGAGAGAGCCAGATCCAGACAGCTCAAAAATGGACCCATAGTTAGACACAGCTGAGCCCATCAGCAAAACTGGTGGCTCTTCTGTAATAACATGTTCAAGAAATAGTAAAAATGCTTCACACCAGCCAGAGAGGGGTGAGAATACGTGAGAAGAACAACCCTGCCGACACCAAGGTTACTACAGAAGGAGGGGAAGAGGTGCTCCAGGCACTGTAAGATTCCCCTGCAGCCCACGGGGCAGACCATGGTGAGGCAGCTGTGCCCCTGCAGCTCATGGAGGACCTTGGTGGAAAAGAGATCCACCTGCAGCCCATGGAGGTCCCCACACCTCAGCAAATGGATTACCATAATGACATCCAGGCACACAACACTCCGCCTGAAACAAAACCCTTCCCAAGTTTAAGAGATTCAGGTTTAAGAAGTGTGCATAAAGCAGTATCTTTTCACTATGTAGAAGACTCCATGAGCAACTGAACTTAGTTGATCTTAATTAGTCTTAGTTTTAAATTATTACACTTTCTTCTCCTCAACAAGTAATAGGAGTAGTTATATGAAACCTAGTTAGCCTTTAAATTGCAGTCACCAACTCTGTAGCAGAGAACAGCACGAACAGAAGAGTATCTGCAGTAGGTTTCCCATAAAAAAAGTGCACATTAAATATCTACCTGATCCTGTTTTCTACATGGTAAAAGACAGAAGCCTATTAAATATTCGGCTAGCAGCTGCAAAGTCAGTGGTACACAGATTTATTTCTAGAATCAGTGGTCTTATACCACATTTAGGCTAAAAGTTAGAAGGAGAAGAGGAAAGATATTCGCTACAATGTTAAACACTGATGTTAAGAGGTTACAGAAAAATACATTTTACCAAAAATACCTGTACAGAAGTTGGTTTACTACTTTACTGGAGAGCAAAACAACTTAAAAATAGTTATTTTAAAGACCTCTCTTTATCATTTTTCTTGGAATAAACACAGTTAAGTTATAGAAAACTAGTCAGTTTATTTGGGTTACACACTCCCAGTTTTCCCAGTTTAAACTGTTTATAACAGTTTTTAACTGTGATTGAGTTACTCTAATGAATCAGCATCTTAGAGAGTTCTGAAAAGCAAATCTAGAAATTCAGCGATGACACAAAAAGACAGCTATGTTTTAAGGTTAGATTTCCAGGAACAGAATTTTCATCTGCTACCAGCATTAACAAACTAAAAATAACTACGGCAGGCATTTTCTAAATTGTAATAAGAGAGAGAAAACAAATATAAACATTCATTTAAATAAACGAAATACTGGTTCCAAGAGTCTAGAATATGTTGCTAATTTGCTTTAAATACAAAAAGCAGCTTCCCTGTATTTATGGTTTTATCTATGAATGTACAATATTATGCTCTACAAAATTCTTAGTTATGGTCACTTATAAGGTTTTAAAAGACTCCTGTTTAAGATGTCATTAAAAATTAGAAATGAGGAACTTACCCACTGAATTTCTATGTCTTTTGATAGCTTATCAAGTCTTTCAAAATCTTCTTTATTTATTACACTTCCTCCTGAACTTGTTCTCCAGCCATTTGTCTTCCAGTTGTCAACCCAACTTGTAATACCTATGCAAAGGGAGCATCACCATAAAAATGCTATTAAACAAGCCAACGAGGATCAAGATGGAGCCAACAGCCTTTTAACAAGACAGTAACTCTGTACAAATCTCAGGCAAAACCAGAGGAGATAGAAGATATTCTTGTTTGGTTCTCTATTGCTGTCTTTCAGGACTGTATTTTTCCATTATTAGTTCAATTACACAAACATGTTTTCCCAAACAGGTATTTAATTTAAAGACTTCAATCTTACACATGCATTACACCAAAATTGTCTCATGAACTTCAATCAGCTGAAGCTAAGGATATGCTTGATGGTACAGTAAGCTAGAATAGATCTACTGCTTTATTTCTTTAGAGAAATTGAGGAGACACACGCATAGGGGAAAACAGATGGCCAGCTGTTTTATGGCTTCTGCACACTAAACAAAATCCTTTAGAGAAGAACCATGTAAGCAGATTTCTACATAACTTAACATGCTGTCCATCCCTTGCTGGCCAGAAAATTTACTATATTACTCCCTAAATAAGGATTTTTTTTTTTCTCTTTAAAATCTTTGCTGGTGTGGACTATGTAAGACATCCTTAGTGTTTTCATGACAAGCAGACCTGAACCAAATAGGAAATCACCAATCTTGCAAACAAGACACAAACCACATCCATTTGTATTTAACCACAAGCCTCCTTCTCTAGCATTTTAAAAAATAACTCTTAGACACATTTACAGAATAACTTCAGTTAAACAAGAATGGAACTTGCACCTTAGTGACTCAGAATGCAAGAGCAAACTGCAAGCAAAAACAAAGAGTAAAAGCACAACATTTAAGTTTCAATCAAAAGTTGATGTTTTTGTTCCAAGTAATCTCTTTAGAACAGCCTTAACAGTGTATACATGAATAACATTTTTCCTAGACCTTCTCAAGACAAAAATCCTGTGGCTACTTCTGTCAGCCTTTACTGTAACAGGCAGTTTGACACTACTCGTAATTCACTCAGGCGATGTCTGAGGATTTTAAGTGTTTCCCCAGGCAGTTCTGAGCGCTGTTACCCATTCTCTTCCTTATATCCCTCTCTCCAGGACTCAGCATGTTCTGTGGGCCTTATGTAATGAAAGAGCATGCAGCATGTCTTTAAGTATCAGAAAAACTAAAATCATTAACTTACCATTAATAGTGAACTTGCTATCAGTGTAGATTATTAGTTTCTTGATGTTTTGACTCTTGGCTTGCTCTATCGCTTTGCAGGCTGCCTTAAGAACGTTTCAATACAGTCACAGTTCAGAACAGGATTTTGACCACATGCAATTAAAATACCAACAAAGTACCCGATGCTAACACAGAACTATGAAGAGTATTACTGTAATTTCCCTACCGATGGTTACCAACCTGCTTTAGAAGATCCAAAATTATGCATGCAGATGACACCTTTATGATTCAGACAAAGAGGCAGCCCCTTAAGTTTCACTGGTAAAAAACCCCACAAAACATTCTGATGTTCAGTTCTGTGCCAAAGGAACAGCTCTCTGCTCCATTTTCTATCACAGCCTCTATCAACTGCACACCAAGTTTTAGGCATTTTCTTCTTAGCTAGGAGGAAGGATTTGCATCAGTTCCAACAGTCTGGAAACCTTAACAGGTTGGGGTTTTATTTGGTGCTCTGAAATATAACAGGGAGACGTGGCTGGGCAAGGATGTAGAGGTGAAAAGCTCTTTAGTGACAAGTTTGACTGCTGGCACACCAACACTACCTCTACTTGTCTCTCAGTAAAATTAACTTCTTGGAGTTTTTAAGTTTAATTCCCCATTTGACTTATTTCCCAAACAGGTAGTGTGGGATAGTAGCAGTACCATAATTAAAAGGAAGGGAAGACTAATCTGCTGTTGCCAACAGAAGTTAGTCAGAATCCTAGAACTGTATGTTATATTTATCTGAGGATTATGACACTCTGATCCTATCATCCTAAGAAGCTGATTCTCCCCTTAACCTCTACTCAGCAGCCCTTACTCCAAAGTCTGAAACAAACACATTAAAAATGCAAGGCAATCGATACAAATTTAAACCAGGCTCTCCTAATGTAAGGCTGTTTTAAATAGATGTACTTGATGATATTTGGGAATTCTCAAGGTGAATTATTGTATTCAAACCCAATAAAGACCAATAAAACTTGAAGAGAACTATTTCTTTCAAGTCATAACTCTGGATGTTTTGTATACTTCCCTCACAGCTCCATAACCAGTTTCTGAAGACCAGAGTTGAAACAGTCATGAGTGTGCTACTGTAGCCTAAACATAGAGAAGCATTTCTAAATATTTACTACTTACATGGATTTCTGCTCTTTGATTAGTCTGCCGTCCAGGAAGTCTTTCACTGGTATTTCTGTGTCCAAGGAATGAATAGTAAATTAGTTACCCCAAATATTCACAAGAATGGATAATGACTACATATTAAAAAAATAAATACTAGAGATACTTTTCTTTTTGTAAAGGAGAATGAATATATTCCAGCTCTAGCTTCCACCTGCATAGAGCAATCTGCACATTTGGACCTGCCATCAATATGCAATTACATTCATAGTCTTCTGTGCACATCTACTTCTATTTTAAAACTTTTTGCATTACTTGAACTATAGCTTCAGCCCCACAAAATATTATTTCCCGTTGATTTTCCCTGGAAAAGATGATTTCTCTTTTCCTCTCAGTAACTCATTAGTCTCAAAACACTGTCATTATGAGTCTCAGCAGCAGACTTTCATATTTAAAAGGAGGCTAATATTGTAAACTCCATAAAAACAGCAATATATATAAAAAAAAAAAAAAAAAAAAAAAAAAAAATCTATCCAGCTACTTACAAAGGGTGGCCTGGTCCCCAGTAGACACCTATTCCAGCACGTGCCCTATTACGTCCATTACCTGAGCAACAACCATCTGTATAAACAACTACGAAGTCACCTACAAAAAAATTACCAAAATCAGAAGTTCAAGCACCCCTTCAAGGACACAGACAGAAAGAAATGTCTGCTGGCACGTTAAACCCCAAAACTTCCCTTCCCAGAGAGCCCTTCTGAAAGTTAACTATATAGGCCAGGTGAATTAGTAGTGCAGAACACCAGAAGTCCAACTGCAGTTTCACACCCTCACTGCTGTCAAACCAGTCAGCCTTAAACCAGCTTCTGTCCCAAGTCCCATACTTCTTCCCTGTCTTCTTCAGCCAACCTCAAAAGTTCTCAGCTATGTCTGTATATTTAAATATAGTTTATAACCCAGACACACATAAGATCACACCTACAATGATATAATTAAGCTGTATCTTGATACCAATTGAAGCCAATTAAAATTATACTGAAAGACAATGTGAATAGTAGATTATGGTTCACATTTCCATTTTAAAAAGAAAGTGAGGGCGTAATACTGCCATACACAAACCTCCCTGAAAACTTTTTAATAGTTTTACACTTGTTGCTTATGAGAGTGCAAAAAAATTAAAATAATTAAAGGACTTATCAAAGACCTCACCCATATATGAAAATTTATCTTCACTGACTGTTGGCATTGAGTATGTTGAGCATAATTCATCATGTTTTACACGCTTAGCAACCCGTTCTTCATTTGCAGACTGTTCATATGGCCTTTTGCACGTACTGCAACACAAGGATTTTAGTTCCTCTCTCTGGCTACCATTTTCCTGTGTTACAGCTGGAAGACAAAGTGCACCTTCCAAAAAACAGAAAAGATAAAAAGTTTAACACATACAAGATGCAGTTTTATTTGGACTAATTCTAAAGACAACAGTGGTTATCATCTCTTAGCAATATTAGTCTGTTATTTGACACCACCTCGAGCTATTAGGAAAAAAACCACTATAGAATACAGCAGTCATTCTTCATCCCAGATCAAACTGAAGAGGAGATACACATGCAACGGCCCTTAAAAAGAACACGGTACAATCACTGTTTGTCCGAACAGCCACAGACACACCTTCGCTGCACTGGCACATCCCTCGCCGTGTGGGTACCGCCAGTGACAGGATGAGCAGGAGCCGTGCCCACCCCAGCACCGCGGCCGTGCAGCCCGGGCCCCGTCCCGCTCCCACCCCTCCTTCAGCGGTACCTGCCGGCTCGGGCTGGGGCTGCTGCTGCCCCAGGAGCCCGCCACGCACGAAGGCCCAGGCGTCCTTCTCGCTGGCGAACTTCTTGAAGCTGGCGGAGGGGAACTTGTTCACTTGCTCCTGGCACTCCGCCCTGCAACAGAGCGGGCGGCGGTGAGGCGCGGCCGGGCCGGGCCGGACGGAGCGGGGCGGGCTCCCGGCGCGGCCGTGGCTCACCAGGTGCGGTAGACGCCAGTGCGGCGGCCCGAGCGCACCGCGTAGAACATGGAGGCGGCCGTGGGGGAGCAGCAGCGGCTCAGCAGGGCCAGGAGCCAGCGCAACATCGCGGACCCGCCGCCATTCGCCCGCCCGGCACCGCCGCGCCTGCGCCGCGGGAGCGCTGAGCCACCCTACGGGCCGGCGAGGAGGACAAAGTAGCGGAAAGGCCCAGGGCGTGGGTTTTGTCTGGGCTTGCTTTTCCTTTGTTTTTGTTCCCTCCCCCCGACAATAGCCGTATTTTACAATCCTAAATCAGCTGTTGTTTTGGGGGTGGGTCACGAGGTGTGTGAGATCGCAGCGATTTAAGCAAACAACCTCATTCTGGAAGCCCCAGTTGTTAAAAGAGAATGGGATCTCACAGGTGCGTCGATATGTGTAGCGTGTCCAAAAGTCGGAGACTGAACAAAGTCATTAAGCGGGTTTTTATCCTGCTGTTGAAACCAAGGGCTCCAGGAAAGCATGTTCCAGCCGAGCCTTGGGCCGAGATGGCCCCTGAAGTCAGGAGAAACACCTTCACACAATCACAGGATCATTAGGGTTGGGAGGGCCTCTGAAGATCAGCCAGTCCAACCCCTTGCTAAGGCAGGGTTACCTGGAACAGGTGACACAGAAACACTTCCAGGTGCATTTTAAATGTCTCCAGAGAGGGAGACTCCACAATCTCCCTAGGCAGCCTGCTCAGTGCTTGGCCATCCTTAGAGTAAAGTTCTTCTTCATGTTGAGGTAAAGCTTCTTGTGATTTAGTTTACAGGCATTGCTCCTTGTCCTATTGCTGGGCACCACCAAAAATGGTCTTGTACCATCCTCTTGGCACCCACCTGTGAGATATTAATGTGCATTGTCCAAGCAGGTTGAAGGCCAGATGCAACCTGCTGCCACATATCCTTGTTATCTAGAATGTCGTGTGCTGGAGATCGAAGCAGGGAGGTCTGGGTATATGCCAAATTCAGTGCCTCAACTGAGCTCCTGGCAAGATCAAAGTAGTGAAGATGGGGCACTGGTATAGTCGCCTGCAAAAACAGCCTAGTGTATATGTGCAGCTGGATTTCCCTTGTAGCCCCAATGTAGATGCACTGAAAAGCTGACCACAATGTGCCAATGCTGCAGAGTGCTGTATTCCGATCTACAAGGGTGGCCCGGTAAAATGCCAAAAATGTGAAACACTGGCCTGGTTGATTTTGCCTTCAGTTGTGAAAACAGTAAATGAGTTCAACATTACTGTGCATATCAGCTGGATGACACTTTTTGTTAAAAAAAAAACCAAAACCAACCAAACAAAAAAAAACCACAAACCAAAGAGCTTATCTATTTGAGAAGCCTTGGTGGAATACAGAAACAGTATGGTCAGGGCTGTATCTGAATATATTTACCGCATTTTTTTGCTTCCTCCAACATGTTCATAAGACTTCATATTACTCTTACAAAATGTTCATGTCTGCTTTTCTCAGATCAAGATTATTTACACTGATTGTCTCTGTAAAGGTCTCCACTGAGACTTCTCACTACTTCCTGCCTGTGATATTTTTACTTTATTGCTCTTGGTTAGCTTTTCTTTTAAGTATGGTTTTCTATACTAGAAGGATTGCTTATTCCTTACAGGTTTGCACATTTTCATTACTTGTAGTTTTCTTGGTTAACACATACTAAAGGAGCAATGAGCAGTAAGTCATGGGAGAAGTAAGCAGAAAGAAAAGACCTATTACACTCATTAATTCTCTGTTTGAACAGATTCATACATCAAATTTACATGCAAGGACTTAGCAGTAACTCTCCTACTGTCATGACCAATATGCAGAAATCAGATTCAAACTGGGAAAAAAAAAAGAAAACTTTTGAAGTCCACCAAGTACCACACACCCCCTTTCATTGCTTCTTCTCCCAGCTGGTAAAATTGAGGCTGCATTGGGTCATCCAGCCCTACCTTTACTGTTGCATCTCCATTGCTGATTTTTCTGGGCTGCTGTGCTGCAGCGGCAGGAGAGATGGATCCCCTTCCTCACTGTGGCATTTTTGCTACCGTGGCATTTAGCATTGCTAGGCTAAGCCATACCTGCGTTTGCTTTGTGGTACTCTCTAGTTGGTGTAGCACTGCTGGACTTGGGGGTTCTCCAGTCAGCCTGGGTCAGAGAGGATGTTTTGAGCTCTGTAACTCAGTTTTTTGAAGTGGGTGTGAAGACTTGCCAAGAAGTGAACTATTTATTTCCCATCTGCAAAGCTGAAGCACTCAGTCACAAAAAGTCTCATTTGAATACAGAATAATGTAATTATATGTATGGATAGGACGTTAGGCAGGTTTTGTAAATGATTTAACACTTGTAGTCAGTGTCACACTAACATAGGGCAACCCTGTGTAGCCACTGCAGATTAAGCTAATCAGATACACCAATTTGGCCAATTTTTGCCAAATCAAAGCTTGCACAAGCACTTCTGCTACCATAGCTCAAGTGCTGGAAATGAGTGGCTAAGGGAAAAAAAAGGAGAGCAAGTGCCCCTGTTTTGGTGGAAACATGGTGGCACCATGCTGAATGAGAGTGGTCACTGAGCCATGCATGGCAGTCATGTTTTACAGTTTATAAGGGTCCCATGTTTCTCTCCCACACTAAAATCAAAATTGGTTTATTCATTTATTAACAAATTTTCTTAGCAGCCATTTATGTATATATAACAGACAGTCTGCAGGAAAAAAGGACTTAATATATGTATACAAAAATACACTGATCACTATTAAGTAGGGGCATGTGTCTCAAACAACATTTTTACCTAGCCACTATGTATCTTAGCTTACTTTGTCCCACATTAATGCATGCAATGTACACATTAGCAAAGCATTTTAATCTTTGACAAATATTTTAGCTTGAAATGTTTAACCATAATACAGTTCCCCACATACAGTTTTAAAGCAGAATTTGATGTGACCTGAATCAAGCATTTCCTATTTAAAACTGAGCTTTCAGCTGGGTAGGTCACTAGGTAGTCACTTTATTTAGCACACCCTCTCATTGCCATGTCATTACCATGACTGAAAATGTAAGACAGGGAAATAAGGTATTTTGTCTTCCTTCTCAGAACTGAGATCTTGCAGAATACTTGCCTGTACTTCAGTGTAAAACTGTGTGTCAGTGAAGCTGCAAAGCAGTAATCCCCCAGTATCATCCCAGCCTTCAGTCAATCCTCAGAGGAACAGCCTATCCATGAGCTTTAGAACCTGTGTGGTTGCACAAGCCTTGTTCAGAGAAGTGAAATAGTAATAGACTCAGTTTTGCTTCCAGTTCTGGAATTACTATGATGCCAACAAGCCTTGCCATCTCTGTTTCTTCCATGGATTATATTACTTATTATTATATTCATAACATCGCACGACCTTATCCTATTGTTATTGGGATACTTTTGTTACACACCTAATTTATTTCTTCCACTTCTTCACCCTTTCCATTCTGAGTCTGCATGGCATAAGAATCTTATTAATTATGTTACTTTGTAGTGACATAATTTTTTTTAAAGATCACATGGCCACAGTGATTCTTGAAAATCACTGTCAGCTGCTTTTGATACTAGGCATTATTGACTGAGTAAAGCCCACAGAGACCTTCATACTGCATCCTTCCCCTAATGTAAATTCAGTGTCTGAAAGGGACCACCTCTCTACACCTTTTCTGTCATTGCTGTTATGCAGCATCCTGGTCTATTCAGTAGCACTAAAGGATGGAGGTGGGAAGCTACAGGCACATTGCAACTTCATTAATGCTCTGAACAGTCCAGATTTGATCTATTCACGCACCATCTATTCTTTCTCCTCCTTGTAAATGATTTCACAGTATAAACTGACTGCAGACTACTGGACTGCCAGGGTGATTACTTCTTATCTTTCTCTTTTTTTTACCCTTCAATCAGATCCTGATCACTGTTGTTTAGCCAATCTCCAGTCTTGATAGTACTAATTCCAGCCATCAGTATGAGCTGGGCAAATTTTTCCATTCATTGAATTCATGCTAGCAGAGAAGAGTGGCTTGGGAGAAAAATGGGAACTGAACAATCTGCTTTTCTGGCTATCAGAAATTTAACAAAAAGCCTACAAACATTAGAAAACATGACAGCTTGCCTTCTGCAGATGCTGAGGTTGTTTAGCTTGGGGTCTTTGTCAGTTTTTTGTTTACAAGAGCTTATTACTCCATTACTGCATTTTTTTTTGTTTTAAGTAACAGACTTCACAAACACCATTACATAGTCATAGCGAATGTGGTATTATAAGCTAAAGTTGACTGCTCTTAGGGTTATCCAGGAAACCTGACCCCAGAACCAGTGCTGTGAACCGCCCCCGGGTCTAACCTCTCTGGACAGTGTGTGCCAAGAGCTGCACACCTGCCTCTGAGTGGGGATCCTAAATCAGCCAACATGGAAGTGCCAGGGTGGGGATTTTTTGTCCAGGTAAGGTTTTAGCTTCACTTCAGATGCACAGCCAGGGACTTCCACCTGAATCAACAAGTAAGTCACTTCCTTTGGAACTAGCTTTTTCTTTTTATCAGTGCTCAACCCAACTGTTATTAGAGCCTTGTTAGATAATAACGCAGTAGATAATAAAAAGTTCTTCCAATGCTGACAGAATACAAGCCCTGAACTCTCACATCTTGAATTAGTACCTGAAGACAGCTGAAGATTCAGGCTTTATTTCTCGTCTAACGACAGTCCAGTAACTCTGCTCGCTGCGACACTGCCTTAGCGGAAGCAGCTGAGAGGTCGTGTTTATAGAGGTAAACCAAAGCAAAGCCCAGGCATGGCCCTGTGCTGGCACTCGATCGCCCACCCTCCCAGGCTGCCATCACAGGCCCTGGCACGGCTTTGGCCGTGTCTCCCCAGCACAACGCCCCGCTGGGGGACAGGGGTGACTGCACCAACACTGCTCCAGCAAATCTCCTCTATTTGGAAAGGCATGAGCATCCCTGGTGAGCTCCCAGCCCGCCAAACTAACGCGGAGCGATGAGACAGAGAAGGGAGGGCAAACACCGCCCGCTCCCCTGCCGCTGTCAGCGCCGGGGGCCGCCGCTCTGCACTGCCCTGCCGGGCGGGAGACCCGAGAACAGAGCCGCTGAGGTCCCGGTGACTCTCTGCAGGAGCAGCATCTCCACACTACAGGCCAGGAATTCTGACTGTGAGGGGAGCGGAGCGGCGGGGCCACCGCACGACGCCCGGGCACACGAATAAGCAAGTGGCTTTCAGTAACTGACAGACAGACCGGAATAGCCTTTTCTTGCCCCTCCTTCGCTCCCTGCCGCAGGAAGCATATCCCCGGGAAAGGCTGAGGGAAAACTCCCACCGCCCGCCCTCCTGGCCCTGCGCATATGCCAACCCCGGCCCCCGTGCCAGGACTCCAAATGTCCGCTCGGGCTTCGCAGTAGCGACGGTCGGGTGTGCTCGAACGGCGCGCGGCTGTCGCTCTGCCCTTTTTCCGGGTCTGGCTTCACCGCCTGGGCGGGGCTAGTGCCTTCGCGGGCCGCGAACAGCGCGGGTCTCGCGAGAACTCTCTCTTTTCCCGGCCGGCGCGGAGCGAGGTGGGTGCCCGGGTCGGGGCCGCCGTTCGGTCCGTGGGTCTGCGGCGATACCGGGCCGGGCACGGAGTGGAGCCGCCTTCGGTGCCCCCGCGGGGGGATGCGCCCGATTACCGCCTGCCCGGCGCCCGATGGCCGCCGGGGCGCCGGGGTGGGGGCCGACGGGGTTTCCCTCCACCCTTTCCCGCTGGCGACCCGGGGGAGGCGGGAGGAGGGGGCCAGAGCTGGGAGCGGGGCCCGGGCGCGCCGCCCGAGTGCCCGCTGGGGACACGTGGGGCTCCGGGAGCGGCGGGGCCGCCTCCCTGGGACTCCCGGGGCCTCGGAGCGGGCCCGCGGTGGGCAGGCCCCGCTGCCGGGACGGTGCTCCCGTGTCGTGGTGGCACCGCTGGGGCTGGCATGGGCCTTGGAGCACTTTGGCTTCGCTGTGGGGCATCTGGCTGCGGAGCGGGATTGCAGAGTCCTGGCTGTAGCAGGTGACATGCGCTCGGTCACAGCTGAGGTGTTCTTTTGCGTTGCAGAAAGGCCATGTTCAGCTCTAGCGCCAAGATTGTGAAGCCTAATGGCGAGAAGCCAGATGAGTTCGAGTCTGGTATATCCCAGGTATGTGTGTGGCTTTTCACTCTGCTGTTTGGTAACTCACTGCAAGTTATGGAGACAGTGTTGTGACAGTTTTCCAGAGCCTAAACTTTGAGGTTGAGGCTATCTAAGTATGTTCTCTTTCCTAGTTTTACTTAGGAACTGGGCCGGTTAGCCTCTGTTCCGAACAGCTGAACTTGTTGCATGTCAGTGTGACTTATATAGGAAGTTAAATCTTTGATATTTACGGTGGTAAAAAGTTCATAGCTGGTCCCTGGCACTGTGGACAGGCTTTGGGCTCAAGGGATCTTATGAATTGAAACATATGCAATGGATTATTTTGCAACTTCACTTTTCTAGGCTCTGCTGGAGTTGGAAATGAACTCCGACTTAAAGGCTCAGCTGCGGGAGTTGAACATCACAGCAGCTAAGGTAGGTTGGACTTCTCCACAGTGAACTGCATAGGGACTTGCTCTGTGTGTGTTTAATTTTTATAAATGTTAACATAGTAGATAAATGATATTTTCAACCCTTTCTTAGGGCCTGTGGTGGTTTTATTATCTGCTGTTGTGGCTTATCATCTTCTGGCGTTTGCTTTTAGCACGTAGGATTTTGTAATAGTGTTTTCCTTGGGAACTAGTCTGAAAAGTCATTATAAAAACTTTACTAGCAGTTCAGTGTGTTAATAAAAGTGTTTGAAAATGGTTGTTCTACTCACTGTCTCTGCAGACTGGGTTTGGGGTCTGAAACTGGCTTTTTGTATGTGAGTATTGGCTGGAAATGTAGGTGTTGCAGAAACTTCATCAGGAGCATCAACTGTCATACTCTTCATAAAATCAGTTTGTTGTGAATTTGTTATGCACCAAGTAATAGATGGTAGGTGTATTAGGCTGATAGGCTGACCTGGTTATGTAGGTTAGCCTGCTTGTACACGTCAGTTTTAGTTCATACAGGTAATTGAAATCTAAAGGAAAAAAAGGAAAAGACAATTAGTGGGAAAGCAAGAAGAAAAATAGTGTTAGTTACCCTGGGAGACTGGATGAATGACATCAATGAAGCTGGTCACTACAATCAGAAACTAAAGTAAGCTGCTTTTGGTTCTTGCCCTGGCCCACCATTACAGACACTGAGGCATGGCTGCTTAGAGTGGAGTTAAAGAATCTGGCAGTTCAGAAAGCAGCTTGGTGTTTGAGTTCAGGGGCCTTGCCTTCAGAAGAACCACATCCCTGCTGATTAGAGTACAGCAATGTGAGCTGTCCTCAGGGAGGGGCTTTTAGAAATGTCTCTGGTGTTTACTGAGGTGTTTGATTTTATTTGTAAGAAATTTTCTGTGGGTATCTGAATTGGTTTATGTGGGAATGTAGCTGGTGAAAATCTATTTTTCCATTCTACTGGAGAATGAGGGTGTCTCTGCAGCCAGGTTCATGGGAAAAATGCTTTGTAAGCTATAGGAACTTTAGGTTTGATCAATTGTTGGAGAATAAACCAGAGGAAAGGTAACGTGTGTTGGGGTGTTGTAATCCTGGTGGCATTTGGAGGAGAAGGAAATGGTTTGAGTAGTGATGCAGGCCTTGGGAAGTTGTGGACAGGGGATTTCTGTGAAGCAGTAGCTCAAAAGTGTGAGATTAGTTAAATTAAGCTTTGCCTACAGTCTGCTTTAGAGGCAAGTAATTTTTGAAACTTTGTATCTGCATGTGAGCTCCATTGCAGATGTGACTGTAAGCATTCAGTATAGTTATTCTGGCATCTGAGTTTCATACTGAAAAGAAATGAGCTTTGCTATTCAGAGGTTGTGACTCTGAAAGGAGTGGTGGGATTTATTGCCCAATCACTCCTTTACAGCAAAACAAGTGCTCTGATAAAGGTTTTTCTATTCAGTGCTTTGTCTTAAATTCATTAAGCCAGTACTGCTGTGTGATGTGCTCTCCACTCCACAAACTCATAAGCAGGACTATCAAATACTTGTGCTCAGAGGATTCGCCATCAAAGCAAACATTACTTCTCGGCCCCCAGGTAACATTGTACTTCTGTTTCAGGAAATTGAAGTGGGTGGTGGCAGAAAAGCCATCATTATCTTTGTACCAGTTCCTCAGCTGAAATCCTTCCAGAAGATTCAGGTGCGGCTAGTTCGTGAGCTGGAGAAGAAATTTAGTGGGAAACATGTGGTGTTCATTGCTCAGGTAAAACATTTTAGAATTATAAAAATGTTCATTTGAAGGGATCTGTGGAGGTGATCTAGTCCAGCTTCATGCATGAGCTGGGATTGCTTACAGCATTAGATCAGGTCAGCCATGGGTTTATCTAGCTGAATCTTGAAAACATCCAAGATTCCACAGGCTCTCTGGATAACCTGTTCCAGTGCTGCATTACCCTTCTGTCTTGCCCGTTCAAGGTAACAGTGATACAATGTGTATTTTTGTTCCAGCAGGAAATGTAATGAGTGTCCTGTGGATGTTAGGTAAAATGATTTCAGCTGGCAGCTGAGGCTGTGTAAACTTGGTGAGATGTGAAGCTTTTTTTGTGAAGAATAGAACTTTCTGTTCTGACCTCTCTTCAGAAGTTTGAGAAGCAAAGCTTGAAAGTAAAAGGGAACAAATATTAGTAGGTAGTTTACTACACTTACATAATCTAAGCACTCAGAAGTCAAGTTAATAGGAAAGGAAGAAAAAAAATCTAACTCAAGTTCTAAATCTACGGAGGAGCTAAGGCATGGAAAGGCGGTGGAGGGCTCTCTGGGCAGTACTAAAAGGTGGACAAACTGGAGAGCTGTCTGCAGAGTTGACAAGCTGTTATTAGTAAAAAATACTTCTTAATATAATTTTAAAAGTCAGAGCACCTTACCTTGAATCTTCACGTGTGACCAAGAACGCTTATTTTAATGAGGTCCCTCTGGCTCACTTTACCTGTGTGCTTGAGAATTCCTTGTCAGTTCAGTAAAATGCGTTTTAGAGGGGACCATGTGCAGTTCTTCTGCTGTAGGTGAAATGTTCTTGAGTATGACACGACCCAGTTTGGGTTATGGTAACCCCATCATGAATACAGTCATGGAGAAGCTGTGGTGTGATGGTAGAAAAATACTTCTAGTGGCTACAGTTGCATGTAAAACTCTGTTTTAAAACACCTACTCTTGAGCAGGGAAGTAGAAAATAAGTTTTACTGATCTAAGGTGCTATGAATTCCTTTGGATCCTACTTTTGGAACAGGTTACATTTTAGCCAGGGTTTCATCTGAATTGTGTAATACATCTCATTTTTCAAACTAATGTAACCCAGCTGTCTGTGGGACTGAGCTCACTACACTGGGTTGCACCAGAGGCTCAGTCTCACAGAAATTGTAAAATTCTCTGGAATTTTTGTTCCCAGGTAAGTGGGAAGTCCACATTGCTAATGAGACCCAGTAAACTGCTGTGCTTGTATTCATGAGGAGAGGGGATGAATAATGTACTGAATACAAGATTAGTAATTGAGAGATAAAGAAATGAAGCAGTTTAGCTTCTGCAGGTAACTTGAGGTTCTAATGGTGGTGTAGCTTTGAGTATCCTTAACTCTTCCTTTTTGATTTTTTGTGCATTTTCTAGTTGGGGGGAGAAGGTGCATGTGTTGTTGATGGTTTTGAGTATATTGCAACGAGAAATCTCTTTGTTGTTGTTGTTTCATTTGGTTTTGTTGTTTTATTTTCTTAACAGAGAAGGATTCTGCCCAAGCCAACAAGAAAAAGCCGCACAAAAAACAAGCAAAAGCGTCCCAGGAGGTTAGTAAATAATACTGATTCAGTATGACAGCCTTCATACTAAACTGGTAGTTTAGTAAAATAGTGGGTAGTTGACGCTATGATTAAAAATCTTCGTTCGTGAAACCTAGCCACGATGATGATGATGGGTAGTTGAGTTTTTGAGAAGTAATTCAAGTGTTTAAGTGGTCTTGTCTTTTCTCCTACTGCTTCAAATAGTATCTACCATCTGACTGCCAAAGTGTGCAGTAGAAAGCTCATCTTCGGATACTGTGTTGCATTTCTTAGCACTCCATCTGTATTTCCAGCTACAGCTGTAGCTAACTTTTAGCCAGTAATGCTGGCTTAAGAAACCCCGATTTGCTCTCTTGTTATCACAGTGTGCTGACAAGAATTATTTTTTTCCAAGTTGTAGGAAGAGCCACTTCCACATCACATGTTAAACTGTACAGAAGTCAAGGCTGGCACACTGAAGGGGATGCAATGAGGGAGAGAGTGGCTGAGGAGGGGTATAGGTATGAGTACTAGTCCCTCTGGGTATGAGTTTATTAGCAGTAGTATAGTCATTTGTGTTAAATGGCCTCCCTTGCTCTTATCTAGTCTCTTAATTGCTAGACATGCAACACTGCTATATCATCTATGCTGTTCTACATCTTGCTGTATCATTATGTGGTCTGTCTTAAAAGTTTATCCTCTTTATGAGATGTGGCATGTCCTACAACTTCTCCCAGCCGCAGTATTATACCTCTGTCATATGTGTTACTGTATTTTGCAATCTTTAGGCATGGATTTTAAAACTACAGTTTCATAGTACTCATCTGCAGTCTGGCCTTTGGAGGACTCTGCCTATGTTCTGTTAAAACTAGTATTGCACAGTGGCTGGAGAAGTTGGCATCTGTGTCTATGATTAGCATACTGGCAGTTTCTGCACGTGGGAAGGCAAGTGTGCAGGACTGGACCTTGGAGAGGTCAGGCTGGCGGTGTAAAACTGCTGTGTGCATTGCAAAGCATAGAAATGTGATTGATGTTGGTCTCGCTTAGCTATCCCAATATTCACAGGTTTCAAGTGCTGCTGTAGACAAAGCTCTTAGATACTAGTGGTACTGCCTTGAAACTGCAGATAGAGATGCTGGAGATCTTATTAGTTCTCTAGACTCATGCAAAATAGCTCAGGCTAATTTTTCTCATTTTGGCTCTCTTCTGGACAGTTCAGGAACACACATGTAGACATCAGTCTTCTAAGCGTGGACTAAACTTACTAGCTAGTCTTTTCCTGTAATACATTGGAGTTCTAAGCCACTTGGCCTTAGGCAGATGAAGAAAACAGTGTTTTCAAAACTGAGTCTTCTATGAATGTGTTCTGTGTAGCTGAAGATATTCACACACTTAAACTCTTCCAGTGAGTGTCTCTGGCAGAACTGCAGGTGGGGCAGTTTGGTTCCAATTTAAATAAAATATTCCTTAAATAGCTAGAAATAGAAGAATGTTTCAGGGCCATTAAAAAACTATGTGTGATCTAAAAGGTCAGAAACCTGGCTCCTTTTCCCCTTTGTCACTAAGTTTCTGCACTTACTGTAGAATTAGCTTTTATTTTTGCATAACCTGTGATAGTGTGACAGTGTCACACTGTGGCATTAAGGTAAAAAATGCTACTGAATTTTCAGCTAAAGCATGCTTATAAAAGGCTTGACAAACCAGGGTTTTCAAGAGAATGTGTTTTAATGATACAAATGTGACCTTTCAGCCGTACGCTTACTGCAGTGCACGATGCTATCCTTGAAGACCTGGTCTTCCCAAGTGAAATTGTGGGCAAGAGAATCCGTGTAAAACTGGACGGCAGCAGGCTTATAAAAGTCCATCTGGACAAAGCACAGCAGAACAATGTTGAACACAAGGTAAATGAAAAAACTTAGTTTCTCATGCAGGTCAGGATGGCATTCTGACATCATTAAGAGACTGCTTAGTGATAAAGCAAAGAGTCCCTTTCAGCTGTAGAGATGCTTCTTTCTCTGGAATAAGGTGCTGAAGATGAAGCAAGATCCTTTTGAACTAAAGCTCTAGTTCAACTTGCTAAAGCCCCTGGATTGTAAAGTAGCTATATTGATATCTTTCATAGGAACAGACTGTGTTTTGTTGGGGTTTTTTTTGTATGTTTAGGGGTCAGTTGGGTTGTTTGTTTTGTTTAGTTGGTTTTATTGTTTTTCAAGTGTGAAGCACTTAGTTTTGACCTTAAACAGATGGGCTTAGTGCAGCCTGCACTTTGCTTGGCCTCATTCTGAAAGGGATGTGTTTGGGCCTGCTCAGGTCTCAGGGTCTCCCATGGTTGCAAATCAGAGCGTGTCCAAATACTCTCCAGAAAACGTATCTTCTGTGTAATTGCTCAGCCACCTTCATCTAAAAGAAAATTAGCCTCAGAGCTCTTGTCATAGTGAAGATAAAGTAGCAAATAATTGAGTATCTTAAGTATGTTAACTTAGAGTTACTTTTTTACACAGAATGTGTAAACAAGATTATTTGTCTTCACAGGTGGAAACATTTTCTGGTGTCTACAAGAAGCTCACAGGCAAAGATGTGGTGTTTGAATTTCCAGAATTCCAGCTGTAAAGTGCAAAAAATGGCTGAATAAACAACTGTTCATATAACAGAGTAATTTCATTTAAATTTTGAATTCCATAAGCGCAGATGGGGATTAACTGGTTCATGGGACTTTTCTGCTGTCTGGAGAGTGACACTTGTGTATCGAAGTATTAAGTCCACCAGCAGTTTAACAGTAGCCCTCTTAGTTTATTCTTGGCACTATTGCAACACAACTCTGGACAAAAGAGTCCAGAGTCTGCAAAAAGAATTGGCAATGAAAAACCTAAGTATTGTGAGTCTCATCTTTTGGGGAGAATGTGGAGGATTACTGTAGAGCAGTGGAACTGCTGAGTTTTGCGCACAAGAATACCACTTGAAGACCTACATGTTCCTGACACAGGAAGAAGTCTACGTAGCAGGTGATGTGTGACTTCTGAAGTATGAAGCAATGACATCTGAATAAGGGGTTGAATTCTTAGGGAAATATGCTGGGGGAGGTATAGGTTGAATTTGAGGTATCTTAAATTGCTCTAAATAGCAATATTGCCTTCCAGTTCTTACCTAAAAGCAGATCTTGTAGCTTCTCACCTTTATCAGAATGAAATGGGGAGAAATTTTCACTTCAGAGTGCTTTACTACATTACTGGACGTAAATTACAATTTTTTAGCTGTTGGTCTTGCTTTCAGAAATGTTTGGGATTTTTTTTTTAAGTGATGTTTTAACATGGTTCAATACATGCTTGGTGGTACAGAGAGAGATGGGGAAGGACTATGTGTTCTGACATCCAATGGCTAAATGGTTGTGTCCCATTTTTACTACAGTACCTTTGCTTAGCAACACTTTACACAAGCTCAGATGGGAGCATGGAGTTGGTCATGTAAAGTTCTGTGCAGATTGCATGAATTATTCGTAGTAGCCTGTTCAGTACAGTCAGTGTTTAACAGTAAAAGACAACTAATTATGGAGTCAGTCTACTTGGTGGAGAGCTAAGATGGGAAGAAGTTGTATAACAGGAGCTCTTAATAACTTGCATTTTCCTACCTGAGAGTAGATGGAGAACAAGTACTACATACTGAGGGTCTTCGTACCTTTTCTTCCTTTTCCCATTTACTGTCATTTTGTTGTTTCCCATTTGACACCTCTTATTTAGCTGTGGAGAGATAAAAGGTTAAAACAAGTTCTGTGTTTCAGTGCTTTTGCACTGAAAAAATGAAGACTTTAACACAAGTTATGGCATGACTTAGAAGGGCAGGACAGATAGCTGTGTGCAGTTAACTTTTGGTTCAGAGAATGCAAAGAGAAGGAAAATATGTGCCCCGATGCATTTAGTAGGTAATTTCCTGCTACTTGCTGACAAGGCTTGAATGTTTGCAGAAAAAGCAGGCTGCATCTTTGAAGAAGTTGCCTTGCCTTAAAGCCTTTTTCTGTCTCCTTTTCAAACTCAAATCTCTGGAGGATAACTTAATTCCTTCTTTATTCCATGACTATTTATTGTTTGTCCTGGATGATTCAGCAGAAGTGAATTCAACAGCTTCCCTTAGTATTAGATGAGGAGATTTGTAGGTATAGAATAACTGCAAATCCTGCCTCCTTTTGTGGAGAATAATTGTAAAAGGTCTTACACTAGGAGTGCCAGAACTTCAGAATTTTAAGTTTTCATTGCTAAAATGGGTATTACTTGGGTTGGAAATGCCATCCCCTCCAGTCCCCCCAAAATAATTCTAGTCTTGAGTCAGACACGTTACTAAGCTTCCTGCTCCAACAGTCACAGATGGCAGCCTGTGCAAATAGATTTTTGCTGGTGTGGGTTGGAAGAAGCAGTCTGGGGAGTATTTGGAGGCTTACCAGATGTTAACTGTCTTTAGTTAGAGGTTGGTGAGTCTGCTGGGACTCTGTAACCTCTGCAAGAAGAGGTGATCCTCAGCAGGCTTCAGTAGACAGCATTTCCTATTTTGTGATGAAATGTAACTCAGATTTGATCTCTTCATCGTAATAAAAATATCATTAGAGTTTCTTTTGAAGCACTGGGAGGGGGTATGTGGGGGAGGGGAAATCTACTAAACTGAATGTAAAGATTGCAAATATTCCCAGGCATTGCCAGCTGTCTATTTTTCTTGGCTCTTGTTGCAAGCCCTTTTGAACTATATGAAATGCAAAGGCCCATGATGGCCCCATAAGCAAATTCTTTGAGTGAAAGGATAACAGTGTCAAAGCCCTTTATGGTTTTTACATCAACCAAGCTACAAGTAAAGGTGGGTTTTTGTGGCATAAAAATACGAGGCTATGTGCTTTGTAAAAGACTTTAGTCCTAGTTTACCTTCATTCACAGACTCCCTTGTGTGTTTGTGTCAGTGATCCTGTCAGACAAGTCCCGCTGTCCCTTGACAGGCATATCGAGTGCATGCCTGCAATCTGGAAAGTGAGTTGATGCCATCTGGTCAAGTGCTAATGAGGCTGCTGGAATGCTGGTGTCAAATGTTACCTTAACCTAAGCAGACTCCATGTGAGATGATGCTAGACTTTTTCCTATACCTTTCATATACTGGCACAGTTGACCTCTGAACGTGTGATTCCTCACTGAGTTTTATCAGCTGGTCTGGGTGCAAATGGAGGGCATTCTGTACCAAGACCCTATGCAGCAGCAGTATGTGAGTGGTGTCAGTGTGAAGAGACAGCCATGTATTGAAGAGTACAAAAAGACCAGTTCTTTCCTGTAGTCGCCCCAAATGAGAAGCAAGGGAAGGCTTTATGTCTGTTAGGTGCCCTTGAGACTTCCATCTGATATTAGAGCTTTAATTGTTTATTTCATATGCAGCCTTTCACAAATGTCTTCAAATATTTGTTTATGCAAGCCTGTTCCCTGGTGATTTTCATTTGAAAAGGTTTGTAGGTGTGTCACAATTCTGGTGTGGCAGAACTTGCTTGAAGTTTTGGATGGTAGGTGCTTAACCTCTCTTGTATTAATATGGTAATGCATGATAGCATCATATCTGAGTAGCCCCTCTTGAATGTAGGTGGGAACAACTGGTAAGTTTTAGTGTGTGAAGGAAATCCTATCACCCCTGCATTGTGGACTGAAATAATCTATTTCCTATGCTTTTGTTTTTCCTGAATTTTTTAAGTGGGAGGCCTGAGTTTTGATTCTTGCTTACATTTGGAAGTCAGAGCAATGCCCAGAGCTAGACTTTTTCCACTTTGTGGGCTGTGCTATCTCGGCCACTAGAGGTGTATCAGAATGACAGAGATAAAGATACTGATTACAGAAAGTTATGAAGCCTCACAGAAAGAAGGCTGGTGGTCAGGCTGTGGAAGTGAGTTTCCCTCTCCTCCACAGGGCCCTGACTGCAACATTGATCAGTGCCAATACTTGACTGCTTTTTAACAAAGTGACTTTGCTCTGCCCCTTGCTCCCTGCCTTAAGAGTGCTCTTGTGAAAAACCTGCATTGTTCTGAGAGCAGTAGAAAAGTGACATGAAATGTCTTTGTACTCGTGCTCTGTTCCCTGCAGAGAGCAACAGCTAAAGGATCTTATTTGTCTTGCCATCAAGAGGATAAAGTTTGTTGGATTTGTTACAGTCTGAGTTCAGGTATCCCCTCCTCTACCTTCCAGTTACTGTTACTCTTTCTTGTTTTCAGGAAGATCATTCGTATCTTAACAAGCATTTGCTGCTAGGTGTTGCTAACTGATGAATAGCTGAGGTTTTTCATTATTGGATATCAAGTTAACATGCCATGGCTAAGTTGTGTTCTGCGCCTGGAGCAGCAAAGATAGAATTAAATCCAGGCACTGAAGAGAATTTCAATTTCAGAGGTGAGGACTAATAAAAAAAAGCACTACTGCTGCAGTGAATGCTGCTTATAAATTGTATGCAAAAAAAATGTTAGTGCAAAATCACTAATGAAGATGAAGGCCAGATTTTGCACAGCTGCAAATAGTTCCTATTCCTGCTGTGTCTGCACTGATCATTCCTACCATACATACATATTGCACAGGAGAGGTGGTAAGGGTAGCTGTTGGTGTCTGCCTGCCCAAAGAGGGGCAATGGTGCTGTGCTAAGGAAAGCGGTTCCTATGGGTATCTTCATAGGGATAGATCTACAGACTGGTTTTTACCAGAGGTACCTTAATGTTTATTAATAAAGTTTCCTATTTGCGTGGCTAAGCAGTTACTGTTAGTGAAGCCAGAGGGAATGGCACACATCATTACATTGTCTGGATAGTGGAGGAGGGGTTGCACTCAGCGTGGCTGTGTGCAGGTCTGTACCATGGAAGAGTCCTGCATCTCCTTGCCTCTTCTGGGAGTATTTTGGGAGTGACCTGGGAGGCTTACTAAGGGCTGGTTAGTGAGGCAGCCCTTACTTTTAAGAGCCAGAACAGCACTTGTGATGGTCTGCAATAAACTGAGCTCCAGCAATTGAGCTCAGATATTGATTTATTAAGGAGTTTGGGCATTGGAAATTTTCATGCCTTGGGAATATCTGACTGGGAATGTTGCTGATACTATTGGATGCTTTGCTAAACCAAAGGGAGAATCATGTGTGGCTGGAACACTTGCTGGTGAAGACTGAGGCAAAAAAATTGTTGAGTACTTCGGCCTTCTCCCAGGTAAGAAGGTATCCTGTTTCCTTGCAGAGGAGGACCCACATTTTCCTTTTATCACTGATGTACCTAAAGAAGGTTTTCTTGTTGCATTTGACATCTCCGGCCAGATTTTAATTTTTAATTCTCTCAGGGCTTTAGCTTTCCTGACATGATCCCTGATTACTCAGACAATCTGTATTCTTCCCAGACTTCTCATCCTTGCTTCCACTCTGTGTAGGCTTTCTTTTTGTGTTTCAGTTTGTCCAGGTGCTCGTTGTTTGTACGTGCAGGCTGGTATACCATAGCCTCTCCATCCTGCAAGGGCAGCTGAAAGTATTGTGAATCAGCTCTTAAGTGCTGCAGTGTCTCGGGCAGGCATGTTAATAAAGAACTTCAGCTTAACTGCTAACAGCTATTGCAACCTACTGATGGCCTGAGCTGCTCCCTCTTGGAGCTTGGATCAGAACCTCAGTTTGCCCAGAGTAGCCTGATTTAGATGATGAAGCAATATCGCTACAGAGCTTCCAGGTTTTTGGGGTGAGCAAAAGTTATTTATGGCCTTCTGTATATGGACCATGCCTTTTTCTCTGTTACATGAATAAAAACTATGTATTTACTTATTTTCCCCTTCCCTAGAGAAAGCACTTCTGCTGCATTTATAGCATTTGCCCTTTCCTTTTGAATTCTCTTAATTTATGGTTGTTTTCACATGTTTGTTTTTACTTCTCCATCAGCAGCGTTGAATCCTACCTTTTCTACTACACTTTCCCTGAATGGCTCTATTTCTTCCTTGAATTCTTTTTCTGGCCTCAAAGTTATTTGCCTATGTTTACAGGGAGAGTAGATATGTATGTAAATGGAATTGTCTTTGCCATGGTAATATGATCTTCAAAGGCTTGGACTGCAGTCACTTTGCTGCATTCTTTACATAAAATGTTTGTCTTGGGAAGTTGCTGCCAACAGAGTTCTGCAAGGGCCCAATCCTGCTAATTGCCTTCTGCTTCCACTGAACTGATGGGGCTTATATGCAAAAAAAAACCTAAAAAAAAACCCCAAAACCAAAAAACAACAACAACAAAAAACACAAAACAAAAAAAGAAAACAAAACAAAAAACCCAAACATGAACTTTCAAATTAGTTATGTGTTCTTTACGCAGTTATGTCCATGTTCTGCCATTTTGTCCTTCCTTTACTGATGTGATCTGGATGCGATCGATTCTTAACTTTTCATGGCCATTTGGTGCATGTTAAAATACAGGAGTCTGTAGCTATGGAGGAGGGTAGCTAAGTTCCAGTCCAGGGTGGTTTAGGAGAGGTCTGCTTTTATGAAGGCAATCCACAGGGAGTCCTGAGTATGAGGCATCACTACGTCTTTTTGTACCTACTTTCTATCTTCTCCAGCAAAGCTGGTCAGTGTATGCTGTGGGCTGCAAAATCATGAGCTGTTGTGGGTAAGGAAGTTGCACACCCCAGGGCTGGGGAGAGGATGCGTAATGTTGTGAGCAAAGCAGGAAAAGAGTACATCGGTATTGTGTGTCATCAGCTTGTGTTACAAGCCCCAACACAAAATTCTCCGTGGAATGGACTTATGCCTTCCACCAGAGTGGATCTGAGAGGTGATAAAGTGAACACACACATGATTCTATTGCAGCGTCCTCTAGTCCCTCAGTCTAAAACCTTTTCTGTGTTCGAATGCTTTCCTGATCTTGGGACTGTGGGAGATGGAAAAGAACTTCCTGCTACTGCCCTTAGGTCCCATCCTGGTCTTCCAGTAAGAGGTCACATATTAGGAGTTACCCAGGCTCCCAGCCCTCTGGGTGCTTGCTTACAGCATGACTCCTCAAACCTTAGCTGGAAGAACTGCAAGGGAGGAACAGTGGCATAGGGTGGAGACAGACAATTCGAAAGCCTTTTTTGTAGCTATCAGAAGTTTGTATGCTGTACTGTCTTACAAATGTAGCAGCTATTCATTAGGGAGTATTAATCGGTATAGTCATAAGTGCTACTCTCCATTTGCTCTGGAAACTGAGAGAGAAGCCATTTATATCTGTTGAAGTATAAACTTCTGTAACAGTGGGGGGTGTTCTCAAAATCCCACTCACCACAGTCAGCTGGCCCCATTTGTTTTCCTGCTTGAACGTATGTGGAGTACTGTGGTTTACCCAGTGCTCAAACTAGTCTAGCTGTTTAAGGTAAAAATCAGAATTGTTTATTTAGAAGCTATTTTTGATGTCACAAAAGTGATATCAAAAGGTGTTTAAAAAAAAGTAAATCTGTGAGATGCCTGCCATGTGGATAATTTAGCATTTACGTTGTTGTGGAACGTTGAGATGTGGCTCTGAAATAGTTGCGTGTTTTTCTCAAGTCAAGAACATTGCAGCCAATTGCAAGAACGGGGAGAATTTCAGTAAGGGGAAAGTGTGTTAATTATCTATTCAAGATGTTCACGCTTGCTGCGTGTTTCATGTGTTTTCATATCTGCTGAAGCAAAGCAAGAAAAGTGTTGTGCTGGGGCAGTGTGCATGCATGGCTTAGAGCTGAATAGATGTAAATGGTTAAAAAGGGGTTCTCTGCTAGAGAGGAGGAGGGGAAAGTAAGAGTGCATTCCCAAAAAAGTACATTCCCAAAATAAAAAGCTTACATCATGGACCTCTTCAGTTTTCCCACACTTCTTTCCTAATTATTGTCCTGCAGGACAGCTGATCTGTTTCAAACAGGAAGCTGTTTACAGATAACACTTGCAACTGTTTTGTCTGATTTGTTGAACTGTCGGAAAGCAAAAGACAACCTCTTTTCAAATTAAAAACTGTCAGACTTCTGTAAACAGCAGCAATGAGGTTCATCTGTGCAGTGTCCCTGCAGACACAGAGCATTCTGCAGTTCCCATTTTCTCAGCAGCCATAAGGTAAGAGACTTTAATGCTTTCATTCTATAGAAGCAAGTAGAGGAAAAAGTCTGGATGTTTGTTATGGGGCTGCCTTATATAAGACAAAATATGACTGACAATCCCCAAATAGTAAGGGAAGGTAAGGAAAATAAGAGCTTGATAGCTTGATATCTGTCGGGTAACACTGGACCTTTCTATTGTGAAGCACCCATGTGGGTTAGATCACTGAATTCCTGTTTAGTTTAGGGGGGGCTGTATTTAAAATGTACAAATGCCATTGGAAGAGCTCATTTTCTTTTTAGCAGAGAGGGACAAAACAGTATCTGAATTTTAATTTTTTCTGCAACTGAAACTTATTTTAGTTTATTAATAGGTTGTAATTCCTGGTAACAGATATAGGCAGTTGTCTGTTTTCTACTTTAAAAAGTGGTCTTTTAATACAGCTGCAAAGCAGGGAATGAAGACTGGCATTGCGGAATTGAAACATATGAGAGGAGGTCCAGTAAGAGCTGGAATTACACCACTGGATAATTAAGAGCAATCTCAATGAAAACCAAATCATGTTGGAAGTAGTACTATGCAGAAATGCTTAATGAGATATAAGGACATATAAAGATAAAAAATCTCAATCTAAATGAGCAGGAATATGAGAATAAACCATACTTCAGTAAGCAGAAGGGCCCATGTCTGCTTTTCAGTCACGAGCTTTGAAAAATAGAGGTTCGTAAGGGATTTGTGACTTTCCATTCTGACCTCTGTGCGTACATGCATATGTGCTCAGTATAGGCAGTGAAATTGTGAAGGGGGATTGTTTTCTAGCAAAATCAAATAGATGTGGAGAATTTTACCCAACTTTACTTGCCATATAGTGAAACAGAGCAACTGGACTGGAAATACTACAACTTTGACCCTTGGGTATTGAAAGATTTTAAAAATATGGCAAATGTAAAAACTGTTGTCCTATGTTTTCCTCTCTGTAGCTGAGATCTTTTATATTTCATATCTATATAATCATTTACATGATCATGAACATTTAAGGCATTATAGTGATCAGAAAATACAATACAAACACTGATTTAAAGATCTCATAAGAATGATATTATCCCTAAAATTTTAGTATGTTACTTATGCAGGACTGGTAAGGTATGCTGATGTTGTAGACAAGAAGTTAGACTTCCAAGTTTAGTATTCCTTTTAAAAATGTTTGGACTGTCTTTCAAAAAATTCTTAGATGTATCTGTTAAAATTAAATTATTGTTTGAATTAATATATGAAAGAAAATATGTAACTTAAATTCATAGTCAGAGTGGCATTTTAAGTATGGCCGTAGTCCTAGAGTCAGAGAATTGCAGTGTGGAAGCAGCAGAAATCTACTCTGTAATTTGTAACTGTACATTATGTTCAAGGCTATTTTCTCTCATTACTTTTGAGCGATTTTACACTGTTTCTAAAGTTCTTATTTAGTCATCTTTAGGTCCGTCCAAAAACTCTTGAGCCAGAATCCTTTTGAAGTAGGAAGACTTTTGGCAAAGTAGCTTTTTAAAGTAAAGTGTCAGTTCTCTGGGATAATTTAGTTCTTTTGTCAAATTATTTTGGCTGAAAACCAGGAGAGTTTAGCCAAAAATATTCCCATGGTTTCTCTGGGGAAGTGTAGTTTGTGCTTTGCACTGCATTTCACTACTGGCTGAACTTCCTAGCTGAAGCACGCTTCCCATACAGCTGTGTGGTCAGGGTCTTGCTATTTTAATTTCTCTTGATGAAAGGAGTGTTAAGATGTGTTTTGGAAAAGGTAGTCTAGTGAAAGAGGCACAGACTGGGCTTGTAAGGCATCGGCTGGTCAATAACTAGTTGGCAGCCTAAATTCTGACTGCTTCCTTCTGTTTTGCAGTTGAGCCACAGGCCATCCTGGTTTTCAGCTATGAGAGTAGGACCCTTCAAAACAGTGTGATGTCAGTTGAAGGTTTAGAGCCTTTTGATGTTTTTATACATGCAAACAACTGTACAAGGAAGAGAATATTTAATAATGTTTCTAAGGCTATGTTAGTGCTTCTGCCAACTTTTGTTCTAAATGTGCTCCATTTTATGTATTTGGAACTGAAAAATGCAAGGGAGTATGGCTGGATTTGAAGATCTTTTAAGAACTCTGAAGTTAAGAGGCAAACAACCTAATAGCAGCCTGAAGCTTTAGAAAGAGACGGTTTTGAAAATCCAAAAAGGTCTCATCTCGCCCATCTAAGTGCCTCTTCAGAAAAATCTAGTCCTGGGTGATTTGCCTCTAGTTGTATAAGATGACTGTAAGCAAGAAAAGAATGGAAATTGATCTGCTCAAGTTCTTCATTGGAGCACAAATCTCTTACTTGTTCATTAGGATCCAAGGATCCTTAGCTGCTAGGACTGTTTGGATGCTGCTACCTCAAAACTGTATCAGAAGACTGGTTAGGAGGTCCATAGGGTGTCCCGGAGGCCAGGACAGAACAATAAGACAGATGATGGGGAGTTTTAGGGTTTACATTGGTTTCCTTCTGCAACGAAGCATAGAATGGTTTGGGTTGGAAGGGACATTAAAAAATCATCTAGTTCGGTAGTAAAGCACATGATTGAAACACAGACATGAGCAGTTTCACAGTGCTGCAAGGTAGATACCAGGCTCCAGACCAAGAATCAGCAATGATGTTTAGCTGCTGTATGGAGTGAATGGAGGAGACCTAAATGCTGAAGAAAGTGACTCACCACAGACAGCCATGTGTGTGAGGGCCACAGCAGCTGTCTGAAAACTGCTTGTGAGAGAGGTGCTTCACGATTCCCTCTGTTGGATGTAGGAGTGGATACATTCACCATCTCTAGTGCCAAGTGCCTGGAGGAACTCAAGTTCCAGGAGGTAGAAGCTTGCCTTGAATGTGTGTGCCCAGTTTTCCTTCAAGCATGGAGGCTTTGAAAAATGGCTCTGAGAAAAGAGTTTTCTACAGTTCTCTTTGAAAAATGGACTGCTGCTACCAGCTGTCATGTAATAACCTACTGTCCAGGACCACTTAACTCAGAAGCAGGAGATACAGATGCAGCTCAGTGCACTGCTTCCCTACCTCCCATCCGCTGAAAAGGTGCCCTTGTCCCTAACCAACATAGTCATTTGGAAATGGGACCACTGCGGTTTTTGTCCACAGCTCCCAAGACAATTTCTAATTGTTGATACTGCTTTGAATTTATACAGGAAAAAATTGAAAGTCTAAACAGTCCAGGGAGGTCTATTCCTTCGGCATGAAGACTCGCATAAGAAGCTAGCCTGCAAGAGAGAGGCATCTCCCCACCATGTTTTAGAAGGGAATGGCAGTGTTTTCTATCCTTCCTGTTTATGATGTGCTTAGAGGAGACTGAATGAATTTGGATATGTTTCCTTGATGGGCATAAATGGACTAAGTGGGAGAATAGTGTCTTATTCTCTTCAGGCAAGATGTTGACCATCCCTGGTCTGTGCAGTGAGAAAAGCTTAGGCACTCAAGTTTCCCAGTAAAACCACAGGAACCTAATGCCTCTTAAGGTGGCTGAATTGCTAGGATATGTTTTTGGATGCTTTGAACTTGGGATGAGGCCATGGATACAGATTCAGGGGTAGTGTTGACTTAAGCAGGTCTCACCTGGAGGTTTAGGTGTGAAGAATGTGGGCAAAGGATGGAGAGCAGAAAGAGAAACTGCTTCAACTTTGGCTGGTTTCTGAGTAGGGATCTTGAAGAATAAAGCTATGTCCATAGGTGTGCTTGGGTTTCTGGTGCCTGTCTTTGTTCTAAAGTGTGGCTCAGTCTGTGATTATTTCCTTTTTGTCCTGCTTGCTAGCTGCAGAATAAGTGTAAATAATAACAAGAAAACATTCCTACAGACACCCCTCTTAGATTTTCAGTTTAATTTGAGTGATTATCAGGCTTAGTTGTGGATCACCCCAAAATCTGCTGTTATGGTGCTGATGATTTTAGCAGATGCTTATTGATAATAGGCACGCATTTATGCATTTTTAGGGGACTCTTTAGAAATGGTCTATGGACCTTCAAGAGACCATGGATGAGACCATGGATCAGATATAGATTTGATCTCCATCTGGTCTGAATGCCAGGGTCAGTCTGCTCATTTGGAAGGACAAAACAGTATAAGTGATTTTATAATTTTTATTCTACTGGTAAGTAGAATTTTTGATTATCATCAGAGAAAGATTTGTAAGAGATCATCTAATTTTTGGGAATTAAAACAAAGAGCTTTAAAAATTAATATGTGAAAGATCTGGAAATGTTGGATGGCACAGTAATTATGGCCAATCAAGATAAAAACATCAGACAAGAATGTAGTGAAGACCTAGCCCAGGGAACAGCAAAAAATGTCTTCTTACATAGGAAAAGAAAAATGTGTCTCAATGAGCTTCCTTGTCAGAATGGTGTTAATGAGAATGTGGATGGATCTGTCAGCTGCACCAGATGCATTTGCAGTGCAGTGAACTTGAAGTTTAAAGCTACTGTAGAGATAAAATGAGATGATGTAACAAGAGCTGTGTTACGAGCTGCAGCTGAAAAATCTCTTTATTGGAGATTTTCTTCTTTTCCTGTTCAATATTATCACAAATCGGGTTTGTTCTACCTGGAGAAGGAAGGCTTTGGGGAGATCTCATTGCAACCTCCCAGAACCTGAAGGGAGCCATCAAGAAAGATGTAGAGAGACTTTTTACATGTAGTGACAAGACAAGGGGGAAAGGGCTTTAAACTGAAAGAAAGTAGGTTTAGATTAGATATTAGGAAGAAATTCTTTACTGTTAGGGTGGTGAGGCACTGGAATAGGTTGCCCACAGAAGTTATGGATATCCCATTCCTGTAAGTGTTCAAGGTGAGGTTAGAGCTCTGAGCAACCTGGTCTAGTGAAAGGTGTCCTGGCCACGGCAGAAGGGTTGGAGCCAGATGATCTTTAAGGTCCCTTCCAACCCAGGCCATTCTATGATACATGTCAGAATTGCCTTTCATATAATTGTGGAGTGTGAAAAAGTCTCTCTACTTTTTATGACTTATGTAAAACCCATAGAATGGCTCAGTGGGCACCTGGCATCCAGCCAAGGTCAACTCACCACTTCTCCTCTAATAGTTTTTACTCTGTATCCTAAGCAACCTGTTGTTTAAACATGCATTTGCCCATTCAGACTTAATTTATATGTGGTTGCATTCATGTTGTTCCTTAATTTTAGGGAAGGTGACGTTAAATGTTGCAACTACAGTGTTGGGTACATGGAGTTTCCTCTCTGTGTGGAGTTGGTGCCATCTTTTTGGCAGCACTGAGTAACTGTGGCACATGTCGTTTTTGTTGTTCATTCTTCCTTTTCTTAAGTCAACTGGCAGATGTTGGGATTTCAGGTCAGTGTACTTTTTAACATCTCTGAAGCCTTCTATTTTAGTGGTAGCTGCATAATCAGAACAGTAGCATTAGTTTTTGTTCCTGTACATGCCCTATAAATTCTGAGCAGACACAAATGGAAGTTCAAGTGATCACTGCTTAGATGTTCTGCAGCTTCTTAATTTGTGCACAGCTGGCCTGTGGTCATGTTCTAGCTGTGTGAAAGGTGCATCTGCTGTTATTGTTAGAGAATTTGCCGAGTACCAAAGCAGATGGAGATGCCAGTAGTTATCACTTACTAACATAGCTTGTTATATTATTCCCTAGAAATGTACATTATTAAAATATAGAAATCTCTCAGGGCAGTTGGTAAGATGAAAGGACTTTAATGAAAAATTCCCAAAGGGAGTTGTCATCCTAAAGAATCTTTTGGTAGCAGAAGCATCATGATATACAGTTCAGGGAAGTAGCACTTCAGGTTATATAAATTCAGATAAACACGCTTGTTTTCAAATTGTGTTCTACACGTTCTATCTATTTTTCCTGAATTAATGTTTCTTCTTCAAAATGAGATGAGATTGTCAAAAGCATCTCACGCTGAATGCAGTCACTTTTACTCTTTTCCAGTTTTTAAAAATATTTGTCAACCAATGCATTGTATATGGCAAAGGATTTCGAGCACAGGTATTGTGGTATGTGTAAGAGCTGTTCTAGGAAATTTTGCCACTGGAAGATATTCTTTTAGCTCGGTTCCACTTGGCATGCCTTTTAAGTAGGTTCATTACTATTGCCAGTGATACAGACTGATTAGTAGAAGTCTGCTGTAGCATATTAGTGTAAGAATACTTTGACTTCTGAGAACTTTGTCAATATCTAGTTATCTGCAGGAATTGTGTGTCTTTGTGTGTGCTTCTACTAAGTCACATCAGACCTGTAAAACTCCGTTGTTTTTTTTTTTTCCCACTGTGTTTTGCTTTTACAACCATTTCTGTGTATCAGCCATATATTGTTAGTGTGGGGAGCTGTTTAGATAGGTTCCTCTTTCTTTTGCCTTCTTTCCCTTATCTGCACTTGGAAAGGTGTGCCAGCGCTCTAAGGAAAAAAGGACACTGGATATTGCTATCAAGATCAGCCATGATTTGTCCAGTGAAGATATCACAGAATCCTAGAATGGCCTGGTTTGGAAGGGACCTTAGAGATCATCTAGTTCCAATCCCCCTGCCATGGGCAGGGACACCTTCCACTAGACCAGTTTGCTCAAAGCCCAGTCCAGCATAGTCTTGAACACTTCCAGGGATGGCGCATCCCCAGCTTCTGTGGGCAACCTTTTCCACTGCTGCACCACTTTCACAGTAAAAAAATGTTCTTGCACAGTAAAAAATGCTCTTGTAAAGTCTCTCCACATCTTCTTGTTGGCTCCCTTCAGGTACTCTAAGGCTGCAGTTAGGTCACACTGAAGCCTTCTCTTTTCCAGACTGAACAATCCCAATCCTCTCAGCCTTACCTCATAGGAGAGGTGCTCCATCCCTCTGATCATCTTGGTGGCCAGCCTCTGGACTTGCTGCGGAAGGTCGATGTTCCCCCTCTGCTGGGGACTGCAGAGCTGGATGCAGCACTGTAGGTGGGGTCTCTTGACAGCAGAGGGGCAGAATCAACTCCCTCAACCTGCTGGCCACGGTGCTCTTGATGCAGCCCAGGACACGTTTGGGTTTCTGGGCTGAGTGCACATTGCCGGGTCATGTCCAGCCTCTCATCCACCAGCACCCCAAGTCCTTCTCATTTGATCTGTTCATCCCCCAGCCTGGATTGATATTGGGGGTTGCCCTGACCCAGGTGCAGCATCTTGCAATGGGTTTTGTTGAACCACAGGATATTTCCATGGGCCCGTTTCTTGAGCTTGTCCAGGTTCTTCTTGATGGCCTCCCATCCTTCAGATGTGTCAACTGCACCACTCAGCTTGGTATCATCTGCAAATTTGCTGATCCCTTTGTCTATATCATTAAAGAAGATATGAAATAAAACTGATCACAACACAGACTCCTGAGGGACACCACTTTTTATCGATATACACTGAGATTCTGAGCCATTGATTACAACCCTCTGGGTGCGACTGTCCAATCGGTGTCTTATCCATCTAACAGTCCATTCATCTAATCCATCTCTCTCCAGTTTAGAGAGGATGATGTGGGGGACTGTGCCAAAGACTTCACAGAAATCCAGATAAGTGGCATCTGTAGCCCTTCCCTTATCCACTGATGTAGTCACTCCAGCAGAGAAAGCCACTAGGTTGATCAGGCAGGACTTGCTCTTGAAAAATTCTAGGGAAGTTTCAGCATAGGATCACATGTTGAGTGTTATTTCATCTCCCAGCCTGAAAATAAAAATAACCATGTTGAAATTGCACTGATACTGCCCGAGTTCAAATGCCAGACTTTGATCACGTATGCTTATGTACCATGGTGTTTTGTTATACTGAGAATATAATTCCAAGAAGTATGTACTTGTCATTTGAGGATAACACTCTTGGATCATTTCCATGACTCTTGGTGGCTTGCATGCTATTGCAAAATGCCTGATGTTGTTCTACTTCCTATGGTCTGGATCTTTTGCTGGATATTATTTTCCATTGCAGCCTGGTGTTTTGCCATATCTGTTCTCCTTTTAAAATCTCTAATTATGTGCTGGATTTTTTTTTTTTCTCGTGAATTTAGTTCTTTATATTCTTTCACTTATGCATCTTTCTGTTTTCTATATGGTGCAGGCATTCAAGGGCACAGTTTAGCAACACACTGAAGGCCATCTCAGCTGCTGCCAAGGGCATTTCTTTCCTTGGCTGGCATAATTTTTCACAGGAATGATGGCCATTTTACCCTTGCCAGGTACCAAGAATCTAAATCAACAGAAAAACAACATTACAGAAAGAAGAGTAGCTTACTGCCTGTGCTAGCTCATGATGGGATCAGCTGGAAGTTGGTGACAGTACAGAGAAGGGGAGAGTAATACTTGACTGCAGTAGGAATCCAGGCTGCTGTTAGCCCTCCCATAGATTGACTTATGTAATTAGTGATGGTGGGACACTCCTCACCTAAATTTACATACCTACAAGGCTGAGCCAGTCATACTGGGCAATGAGTAGGTACCTCCAGAGTCAAATATCTATCCTGCATTGGGATGAAATGAATCCACGTGCCAAGGTGTCATTCTCTGACTTGGTAATACAGGGAGCTCGGGGTGATTTTCTCAGACTGACCACCTGAACAGATAAATCCCACTCAAGGATCTGTTTATAACTAGCCTCAGCTTGAGGTCTGTATCTAAAAAAAATTGTTCTGATAAATAGGCATCTGCTAATGCCAGTTGTGCTCTGTCTTGTGGTTCACTTTTTGAGGTGTCATACTTGCAACATTGGGAGGAACTGGGCAGCAGTCTTCATTCTTAGGCAGCTTCCCTTTATTCTTAGAACCTCCTTTAAATATAAGCTGTCACTTAAGTAATGTGTGAGAAAATGGGGACAAAAGCTGTTTCTGCTCTGTGTTTATTCTCCTCATGGCAACCAAAAGCAAACCTTTATCCTGTGCATTTGCCCTCTGGGATGGTGCCATTGGTCATCTGTCCTTTCTCTGTCAGACCTCTTTTTGCTTTGTGTTTTTCCAGCTAGTGATCTACAGTCTAGTCTCTTGTCTTTCTCTTCCTCTAGCCCCATAAACTGCTTTGCTTAGATTTTGTCTTCTGTCTTGGCATTCCTGATCTGTCCCTGTGTTTATAGATGAGTCCATTGTGGGACAATAAAACAGAAAGCAGGGAAGGGAGAACACTCATTTTTCCCCTTTTTCGTCTAGTGTCCTACCATACTAGGCTTGAGCTGTCTTCATCATCAGTCTTCTTCTCTGCTTCCTTCCATCCTTTAATGTGGCATGCCTGAGTGTATTCTAATATCACTGACTGTGTCCATGCCATGTTAGCAATTACTCTCCTGGGGAACTGGAGCTGTGGGTTCAAATCCTTTTAAGTTAAGGATGTTCCACAGCTGGTACTTCACGCTTTTTGGATCAATACCTGAGTGGCATTTCTGTTGTGGAAGAGGCAGGTGCCACTGCTGACATGACTGGGATGATTGGATGGGGCCTTGATAGACCTTTCTGCCTCTTCTCTACACCTCCAAGAGTGTGGCTGCAGGACTGGGACCACTCTCCTCATGCTGAGTGTGCCTTTTGAACCTGTCCAGTGCCCTCAAGAAAGCAACAGTCAGGCCCCCCTAGGAAAACTTCCAAACACCTGGAGAGTCATAATGTGTTGGAAAGTGTAAGTTAATTGAATGGGCATTAACCACTTAAATATTGCACAAATACCCTGACTTCTGCAACCAGTCCTAAGTCTCTGCGGATGGGAAGAAAAGCAATGCCTTAAAGCTTTATAAATAAAATTACAAATGCATATGTGTGTAATATATATTTATTCATGTAAAGAAAAGTACCCTGCAACATTCTCCACATTAGTCACTGTTTCATGATGAATCCTTGGTGTTTTATTTCCTACTGATAAGTGTGTGGGAATAGCATCAGGTACTCAAGTCAATAGGAACAGGGTTGAACTGAGACAGTTTAGACACAGGTTTTAGAAGACTGACACATACATTTGAACCCTGGTGGGGTTCTTGTTGTTTTGGGGTTTGTTTTTTGTTGTGTTAAAAAATACTGAAAATTTGATCTGACATATATCAAGAACGGCATCCAAAACTGCAAACTACTTTTGTAAAATATAAGCTGCAAACAACAGAGATCTTGTAATCTAGTAGGGTCTTTGATTAAAACATTGCAGGAGAAATTCTCATTAGTTGTTTCTGACCAACATTTTACATAAAGATAAAATTCTACGTGAGCACTATTTTCTACTGTTTGAAAAGCCATAGAGAACTATTGTGAAAAATTTGGCACATGGGTCCCATCTCCCTCTAGTTAAAGGTTTTGAAAACATACTTGCCCCCTTCTTCCACTATTTTCATCTCACCCTGAAGCCCTGATTTTATATTTTCAATACAGATTGCAGTAAGTTAATTCTAACATGAATTCATTGACTTCAGCAGAACAACATCAGGAAAAATTTGTCCAAATTTTTAAAAGCATTATTGATTAAAAGTGAGACTACTATTCCTACATGTGGCAAAGACATCTACATTGTACAGTCAGAACTTATAGTCCCTTACACCTCACAAGCATTGGCTGAGGAAATGGCTCTATTGTCCCGGTATTAAGTGTACTTTGGGGAGTAACCAAAGACTTCTTATCAGTTAGGTTTTTAGGTAATACTAGACTCACTCTTATGTCCTCTGCAGCAAATGTTGTTGCTCTTCAGCATCATCAGGACCTGAAACGAGTTATATCTCTGCTTTATGCTACTCCATGCTCCATAGATTTCACAGAGAGTTGGTAACTGCGGCAGTTATGGTCCTCTTTTTTGCAGTTCTACAGTATTAATGTTTAGGGATTTTTTTTCAGTCTTTCAAGTCCATTGCTTTAACCTTTAAATCAACATATAGAATTCAACTTCAGAGCATTGCAATGTTATAATGATCATTGTTTAAGCAGCTTTGTAACTGATTCAGATTTTTATAGTCTAGCTAAGTGGTGAACTCTTCATTACCCAAGGTAATGCACAAGGGAGCTGAGAGGACAAATGAGAAAACGCTTAGATAAACTAAAAGCATAGCTACACAAAACATCTGTAGGTTAGGATGATCAGCAAGGCTGTAATGGAGAAAGAAGAGGTCAGTGACACAGGTTTCATCTCCAGTGTGAAAGGCATCTTCCCCAGGGAATGATCCGCAGCCCTTGGGCCAAGGGGTGAAGAGCAGCTTGTGTGAACAACGCTGGAGGCTTGTCCCTTCTGCCTCTCAGAAACCTATCCCTGGTCTGGGGCTGGGTGCTGGTGGTACCCTTGTACTCTGGGACTTAATTTAATTTATCTGTTCAAAATGTTTGAAATAGCAGGAGGTCTGTGTTACAGCCTGCTATTTCACTGGCATGATTTTGTGGGCTTGTGTTGCATCTGCTAGAATGTGGCTTAGGGCCTGCCATGGTGCTTGAGGACAGACAAGCTGCCAGATATTTCTGGGAGGTGTTGAGGCATGGATGATGAGGACTTGAAAAGTCAGGGGAGTGAAACCCCTTGAAAGTTATTGCTATGTCTGTAGTGCTGACTTAAACCTGCTTGGGAAAGTCACTCACCAAACGTGGCTGTGGCTCTGCAGATTTATGTGTGTGTCTGTACTAGGAACGTACTTAATTCACAAAAAAGGTAATTCAGCTCAGATACCAGAGAATAAAGTATAGTTTTAAAAATAACAACAAAAAGTCATAGTAAGAATGAAAATAACTCAGTAATAATGAAACAAAAACAGTCAGAGATGAGTCCCATAGGATTATGCAGAGGATTAGAGTTACTCTGTAACTGTTGGCTGGCCGAGCACTAATGCCGCCAAGCATCATTTCCCTTCTTTATTTTTCAGCCATTTGGTTTCAACTGGGCAGATCATTTGTGTTGTTGATTTTTAGGTCCAAAATAACAGCATGTAACAAGCCACTGACCCTTGTGGAGCAGCCACTGGCAAATGCAGGAACTCCATGCATGAGGCATTTGCTGGCTGAAGTGATCTCCAAGTTTTCAGTCCAGTGTTGGGGCGAAGTGTGGGAGCTCCAGGAGTGCTAGGTGCCAGCTGGCCTGGCCAGTCCTGCAGCAGTTTTGAGCAAGCCTGTGGGGCTTTGGGGATTCTCTGATGGTCTCTCAAGGACCTGTCACTTGAAGCTTGGCTTGAAAAACCTCTTCTGTCTTGTCAACTGAGGTAGATTTCCTAAAGCTGGTCTCAAAAGTTCTTTTGAAATTATTGTGCATTGATATGTTTTCGTTCCTAATGGACATAGAGGCATTGTACTACCTTTTTTTTTTTTTTAAGTAAATGCTGCTTTTTCCTCCTCTTCTAATTTTTTTTTTCAACACTTTCAGCTTACACTGATTTAATGGCCACTATTATAAGTGCTGCAAATTTAACTTCTGAACCCTAGACAGTGAGAAAATATTCATACTTCTATAAATGCTAAACATCTCTAGGTCTCTCTCTGGTGTTGGTTTTACCAATGCTGAAGATACTCCAAATACTGTGGCCAAGTGGTACCCTTGTACTCTGGGACAAGTGTTTAAAAAGACAGGCTGGTACCTTTTTCTAAGGACCACTTTCAGTGGGACTTGGTTTTCTAAATGCCTTTATGAATCTGGGTCTGAAAGGACTTGAAGGTAGGTTGGAAAGGCAAGGAATTTTGAAAATTTTAAAATGAAAGATGCTGCTGTGGCATATACCTGGATGTCAAACTCTTATTTCAATCATATGAGGCAATTTTAGCTGCAGGAGAGGTTTCTTTTAAAAGCAGGAAAAGGTGGAGAAATCGATATCCAAAGTGCTTTTGTTTTTATTTATACTACTAATGTGTCCCTTTACTGCAGCTGCAGACTCTGTAAAGTGTTTAATCTGCAACCTCTTCAGAGATTTTGTCTGTTAGTGGCTCTTCTCAGGCCAAGGTAATTTCCTTGAGCATTTGTACAGATCTGAGTGTTTTGACCTGACTGACACTAAAGAAGCTCCTTTTTTTAGAACAAGTCCATTTTCTCTCTGAACTGACCTAACACAAAATAGGGTGAGGTGTATCTCCTGTGTCACTGAGGCTTATAAGCCCAGCAGCAGGCAGTGGGGAATGTGCTGAAGTTTCATTGGAGGTTTTGTTTTCCCCAGAAAATCCTTCATATCTGGCTGCCGAGCAGAGCTAATGAGCAACCTTGACAGTTTTCTACTTCTCAATGTCTGTCTCATCTCTGAGCTGTGTAGGAGTTTGCAAAGGCAGATTAATATTTAACATACCTGAAGTCTTTGATCTTTCAATTGGAGTCTGAATACATCTAAATCCTCATAAATGCAGACAGAGGAGATGATGCTGCCTTTTATTCACTAATGCAGAGACTGGAGCACCCTCCTAATTTCAATTCCTTCTTCCATCTCAGGCCATTTAATTCTGCTCTCCAGCTTGTCTGTCAAGAATCCTTATCACCAGTCTGCTGGGTGCTCATGCTGAAACTGCCTAATTTTCAGGCTTTCAGCTGTGTATCTGAACCACTTGGCTTGAAAGCCTCTTTGTCTGATCTTCTGAATCCTGAAATGTCCCTGCTAAAAAAAAAGGTGGGATACCCTGCCTGGGATGTCCTGCAGGCTGGTGACCATGTGCTCTTCTGGGCTGTGGGGTGGGACCTGCAGGCTGAGGCAGGTAGGACCCACATCCTCTTTTTGCTCAGCCCACAAACCCTGTGTCTCAGGAGTGGCTGATGCTGAGGGTTAAACACTTACATTCAAGTGCCTGGAAGAGCCTTCCAGGCATGAGTCTCTGATTTGGATCAAAAAGGGCTCATAAGTCTTTGCTCCAGATCTGGATGAACAGTGAGAACTTGGGGGTGCATTGTGGAGTCCTCCTTCTCTGCTGTGTGGGTGTAGCATCAGATGGTGTAGCAAGAGCAATCAGACCTGGGGCTCCTGCCATACCCTCCACACATGAGAAGGGAGACAAAATCTGTTCCCATCAGACCCCCTTTCTGCAGTCTCCTAGGGGATAATGGAAGTACAAACTAGACAGTAATCCAGAGGAAAAATTTATTCTTGCAACTTCAAAGTCATCTACTTGATCTTGCTGCTAACATGTCTTTTCTGCCATTTAACACCTTCAGATCATCCCAAAACTAATGGTTCCAGCCTCCTAGACCCCAAATATGTTAAGTCATACAGACCCACATACTGATCCCATACCTGAGCTAATCCTACCTGACTCATTTTTGAAGAGATTCGGGTAGGGAGAGTAATATAACTCTAGATATAAAATGCATGTCTGTATTGTGGCTATAAAAGATGATATACAGATACTTTCTCTTGAAACCATGATATGACTTTCAGCTTATTTGTGTAGTACATAGTTTTGGTGAAAGAAGGACTGGAAAAATATACTAGAAGTACATAAATAACACTTTTGTGAAAGTATTTCTACAGGCCCCCTAACTACTGTCTTTTAATGGTCCTTTTGCACAAACTCCATTTCTGTGCTGTTGTTTTCTGACACATCTCTTCACAGCCTAATTTCAGACAAGCCATTCACTTGTAGGCTTAGACAAGGGTGTGTTTCAAAGGTGATTCTCTTCAGGAGTTATTGAAGACAATGATGTAACTTCATTGAATGATACAGTGAAATATTATCTGCCTTCCACCCTCAATGACTTACATGAGGGCTATTGTATCAGACAGTTTGCTGGGCATAATTCCAGCGGTCAGGTAGATGGGAAGTGAAGTTTCAGGCATTGAAGTTGGTCTTGTCTTCTATTGAATTGCCTCTTTAGAGCAATATCAACTCTTTCTAAGTGGGAACTTAATACTAACATCTTTTAGTACAAGGCCAGGTGGCCAAGAAGGCCGATGGCATCCTGGCTTGTATCAGCAATAATGTGGCCAGCAGGACCAGGGCAGTGATTGTCTCCCTGTACTTGTCATTGGTGAGGCCACACCTCAAATCCTGGGTTCAGTTTTGGGACCCTCACTACAAGAAAGACACTGAGATGCTGGAGGCTGTCCAGAAAAGGACAATGGAACTGGTGAAGGGTCTGGAGCACAAAGTCCTATGAGGAGCAGCTGAGGGAGCTGGGATTGTTTAGGCAGGAGAAAAGGAGGCTCAGGGGAGACCTCTCTACAACTACCTGAAAGGAGGTGGTAGTAGGGTGGGGGATGGTCTTTTCACCCAGGTAACAAGAAATAGGATGAGAGGAAATGGCCTCAAGTTGTGTCAGGAGAGGCTTAAACTGGATATTAGGAAAAATTTCTTTTTGGAAAGGGTTGTCAACCATTGGAACAGGCTGCCCAGGGAAGTGGTTGAGTCACTACCCCTGGACATATTTAAAAGATATGTAGATGTGGCACTTAGGGATATGGTTTAGCGGTGGACTTGGCATTACTAGGTAATGATTGGACTTAATGATGTTAGAAGTCTTTTCTGATCTAAACAATTCTATGATTCTAAGCCCATTATTATATATATTGTATTTTCTCCATTTGCCTTTCCAGATCCCTGTCTCCAGTGAAGAGACCACAAATATACAATTGTTTATTATTAGCATTGCTTAATCTCCTTTTTTTTCTAAGCTTTATCTCACCCAATTTAATGGCAAACCAAACTGCTGAATGTGCTGCTGCAAGTTTCATGTGTGTCTGAGGAACACACAACCTGCTTAGGAGAGCTGCACGTGTTCTTCTCATGATGTGTGGATCATGGCATGCAAAAATATATTGTGTTATTAGTAGGATGCTGCATGTGTTCAGAAACTGTTGAGAGTCTTTGGAATTCTTATAACTGTTTACTCATTCTTTTGTTTAGGAGTCAGTGACCTGTAAGTGCTCATTATGAAGAGAGATCTGGTTTTCTTGGTGACTCTAATTAGCCTTGCCTTCCTGTCACTGCTAAGGTCTGGATATCCTCAACACATTGCAGAGGAGTCCTGCTCTGTTCAGATCCTTGTTCCAGGCCTCAAAGGTAATGTGAAAGCCCACTCCATTATTCAAATATTAATCTTTTTCTTCTAACAGGCTCATTTGCACCACTGACAGTTTCTAACAGAGACAAAGAAGGTGCCTTTCAGTTACCCTCTTATTTGCAGTTACCCTCTTATTTGTTCCATTTGTGGACTCCTTAAAAATGGAGTTTTAAGGTCCATAAAGAAGTCAAATTAAATCTGTTAAAATAAACATGGTTCACAGAATGCATAAGAATCTCCCAAATTTACTCCTGATCAGCAGTGCTTGTTACTCTGATACACTGCCTGGTTGCTCTCTCTGTGTTTACACTCAACAGTGGTGCACATACCCAAAGACTGCAAAATCAAGCCCTACTTTATTATACCTGGAGAGGTTTTAATTGCAACACTACGTGTTGCAATGTAGTGTGAAGTATTTTGTGTTTTCTAGTATTTTGTTTGTATTCTCTTGATTTTTAAAAGTTCTAATACCTTTTAGAAGAAAGAAAACATTAGTAAAGTTTTTGGCATTTCTATAATTTTTGTAGAAAAAGGCAACATTTTATAAAATATGCCCCCAAACTATTGCCCAAAGAAGATGGTATAATAAGTTATTGATCTTTTCATAGCAAAAACTATACCTTACATAAGAAATCAACCACTGGGAAGAATTAGCATTTTAAAGCAACTGCATCCATTACAGTGTGAAATCCCAGCCCTGTTTAGTCAATAACAGTAATTTCCTTTGTGAAAGCTATAGTATTTCTATTGGAATATACTACTGGAATATACCTATGAATGTGGGGAAGTACTTGTTAACTAAAGAAAAAAAAATCATGAATCTCACCAGCTTATCATTAAAAATATATCAAAAAACATTGTTTAAGAACCACACAATGAACCTTCCATTTTCTTCTTGTAACTTTGCCTTGTACTATCACAAAACTCACCTACCCAGGAGTGGAGCCACTAATCTTTTCTAATGCAAACCTGGGCTTTACTCAGTTGCCTGAAGAATACAACATGAGCTGCAGACACTGTTTGTTCTGGTTGCCTGATTGGTAAGAGAAGGCTCAGTTCTGTTCTGCAGTTGTTCATACAGCTAAATTGTGAGTACAGCCTGGCCATAGGTTTGGCTGTAGTGTAAACTGCTCTCTCCAGACACTGCCCACTTTATGTGTTGCTGTCCTGTGCTTGAAGCAAGAGAATTGGGCTTTAGGGTGTGGGTTGTGCTTGGCCAATTGGCTTTAGGAATAAAAAAGCCCTTTGTTTATTCATTATTATTTATTGTTGTTTTGTTTATTATTATAGATGCAACTTTGGATGCCTGAACTCAACCAAAAGCTGTTTTTTTCTGTTTACTTCAATAAGTGACTTTTGAAGTCTTAATAGTATTTAGACCTTCTGCAGATGTCCTAGTTTTAAAGGACAACACTGTATCCTCAATTCTGAGGTTTGATTAAGACTTGAATAATTTGTTTAATATATTTACTGTGAAAAAGACATGATAGTGCTGTTAATGTGACTACAGAGGAGAACACAATCTCATTAAATATATGTTTTCCAAAAAATTACATGAAAGATTAGTTGAAGGGTCAGACTGCACAGCACTGGGGACTGAAGCTTTGAAATGACTTCATTTCATAGACGTTGACAGGCTTGTACAAGTTTTGTGACTTCTTTGCCTTTGTTTCCTTATTTGTGTAATCAGTCAAAATTAACATCTATGATTACCATTTTAACACAAGGATCGTAATTATTATTATTATACACAGCAGAGGTTTTTAAAGTGTATAAACAGTGCAGAACCCTGATCCTTTGGCAAAAGGCAGTTCTAAACCTGGAAACCAGAAACAGCCCTGAAAACCATCATATGTTAATGATTTCACTCCATTCCATGAGATGTAAGCCTTGCAAAATTGAAAGAGATTGATGTACAAATTCAGTGAAGCACAAAATGGCCTGATACAGCCCTAGTTAATCTGAAATCCCCAAAAAGCTCTCAATGCTTCAGCTATGCTGTCAGAGGGACTGGCTCAGAGAAGTGACAATGCTGTCCCCCACTGGCACAACTCCAACCCATTTTGGTGGCCAAGGCTTCCTTTAAACTGAGAATATGTTGGCTATGTGCCCAAATTTCAGCTCCCATGCAGCGAGATTTCCTCACTGCAGCTTTTAGATCTCCACCACCACGCTCGGCTGGAGTGCCAGCAACATCTCCAATGGTGGAGGAACAGAGCACCCTTCTGCTGCTGGGCATGACACTGTCAGGATTTGGGAAAAATAGGTACAGGAAAGTAATGGAAGAAATTAGGAAGACCATGGGGTATGAGAATGGCAGAAGAAAGCCTAAGAGGTGGTGCAGAAAGTGGAGCCCAAATGGGGTGGTGAAGGAGAAAGTCATCAGGGAAAAGTACCGAAAAGCATTGGGGATTTTAGAAGAATAGGAAGAGGTACAGGGAAAAAAAAAAACTAAACAAACAAAAAACCAGAAAAGCATGAAGAATGAGACCAAATAAAAAGACTGGAAACTTGAAAAAAAAAAAAAAAAAAGAGACAGAAAACCAATTAAGAGCCCACAGAATAAAAGAGAATCAGAAGGGGTATGAGATGAGAATGGAGGTGGAAATGGATGATGAAGAAAACCAGTAAAGACATCAGGACTAGAAAAAGCACAAATGAGTTTAAGGTCAGCAGTTCAGGTTTTAGGGACTGTGTTTGTTTTTTATTCCTGCGTTGTTTTTTTTTACCAACTCAAGAGTATAAAGGAATAAGATGAAATGAGGAAGGAAAAAACCATAGCTCTGAGAATGCAGACAGCAGACTGAACCATGTTTTAGAAAGCTGACAATATTAATAATGGGAAAAGTGTGTTGTGTGTGAAAAAGCAATGGATGATGAAGCCTTGCTACATAGCTCACTCATATTCCTCCTAAGGTCCAGTTCCTTTTGATAGACCCATGAAATTGAAGTTACTACTATTGTGAAGAAAAAAAATAACATGGAACAATCTTTGAATGCTTAAATTCTCAGTTTGCTACCTTATTTTTGTCTCCCTTTTAGAATTTAAAGCAGTAATTGTCTTAATAGTCTGAATGACATTCAGTACATTAAAAAGTTGATGCTAGATAAATAAAACCAATTGTTTTTTACACCCTCACATGATGCATCTACTCACACAGGGAATATGAGTAATGGAAGAAAGTTATCACCAGCCAAGAATGCTTAATAGCTCACGTAGTTAATATTTGGTGTGCTATTTTCATAGATGGTACAGCTTAAGAGAGGCAGGATATGAACATAAGCACAGACAAATCCAGTCCCAAAGAATCCACAAAAAAAGGCAAATCAACAGCAATGGTAAAATAAATTACCTAAATTAAGAAAGATCTTTCCCAGAGATGATGGAAGAAGAAGACTGTAGTAGTGTCAGGGTTGTCCCTGCTACCTGTGATCCTGCTGCAGCTCAGTTTGTTGGCAGGGCTAAATTTCTTTCCCAGCACTGTGGAGCCCTGCTAAGCACATCTCACCCTGTCTCAGCTGCACTGTGCTGATGAAGTGCAGCACATATTTCATGCAGTGGGGCTGAAACAAAGAGACATCCAGGAAGGGATGGAGAGGAGAATGAACAGAAGGTATGACTGCAAAGGGACTGTGGCTGGCGGAAAAGGCCACAACGGAGCAATTGGGTAGGGACCGTGATGCACAGGTCCCAGCTTCCTGCTCTGAAGGGACTTGGTTGTAGACCAGAAGAGGCTGGAGACCAGAAAGGGGGCATGGAGGTGTCTTTCTCTAATTCATGAATCAAAAGTTAAAGTTATTTTTAATAGGTGAGATATTAAATTGATTGAAATTCCTTGACAGAAAACTGTTTTTTTGCCTGTGACACCTGCAAATGCTTTACTTCCTCAGCTTGCACAGTGCCCAGGTTGCATATAGTAAAAATAGGGACTTAAATGTGGCAAAGCTGAGCTGGACCACTGATCAATTCCTCTTGGCCAAGGTCTTGCTCCTTAAAACAGGGTATAACAAAAAAGTGCAGAGTGGTCTGTAGCTGGGCCTGTAATGGGGTAATCTCCTCCCAGAGAAAGTTTCTAAAACATCCACAGTAAGGAACGTGGTGCCATCTTATTATAGGAATGAATGCAGGCAAGTGTAATGGCCTGAAGCAAGAGTGATCTATTTTATTGATCCCTAATGCACAGCTTTCACTCTGAAGAACGTGTAAAGCAATAGGCTGTAATAGCCTGCTCTCAGCCTCCAGAGAGCAGGGGAAAGTCATTGTCAGGATTTATCTTTGGGAAGCAAAGAACTCATAACCAGCCCTGAGGGGTGAAAGGCAATCATACTAAGCCTATTGGTTACCTGATAATAAAAATGTGACGTTCCCAAATGTGCCAAATTATAGCCTGTTTCATGCTAACAATATTATTCACTGGGGATTATGTGAAGTTTGTCCTCATTAAGGTCAGAGAATGGCCTATTTTTGCATGTCTGAAGGCAGGGAAGATGGTCTGGAGCCTGCTGGCAGCCTGAAGAATGAAAATATAACAGATGGAGGACCAAGTTCAGTTCACATCCATCTAGGTCTACAATAAGGAAAGAGACAGAAAGAGAGAGCTGGAGGCTGTGTATTTGAAACGTGCCATGTTGTGGTATGTTTTTACATGCCATCTTTCTGGATCCTCTGTGAGCCACTGCTGCCAGCTATGCCAGAGAGCAGAGCTTGTGGGGTGCATGATAACCTTTGACTTTCCATCTGTGGTGCTCCCTTCAGCTTCCTGGAGAGCAGTTAATGCCCACTCTCCTCTATAGAAATACAGTGCTGAGGCATCATGTGTGCTGTGCTGGCCCCAGGCTTTAGATATTGACATCTTATTTTCTGTGGGGGCCATTGTACTTTCTTCTCCATCATATAAATCTTTTCTTCTCAAGGTGGCTGTGTAAATTATTCTTTAAACTTCTGTTTGTGAAAGAGATTTTAAGTTAATGGCAAAGTACAGTAGTAGGGGGCAAAAGAAGCTAAGCATCCTCAAATTTTCAATGAAAGGAACCAGGGAGGAAAACATTTACAGAAACTGATGTTTAAATATGGTGAATATAATGATGCACCGTGAGCCACATGCATGTCAGTACACTGCATAGTGGTTCATACCTCAGAGATTAAAAGGCACAGTATATACTGAGAATATGGAGTAGGGAGTTACCTTTTCATGCTTAAAAAAGATCCTCTAAATGATGGATGTAGCAATGCCTTCTTATATGTCTGATGAACGGCATTTAACAAAAAAAAAATTGAGATGATAGCTAAACCATTTACACTTGAGACTTACGCATGTCCTTAGCAGAGGCTCAAAAAGCATTTAGTGAACATAGACCCAGAAGTTTATGTGCTAAGGTGGGACCTAATTCTGGAGATTCTACTTAAGTGAATTGTGCTGTTGTTTTTTTTGTAGGTTGATAATACAAGTAATGTCCACAAAACTAGACCTATTGTATGAGACCTCAGTAATGTATTGACTTAGGATTTGTCTATATTTACTCCAACTGAAGAAAATTCTGTTCTCTGTGCATCAAGTAAGGCTGTTAAATCAGATTGCATCTGCTTTTACTTTTTCACTGGAGAGAATGGCACTCTTGTTACTGTTGCTAACAGAAAATTGTCTTGGTTCAATATGATTCTTCTTTTTGTTTCCTTTTGTATCAACAGGGGAGGCTGGAGAAAAGGGGGAGAAAGGTGCTCCGGGTCGTCCAGGCAGAGTTGGACCTCCAGGAGAAAAAGGTAATTTTGTTAAAGATGTTTGAAAGTCATTCCTGACAAAACGCTGTCTTTTCTTGTGAGGTGATGATGATGGGAATCCTCCCTCTCTTTGCTGGGTGACTAAATCATCCTTGGCCATTTTTGTTTACTATTATTGTGGTTTCATCCAAGCTGGCAGCTCAGCCCCGCATAGCCACTCACTCTCTTCCCCCCAGTTTGGATGGGGGAGAGAATTGGAAGGGTAAAAGTGAGAAAACTCGTGGGTTGAGCGATGCACAAGCAAAGCATAACAAGGAATTCATTCACCAGTTCCCATGGGCAGGCAGGTGTTCAGGGCTTCAGGAAATCAGGGCCTCATCACATGTAACAGTGACTTGGGAAGACAAAAGCCTTCACTTTGAACAACACCCTCCTTCCTTCTTCTTCTCCCATCTTTATATACTAATGTCATGTGGTAGGGAATTTCCCTGGGGCCAGCTGTCCGGCTGTGTCCCCTCCCAGCTTCTTTTGCACCCCCAGCCTGCTTGCTGGTGTGGTGGGATGAGGACCAGAAAAGGCCTTAACTCTATGCAAGAACTGCTCAGCGACAAAAAAATACATTTATGTGTTACCAATAATGTTTTGGTCAAAAATCCAAAATATAGCACAATATCAGCTACAGTGGAGAAGATTAACTTTATCCTGGCCAAAACCAGTACAACTGTATGCACTCATTTGTAAAGTATTACTTTCTAGTCAAAAAGATTAATTTGGAAATTAAAAAAAAAAAAAACCTCTGATTTTTTAGAAAGGTCTCTGTGAAGAAAGACATCATAATGTCTTCTTCATAATTTGCCTTCTGCAAATGAGAATGTCACATGAGATCAGAGGGAAAAAATTACAAGGTTCAATTTTTTTTTTTTTTTTTTGGTGAATGTGAGCACTCATAAGATATTAATGAGAACCACTGAGGGAAGGCAGTAAGCCATAATAGGCAGAGGTGACCATGAGTGTTTCCACATTTTTTGGATCACAGTTCTGTAATATCTATGGGAAAATGGTGATAAAGCTATTTGCATTGTAGTTCAAAAATATTTGGAGCTCTTGAGAGGAATGGTGCTCAGAAGTGTTCAGTTATACAGTGAGAGGAACGTGGCATTGCTGTCTTGCAGGAAATGCTGTCTTTTCACATTTGTTTTCCTCCTGAAGCAAGGAGGAAATTCGACCTTCATAAGATTTCCAGGAGGTGTGTGTTCTGAAAGGTTCACATTAGGAATAATCAAAACCTTTTATTTCGATATTGAAATCAAAGATTTGATATTCCTGTCATCAGAACAATGGCGTGAGTTTTTACTAATCTGAGTTTACAGTCTTCCTTTCAAGGCAATCATAGTGATAATTTATATTTCCTTATGATGATGCATGATCTCTACATTGTTCTTTTAGGCAGTTGTGGGAATCTGATACCTGCAGTTTTCCCTGGGACCAAAATCCATAGCTAGAGCTCTTCCCCCTACAACGCATTGAAAAATTTATAACTCCCATGCGATGTGTGTGTGTTCAGTCCGTGTACTTACCTTAGGTAGGTGTACTTTCAAGGACAACTTTTAGAAAAAATACTGGAAACTAAAATTTCAACTCTTGCAAGGTAATGCAGCATGAAGTAAAAGTATGACAGAATAATTTAGGTTAAAAGGTTGTAAAGAGCTCATCTAGTTCAATCTCCTGCTTTAAACAGGGCAGACTTCAATATTAGAGCAGGTTGCTCAGGGTTTTTTTCCAGTACACTTTTGAAAATCTCCATGTATGGAGATTCCACATCCTTTCTGGTCAGTCTGTTCACCAGTTTCATCATGAAAGACTTTTCCTTGAAGCCTACTGAAACTCTTCGTGTTGTTGCTTGTAACTAGAGTTGTTGCATCTTGTTCTTTCTGTGTGAGTCTCTGAGAAGAAAAGGCTGCATCTTCTCTAGAAACTGCTTGTGAGTAGTGGAAGAGTGCAATTAGGTCCCCTTTATCTTTCTGTACTGCAAGCTAAGCAAAACCATCTTTCTCAGCTGGACTCCAGTTTGTTTCTCATGTATGAGGGCCCAGAAATCTCTGGGCACTTTTATTCAAAGGAGTTTTTTTTAGGCAGCCATCGGCCAGACTTCATCAATGCATAACAGGTGAGGAACTTAGCTGAACCCATGGTATTCCTGTCAACATATTTCTGCAGCATGTCAAGCTCCTCCTGACTGGCAGTGGTGTCCTCCAGCACATCAACCACTCCTACCAGCATGGAGCTCCTTCCACTTCTTCCTCCCTGTCACTGGTGAAGGACTGGTTCCTGAGGAATGGCATTGATATCACCTGCTGATTAGACTTTGGCAGCCTTGCAGCAGTGCCAGATAGCAGTCTCATCGCCCTTGAATGCTTCTGGGCAGTGTCATGGACCTGTGTACATCCAGGTGAAGTAGTCCCTCACTCAGGCATCCAATGCCAGGAGTGGCATGTCCTCCCTGCATCTTTGCTACCAGACCTGCAGAACTGGGAGGCCAGAGAGCAGACCGTGCCAGCAGAGACAAAGAATGCACTGAGTGCTTCTGCCTTCTCAGCCTCCTTTGGCACAAGGTTATCTTAACAACCTCTTGAGAACCCCTCTCATTGTGCTGTCTTGCATGTTTCTCTAGCTTGGTATTTTGTCAAATCCCTTCAAAATGCTTTAGACCATCTGAGAAATGGAAGTTCTCTTTTTCAGTCAGTCCAATCCATGATGTAGCGTTTAATTTATGTATTCTATACTGCAAAATTGTATTTATTTGGAAAATTGTTCTCATAAGGAATGCTTGATTAACTCTAATAGTAATGATAATTTTCCAGTTTTCCATACCTCCAAAAGTAAAAAATTTTGATGAGATTAAAAGAAGGAACAGTGAAGTGGAAATATACTGCAAGAAAACACACTTGAAACAGAAAAGAGATGTGAGAAAATCAAATATTAATGCATACTGTATTGGTATTTTTCCAAGCAGCACTTTCAGTTAAATACAGGCAAAATTTCTTACTACACCTGTAGCAACATATTTTTTCTGCTTTCCTTTATGCATCCAGAAATTTCTACAAACAAGCTCTTGCTTTAAATAAATTCTAATTAACTAGCTTTTCATTAATGCAGTACATTATCAGAATCACATTGATTTATTGTCTGTCACCTTTTTTTGTTTCATTTTTCTAGCAAATTCATATAAGAAAATGTGCTTAGTTTGTTTGAATTCCGTAGGTACATAATAACATAAAATAACTTACAAAAGAAATGGTTTTCTTATGATATATTAGACTTGAACAGCTCAAGATTAGAAAGTGCTGCAGATGTTTTTACCATACCCTTTCCTCATGATATTTTCAGATTTTGGTAACTCAGAAACTGCGAAACATTAAAAGTTTCTGGTGCTTACCAGAAATAAATCTTGTTCTGACTGTCCTGATGCTTCAGGGTGACATCAGACATACTGATGTCTTTGGGTACTGATTAAGGTTAAATTCCACTTACTTTCCTCATTGCTTTTAATTAATTGTATAGGTCAATTATGATGCATAGCATGTCAGCAGAATATATAACTGTGTTGGCCTTATGTAAAGCGCAAAGCACTGGATCGAGTACAATGGCTGTTTCGGACAAGCAGTGTGTACTGCAGTGCAAGTTTTGGGGTGTGAAGTTCATAGAAGTAACTGTCCCCACGTGCCCAGATGGCTGTACTGTGCACTCCCATGTTGGGAGTGAACTTAGTTATTTCACTGAGTCATGATGCAGTCTGTGAGGCCATAACTTCATGTGTACAAATTCCACACAGATAGTTCAGTAACAGCACAGTCCTGTGAATATTCCCAGAGTATTTTGTGACAATCAAAATAAGGAGAGGAGTTGGAATGTATCATCAAAGGAACAGCACATTAAAAATGTGTTCTTCAAGACATTTTAATTTTCTTAGAACTGTAGCCATTTGAAAATACATTATTTTAGTATTTTAAGTTCAGCCTTTATAGATTGGACTTCATTTATACTCAATTATAATGGTATGTTAAGCAGAGTCACATCCTGTTCTTGGGCTTGGAACTCAACTGTCTCTACCTTTGCAGTGTTAAAACAGCAACACTGATTTTTGCTTTTGCCAGCTAACATTTTCACAGGTAATTCTTGGGCATATTTCGGGAGCTGTTGCAATGAGCAGCTTGCAAGGGATTATCCTGGCTTGAAGAGTAAGACAATTTAGCATCATGGAGTGCCCCATTCTCAGCCACCAGGTTCCCAATGCCAGGGAACAGTCCCAGGCATTTAGTTTACTAGTACAGGCAGAGCCTCTTAAGTAGGAGAGAAGACCCATTAATTTAACTGGATTGGAGCCAGAGTGCTCAGTCATTTGTATAATCAAATTCTAAAAAGAGGCAATAATATCTTAATTTATATTTTATTATTACTGATTGCTCATTAATATCTAATCAATCAATCCTTTGCATTTCTGAGTCAACTTTTACATTAATTTATTGCTCACTAAGGAGTGCTGCAGGCAGTATTCCATATAAAAGTCCTGACATTGACAGTTGTGAATTCACAAAGTGGGTATCTGGTTCAAAACTGTCTTTCAGTTCCACCTGAACTCAATAGGATTTTGAGAAAATCTGTGGTAAACTGAGTGGACAAAAAAATGGCAGATGGGCTTGTGTGTGTAAATAAATATATTGCCTAGGGACATTAGGGATGCATAATTTAATCCATACTTACATGATGCCAAAACCCACAACTGTCACTTAAAACTCAAGATCTGCTCTGAAGTCATTAGCAGCATTCCCAAAGCCAACAGAACACTGCCCATTATCAGAAAAGACACCAAGGAAAAAACAGGGAATTCTTTTTGCAGCTGATTTTGCTCTGTGTAAAATCCTGACACGCACTGTCTCAGGTAGTGAGTGTGGCTTTGGCCTCTGTCTCTCAAGAAGGACATGAGGGGCACCAGAAATAAGAAAAAGAACAGCTACCTCATAAAGAGAAACTGGACAGGTTGAGAGTCTTGCATGTGTACAGAGTAGTCTGAGAGGGTTGTGACTGAGGTTACAGAATCTCTAGATCCCATCATACCTGAAGCTGCTGGGGACTGATCCAGCACTCCACCTGTAACAAACTTCAAGTAGTGGATGGGATTGTGATCTCCCTGTATTGCACCTCCTGCTGCCACCACAGGAAACAGAATCTTGGGCTAGAGGAATCACTGGTCTGAGCAAGCTTGGTATTATGTTGTTAAGATAATTTTAGCAAGATAGGTGTTTCATGAGGGCAGTTATTTGTCTTTATGTGCATCTGACTACAAACTTCTCCACTCAGGAATGTACCATACTATTACCATTTCTTCTGTTTTGAGTGTACTTTAAAATCCTTTAAATTTCTTTACTGCCTTCCTAGATTGTAATTTTTCTCACTATCTTTAGTTTTCTTTACAAATTTCCTAGCTATTCTGATTTCTAGTCAGTATGGATTAATAACAGTCTACTCTTTTTTCCCTCCTGTTTTTTTGTGCAAAGCTTTTAAACTTTCACTTTGTCATTAAAATTCCAGTCTGCAATGAATGTGATGGATCACTGCTGAGAGGTGTTTATTTCTCCGTTGCCTACGATGGGAGCTTAGGTAAATAGTTTAGACTAAAAAACCTAACGTTCACATGGCTAATGCTGGGTGAATGTAGTTGGCTTGCCTCAACTACATAAAATGCCACCTGGGATTATGCACCACTTGTTCACATAAGAATATCTGTTTAACATCTTTGTCAACAACATGGACAGTGGGATCGAGTGCACCCTCAATAAGTTTGCCAATGACACCAAACTGAGTGATTCAGTCGACACACTGGAGGGAAGGGATGCCATCCCGAGGGACCTTGACAAGCTTGAGAGGTGGGCCTATGTGAACTTCGTGAAGTTCAACAAGGCTGATTGTGAGGTCCTGCACCTGAGTCAGGGCAATACCAAGCACAAATAGAGGATGGGTGGAGAATGGATTGGGAGAAGCCCTGAGGAGAACTTGGGGGTGTTGCTTTATGAAAAGCTTAACATGACCCAGCAATGTGAGCTTGCAGCCCAGAAAGCCAGTTGTATCCTGCTGCATCAAAAGAAGTGTGGCCAGCAAAGTCTGATAGAAGTGATTCTCCCCCTCTAGTCTGCTCTCATGAGACTCCACCTGGGATGCTGTGTCCAGCTCTGGGTTCCCAACTTAAAAAGGACATGGACTTGCTGGAACAAGTCCAGAGGAGGGCCATGAACATGACCAGAGGGATGTGGCAGTGTGGCACTACCCTGAAGACAGTCTAAGAGAGCTGGGCTTTTTCATCCTGGAGAAGAGAAGGCTTTGACGAGACCTTACAGCATGTCTAGTACAGAGGGGGTCTACAAGAAAGCGGGAGAGGGACTTTCTACAAGGACATGTAATGATAGGACAAGGAGGAATGACTTTAAACTGAAAGAGGGCATGTTTAGGTTATAAATTCTTTACCATGAAGGTGGTGAGACACTGGGATAGAAGTTGTGGTTGCCCTTTTCTGGGTAGTGTTCAAGGCAAGCCTGGATGGGGGGCTGAGCAACCCAGTCGAGTGCCAGAGGTGTTGGAACTAGGTGATCTTTAAGGTCCTTTCTAACCCAAACCAATCTGTGATTCTAGGATAAGATGAAACTATGTTGTAACCACTGTTCCCTCACTAATCACTGACCTTCATTGGTGTGGATAATTCAGATTATTTAGCATAAAGTGGTGCTGTAGTTTGTTGGTGTATGAGAATTTTCTAACTTCCAGTTGCCAGTAGTTTTTAAAAATTAAGTGTCCTGAACATAGGTTACTACTATAACACCTTTAAATCCTTTAACAATACCATTCTCATTCAAATTTGGTTAACTATTTGCATTGGGAATACTGACTGCTGCAAGATTATCACGGTACACTCCGGGAAAGACTTTTTAATCTTCGTCTGTATCTTATGTTCTTTTTCTAAGTATCCTCTGCAGATTGCTGTCAAAGATGGCACTAGAGTCAAGAGGCCTTTGGTGTGGTTTGGTACACTTCTACTTTCCTTGTTAGGTAGGTGTCTGTGATATCCTCTAACCATGAAGAATTTCTGATTTGTCTTCAAATCCTTAAATTTGGGAAGTAAACTACTGCTCTCTCCTCTTTGACATGATTAAATTAAATTTGTCTGTGACATGATGAATTTGAGTTTCTGCTGGGTTTGCCTTTTTGACACCTTTTTATTTTTCTAAGTAGTTTTATACCTTCTTGTGTGTTCCAATTAATCCCATCTGAACTGATTGCCATACTGTATGAAGACCCCCATTTCTAGAGTTGCACAGAGCCAAACCCCTAATTTTTTCACTGGTTGTGCAGTTGTGCAGCCCACCATTTGTCTCTGGTATTTTATTTCTTCCTTTTCCTTTTTTTTTTTTTTTTTTTTTTTGGCCTGAAAAGGCCACTAAGAGTATCATTTAGAGTTTCCTAATCTTCAGTTTCTTCTAAAATCCTTTAAGTCTTCAATAATTGATTCTAGTGTATGCCACCTTCATCTGGGAGATAACAAATGACTTGCTTCATACTCTCCATTTGAACTTCATGTTTGACTTCCCACTTTTGGTCTATGGAGAATTAATTTCTTTTATTGTCCTCATTTCTTTCCAGCTCTCACTTCCTGATTTTATTAAGACTCTTCACACTGCATTTTTGACAACCATAGGGCCACTAAAAAGGCTTTACAAAAAGTATTAAAACTTTTGAGCCCCTCAAGGCAGATAGGTCTCTCTTGAAACCTTGTGATTTAGTCTGCAGAAGCAGAATAAGGAAGCCCCTGGAGTGGAAGCAGGGGTTAGTCACTGTAAGAGAAAACCAAATCCAAACAGTTCTTTTAATGAGCACAGGAGGTTTAATGTATGTCTTCATTGCTTGAGATAACACAGTTTTACTTCTGAGTAGATCATGTAGCTTTTACTGGGTTTGATGGAGAAGCAGCTCATTTTCTGGGCAGTATTTATGAGAAAGAAAGTGAATTAATTTTATATATTGTATTTATTTTATGCATTAGATCTACGTGTTTATTTAATTTCATCCTGAAAAGAAAAAGCATTTGAACATCTGATAATCTGTTACAGCAATCCCAGTTCATAAATATGTAAAGCAAGAAAGGTCACTTTCAGATCAACTTGATAAACTCATTACAAGCTGGTACTTTAAGGATTCTCAAGCAAAAACCTTCTCAATATACTATCTATATTGGATAAATATCCAGTGTTAGCATCAGCACATTTATAACTTGCACAGCGCAAAGGATTGCATCTTTAAGTCAAGCCATGCAACTGTTCTGAGAATGAAGCTGTATTCTAGATCTTCAGTTGGCTCAGTGGATTACTTCCATTCTTCCAGTAGGAAAAATAGAAAAATGTTTTTGCTTTCTGGTGAAAGCCTGTGTTCAGTAGTGACTGAATTTGATACTTATTGGAAACAAAGGAAGATCATCGATTGTAGAGTTTGCCAGTAATTAATTAGATTAACAAACCATACACATTTGGCTTCTCTCAGTTCAGAGGAAATTACTTCTTCTTGGTTCATGCCATCAAGTTACCATTGCTTGAGACTTCATGGAATAATACAGAGGACATCTCTTAGCCCAGTGGTGATCAGTTTATATTCTGAAACTTGTTATTTATTACACCTTAAGTTAAAGCTAATAATGAAATGGGTCATAATATTATCCAGCTTTCAAAAAGATATATGTTTGTCCAGCTGCAGTAACAACAGAGGGCAACAGACCTTCAGTTGTATAGATCCACAACTGGGGCTGAGCTATGACAATTTGTACAAGTCCAGTTTCTGGATCCCAATGGTAGATTTTCCTCCTAACTTGTCTCATTGTTTCCTTGCTCCTGTGTAGGCAAACTTCACATAACAGATGTTGCTTTGAGCAAAGAAACAATCTTTTCAACAATCATTGAAAAAAACCTGCATAAATATTTCCTAAAACAGTCTTGTGTTTCTGCAGGATGGGAGCCTCAGAGGACACTCATCCCTGTAGTCCCTCCATACCCGCTCTCCATTAATAGTCTGGTACAGTGGAAAACATTATCTCCTGTGACAATATTTATATTATATAAATCAGCCATTATGCCCAAAGTCAGCCCTCAGTTACAGTGGAGCAACTGTCTTAGATGAAATGTCGGTTGTGCTTGGTTCCTTTAGGTCTTCTCAACTCCATGGTAGTTTAACTCCACTGATTTGTGTCTGAATGCAATCCCTCTACCCTCTCACTGTCAAGGTAATCCTGTCAGGATCAGCTGAAACAAGTTTGCAAAAGCTTTTCCAGTGGCTCTCAGCCAACATCCATTTTCAATTACACCTTCATGCTTTGTTAATGTCGATTTCCTTGCAAAGTTTAAGTCACTGTCTAGGTTGTCATATGGAAGTTCTTCATCAGGAGAGAGCTGGACCTCTGGAGTTCAATGAATACTGGGGATATAGAGTGTTTTTGCTCACTGTAAAAACTGATGCTGCAAGCATAATAGAATCTGAATGAATCAGACTACATTGCTACTTTGTGTCTTTTGTCTTTCTGTTGTGTAGGAGAGATGGGGGACAAAGGACAGAAAGGCAGCATAGGACGGCATGGGAAAATTGGTCCTATTGGTTCAAAAGGTATGCTTAATTCAATTTTTTCTCCATTTGTGTTTCAGATGAAAATGTGTGATCATTTATGTTTGAGAAAAGTTTAAGGGCTTGAAAAATGGTTACCAAGTCTCTGAGCTTCCTCTGATGGGAATTTTCTTACGCTGTAGTCAGCCAGGTTACTGACATCTCTCAGCCAGCTACCTTTTCCTCTGACAACAGGATATTTAGCCCTAGGGCAGCACGAGTATCCTGGTTTGACATTAAATAAAGAACTTTGTACACTGTCCAACTAGAGTGGATAGTTAAGAGAAGCAGGTGGGAAGATGCACTATATTTTGAGAGACTTTTAAGGGCCAGAAGACTTGCTTTCTAACATTGCCTACTCCATAGGCTTCCTATGTGACTTTGGTTAAGTCATTTGGACCAATGTTTACCTAAACATCTAGGTCATGATTTTAAATTCAGGCATATCCAGCCCTTTTCCCTCTACAGCATCTGAATTTACTGGTTCTGTGAAGTCCATGAATGTCAAAAAGTGGATATTGGTATCTATTGTTTGTGTTCAAGTTTCATAGCTTTGGCAGACCTTTGTTGTAGATCAAAGAGGACAGAAAAATCTTTAATTTTGCTTGGACATATTTCTACTTTCCACGTTTGAATGTTGCTAGAGAAAAAATAAGCAGGTGCTAAATGAACTATTGACAAAAAAAGCTGCCCTAAATTTATATTCTTTTTCATGTCTTTAGGTGAAAAAGGAGATAATGGTGACATAGGACCACCAGGTCCTAATGGTGACCCAGGTAATCGATAACACACCTTGTGTATGTGAAAGACTTTACAACACGCATGCATCATCACCAAAAATATGTCTGTTTACATACTGGGGGAAATAATGAATAATTTTTTTGCATAGGTACTATAATATTTCACAGTGATATTTTCCAGTTACTTATAAACATTTAAGTTGCAATAGTTGCTAGATTTGTAGTGTATGTGTTACAACAGTGTCTCAGAGTTTTCAGAGATGTAACCTCTCCAGAAGTCTAGTGGGAAACAAAGCGCAAACTGTGCTTATCATTCATCACCAGTGCAAAGGGACGTCTCTGTATATCCCACTCTGTCTTCCAGCCAACACAAAGCAGCAGGTTAGAAGCTCCTGCTCCTGTGTGGATTATTGTTACAGGAGCAGGAGATTATCAAGAATACAGATCACAGAATCACAGAATATGTCAGGTTGGAAGGGACCACAGTGGGTCATCTAGTCCAAGACCCTGCTCAGGCAGGGTCATCCTAGAGCACATGGCACAGGATTGTGTCCAGATAGTTCTTGAATACCTCCAATGAGAGAGACTCCACAATCTCCCTAGGCAACCTGTTCCAGTGTTTGGTCACTGCACAGTAAAGAAGTTCTTCATTATATTCAGGTGGAACTTCTTGTGCTACAGTTTCTGTCAATTGCCTCTTGTCCTTGTCACCACCAAGAAGAGCCTGACTCCATCCTCTTGGTATCCCCCCTTTAGATACTTATATATATTGATGAGGTATATAGGTCTTGCAGAGGTGTATAGTTCTTCCAGAGAATCAGATGAAAGCCTGGCATACAAAGTGTAAACCTTGCAAGAGTAGCAGGTTCAGATTTGACTGAATTTGTCCCTTCCTGGCAGAGTGCACTAGAGGTGCACCAATTAGTTTTCTCATGAGAATATAATTTGTCACTCTAATTCTTGACCCAGAGTACCATATTCCTACCATCATGCTCAGTTTTTCAGGGCAAGTACCCTGTGCTTAGACTGACTTAGACACCTAAGATGATTCACTGGGTAGTCAAATGCAGATTTTAATACTTACACACAGAAATGCAAACTGAAATTGATCCTCATGGAGATTTGTGCTCAAAGATGTAACAATTATCCTTTTAGTATTCACATTCAGATTAGCTTTGTCAAATCTTTACCAATTTGGGTTAATTGTAAGAGTTACTGCAAATTCTGTACTTTCAAAAGTACAGAACTTCATTTTACATCAAATGGTTGGAAATTTTGGATCTGCTGTGTTATGTTCCTTGTGAGGAACAGCCAAAGAGTGCATGTGCAGATTTTTGCTGTGAAAGAAGTTCTCTGTGAGAAAACTAAAGAGAATAATTTTACTGAAAATGGGAAAATTTGACAAATGTTTTTAGTTAAAGAAATTGTGGTTTTTTTGTAGAGAATATCTATCTGTGTTTAGATTAGCACTAATCATGCAGGACTGAAGCTTCATAGCAAGTGAGTTGAGCTGTTCTGCAAAGGCTCAGACCTCCTGAGAACCACATAATGGTGCAGGATAGTGAAGGTTCTAATTTTCTGTCTGTTATTTGCAAGACAGTCCTCTCCAGGGGTGCCAGGCTGGCCTTTTCATAGACTTGTTGAGATAACTATTGAAATTGGGTAGCTTTTTGATTTGGGCATCTCTGTATCATTTCACAGGCATCCCCTGTGAGTGCAGCCAGCTAAGGAAGGCTATTGGTGAAATGGATATCCAAGTAGCCCAGCTGACGACGGAACTAAAATTCATAAAAAATGGTAGGTTAATTTTATATAACTATTTTCCTTTCTTGTTGCCTCATTTTACCGGTGTAATTGCTCGTAGAGAGTGTCACCGTTCCACATCTGATTTGTGAAGCTATTTTGGGGTGTACAGTGACTTGGTTTATAGAAATGCGAGTGCTCACTTTTCAGCACTGCCCTCCCCCGCAGCTGTTGCTGGTGTGCGTGAGACAGATAATAAGATATATCTGCTGGTGAAGGAGGAGAAGAGATACAAGGAAGCCCAACTCTACTGCCATGGAAGAGGAGGGACGCTGAGCATGCCCAAGGATGAGACTGCCAACAGTCTGATTGCCTCGTACATCAACCAAGCTGGGCTCACCAGAGTTTTCATTGGGATTAACGATCTCGAGAAAGAGGGAAATTTTGTCTATTCCGACCGGTCACCCATGCAGACCTTCAACAAATGGCGCAGCGGGGAGCCCAACAATGCTTACGATGAGGAGGACTGTGTGGAGATGGTGGCCTCTGGAGGGTGGAACGATGTTGCATGTCACATTACCATGTATTTTGTGTGTGAATTTGACAAAGAAAATGTCTGAGCTTCTCTGCTCTTTCTTTATTTTAAGAAAAGTTTTTAAGCCGATTTTACAAGTTACTCTATGTTTATGAGTTCAAGTGGCATTTTGCAAGTATGTGGCACCAGTGTTGTACAGCTGTAAATACAGTTTAGGTATTTCAAATATCAGTATTTACCCTTCAGAAGGGAAGAGCAATAATAATACATAGCTTGGGGGTTTTTTATTATTATTTTTTTAATGTAGGAAAATATATATTTAGATAAAAATGTGGTTTGGGGCTAAATTTTGCCCTTACAACAGTTAACAAATGTGATTACATGACTGTAAGGGAATGCAGAATTTGGCCTCTAGTTCTTAGAATGATTAGAATTAGATTCCTGATATTCTTTTATCTTAGCAAAATTTGTAGTTATAAATGTTAATTGCTTGTAGTGCTACAGGGATATTTCAGAAACAAGACAAATATTTTGTATACTCCAGTTAATTAGTACAAATATAACTGTAGGTTTGTTGGTTGTTAAAACTCTTTTTTTAATAAAAACCAGCCAAAGCAACCAAGAAATAGGGAGTCCTACCAATTTTGTAATGTTTCTTTATTAAACCATTCACAGGTGTATGACAAGAAAGCATTTAAGTAAACTGGATTTTAGTGCTGAGGGAGGAAAAAGTCTAGAGAAAGGTGTCCCTACCCACATCAGAGTGTTAGAACTAGATAAACTCTAGGGTCCCTTCCAACACAAACCATTGTATAATTCCATGATTCTGATATGAAAGTTCTTATAATTTAGCACTTTAAGAAGGTTACCATCCAGATGGTGTTTTGGGGTTGACTAAAGGGAAAAATAAGATTTTGATTTTCTGCATTCCTTAGTTGAGAATGATTTAGTGCATGAAGTATTTCAGACCCCAAATAATTTTTTTAAGCAAGCATGTTTCACATTAAGATGATCTTGGTGCATCTTATTACAACACAAGCAAAATGCTTGCCCTCCACAATTTAAGGCACACTTCATAAATAGACAACAAAGCTCATAAAAACGCTTTAGATAGCAGTTCCTTTTGGTAGGAAAGCAGCTTACATGTTTACAGAGATTGTAAGGGTGATCCCCCAAAAAGAAGAAAAGTTTCGAAAATTTTCCTGATTATGTATATAGCGGTAATAAGTAACCTTACGCAAATAATTTATGTACCAAATTTACAATTGCATGTGATGAAAAATGTGATGTATATTTAAAAAAAACCCTGACAGCATCATTTCACAAAGGAAATGATGAATTACTTTGGATCTTTCTAGGACCCAGTTGCATGCCATCTTATCTCACTGTTAGGCATAGGAAAATTTTGCAAAATCTCTGACTGCATTTCTTCAGGAATACCTTGCACAGTGTTTTAAGATTATTTTTAAAGTAAATGATCCTTTGCATAACCTACTAACCAAAATATGTATCTGATCATTATGGGAGATTGATATACAAGATATCCAGAGTAGATATAGCATGTGGTTTCAGAGATTTCCCTACAAGGCAAAACCAACTCATATCAACTCTGCAGTACTGTGGAATATAACAATCAATGGCCATACAATTCTGTTCATATCCAGAGAGTCTGGCATTTGATTCATGTACCTACGAGAACAAACCATTTTCTTGTTATATTTACTGTGTGAATTTGAATCTGTTATGTGTATATGTTTGCTATTAATTTTGAAGATCACTAGCCATACTATGGCATATCCTATATTATTTGAATATCAGCCCAGCTCCAGAGCAATCACTCAGACTGAATGAGTCCTTTGATTGATTTACTTTCTTTTAATAAAGATAGGTATGATACCTATATGTTAGTCATTCTTCCAACTGCATATTGAAATATATTTAGTAATGTGAATCTATTTCTACAATAATATTCAAAGACTCTTTACAGAATTTTCAGGTAGTGAACAGTTCCAGCAGAGCAATTTGGTTAGACTCACACCTTTTGAATATCATGATTGTTTCCTGCGTGCTGTAGAAATCCTCACAAACCATTTAAATCTCCATCATACTTTTTTCAAATCATTGTAGCTCTATTCAGACAGCCCAAACCTGAGATACAGATATCTGGAACTCCCTCGTTATGTGTGCTGAAGTTGCTGTTTATTTTCACCTAGGTTTTGAAAGTCTCTGTTCTATTGTTCAGTTTCCTGAGAAAGATAAAAAGAGGTCTTTTAGAGAGGTGGGAAGATTTCTGAAATGCCAAATGCTCCTGTTTTAGCTTGAAGTCACACAACGTTTTAAAGACTGCCTTGTTGTGTAGAGCATTAAACAGTATCAATTTCTATTAAAATTTAGAATGAAAAATAAAGGCAATGGAAACAAGTTTTCATGTTCTTCAGAATATATTTCTGTAGTGCTTGATATATTGGATAGAAACTAAATTGGTTTCATTGTCAGATCCCTGTACACTGGCTACAGCAGCCCTTATTTCATCACTTGGGCAAGAGGGAAAAGGCTACTGAGTAAAGTCTCTGGCTGTCCTATAAGGAGCAACGACTGCACATCTGATATTTGCCCCTTTGAGGATCTGGGCAAGAAATGAGGGAGGGACTGGAAACAAATGAGCCCTTCATTTCTTTCACTATCTATTTGCTGACCCCCGTAGGTGGGCATTACAATACAGGTTTTAATGCACATGGAAAGTACCCCAAATAAAAGCATCTTATAATTAATTTCATTTTTTTTTTAAACAATCGTTCCAAATTCCACTAATGGAAACCTTACCAAGCATGTCAGCAGGCTTCATGCAGGCTGAGCAATGCATGCAACATTGATTTCTGCCTCCAGTTGGAGGCTGACAAGTTAGTTCTATTTAGAGTATTTCCCACGTGCATTAAAACCTATATTTTAATAGCATTACTCATTTTGTGTGGCTCTGTGGAAGCCTTTTGAACATGCCTGTCTGGGAAGAAGGCACAGGTATTTCTCAGACTGTTCTTATATGCTCTATTTTTGATTGGATGATATTTCATCATAAATGCTTCCCATAAACCTTATTTATTTTATTCTTAAATAAAGGGCATTCTGGGGCATATGAAGAAGGCAACAATAGCAGTTGCTTTCTATAATATAATATTATAAGTATAATATATATAATATAACATAATAAAACATAATAATAACCCGCTCATGTTCTTGAATTGCTTCACATAAAATGGGTATTTCATTCAACTGTACACCGCACCTTTAGCTGCTAAGACTGTGTTGTTGTATTAGTGATGCCAGGACCAGCCAGATGTGCAACCCCCTCTAGGAGATGGCTTGGTAAAGGTGAAGCATTTAACTGTCTGAGTCCAAGGGGAGTTCCATTGTCAGTGAGAGCTCTACCTTCCTGTGGACACTGGATCACGTCTGATTCTGATCACCATTCAGGTTTGCCACTCCACATCCTGACTCCTTGGTGCAAGGTGCTGCTCCCAGTTGCCTTGTTATCCTGCTTAGCTCCTGGCTCGCCATCCCTTGAGGACCAGCTGCTCCTCACTGTGCTCTGACAGCTGAAATGATTATCCCTGGAGATATGGGTTTGTTACAGGTTTGTTAGCAGCAGAACTTCTCCCTGACTGTGAGTTTTACACAGTCTTATATCACAGAGAAGAACTGTAAAAAAATTAATATTCATACATGGGATATAGAGCATTCTTATTCATGTAAGTAAAATGGAGTGCTTCCTTTTTCATAAGCTCAGGAAATGCCAGTTTTCATATGCATTACAAAATAGCAGCTGGTTGGACTTTTTTTGTTACAGATTTTGATGAAAAGTGAAATAAGGTGTAATTAAAATAATTTTAATTGTAAAATACTATTAAGGTTCACAATGGACAGAGTGCTGAAATAGATATTTTTCAAAATGTTTACTTTTGGATTTTTTCAGAATTTAATTTCTGAGTTCTAAAATTTTATTTTGACCCATAAAGGGATTAGATTTTTGTTATTGTTAATATGTTTTACATCATGTAAGTAATAGTGTTCAGTGTAATGCTTTATTTTTTTTACTGTATTCTTTATGGCTTGATTTCCAATGAGAACAAGTTATCTTTCTGAGAGTTGTATTTGCCATACTGAAAAAGTTGCATTGCAATTGCTTTCTTCTTCTGGGCCTGCTATGACACTGTAAATACTTTAAATACACAACAATAGATAGTTCAACCAACATTATGCAGAAGATATTCTTACTGAATGTTTCATTTAAGTATTATGCCATATAACTAGCAGTTTATGCACTATCACTAATGTCCAAACTGATCATTAAATAAGATAAAACCTGAAAATCTTATAAATACACTTTCATCCTGAATTAAAACACAAAGATGTCAAAGTAACCAAATTTACAGTAAAGCAGAGACTCAGGGTTTCCCTTAGGTCTATATCCAGATCTAGTTTTTGTGGGAAATTCAGTGACTTGTGACGCTTGTGGCTGAATCAAACCCTAGAGTAGAGAATTAGCCAACAATGCAATGATGTGCAACTTTCCCCCTCGTGCTTTCTGAACCACTTCTCCTTAGCCATTGTTTCCAAGCATTCTTCTCACTTAGCTCTGTATATAAATGTGTGATGAAATTGTCCCAGGGATCAGCATATTTTCACTGGAGATTCTGGTTTTCAGTTTTTGGCTTTCCCTGTGGTGTCAACAGGTCCATGTCACTCAACGTTTGCCACAGGTTATGGACCAAGAGGTGGGTATTTTGTCTGCAGCAGGGAGCTGGAAATGCTCCATGGAACCAGCTCTGATGGGAGAGGTATTGTGCAACACTGGAGCTGGCCACTCACCCATTTCCTAGGGTGCGTATTCCTGGTCAGGGAGATGCAGCCCAGCCTACCAAAAGAAATGACCTTGTTATTGTGGGTAAAAAGAAATTAGAGTCTTAAGATTTACTTAGGGAAAAAAGTGTGCAGTGGAGGGTTTTGTCTATTTACTTTATAGAGTAGCTGTGAGAAAGAACAGTTTGGTTTTAATTTTGCCATGTTAGGAGAGTACAAACTGTGAATTGGGAGAGAAAGAGTTTGTGGAAAGGACAGCAGTTGTGTGCTTAAGGTGTTTTTCTGGATGTGAGGCTCCTCCTAGCCAGGAGCTTTTCAACTGGATGAAAAGGGGAGTCCTCTCAAGAGGGAGAGCACGAAATAGAAAAGGTGGGAGAAGCAACAAGTGGATGTGCAGAACTGGCAGTGAGTGGGATGCCCAAGAGGCGGAATGTAAATGTTACCTCCAGCCATTCTCCTGCTTCCTGCTAGGGAAATGCAATTATCTTGCCCTTTCCATCAAAATGTCTCACTATAGCTCTGGATGGATAGCTACAAAAATAGAAGGAGGTGACCAATTTAGCGTAATGTCTGTGTTTAAATAAAGCCCAGTTTGGGTCTATGGTCAAATAATAGCATCCACTGCACTCTGGGTATATTACTGCATGAAATCACAGGGGATATAATTAAGCACTGCTATTCAAAGGCTAGCTATGTAGTATTGATGAGCTTCTGGGTATTCTTTACATATAAAAGTGTGAATACTGCCAAAAATTCATCAACAAAAGGTCTGGTGTGCAGCGGAATGATACATGTGTTACCATACTATCATCTAGTGGCAGTAAGAGGCAAAATGAAGAAGCTGAGTTTTGCTTCTGTTTGCATCAGTTGCTGCGTTATTGAGTGCAATCACTGATGCTGTATAGAACAACCGATTTTCCAGCTCCAAAGTCTTTAGTCAGGTTTCTTCTTCTCTTTGTGAAAAGATTATTTTGAATTATTACAAAGAGACGTGCACTGATTTTAAGTCCAATTCTCAGGTGGGAGTTTTGACTAAGAAGTGAGAAGTGTGTTCAAATGAGCTCAATTATCATGCCTTGGAGTGAAGAAAAAGAAAACAAGTCAAGCTGTGCTCTGCAGGCCAGCATCTAAATTGCAGGTGCAGATCTTCACCTGGCATCAATCAACTCCAGTGAAGCCGAATTGATTTATACCTGCTGAGGATTTGACAAAGTATCATCATCAATTCTAGATCTATGCTTATTTCAGAAAAAGAGAGAGTGGTATTTTGATGTTTATAATTTATTCTGAGCACTGTTATTTAAAGTCTGAGCTACTAATGAGTGCATCTCCCATGAAAAGTTTTGTGCTATAATCAGTTGTGAGACAAATATTGAACATAAGATAGCTGAAGTAGATGTATGATGTGAAACTTTAACCTTGCAAGTACACAAGGGGTTTGATGCAGAACACAAAAGAAGCAGTAAAAACATTCCATATAAAGAATAAGTCCTCTATCATTTTATATTCCTCTATGAAAACTAAATCTTTCTTTTTGCCATACTCAACATTGATCCATAGGAGTAGACAGGGTGCCATCTAGTGAAGAAAAGATTTGTTACATATCTAAACATCACTTAGTTCCCGCTTTATTCTTAGTATGAACGGAATGATATGGACATTCTGCAAAAGGGAAACTGAGCAATATGTTCAGTCATGTGTGTTTGTAGAGCACACTGAAATAAAAGAAGGTATAAAAATGCAAAATACTGATTTCCTTATCACAAAGGGCCCTGCATATATACATATGAGGTTGTTGTATTTAATCCAATTCCCTGCTTCTTCCCCAGCATCGTTTCTCTTCTGCTCTAGAAAAAAGGCTAATATAGTAACTTCGGACTTACCTAAGTAAAATTCACTATCACTTCTTAATATCCTCAGCTGGATTAGCAGAAAACCTTATAGTTGACCTTGATGTAGAGAATTCCTTTTCCATGTTGCTTTTTGGCCACATCTTACTATTCAGAAGCTTCTGAAAGTGGAAGATAAATTCTGGATCCCTTAACCTTGCATTAGAAAAGTATAAATACATTACAGCTGATGTGTTGACACCATGCCTAACACTTAGTCATTATGTTTCTTTAAAAAATACTCTTTGAGGCTACTGTCCTGGTCTACACAGTGTCATCAGTTTTCTTAAAGCTTCTCTTCGTTTTGCATCTGATCAGACCTAAAAGTGAAGTGAACTATGTATTTTTGTTATAAGTTCCATACTGTAGTGTCTTGGGAACTGAGTTGCCTATGCGGTTGTCTTGAATCATAAGTAATTCAAAAGGGATCCTTTGAAAATATGATTTAAATTGTTATCAAAGGGAAATCTCCTTTAAGAATAGACATTTTTTGATTTAGAGAAAATAGAGTATATACAAATCTAACTTACAAGACAAATCTGCTTTATGATTTTAAATGAAACTGAAGCAGGCTGGTTGCTAACAGATGAGAATCAGTGGCCATTGATCTCTAAGTTCAGGTAAAGCTGAGCCTGAGTTTGCTGACCCCAGGCTGTACTATGGCACATCCACTATTTGCTGACACCAAGGACACCTGCTCTGGTGCTTTGTGGGCCTTACATTTGGCTAGTTTTACACAGCCCCAAATCTCTGGTTTTGGTGCCACTTGCAGATTGTTATCAAGCAGTGCCAGCTCTGGGTGTCGGCTACTCCTTCATCAGCAGGGTTAGACTGGTTTTTGAAGAACAAAACTAATGTAACTGCATGGCATATTTCCCTCTTATAACTTTTGAACCTTTTAGCCATTTTCAAACAGGTGTGACAGAAGGTCTGGGGCACCTGAAGTTTTTAAACATTTTGTGGAAAGATGTGAGTGAGTAACAAAAAAAGATTTCCCTCCTCAGGAGACGGCTGCAGTGGGAACTCACCTGTTGTTAAACGCTAAAGAGTCATCTTGGATACAGACTATACAAAATAACCAAAGGGAAAAGTTTTCCTGTTTAGAAACTGAAGACTTGAGCTAATAGTGATGGATACTATAGGAATTAGCTTTTCTTGGTTGAGTGCCCACAGAACAACTCATCTGCTCTATGATGTCAGTTGCTGATATGCTGGCTGTGGGGAAAAGGGACCATTAGAACATGTCTTATCCTGGAAGAGAACATTTTCAATATGTGTCACTTTGAATCAGCATCTCTGTGATTTGAGTGTAAATGATATTTGATCACATTTTTACTTAATCCCAAACTGATCCTACGCCTTTCCCTTCCCTGTCAAAATCACTAACCAGGGATGAAGAAGGAATTTTCAGAATCACTCAGCATTGTCCTGGCTCTCCTGGGAGCAAGAACGGGCATAGACAGAGCTGGGCAATAGACTCCTGTGCATCCCACCTTTTCTGCTGGATGTATACTGTATACATTATGTTTGGGGTTTTTTTACACTGAGATGGCATATAGGAAAAAAAAAAGGCCTTTTCTGCTGTTTAAACAAATAATATATATGTGTGATTGGAGGCCTTCACAGAAATCCATTTTTAATATTGAGCAGACAGGGAAAAATCATTTGTCATAAGATTACAGGAGGAATATTTAAATGTGATGAAATCTTTGGAGATCTTTAGAAGTATTATAATGATTATGTGGACTAGGTTTATTGTTAGGTATGCAATGAAAATGAAAAGAAATCAAGGAAAAACGCAATGGAAATCAATATTAACTAAGAAATTATGGTTGTGTATGAAACTAATCCTGAAAATAAGAAAGTAATATTTAATGTAAAAAGGATTAAAGGAGAGCAATCATGGAACATTATTTACTAGGCTGTTCCTTACTTTTGCAGCTTTTGGTGAGCCTATTTTACCTTTAATTGGCCTGAACTGTTTTTTAAAAAAGTTTTTCAAACTAGGCTCTGATTTTTGGCTTATTCTTATGGGTTGCTTTCCATGATCTTGATCCCTTCTTCGTTGTCAATCTGCTGATAGAGGATGGTTCACCTGATGTGACACTTGCTGTAGGGTTTACTGTCCTGGGAGCAGCATTGCAGTGGATGACCTGATCTGGTAGATGTTTTGCTTAGCTGAGGTCAAATTTTTCATCCCTTGAGCAGAGACAAGTGGATGAATTTTCTGAGTGTCTCCGATGTCCTAGGGTGTCTCAAAGGGCTCTTGGTGCCTCTGTGTGAGGCAGTTGAATTGAGCCCATCATGATGATCAGTTCAGCCTTCTGTTTTTGCCAGAACTCTTGGCTCAGGCTTGCTGGTTGGAAATTGTCTCCTCTAGTTTTTAACATCAGTACTGTAGATACCTGCATCTGAGCTAGTCACACTGTCTCTCTAGTCTGTGGGGAGAAATATGTGCATTCAGGATATGATTCATCTGTCTTATTTTAGATGTCTAAATTGGGATAGGAATGTTCCTTGTTCTGACTCCTCATTTCTTTCTTTTGCCCTGAAGTGAGACTGAGATGACAAGCTGAAATCCAGACATTTTTGACTGATCAGATGAAACCCACCCATTAAATCTCAGGAGCTTCCACTACAAAATCCCCATTATTTGGAACTGCCACTCAGATGTTTCTCTTGCTGACCAGCTATGCTTGTCATGTAGGGTTATGAAGAGAGGCCGCATGAGGCTGTGAAGGTGTGCCCTCCACTGGAAGAGCATGACCTGCAACAGGTGACTTTTTGTCTCATGGTGGATCCACATGCCCCTTCTATCATGCAGCCCAGTGTGGTACAGACTCCAGACTCATGAGTCACACATAGGAAAAAATCAATGCTCTGCCTGTAGAAAATAAATCTCCTTTCTTCCTTTCTCAAGCCGGCAGTTAAGATCACTATGTGAGAGGCAAGCTGAATTTCTTCTTATTTCCCTTCCTTGCATGAGAGAGAGAGAATAATGATTGCTTGGCATTGTTTCTCTGAAAAACACTGTGATGTTTGTCTTTCCTTGTCTGTGCTGCAAAGCAATAAATAGCACCTCCAGGAGAGACAATGGACACCAGAAATAAGAAACCACAGACACAGACATAGCAGAGACCATTTCAGCAACTTTCATGCACAGAGTGTCTCACTTGACTATTTCAGCAGCAAAAACTTGTCAGAGAAATACTGTGTGTGCTCAGTAACCCAGATGGGAACACACCATATTAAATGTGCTAAAAAGGTTACTGACTTCCTGTTTATAAATGTAAAATCAAACAGTTGTTCCTAGTCTGGGAAACAGCACTTGAATTTTCTACATCATACACTGTGTATGGTATCTCTGCCCTTTTAAGTGTGCATTGGGGTAAAATACCATTGTGGAGGAATGTGGAGACATCATGTGGTCCTGGCACAACAATCAGTGCTAATCAGCAGAGAGAGGGGTCAGACCTGCAAATCCAGCAGCATTGCTGGGGAGCACAACTGTATTTTAACTACCAAGAGGACAAATGCCTGGAGGTGCATCATGAAAATGCTTTACTGAGGTGCTGGTAGTATATAGACATTTTTAATGTGATGTAAGAAGATTTTGTCTGCTATGATGAAATACTAAAGGCTGAAAGATTCACTCTCTTCAGGTTAATTGCAATCAGATCTTTGATGCAATTAATTTTAACATGGTAAGAGAATCACAGGTCAGAAGAGAGAAAGGGCAGGTTAAAGAATATTTAGATGAGTTAGAAGTGTTCTAGTCAGCAGTCAGGTGAAATTTGGTTGAAAGTTGCCAAAGCAATTGCTGAACTATTAGTGATTGTCTTCAAATGCTTATGAGGAGGATCAAGAGATCTCAGAGCATTAGAGAAGCTTTCACATAGTACTTGCATTTAAAGAAAAAGAAATTTGAAGTAACTCATCAGGCAGATGAACTGGGATACCAGAGCAAATGGTTAAACAAATAAGGGAAGATACTGAGCAGATAATAAAGTGATGGAGATAATAACTGTGGATTTGTCAAGAACAAGTCATGTTAAATCTGCCTTTATGTTTTTTACTTCTTTGCTGATCCATAGAATGTAGAAAAACAGTAAGATGCTGTATTTATCAATGCTTACATGCCAAATGGGGAATAACTGATTAATTGCTATAAAGTGAGTGCACTGCTTAAAAAAAACTACTGTCAAAAAAACCTTATCAGTGCTCTGGGGTAAAAATATGAGGGCATTTTAAGTTAGAATTCTGTGAGGTTTACCCTGAACACAATTCTACTCAGTATTTATATTGCTTTGAATGACATAATTTATTTTGAATGACATAATGAAAGAGGAAGGAGGATTTCAAGAACTGTGGCAGACAGGATCATGTTTAAAATTGATTTTTACTCTATGGAAAAATGCCAGATACCAACCAGTGAAATACAGTAACAGGGAAAAGTATTGTACCTAAGAAAAAGTGACTAAACGCCCCAGAATATGTGAAAGACAGAAAAGATTGGGAGGCTTCAGAGTTAATGTTAGTGTTAAACTGCAAAAGATTTGAAGATTTGTTGATTTGTCAAGACATTTCAGTCTGAGATACACTCATAAAGATGTGCAAGAGAGTTAATTTCTTTTTCCCTTGTGTAGGTGGGGTCTCAGCTGAAATACTGGGCTCACTTCTGAGCAGTGGATAAAGACAAAGTGTTGAGAATCCTAAGGTGAAGCAGTAGAACTAATCAACAGCTGGGAAATATGACCTATGAAGTAAGCTCCATTTAATCTAGAAGAGACTTAAGTAAGGAATTGTATGATGCAAGATGTAAAGATTCTTTCATGGTAACTGGTAATTTCCAATGCCCACTCATTATTTGTCAGGAAAAAATAAGCTAAGTGTAGTCAGCAGGATTTGATTTGGATACTAGGAAAAATCCAACAAAAGGGACAGTTAAGCTCTAAAACAGACTTCATAGTGAAGTAGTGCTATCTGTCTATTGCTGTTATTATTATTATAATTGTATTTCCATGTTCTTCACTGGAAATGTTTCCATATTAATTGCAAAAAATTCTTCTTGCCTTGTTTTAAAGGCAACACAAATGGAATCTGGTTCCTGTGGATGGACTTAACTAATGCTGCTGCAGCTAAACCTCTCTACTGCTGCCTTTGCCTCTTCTGTGCCTCACCACTTCTGACTTCTTTTGCTACTTCCCGTTCCACCTCTCAGCCCTTGCTTTTTCTTTGTTGCTACCATCCTGTCCTCCTCACACCAGCCTATGCTGCCACTGTCCTCTGCTTGCCTCTGAGTTGCCACTTCCAGCAGTGGAGGCTGGAAATGCAGAAGACCCCTAAGAGATAGGCCTGACTGGCATATCTTGCCCATAGGAAGCTACTGGGCTATATAGTTTCTTCTCTAGTCCCTTCCATGTCCACTGCCATGGAAGCTTCTTTTCCTGGCAGAGTGTAGTGTGGCAGTGCTTTAAAATGAGTGTGAAGCAGAGCTGTGTAAATAGGGTTTTGAGCCTTCTCAGCCAGCTGTGTGCTGATCTGGCTGCCTACCTATGCCTGCTCAGCATCACGAATGCACAATTATGCTGACTTCCAGTAGCTGTGAGGAATTTGTTGATTTTCCTATCCAAATCCCTTGCAGCTCTCATTTGTAGCTCAGGCTCCTTTGGGCTGGCTCAGCACCAAGGGCAAATCAAGTAATAACAGGGTAAGCTCCTGTGGCTGGTAATGCAAGTGCTAGTGCTGTGCTGTGCTCCTGGCAGGGTGTAACACAGGCCAGAGGCAGCCAGGAGAATGTGCCTTAAATGAAATCTTGCTGTAAACATGTTAGGCTAACTTCTGCAATGCTAAGATATAAATAGCCATACGTGTTTATACTGCAAAAAGAATTGCACCCACACACATACAATATCACTCCAAGATATGGAAACACAAACTGTGAATATTTGGCCTTTTAGAATCAAGTCTGGTGATTGCTTGCTGATCAGAGGTATAGCTTTGCTTTGGGATTTCCTTAATGTTTTCTCAGCTTTGATCTCTCAACAGACAGTCTCTAGCAGATACCAGAGTGAAAACAGGCATAAGAAAATTATTTTTTAGGGTTTCTAAGTAATATTTTTGAGAGGCTGAATTACTTTTCATAGAAATATAAGGGTAGTTCCACAGGAATTAATTGTTCAACTTCAATATTTGTTTTCTAAAGTAATTTCAAAGAACTCTTATAAATGTTTCAAGTAGCATTTCACAACATTTGCTTGTACTGAGCATGGCTCCAGCTAGCTTTATCTGATCGCTGGACTTGCATAGGAGGAGCCCATGAAGAATCAGTTCTTTCCATACCATGTGTGCTTCACACAAATCCACAGAGCTATACTGTAACTCATCCCTCTTCCTAGTGTATTTAGATGGTGCTGCCCTGTTTCAAGGCTGTGAGCGTGACCCTACCATTTCTTCTTCCCTGCTGCTGCCCCACTCCTTTTCCCACACTACAGTATGTTCTGCTCAGGAAGTAAGTGATGGATTACACCAAAAGAAGAGGCAGAGGTAATACAGGATATGTTTTTTCTCAGAAGGCTTCAGTGGGCTTCACAAGCTCCACATGGACTGCCCGATGCTCATTGCTTTAGTTTATGTTGTTCTCCAGAATGGTGTTCTGACAACTGATGCTCAAAACTCTGGAAGTAAATTACTAAATCTCTGACTGAAAAAGATCACAGCAATTGCTATTGCTTGTGTCTCTGATGCAGACAATGTCTTACAACAGCACAAAAATATTTTCTAGGATAAACCTGGGCCATCTTAATGTCTAAGCTATGCAGGACATGGATCGAGGCCCATCAATTGCCCTATGGCCCTAGCCCATTGCATCCTCTCTGATCAAGGCCTCTGGGAATCACCCTTACTAGTAAAAAATATAATTGTGGTAGCTATATCTTTTGATAATATGCAAATAAATAAAACCATAACCATAACCTTATATCCATGAAGGAAATAAAACTTTTAAAAAGTTATATCCTACCATTTTTTTTTAATCTAATACATGCCTTATACATTTTTCATTATGTGTGTATTGTAAAACTTAGATAGTAAAGCAGTATCTTGAGTAGACATGTATGTGCTTGTTGAAACTACTACCTAATTCCAGTCATATTAGTTGTGGACATGCGAAACAAATGATCTCTAACAGTCTGGTCATCTCAAAGCAGAAAAACTCAGTATTTATCTGATTCTCTATATGCAAGCAACTTAACGTGAAAGAAGATAAAGTAGAAAAGTAAACTTCTGTTTCTAGGTGAAGATCAAAAAGTGTTTCACAGACTGTAAAAATTAAGGCTCTCAACATCCCTGTGCATTAGGTAATGATCTAATTTTACTTGTGGGAGAGACTAAGGCACAAAGAAATCATCAGATTTATGAACCATCTCATTGCAAGACTGTGATAAAGATCAGAATAAAGTCTAAAAATCTTTAGCATAATTTTAATTAAAGCTGTTTCCCAAAATAAGTGGTTCTCAGGAATTTTTGTAAATGTACAGATTGAAATTCTACTAATATAACTCATTGAAATTTATATTGAATCTTTTTAAAGCTTGGAAATGAGGTTCTTGTCTTCTGAAGGTGGGCATGAACAGCCTACAGCAGAGCTAATAAAAAAAAGTTAATTTTTGTTTGCAACACACTCTCTTCCCTATACTTCACCATAAACTATAGGTCATTAGCATAATCAATTTGTTTTGGTTTTGGTTTTGGTTTTTTTTTTTTTTTTACCTTTGAAATAAGTGGAATTATATACTATAAGTGGGACAGATTGCTAATGTAAAGATGAAAAAATATCCTGTTGAATTGCTTTGTATTATGAAATCTCATGCTTGTATCCATTTGCACGAAAGAAGAGAGATTTTTTAATTAAGAGATTGTTTTTATAGTGCACTACTGAATCATTTTTAAATCAAAAGGGGAGGAATCAAACTAGTTGGTAGAGATGGGGCAGGTGGCTCCTGTTATAGGCAGATGTGTATCTTGGAACTGAACTCTTTGCAAATGTCATGTGAAATAACTGAATTTATTAGAAGTAGGGATTGCACATAGAGAAGCTGATGACCTTGAGAAAACATGCAGGCAGCTTTGGGACTGCAGGCTAGAAACCACCCTGCCTATCTGTATTCAAAAACCTGTGAAAAGGCTCTGATAGATTTAGCTGCAGCAATTTCAAATGTTACTTCTGCCTGCTTGCCCTATTTTTCTGACAGAGGTTGCCAGTACTTAGCAGAAGAGGCAAAGTTGGACAGGTTGCTGCACTTTGCCCACTGCTGATCACATCTTGCACATTGACACAGTTCTCTCTTCACAGTGGATGGGGTTAAAACACTGAAATGGGGTGACTGAAGTGAGACACAAATCTGGTTCTCTTACTGCTGGGATAATGACAGCAGTTTCTGTCAGAAAGGAGGGGAAGAGCATGACTAGTAATGTCCTTAGCAGCAGGTGATGAGGCCATTTCACTGCTCTGCTTCTGCAATGATCCCATTACACAAGCTATCTGGCAGGCTGTTTTTCCAATGACAGATGTGCTATGTGCTGTGTGCCCTTGGCAGTAAGATGCAGAATTGCAGAGGAGGTTGGACTGACCTTTGGAGGTTGCCTGGTCCAAGCCCTGCTTGAAGCAAGGCTAACTTCACACGTAACTGTGTATGTGTTGCCTAAATGGCCGTGGGGTAAAAAAGACTCCAAGTAAAATTAGGTAGGAGATAAGATAAGGATACAAAGGCTTTAACGAGCCCCCAGGCTTTCTGGAATACCCCCAACCCGAACTCCCGGATGCAGATGTTCACAGTTTTTATAATGATTTTCACCCAATCCCGTCCGGCCACCACCCAGGTTCTGCCCCCGCCACGCCTCTTGGGAATTGGGTCGGGGGGGGGGTGTTTTGGGACCCCCTCTTCTTCATCTTCACCTTTCTCAGAGCACATAATATTCTTGGAGGAGACCTTCCAGAGTCCTAGGCCCAAAGGCTGTTGAGTCTTTAGTTAGATCTTCTTGTGTAGGGTTAGGGTGTTCTCTTGAAAAAGAGACTAAACAGGCCAGTGGAATTTAGGGGAATTGATATGGGAATGGATAACAGGGTTTGCTATGTGTGGTTGGTGTGTTAAAGGGTAAAGGGATAATATGCTGCTACTCTAAAATCTACATTTACTACATAACTACTTATAAGATCTACAAAAATTAAAAAATCAAAACTCCAAGGTATCAATGTGCACTGGCAGACATTATTATTTCATCTGTATACTGGTTTCATGGAGCTTTTCTTTTTCATGTGATCTTCAGGACTAGTTCACTTATCTAGATCAGGAACACAGGGAACAAAAAGGTTATTGTTTTTTTAAAGTGAAAAGTTCTTGGTCACAAATGAAAGCAGATTTGTAGGTGTTTTTTGTTTGTTTGTTCGATATACACATTTTTGCAAAGTATTACATTTCTGATTTTTTTTTCTTTATAAACATGTTTTACTTCAGGTAAGATTTTTGTTCCATCAGAAGAGCTATTAAAGGCACAGTAGGGCGATGCTCAGACTAGAGAGTTTGCATATTATAAAAACCAAGTAAATCCAATAGGGTAAGGGTGACTAGAAGTAATCATGATGTACATAAACCAATAGGTAGTCTGTATGTCTAGTGTCATGTTGTTATTACCCAGAAATTATAACTCTACAAAAAATATTAGGATTTTTTACTCGTTCTTTTTCCTCTCATATTACTTATTCTTGGATCTCAGCTTGCCAAGTGAGATGGGTTGAACTTTGCATATTCTCTATAAAATGAGGTAAGATAAGCTTTCTGTTTCTCCTGAAGATTATATGTGGTCCTGAAGCTCCACTGACAACTCTGGTTGTCATCCAATATGCCAAGAAGCGAAAGTTCCCCAAAGAAAATCCAACAGTTATCTACATAAAGGATGAATGACTAGAGGGTGGATCAATAAGATACAAAAATTATGACCAATGTGACAGTCAAGATTTTGAAATGGTAGATGGAGTGAAAATTTATGAGCATTTAGCTTCTATTCCTCCACTGCTCACTTCAACTGTCAAATGAAGCAGAATGTGGTGACCAAACTTCAGTAGAGGATGTGCTAATTATTTAAACCATATTTGTGTTCTTGCTCCTACATTCCATTTTGTTTTTGATAGTGACAATATTTCAGCATCATTCTTATTCTTTGGACAAGAAAACCAGGTAAGTGTATTTTGGAGTGTTGCAAAAAACTTTTTTTTTTTTTCTTGTTTAACAACCAAATACAACACTAAGAAAAAAATTTCAGAAACACAACAATTAGTATGAGGCATAATTTAAAGGAGAAAAAAGAAATAAAATGCATTTTTAAATTTTTGGCCATCTTGTAAAAGAGCATCTGTGAAGCAGTGTTGCCAGGAAGATGAAGAGCTGAGAAAGAAAGCTACTGGGAATGTCCAGAGAGCTGAGTTATTAAGGAACTGGTTACCCATGTAGCTCAGAGACCGTGGGAAGCTGATGAGGTAGGATGTTTCGGTGTTGTCTGTTGCCTGTGGAGCCAGCTGGCTACAGTAGCTATGGAGAGTTCATCTTTATTGTGGTACTATCTTGATTTCCAGCTGCCCAGGGAAAAGCTAAACCTTACCAGCTCCTTTAAGAGCTTGGATGGTGCTGAGAGCTCTGCCAACCAGACTGTTTATAAAAACCCCACAGGGCTCAAGAGATTAAGCAGCCAGGATTGGCTAGATAAAGGACTTTAGCAGCCAAGCTCCCAGGAGGTGGGCTGGGGAGGTGGGTTGCAGAGTGGCCACAAATGAGTAGATTTTCCAACCTCAAGGTTGCAACAGAATTGGCATATTCCTGAAGAATGCTTTGATCCTGTCAAATCCTTTATTTTCTGATGGATGTGGGGAAATTTCTGACAAGCTCCAAACCTTAAAAAAAAACAAGTAAAAATCTTTTCATTTGTGTATTTGTTTTTTAAATAATGCAGCAGTAATATATATAGGCAGATTTTTTTTTTTTTCATCCACTGAGAACGCAGTGCCTCAGCTTTCTTAAAACTCTCCTGTTTATCCAGTAGGTAAAATTAATCTGTGGTGGGCTATGAAGAGCTTCACTTATATCTGGGTACTTTTTGTGGTGCCACAAGTCTATTCTGCAATGGCTCTTTTAGCAAGGAAATACTATTTTTTTCCTACTTTGCACTGAAATATATTAGTCCTGAGAATTTTACTAAACTTGACAGTGGTTATTTTGAATGCATCCAGACTGAAGTTTTGCAACTGAATAATTTCATTAGCTAAATTTAGATTTTGGTGTGAACGGTCAAATGGTTCTTTCAATAAAATGAACTGGGTCAAAAGTCCAGATAAACCCAGCAAAATCTTGAAAGCCTTTCCTTCACAGATCAGGATCCCAATGAAAAAAATTCTGCTTTTTTAAATGCTTACTATGTATACTTAATGCTTGTAACCATACATAACTACATTACTGTTCATCAACCAAAATATGCTTGAAAACACAAAAAGGAGGGGGAAGAGGGGGAGGAGGTATGGAAATACTCTTCCCTACCACGTATTACAGTGGAAAGGCAAACTACCTACTGGAGAAAACACCTTAAGTTTTATTTAGTCAAGTTTCTCCTCTGAGAAAGAGTGATGATCAAAGGGTTTTCTTTCTTTCTTTAATGCTGTAATTAATTTGTCACCCTGCAAAGCTTTTCAGAGCTCATCTTAGAACTGTCTGCTCTCATATGGAGTGCTGTAACAAAGTTCAGCTGTTCCTGCTCTGAGAAGGCAACATCAGTGCTGTCAGGAGCAGCACAATAAAACTGTGATTTTTTACCAGTGAGAATGATGGTGCTCACAACAGGCAGTGATTTTGATCAAGAAATCACTGAGTTTTTAGGGTGTTACATTTTTTATCCTGAAATTCTTTTAAAATAAAGAATAATCTTCCCAAATGTACAGATGACTCTGCTAGGTCCAAGTAAACCAAGTAAAGATTGACCCTCAAGTCAAACCCAGTAAGATTTATTAAATTTTACTGCTGCACTGAGGAAGTTAAGAGTACAGCAGAAATAATCAAGAGCTTCATAAGCTCAAGTGGAATAAAAGAAACATCCAATGGCTTTTTTTCCCCCCATAGCACTTTTTTTTTGAACAGTGCTAGACTTAATGGACCACTGTAAAACAGAATTCAGTAATTTGAATTCAAATCCTGAACGACTGATAAACTGCTTTTGTACTTTCTGTTGTGTATTTTTTATCATCACTTGTGAGCAATTCTTTTTCTTAGTGGAAGTTGATACACATGGTTTCTTAAAAATTCTGACTGTCTCTTCATACATCATTATTGCCAAGAGCAGCACAGATGTAGATATTTAGAGAAGGAAGGGCTTAGAAGACTTAGCATTAAACACCAGAGGTTTTTGTCTCTGGCTTCTGGGCTGTAAAGAATCTTTAACCATGGCCCTCCTTCAGTGTTATAGCTACTCTGACAACCCCAGGTATTCACAGAATCACAAAATGGGTGAGGTTGGAAGGGACACACAGTGGGTCATCTGATCCAACCTCCCTGCTCAAGCAGGGCCATCCTAGAGCACATTGCACAGAATTGTGTCCAGATTGTTCCTGAATATCTCCAGTGAGGGAGACTCCACAGCTTCTCTGGTCAATCTGTTCCAGGGCTCTGTCACCCACACAATAAAAAAGAAGATTGCAGAGATAGAGTCTGGCATGTACATAATGGTGGCTGTCTACTGTTATAATTTATATAATAAATTTATATAATAAATATAATCTCCATGGATCAGCCTCTTTAGACAGCCAAAACCATTTCAAAAATCAGATTTTAATTGACCACTTATAGAAATCTGTTCTGGAACTGAATAAATCCAGCCATGAAATTCTCACTTTATATACTTACATATATATATATAGGTGCAATATATCTGAGTAGGCGTCATAAAAATAACTGTAGATCAGAAACCACAGTGATTTACTTTAAGTTTGTTAGTTATTTGGCTGTGGTGTTGGAGATGGGTGATGCCATCACTAGCTATAATCATGAGAAGTTATATAACAGTGTTCAGGGAGAGTTTCAAACTCAGGACTGAGAGCTGAGAGAGGGCGTTCTCTCTCCTTGTCTCAGTAAATTATTTTGTGCAGCTGTATTTCGTACAGTTATATGTTATTAGTATCTTTTTCTGGCTATCTTCCGGCAATTTCTGGCAGAGCGGGATTTCTGAGCAGCCCTTTGGAACTGTCTTAAAACCTACAAATGTGTGGAGCCCTGTGCCTGATGGTTTTTAGATTTTGTGGTGGTGACAATATGTTACATTTAGTTTTCAGTTCTGGTAAGTTGAAGGGATGTTACCCGTGTCCTGTTTTTGTGTCTTGGTCCTTAGATAAGGATTTCATAGTAAGGCCAAAGTATTTTTTGATTGTCTATTTAATTTGGGTACAAATGAACAAGTTTTATCTGCTATGTCTTTTTTTCATCTCCAGTTACATTGAAATAGGAGTTAAAGAGCCTGAGGGGAAAAAGAAAGAAATTATAGTAAGTATTTAATTATGAATACTGCCTGTTTAAATTACTACGAAAAAATATTGTTTTATGCTTGTTTTGGCAGGAGAGCCTACCCCTGAGAAGACCTAAATTCCAACACAATGCAAGCTATCAACTGCTGGTACCAGGGTGCTGTTTTGGTGGTAAAGTATGCTAAGACCATCCTGATTCACCAGACTTTGAATACACATCCTACTATTGAAACAGGATTTGACAGATAAGCTAGTCTGCTGGCTTGTAGATCTGTGACTAGCAGTCAATCACTTTCCAGTCCCCTTGCATACAGTCAGATTTTTCTAACATAACCCTTCTTGGGATATATGTGTGGAGATTCCTTCCTTGGCTGGGGATGCCCTCCAGAGTTACTTGTTGAGGTTGAGAGAAAGAGATCTCCCCACAAGTATGGGTGAGTTACATCAGATCCCTACCTAATAATTATTTCTTTTTGCTAGCTTTAACTGCTTCAGTAATTGCTTTGTACACTATGCTACTTTACGCTATTTTATACTCTACTAGTAGATTTTTAGTGTTTATATTGCGTAGTAAGTCATTCTGATTAAGGTCTTTTGTCTGATCATTTGTATAAAATAAATTATTCATTTAATATAAATATTCTCATTTTGCCAATCATTAAAACCCGTGGGGCAATAGTTGTCCAATCATACATCTATAATTTCTTAAATTTAAACCATTAACATAGTCCAAGCTAAGAGTGGGTTTAGCTGCACCTAGATTCCTCTCTCGAGGGATTTAGAAAGCAAGTACCTTGAGACTCATCAGCAAGGCTTTACTTTTTAATAAATTTGCCTAAGCCTCCCACTCACACCCGCAACACTTGTACAGTTTATATTTAACAGATAATGTATGCTATTTCAGGGAAGAATATGATATGATATTATTATTATTAATAATAATAATAACAATAATAATAATAATAATCATCTACCTGAGATTCATTATGCACAATTTTGGATAAAAAGATAATGTTGCACTGTCCTAACTTTCCTTTGCCCTTACTGTGTACTATTTAAATATCAATTGACTGTCAATAAATATTTTCAGGAATTAAGAGTATCTATTACTCTCCTGCATTCTTTGCTGTAGAGTGTACAAGTTCAGGCAGTGTGATCTGTAGATGACATTTAGTGATTAATCACAGATACAGAATTGTTGAGATTGAAGGGGGCCTCTGGAAGTCATCCAGTTCAAACTCCAGAGCGGCAGGGTTCACTAAAGCAGGTTGCTCAGTGCCATGTCCAATCAGGTTCTGAATGTCTCCAAGGATGGAGATCTGCAATCTGTCTGGGCAACCAGTTCCTGTGCTTGACTACTGTAAAAAAGATTTGTTCTTTCTTACCTGACCTTGGATAGTTTTCATCCCTCAGCTGAAACTGATGCCACATAAGTGAGGCCTTCTTGTTTTTGTGCTTATGTGAAGTCAGAGAGACTGACCAAGATCACACAGATGTTAAGTTAGTTTATTTGGAATAAAACTGCTACAGGGGATAAGAAGCATTCAAAATGAGATGGTAAGAACCACAGATCATAAATCTAAATCTGGTAAGACTTGGTCACACAGAATACATATAGACTGTTTTTCTAACTGCCTTTTGCAAACAGATGTATTTTAGTTATATGTAATCCAGATAATATGAATTACAAGGAGTTTTTGAGACAATATTGATACTGACAATGCAATGCTAAACTCTATATCCTTTCTTAGCCGTTTCTGGCAGTTTGACCTGCTACATGTGCATTTGCATTGTGACATCTCTGCTGTGTTGATCATAATAGCATGTTACTGCTAGGGACATAATAGACAAAATAGAATGCTGGCATTACTAAAGTCCTATTCATATCCCCCAAATATATTCTGAGTGGTTCAAATGGCTTTTGTTGGAATTTAAGCAAATGGAATAGTGGGCTATATTAAGATTACAGGAAGCCCTTTAATACAGAGTAAGTCTGTTTCATGTATACAGTGAGTCCAATCTGTTCTTTGCCTGGTCTTCTCCCTCTGCAGAGAAGGCAGAGTCCAAATGACTGGATATGTGTCCTGTATATGATTTTGAGTCCAGTCTTGCTATACATATACTGTATAACGTAGTCTCACTCAATGTGATACAGATTCCATCCCATACAGAATTCCTTTGGGTATGCTTAGCCAGTCAGAGCTTTTCATTATCATCTTGAACAGGATCTTTGCATTTTCCTATATGGCACTGCAGGAAAACTGGATTGGGTTCATAGCAGTTACGGGAACATCAGTCAACTGGGGTGGCCAGTCCAACTGTATCTTGTCTGTATGTAATGATGGGGTTTATTATTCTCCTATTCTACTACTTTCTCTTCTGCTTAAAGGATTCCAGGAACATGGACAGAAAGAAATCTCTAGGCAATAGCTACAATACACAGTGCCAGAGCCTGTCCTCCTCTGGAGGCATATTACAAGATATTAGTACATTAAACAATCTCCTAGACTATATTTGGGTACTGGAACTCAATTATCTGTATTGTGACTTGCTTTTGGCTTGTGCCAGCTCATACACCAATTTCAAGTCGCTGTCTACAAGTTAGGATGGACCAGAGACCATTCTCAATAAGCATGAACCCTATTTTTGAGACTTAAGTGAGCTTAATATAATGGAGTAGACAGATGATGCCATGTAGTTTTGGGACTGGGGAATAAGTATTGTCACTGTTTTGTTCAGTAGCATAAATGTAGCAAGATCCTATGTGGATATCCTGAGGTACCAGGATTTTGTGATAAATTGTCCTGCAATATTTTGCCAGTTGAAGAACTTTGTTGTACTCCACAAATATTCTTTAAAGCTAGAAAAATGGTAGATAGAAATGGAAATTAAAGGACTTAAATGCAAACACAAGTTGCACCATTGCCAACTAATTAACATATAATCCATCTAGAACTGTAACAGCACTCAGAGTCCAGCTTCGTATTGTATGGACAGTGTGGGAACAAGTTAAGCCAGCAGCACCAGCATTCAGTTAATTAGGATCAAAAAGGAGTGTTTTGGCCTTGACTGATGTTTTTGATAAAGAGAGTGCTGTGTTCTCAAAGCGAAAACCACTTTGAACGGTCTGTGTCATAGTGTGTGTTTTTCTCTCATGGCTGAACAGAGCCACCATATGATGTGGAAGTGAATGTGTGGGATCAAGGAAGGTGTAGGATGATCCTGGGAATTCCAGCTAACTAAAAGACAAACACCAGGTGCTGCTGACAAAGGAATCCTAATAAAAGGGGAATGCTGGAAAGATCGGAGGACAAATCCCAAAATCAAATTCTGTGTGGTGTACAGACTCATTTCTTTCAGCACCCATATTCACCATAGGACAGGGCCAGAACATGGTCCCAAGGACTGGCAAGTGATAGAATGAAATTTCCAATTTGTTAGTGTAGTTAGTTCCTGGGACATTTTGGGTCACTGTCAGTTGGCACTCTTTTCAGGCGATGTCCTTGTTTGGAGATTCACAATCCCTATGGAGAGGATAGACTGTCCTGTGAAGAGTGTTTAGATATGGCTATGAGCATAGAATACTGTGCTTTGTGCCACTGAGTCACTGATTATTCGTATAGATGCAGCTAGTGAGGATGACTCAAGGTTAAAGACACATGGATACTGAAAGAGAAAACACAGATTTTTATGTCTAACCAATTCCTTGCCTTATACATTTGCTGATAGAATCTCATCAGAGAAGAACTCTGTCTCACTGATTGTTTGGACTGTGACTTTTTTTCTCACATAACACTTGCAGCTTTTGCATCTAAGGACAGATTTTATGCTAGAGATGTTTATGATTTCCTACCTTTGCTGTTACTCTAGCAGCCTATGTTTGTATCTACTGGGTTCTCCTCAACAAACATGAATTCATTTGGATGAACAGATTGAAATTCCATAAAAGTTTGCAATCACTGCAGTATCATTAATGATAACAGGGCTTTACGTAGCATAAACTAAAGCAAAAGGTTGCCTGAAATGTATTTTTCAGTAGGTGAGGAAAACAGGGTTTAGAGTTACTGGCCTACTTCTATAAATATTTAACTGTTTATTCTGGTTTGAACTCCTGTGTGGGAAATACTTTATGATTCAAAGTCTCAATTTTTCATTTCTTGGCTTAGCAAGCAGTGGAAAAGCTGAGGTGGCAGCTTATTTTCTCAGGGGAGAGAGCTTGTCAGGCCATTTGACAGTGACTTCTCTGATTGATTAAATTGTGTCAGCCACTTCCAAACAGAAAAATCTTTTGGACAAACGGTGAAAGAACATGACACAGATTTTTGAGTATAGAAGACATGAAACAGTGAAAACTTTGGAATTCCTCAACTGTGACAGATTTTCCAAAATACTGACAAGTAACATATTGCACCGAACAAAGATAGTATTTGAAAGTAGGACCAGTGTTTATATTTAAGGAATGCTTCTGTGAAGAAAATATTTTAAACATCTTGCATCAGCTAATGATGCAGGATTTATTTTTTTCTGCAGATTAAACCAATAATTCATAGTACTATCTGTGTGCCTTCCAGATGGCAATTTATCTATAATAAGTCACATAATATCAAGTAAGTATGTTATGAATAAGACAATTTTTTAGGTTTTAAGTTTTCTACTCTATAAACAAATGGCCGTGTTCAGCCAAAAGCTGAATGTTTGCAGTGAAACTCTGGTTAATCAGGTATGATTTGGAACAGTCAATGTCTTGATTTAGATACTATGAATTAGAGTTAAATTTATATGGTATGACAGTAGGTTTAGTTTTTTCAAAGTATTCTTAAGGAAGGAAATAAGTTGAGAGTGATGATGTATTGCAATGCATAGTTAGTTTATGCTAGTGAAATTTAAAGAAAAAACATTTTATAATATTTAGAAAAGTTATATGATACAATGCTTATACAACATAGATAATATCATAAAATGACACTTTATCCAAGGGTTATTTAGAAAAAAAATCATAATCACAAAGTATCACAGAGATTTCTAGAACAATAGGGTGTTATGAACGGAGAATTTGAAAAATTAATTCTGTGAACCACTCATGAAACCTGATTTCCTACAGATTTTTGTTTGATATTATATAAACTTTCTATAATAAGCCTTAATAATAAAAGAGAATAATAATTCACATTTATCTTCCATATACCTTTTGTCACTCTGCCTGAGTATACAACAAAGTGCACTGTGATGACGATGCTTAACAACTCAAGTAATGTGTCTAACAAAATTCAAGCAAAGCCACCTTCTTTGGAGTTTTAGTGCTTCTCATAACAGTTCATATGTGTAAGAATGGGGAAATAAAGTGTTTGATATGAAGCAGAAAATATAATAATATATTGTTTCTCCATCCTGCGTGTTAAGACTTATTTAATGGAGAAGCTTTTATTTAAAGTGATGAGCATTAAAAATAGTATAACCAGAGAAAGGGCTATTGGTGGAAGTTTATAAAAATTGCTTATTTAAGTTCTAATTTAATTTCATCTTAACTCCTAATAATTCAAGCCATTGTTGTGACAGTGTTTACATGCAGGTAATTCTAACAAGTTATAAAACAGAGATCAAAAAGCTCTGCAGATTTTTCAGTGTCATTCTATAATTAAAGTGCTTTTATATGACCTGTCCTATCCTTTTCACTTAAAAACTTGTCTGTTATGGGAAGGAAAAACAAATGTGTTCTCACCATTAACTGAAGAACAGTAGACTTGGACTCAGACACCTATAGCATTCGTTCTGTGCTTGAAGACAACACTGATGATGGCATATATTTTTCTTATATATAAGTAGATTGACCAAAACTTTGTATGATCTTATCTGGAACTCTATTGTGGAGATATTTGAATAATAATGATAAACCCTATAGAAGGATTTGCACATTAAAGCCAGTAATGTTTAAATTGCACCCAGAAATAAATACAAAGCTGAGGTAATTCTCAGTCTCATGTAGAAATCATGCAATCAGGCTAGCATTGAAAGATTTAATTTTTCTGTAATCAAACAATCACACATGAGTCCAATGTCAAAATCAAGAACTAAGGTAAAAAATATAGCTTGAAAAATCTGTCTGACATATGATCTAAATTCTTTCTTCAAGGGAAGAGTGTGTTTATTTGATTGAATAATTCTTGAACACTGAATATCTTCCACTGGCAAATTAAAAAAACCAGAATTTGAAGATGAAGAAAATTCTTTAGTTCATGTAGTTAATTTCTGTGGCTGCCATACCTTACATCATGCAGAGTATTTTCTTTGTCTACCCTGGATTTATGTGTTTCTATGAATGATGTCTCTAAATCAACTCTCGGAGGATGATTCTGCAGTTTTTAATTTTTACATTAACAGTAAGGTATTTGTATAGATATTTTATTCTTAAAGTCATCCAACAAAAGTTGTGGCAAGTTACATAATGTATTTGAGGAAAAAACTGCTAAAAATGAAGCATGGCTGTCCCTTCTCTGGCAAACTGCATTTCATTAAGATCCCCAGGCTTTTTACCGGCTTTTACTGCAAGTTCCACTAGATGGCCCCAAACTTCTTCTGAATGCCAGCTTTATTGCTTCAAGATGTTTTAATGTGGCATGCAGACATAAATATTTGCTCTTGACTGAAACTTGACACGCTGTGCTAGGACTTGCCCCAGGCAACTTTATTTATTTATTAAAGGGGAAAAAAAAAGAAGCTTAAAAAAATGAACACAAGTTCCTGGAAAGCATTTTGCTTGCTGTGGTCTTCTTACTTATGTAGGAAGTTATATTTTGCCATTTGCAAGATAAACAGACGATTAAAATACTTTTTCTTGGTCTTAGAACAAAAAAGTAGGTTATAATATTCCACATTAAGGAATAAAAGAAGGGAAGAAAACAATTCAATACTAAGCATTTAAATCCAGACTGTATAAAGTAGTTGGTCAAATAATTATTAATTTTTATACCATCTAAATTATGTTAGATTCTGTATGTTACACAGAAGCAGCTTCAACTTCCTTTTTGATATACAGAGACAATTTTTTTAAAACTTATTTTGTCATGGAAGAAAACGCAGAAGATACTTTCTAAAGCATTTTAGTGCAGATTTGCATCACTGTCAGTGTGGAATGGCTGATTTTAGCCTAGGCTGCAAAATCCCCTTTAAAACAGAGGGTTTTTTCAGCTGTAAATTTATAAATGCTGCTTTTTTTCCAACTCATTTTTCATGTTACAAGACAAATCAATCTCCTTGCAAAATGCTGGACTCATAGCAGAAAATCAGTTACTTTTTATGTACATTCTCTATGTACCTTTATAGGTCTGATCAGGTTCTAGGATTTGTCATTGTTCTGGGTGAGAGACTGGATATAAGACTGAACTCTTGATAGCAATTATAAATAGTACAAAGCAAATGATAGTGTTTACATGTAATGTAAACATGTAAGTGGTGTCATTTGTACCTTCAATATAGAAAAGGAAATTATTAGTAGATTATTTATTGATAAGAATGCAAGAAATTCTCAGTTGAGCTTCAATATCAAAAAAAGGAAAAGACTTAATAAAAGACAATTAATGAAAAATGAGTGAAAATTAACTATTAAAATTGGTGTCATTAGTAATGTAGAAAAGGAAAGGAAGTATTTTCATGTTTGAATGGGTTGTGAGTTATGTCTGATCTTCAGAAGGTACAAAAGAAACTTAAACTTGTGAAGTAATAGGAAGAAGTGAGGCGTTTCAAGGAGAATACATGTGTAATGCCAGGGGCTGAGGAAGGAGGCTTTTCTATAATTTTTTTTTTCAATTAGAAAATGTAATTGTTTGAAAGGAGATTGTACACAGAATAGAAATCTAAATATTTTTCTCTTGATTTAGTGGAATCTATATTTAGGAGAACAGTGTATGTTAAAAGGGAAAGAAAGAACAGAATAAATGAGTTTTGAGAACCTGTCATGGATACAAAATCACATGGAATCATAATTCTTAAGATTGGATGGCATTTCTGGAGGTCATCCAGTCCAAACTCCTCCTCACAGACAGATCTACTAAAGCAGGTTGCTCAGCCCTGTACCCAGTCAGGTTCTGAATATCTCCAAGCATGGAGATAGTGCAATCTGTTTGGACAACCACTACCAGTGTTGGACCACCTTCACTGTAAAAAGGTTTTTTCTGATGCTTAAGTGGACTTTTCCATCTTTCTGTTTGTGCCCATTGTCCTGTAGTGAGATACCACCTCAAAGTCTGTTTACTTACTCCATCAGGGATTTTATACACAGGGTAAGACCTCCCTGAGCCTTCACTTCTCCAGATGTAGCCGTTATTTTGGCTTCTCCTCATAATTATACTCCAATACCTTCCTTGTCTTTGTTGCTCTTTGTGGCCTTGCTCCAATAAGCCCCTGTCTCTCTTACACTGAGGAGCCCAGAACTGGACATAGCATCCAGTGTGGACTGCAATGAAAAAGCTACTGATGTGCTAACTGTTTTAATGAAGAGTACCTTACTTCTGCTAAGAATCACAACAACTGTTGAGTAACATAAAGACACTGCAGATGAAGTCTGATGGACAATACTGTCGTGTCAGAAAGGCACTAAGGATATCATCCTGGGTTTTTTTTAATGGGATTTAAAGTTGGATGAAATACACTGAGATTTATGGTCTAAGTGTACCATTTTTGTCAAATTAGTAAGTTTTATCTTTTTGCTTTTGTTACTTTCCTTACTGAAGAAAAATACCTTTTTTTTTTTTTTTTTCCCCTCTTGGCAGTGTTTTCCCCAATGTAGAGAGGATCAAGTCACCTATAAATTTCTCATACTGAGGTTTATTCTGAAAAGTTTACCCTAAGAAATGAAAGAATTTTTCTTCCTTTAGGAGTTGTTCACAGGTGAGAGAAACTATCAACAATTTAATTTGACCAGTAAAATTGCTTAATCTGGCAGTGTATCACTCTCCTTATCCATAGGTTATTTACATAGCATGCATCAAATTATGACTTTTCACTGTTTGATTATACATGGAATATATGAAGATTGAACCATATTAAAAGTAGGATTTTTTCCAAGCTTCTAAGTTAACAACTCCTTAAAATATATACTTAATTTTCTCCGATGGATGCGGCCTCAGTGTAGTCAATCCTACATTAACAGAGCCCACATTTCCAGCCAGATGGAATCATGAGTTCAACTAATATGTGATCATGTCATATTAAGCAACAGGATGTGACCTTGTGTCTCAAGACTTAACATTATTTAACAGTAGTTGGTCTGATTTTTAAGAACATTGTTGTAGGTCATGTTTTACTTTAAGAAATGGATGTTCTAGTAAACTACAACTTTAATGAAACTATTAATGTTCAAGGTTATAAAAATCAATAAAAAGATAGTCACAGCTGCAGAGGTTAGGCCAATCAAATAAAATGAGCAAGTATTAACTGGTAAAGATTCAAGTATAAAACAGCATTTAAAATTATATTTGAATAGCTAGCATTTAAAATTATATTTGAATAGCCAAATGATATAACTTCAGCCAGCTTTATTCTTGAATCAGCTGTTTCTCTGTCTTATTATTTGGTTTTGATTGTGTTCCATTTGTAAATAAAAAATAGAGTAAGTCACATGGTGAGCTTGTAGTGTGTCACTAGAGAAATAAAATAAAATGAAAGAAAAGAGTTCTATCTATTTAGAAAAATGTCTTCATTTCCCAGGATGGAAGTTTATTTCTTTTGTGAAATCTCCAGTCTAAGTCAGAGATGATAAAATATCTTTTCCTTTATGTTTAGGATCTTTCCTCTAATTGTTAAGTTATCAGAATCTTTACACTTCAGAGAGTTTTGTAATACAAAAATCTTGGAGGGATTAGAAAAAGTGTACTTCTCACTTACCCTAACTTCAATATGACTCAATTATTCTTTCTCAGTCATTCTAGGCAACTGTTTTGTTCAGATCTATCTATATATTGAAAGTCTTTGTCTGGCAGCAGAAAAGTTCCTAAAAAGCCACAAATAAAAAATAACGTTGTGCTGAACTTTGTTTTTCTATGTGTGTCTCTCAGGGCCTATGTTTCTTCAGAAGATGTTACGTTTTTTTCTTTGATATTGATAACAGTATTTGAAGAGTTCAGAACTGCAGACTGTGAACCAGCACATTTTTTACCACAGAAAATTTTACTTTCCCATTTGTAGAGACTATTTTATAAATTCAACATATTTTATTCTTTAAATATGATGCTGTCTCTCTCTTGCTTTACACAGAACCTGCCATTCAAGGCCTCACAGACTAACTTTTCTGTTAAATTAATTCTTTAGTTTGGAACCTGATTTTTACAACCATATTAACATATTCCTTTTGTTCTTTTGAACCACATTTTTTTTTAAACACTGAAAACCCACCAAAATGTGTGTTACATTAACTCCTATATGTTTCAGAGAATTTATTACTCTTTTTTGGGAAAGTATGTAAGTGTAAATTTTGGAGTTTTTAGCCTCAGCAGCCACAGTGGAGGTGCATTTCTTCTTTATCTCTTGCATATTTTACGCATGTAGAGTAAAGAAAAAAGCAGCTCAGCTCCCATCTTTTATTTTCAAAATCACAGCTGGGTCACAGTGATATTTTCTGTGGCTCATGCTGAGTTTATGGTCAAGCTGACATCTCCTCAAGATGCCTTGTGTCAACTATCCACCATTCCCTCCTAGATGCAAACAGCTTTAGTACATCCAATTTGCTTGTCATGATTTTCTTACACACAGGCAGTGGAGAATGCAGTCTGAACATGCCCCAAGCACTTTTCCTGTTTCTGGGGTTTATGCTGCTATAAAAGAGGTATAGCATATATTTCCCTTCAGTTCCTCTCCATCAGCTGGCTGAATCAAGCTGTTTTTCTCTGTTTTCTGGTGTGTAAAACTTTCATCCTTATTTCTTTGCTACTGAGACATCTTTCCACATCTTGAATATTTTATCAGAACAGTTTGTTATTGCTGCCAGTATAGACATCTGAAATGAGATTCTTATAGACACCTACTGCTTTTGAAATTCTCTAGTGTATCCTACTTGACCTCCAGTTGATGCTCCAGAGTGACATGAGGCTCCAGAAGTCGTGCAGCCCACCTGCTGTGTCTCAGATTCCATTGGTATCCGAAAGTGCACTAGGTGTCAATGATTAGGCAGTTGAAACCTCTGTGTGTGATTGTAGGTAAGTCCTGAAATTTCTCTGGAGATCTTCTGAGCCAACACAACCTTGTTACAGACATTTAAAATCCTCCTTGCCTATTACTGTAGTAATTTTTTGTCCCATACATGGACTCCAGACTCCTCAAAATCCACCTTCAGATGACTAGATCAAAACCACTTTATTCCAGAGGAAGTTTCTAGAACTGATTTTACTGAGAGCAGTTCATATAGCAGTTACCTGCTGGGTGTAGAAAGATCAAACTTGGAGTCCCATTCTGTATATTAGAAATCTGCATGTTTTTCAAAACAATGTGGCTTATCATGAGAAATCAGCTTACATAATTGGACTTTTAAGAGGCTTATTCTCATAATGTTTCTATCAGATATTTCCATTTAACTGTCTACACTGAAAGAGGACTTGGGAAGTTAATGAAAGCACTGAGCATCCTTACAGAGGGATGCCATAGCTCTTTAATCCCACATTGGTCCACATAGCAGACATTAGAATCAACAGCTTGCCTTACCTCTGAGGACTGATTTTTTTTTTTTGAAGTTGTATAATGTGAACCAGTTTTAGAACTGAAATCTCAGTTCTCTTCATGGATTGGTTGTTTGATGGCTCGGAGAGTTAAAAGAAGATGGATCTTCTATGGTTAGATACATCCTTACAAATGACAGCATTCAATCTAAATAGTTGAGGTTCATAACATTTCTTATGACATACAGTGATTAACTTTGCTTATCATGCTACATTATTTATTGGATCTGGAATTTTTTATTAGTCAGAGTTATTTTGATGGTTATTTTACTCAGCTTCCTCATTTTATATGTTTTTGTGCAGCCTCATATTCTGCAAGTGGTAGGCTTACGACAAATATGAAAAGACTTTTTCCCCTTGCTAAAAAATCTGGAGCCATACTAGGATTTGAATTGAATTCTAATTTTCTTAATGGAACCACACACAATGTGTTGTTTCTATTGGAAAAGGAATTTCAGAATTTTATTTTTCTCCTGTGTTTACTGTACTGCCTTCTATTTCTCATCTTACCCACTACAGCACTGACATTGATTTTATCAAAATGTTCCTGTCTGGTTATAATTTAACTTTTGATGCACATGTTGTTCTTTCTTTGTTACCATTTTAAGCATTATTTTTTTCCAGTTTGTGGCGAATGACTGCTTCCGTGTCTTAGATGAAGTCTTGCTATTGTGTGTTGTTGACTACTCTGAACTTATTCCTTTATGAAAATATATCTGCAGTATTGGATAGATAAAACTTGTGTATTTCCAAAAGGCATTTACTATTGCTTTTTCATGTTGAATTCTGGTTATGGTGGGAAGAAAACAAAAGTATCAATAATTTTTATGCATATTGCAGGACTATTTAAATTACATTGGGCAAAATGTCCCTTTTCCTTTTATCCTCTCTTATTTTTTCAGCTTCCTTCTCGTTTTTATACTTCTCAAATTATTATTTTTAATGGCTAATTAACTGACAGTGCATGACTTCTGATTGCTCATTTAAATTAACTAATGAGCATGAAAGACTTCATGTGGCTTTGATACAGGAAAAGATGTTTTCGGTTGGTATGTTCATATCAAACTTCCTCTGAGTAATACATAAGTGACAAATTTAAGTGTCAGAAGAATAGATGTTAGGATGTACAACTTCTTAATCTGTGCAATTTTGTAATGTCAAGAAACAAGCACAGATCCACACAAGTGAAAGAACATTTTTTTTTCAATCTGTAATTGAAATTCACAAGTTGTTGACATGAACAGCAAAACAGTCTACATGCTACAGAATTTATTTGATGTTTAAGTCTATCCTGACACATCCACTTTTGTGAATTACCCTGTAGACAGGATGTTTTTCACCATATTTAATTATTTTTTTCTGCTGTAATGCTCTCATATTATAGTAATTAGTTCATTTGGAAATATCTGGGTATTTCTGCTGGTCAGTATGAATTTTTTTTCTTTGTACCTTGCCTTTGTTATCATAGTAATGGTTTCTATTTTGGAAATTGAGATATCATTATGTCACCATATTACATTCTGGTTTTAGGTCTTCATTAGTTTAATGTTAAGTTTTTCTTTAAATTTTGTGTATGTTTTCACAGTATAAGAGCTCATAAAATGATTAAGTTGTTTGGTTCTGATACTGTGTTTATGAGTAGTATACATCTGTTTTATTTGTTGATGAAGGCCCTGATGAATTTTCCTTAGAGGGAAATTATGCAATTATTACTGTAAGCATATCTCCAGCTATAACAAAAACAGTTAAATGATAAATTAGATTTATTATAATATGATATATGTATGCAGAATGAATAGTATTTGTAAATTGTTCAATTCTTATTATGGGTAATTTCAATACAACCAAATAGGAAAGTTCCCACATTCATGTGTTCGGCAAGGTAAGAGAAAGAACTGTATTTCAGCATCTTATAATACTAACCTTTAGACACTGTCTTATCTGAAAAAAGTGTGGTGATTAGTTCATGGATCTGAGTGTAATGTTGGAATTAAATGTAACAGATGAATAATGTGCTTTCTGCTGTTTTTGAAGTTCTATTAGCAATTCCTGAAGCTGCTTGCTTTTTATACGAATACTGTTGTTGGGTAGTAATGTTAAATTCAGTCTATGTAAATGTGATTATCATCTTGAATTGTCTGGAATTGACTTGCCATGCATCACAGAATAGGGAGTCACAGATATAATATGTGTAGCAAAAAATAAACTGGTATGTTCTGTTCTAGGCAAGGTTTCTGAATGATTATGGAAAAAACTTCAGTGTTATTATTCTGATCTGTCCAGATACATGGATTACTGTTTAAATACTAGATTTTTAATGAAAATATTCAATCTTTTGTAAAGCTGAGGGTAAAGTAAAATATTTCTCTCCACCACTACTCAAATATTACTTCCTTTAGAATCCTGAATTTGGAAATAATTCTGAAAAATTGTGGTCAGAGGCATTTGTTAGAGTGAAGGCATAGGGAAGCACCTTACCTCTGCCAAAGTGCTTAATCTTGTTTCAGTCACTTATTTCTTTCAGTATGATACTGTGAGTGGAGAGAAAGAGTTATATGCCTGTCTGGTGAAATTCCTCTTCAGATCTGCAAATTCCAGTGTTATATACCACAGATTTTAAGAGTTTTCTACAGTTTCTTTCTTACGTATTTTCTGTATATTGAGCAGACGCATCTATTGAGCAAAATGTCTTTATTCCTTCAAAATTTATTAACCATCTGACATTCTTTAGGAAGATGGATATAGCCCAGCTAGACTTTCTTCTTAAGGTCATGTGACTATTGTAGTGATTCAAACCACCACATCTAAAACTGAAATTTAGTTGAACTAAGCCTATGAAAGTTTTAAGTCATGAAGTGTCTTTCCTAAAGCAGAAAGTCCTATGTAAATGCTGTTTGAAGGAACGTTGCAGTGTACTGGCTTTTCATATCTGTTCTTAAAAGTGTTTTATTAACAACATAATTATATAAGACTGTAAGTACACAATTTAAGTATTTTTTTTATATTGGTAGGATTAATAAAGTACATGGAAAGAATTACCAGTAGATATTGGGTTTTTTTCTGTGTTAAACAAAACTTTCAAGAATGGGTTTAACATCGGAGCCAAAGCAAGTGGGAAGACATTCAGCTGCTGACTATGCTGAAAAGTGTTACCAGTTCTCTTCTGTCATATAAAACCATGAGATAGGAATCCTTTCTCTGGCATAATCAAGCTTCATTTAAAGAAAAATGCATTGCTTTTGCTCTACCCCTTTGATTCCATGTCAATAACATAATTTTCAGCCTACATTTTGTCATGGACATTCTGTTATACAGTTGTCTCGGTGACAATATTATCTTTTAGTATTAACAGGATTTCTCCTTGTTATTTTGGGTTTATTGTTTTTTTAATTTTTAATTTTTAAAATTTTAATACATTTTTAAAATGGATCAATGGATCAAATGTAATAGTATTGTCAAAATGTAATATTAATCCATCAGAATATACCAAATATTGTTTAAAAATGATATTGCAATTACTGACATCATTTTTCCTAGTTAGTAGGCCCTTTCTTGAAAGCTCCTTGACATAATTTAAATCTGAAGCAATCCTCTACAGTTTGTGGTGTCTTGCTGGGCAGCCAATTAATGCAATTCACTCGCAATTCATATTGCTGGCTGTGGGGATGCCGGATGGAGAGCATTACGCTGTTAAGATGGAGAACCAGATGCTGGGTCTTTGGTAAGGAAGCAACTTTTGTCTATTTCTTCTGAAGGACAAGACAGTTATTAAGTACTTGATAAGAGCTCACTCCTTACAACTTTTGGTTCATCTGCTGTATCGACTTCAAAATCTACTGTCTAAACCGATACATGACTTCCATTTGAAAAAATGAGAAGAGAGAAGATGAACCCTGGTTGTTAACAAAGGTGCCTGATGAAACAAGAAGGGGCAACGGACACAATTTGCAATATTAGAAATTCTGATTAAATGATAGGAATCTTTTATAACCATAAGAAAATGGCCTCAAAGGGAGGTTTAGATTAGATATTAGATATAGGAATAGATATATATCTATATTAGATATATAGAATTAGATATAGGAAATATAGTTGTGAGAAATTGACATTCCTATTTACCTACTTTTCTGTTTAAAAGCTTTTTTCAGGCAGTATTTTTATTTTATGAAGAGCAACATGGTTTTACCTTTTGGGATATTATTTCTATTACCTGCATGATGTTGCATTGCTTCTGTAGTATGATTTGGCATAATATTGTTAATGCTTTCACAGTTATTCAGAGCTGAGATCTTTGTGGGTTGGCATATATTTTACCTTTATAGTTTGATTGCATTTTTGATTTGATGTGTTTGGCATTTTTGCTCAGCCTGCTTAAATTTCCATTTGTGAGTAATAATTTTTCTAGCTTTCTTAATATTTTTTCTTTGAAAAGTCAAGTTGGTTTTTATAGTACTCTCTTATTTATATTGTAATTGGTCATATTGTAAATAGTGAATCATCTAACAAACTAATTTCTAAATTTATGAGCTGTTTAAATTAATGGAAAAGTGACAAACTATATATTAATTTATTTATGCCTTTTTCCAGTCTTTCTTAATGTACCTCCATGAGCAATTCATGATACTAATACGATATCATGTGTTCTTCTTCCAAAAACCTCTTCCCAATAAATGAGATTTCCACAGAAAATATGAGAAATAAGAAAATTAAACACAGATACCTGTAATATATAAAATAGACTGCATAAACATAAGAACTTATTTGTTAGTGCTTACTTGAATAACTACGAAACACATTCTGATTTACAGTGCTTAGAGAGAGATTTAAGACAGCTTGTAAAATAGTTTTATTTCTTTGGGTTTACAACTAATGCATAAATAATATGATTTTTATTATAACAGTATTTTTATTAGATTGTGTTAAGTATCAGTTGAGTGTATTTTAAAACTGATGTCTAGTGTATGAGTCTATGGAATGAATTCACATAATTATTGAATATTGGTAGTTCAAGGCGATATGCACTGGAACACTTCAGCCTCTTGTATATAAGGAATGTAAATTTGGACAAGACTTATGGCAGGCAGAAATGACTGCCATTTGGAAGTCTTTTGTGTATCTAAATCAAGTAACTTGATGATTTCACACCATTTAACAATGTCTAAATACTTTCTGAAAATGTTTCACGGCAGCGTCTAGGTACTTCACAAGACAACCTGCTGATTTAATTGAAATGTCTATGATTTCTTCAAAATTTGGTTATAAAAGGCAACAGTTTCATCATTTTGACATGTCTTATACTGACACTATTTGGGTAAAATTATGCTAGTTGTTTCGTGGGAGAACCTTTATTTAAAAAAAGATGGTAAGGGGAAAGAAATGAGACAAACTGTAAGCTGCCCAGAATGACTGCATCAACTTTATAATACTCAACTATAATTCAGATTGTGATGAGTAGGATTTAGGGTTAAAACTGAAGATTTGTTTTTAAACTTTATAAGCCAACCACTGAATAGTTCCTTAGTATGTGCCATCCGCAGGGAACAAGAGTTAATACAGAAGGTAAACTAATAAAGTGCATCTAAAATTTAAGTTCCATTTTAATACAATCCCTTATGAAGTTATAAATACTTTCTCTTTGCTGAAACCATTCAGTTGGTGGAAGGAAGACTTTATTAACATTGTTACTTTTGTTTAAAAATAATTAAAAAAATTGTAATTGTAATTCTTCATTGTAATACTTTTCGTTCAAAATTGTGAACTTAAAATCATTTTTGGGTTTGAAGGAACCTTAAAGACCACATCATTCCAAGCCCCTGCCATGGGCGGGGAACCTTCCATTTGACTAGGTTGCTCAGAGTCCAACCCAGCCCGGACTTGAATACTTCCAGGGATGGGGAGTCCACAACCTATCTAGGAAAACAATTGAGGCCATTGCCTCAACACCCTCACAGGGAAGAGTTTCTTCCTAATATCTAATTTAAACCTGCTCTCCTTCAGCTTAAGGCCTTTCCTGCTTGTCCTATAACTCACTACTAGCCTTTGTGCTGCTCCCTCTGCAGCTTTTTTGTAAGGCCCTTTGGGTACTGGACGGTGTCCTAAGTTTCCCTGGAGCCTTCTCCTCTCTAGGCTGAATAGCCCCAACGTGCTCAGCCCCCTTTGATAGGAGAGGAGCTCCAGCCCTCTGGTCGACTCATTGTCTTTCCTCTTGACTCATTCCAATACATCCATGCCTTTTTTGTTTTGGGAACACTAGAGCTGGACATAGCACTCCAGGTGGGGTCTCACAAGAGCAGAGTAGATGAGCAGAATCACCTCCCTTGACCTGCTGGCCACATCTCCTTTGATGCAGCCCAGGATGCACTTGGTCTTCTGAGCTGCAAGTGCATGTTGCCAGGTCATGTTGAGCTTTTTGTCCACAAACAAGTCTTTCTCCCCAGGGTTAGTTTTGATCTATTCTCCAATTAGTTACAATTATTAAAAGAGGAAAGTGTTCCAGAAATGACTTTATTTTTAGTTTTTATTTTTATTACATATAATTACCTTTCTGGCATTATTGTAAGCAGCTTTCAGAGGGCCTGAGGAAAAAAGGTCAGGTTAAAGGAAAAGACTATTCTTCCACTTTTTAATTTCTTGTTAAACTTGTAAGATAAAATACACTGATGACAATGTTTTTGATTCCTGGTCTCTGCTTTCTTACAGATACTGTGAGGTTTATAGAAAGAACTTTTGGCATAAACTTAGAGATTTAGGCACTAAGATGTAAATCAAGAAAGCAAATAAATTTGGGGGCCCACATGTTGGAATTTACTTTAAAATTTTTCGTTGTAGTTTCTTTGCTCATTGAGAAGAGCTAGACTTGAGATGCTACATCTAAATAGGGGATGCAGGTGATCCACTGTGTGCCTTGATCAGCTGGTTGTCCTCTAAACTGAGTCTGTGCAGTCACCTTCAGTAAGGAGACCAGGGCAAGATGTACATATATATTTCAGATTACATGTGTCTGGATCATATGGTGACATAGAGCTGGGACATGGCCTGTGAACACAACCAGAATCTGTCTTAGAAGCTGTAACACACACCTATATCAAAGCATGAGTCATTCTCTGTAGCAATAGCTCTGAAGAGGCTGCTTCCTTCAGCCTGCTCCCATTGCTGGTTTCTGCTCCTGAACTAATTACCACCTTATCTCTACCAGTCGAAGTTTTTTTTCATTTGAAGTGTGCTCAATTTACTTAGACAATTTTTGTCATAATTTTATTAGAATTGCTGCTTTTGTAGTGCAAGACCATCCACTGCAACAAGTGCAGCTATTGTTGGAAAAGTACATGTAAGGAAAATTTTGGGCATTGCATAATGAGACTTACGACAGCTGACACAACGTAGAGCATTGCATAAATCAGCTAACAGACTGCTAATAAAAGGAGCATGCTGGAAATATCGTTACTTTCTTGGAGTTCAGTGCTGACATGAAACCTTGAAATAATGACCTCCGAGAAATGGAGACTGATGGTGTAATAGTTCCTTCAGAGTCTCCATGTTCCTGTTGACGTTTGGGTATAGGAGACTGGACCACTGCTGTTTCAGAAAACATAGGTAAAGGCCTCAGAGGGAAGAGAGAAGTAATTTTCATAAACTATTTAGCTGTCTAAGGCCTTAACTGGAGAATGGCAGTCCTGAGTCATTAATCTTTTCTTATCTTAATTGGTTTCAAACCCACAGCATGCACTTCAGTGAACAGTGATGAGGCCATGAGTATCTGAGCCTGCGAGTCAGCTTCCCCTCACCTGGGGAGAGCTGGGTAATCATGGAGGGAGCTCAGTACTACTTATAAGAGAATTTTTCCTTTAATGTTATCAGTCAAAGTTTGATTTCCATACTAGATTTATCTCATAAATTTTACAGTTAATAGGTTAATGTAGCTGTGCATAAATGTAAATGTTCTCTAAATGTTACTGAGATATTAGTTTTTTAACAGTAAGAACTACATGGAAAGTATCTATCATGTAATAAAAGTTCCATTTATTTCTATCTATGTTGTAATTTTATTGGCTATTCTACTGCTCCTGAATTCAGATGAATGCCATCTGTGCTCCACTTATTATTTATAGGTTATTATAATACTTCTTTTTTCTTTCATCGTGGCTATATTCATAGCTACATTCTTTAAAATTTCTCTTCATGTGAAAGATCACATTATAAAAATGTATTTTCATGATGAAAATTAGTTTATATTTTTCCTTCAATGGGATTTTTATATCCATATTTTCTAATATTGTACAGATGGATTTTTAAAATTTTTTTTCTCTCTTGTTTTCTGCTAGTATATATGACAGTTCCATATGTGTTAATCATAATTCTAAAAATATCACTGCAGTGAATTCGCACAATCTTTGGCTACTTGCAGTCCACTAGGACATTAAATTTAAATCCTGGCCTGATACAACTCTTGAATTCCTAACAACTAACCAATTTAAATCCAGTCATAGCAAGCCTTGCAGTAAAGGGGAGTTGTAAGGATTCAGGTTTGTTTACAATCCTGTGGTTTACTATTGTGTTCTCATGTGAACTATGTTGCAAGGGCTGTGTAAATGGGAACTGGAACACAGAAGTGGAATAACCCCTCACTTATGAGCTAAGTGGAGCCACAATGAGAATTTGAGAACATGCTGGCTATGATGTCCTTTTAAATTAGATAATTTCCAAGTGAATAGCACATAAAAATACTATGTAGTCTGTATATTACCTGTATTTTGGAAGGAGTGATGAGGAGTTGTTAAAGGCTTCCTCTTTGAAATTGAAAGATCAGTTGTGATTACAATGTGGTTTTGTATAAAATCCCTTAAAATTTTTAAAAAGTACCAAAAATAGCTTAGCTTTTCTTAATGTGATCCATACACTCTAGCTGCAGTTAATGATTTTACACAATAACTGAAATACGAGAATATAAGCATAAGAGCTGCAGTTACTTTCACACTTTTGCAAAATCAAAATAACTTTACAAAGTGAAGAGATTATGAACATAGTAGATCTGAACATTGGTATTGGTTACACTAAAGACTCGCAATTGGAAACAAATTGTTTAGGCATAATTATCAGTATATCAAAACTGTTTAGTCTCCATTTTGACATTCTTTGTTTATGTTTCACTAGTCAGAAAAACCAAGGACTCCCTCAAGAGACCTCCAGGAAAATCCATTAAAAATACAAAAATAGCAGATGAAAAATCAAAATCAAACTTTTATGGAAAAATCAAACCCAAACTTTTATGGAAAAAGCAAGAGGGCAAGTACTGAGAGAACTTCACATCCATCATTTGTTTAAGATAACCCAAGATAACATATAGGTGATACCTTAAGGCAATATAAATAAATTCTGAGATGAAGTGTTGTAGAATGAGTACTATTCAGTCTTTTCTGTCAGAACTATTCTCTGTCTTATACAAATGTGAATTTTCTTTAGGATAATGTAAACTGCAGTTTAATGAACCTTTAAAGGAAATAGTATTTAGATGCATGGATAATGTCTTCTAATGTTAAGTTTTTTAACTAGAAATAATATATATAACCTCCTTTCTGTTGATATACATGAGTGGAAAAGATACACTCAGTACCACAGTGTACGGCACAACTCCACTTACCAGAAGTATCCAATACTATTACAAGGTAGAGAACTGTATCTAATTCTGAAGTATTTTTTTTTAGTAAAATTTACTAAATACTTTATAGACGGCTGTACTTTTTGTTGAGGAGGTTATTCAGAGAAAATAAATTGCTCAGTTCTAAGTAAAGAGATTGAAGTGAACTATTTTGTTACACAGTATTTTTCAAATTATTTCATACTTTAAAATTGAAAGTTCAGAATAAAAAAACATACTGCGTTCTATTAAAGGATTTGATGAGCATGGAATTTCAAAGGAAAAAATTTCATTACATTTGAGCATCAAGTGTCTTTGAAGTGAGTGAACCAAGAGAATAAATTCAAGGAACAGAAGTGCAAGACGACAAATATATATTAGTAGGGATGCCTATTGATCAGGTAAAGTCAAGACAGATTTATCACTCTGTGTAATGTTATCATGACTTGGCCAGAGACCTTTGGATGGAACTGCTTGCTGCTTCTTCTTGAAGTAAGTTTTTAAAATTGTTTTGCTAAAACATGAAGAAAATAAGTTAGATATTCTAAACTTACATCATGACTCCATGGAAAGAAAGATCAAATAAAAGGTTTAAGAAGTTTTTTCATGGTTATTGAGTCTTTACCGGAAGTATTTATGTTTCCACTACTTCTTTGAACTCTTAAAAAATAGCGGAATCAAACCAGGGACACTCACTCATGAGCTCATATAACTTTCTGTTTGGTTTGTTTGGTGTTTGCATGTTTATGTCATGGTAGAGATAACACAGAATGGTATATACCAGACTGATGCTCAGAAGCGAGCCCAAGAGAACACCCAGGTTTTCTTTTGCTTCCTTTCTGGCAGAGTTGGAATGTGCTGTGCTGATTTTTTGTGCCATGATGAATGGATGTATATACATTTTCTACGTGTATACATTTTTCTGAGCCCTATCACTAAAAAAAGTGGAACCGATTCTATCTATCCTGGCAAATCAGAAATTATATTAGTGATCATTAAGAGCACATAATTTTCCTCAATAAAAATTTTAATAAACAGGAACATGTATAGTTCAAAAAGCCAATAGAGAAGACCACATATGAAAAATTTTGATTGCATCTTCCGTTACCTCATGATCATAACTTTTTCATTAAATCATTTTATCATTAAATTGATTTATTTTATGATTTTTTCTTATATTTATATTTATTAATGGGGTTTTTATATGCATGAACATTTTTACATCTTAGTAATTTTTATAATAGATACAATAAGTAAACAGTTTTTCAGTCATTTTGTAGTACTATATCAATGTTGTTTAAAATATCTAAAAAAGTAGCTATGTTGTGCTTTAAAGATGTCCTTAATGGTATTGTACTTTTTAAGTGTATAAGTTAGAAACAAAGCAGTAGATACTTTAAAAATAGGGGGTAAAAAAGAGGAAAATGTACTAATCAGGATGCTGTAGAATTTTACTTTATCTTACTTTTATTTGGAAGAGATTGAGATAAAAGATGGTTTTTATGTTTCATTTTTTTTAAACAAAACCTTCTGATTAAATATGCTAGTGTCTTTCAGTTTCAGCCCAGATGAAAGAGATTGCTGAAGGGCAAAGAACTATCCTCATCTCTGAAATCTCTCACTCAATTCATCTGTCAGGTCAAACCTGTTTTGACAGTGAAATCTTTATTTTTGTATGTTAAAGGGAACTCAAAGCTTGTGAAAGGTGCCAGACTGACAGTACAGAAAGGTGAAGTAATCTGTTTATTCATGGAAGAGATACTGCTCATCAAGTGGTATTGGCACTGAAGATTTTACTAGAAAGTTCACACTGGCTTTAGCATTAAAGTACAATTGCTCCATAATTGACTGTAGTTCATAAATGCAAAACCCACAGTGAAGTCTAGAAGAAACTTGCCTACTACAACTAGAAACAGCACCAGATTTATCATGTTTTATAGTTTAGTTTCCTTCTTCAGTGTTTTGTGTGTAGGAAGGTGCTTTCAGTCTGCTTACCTTTTCCATTTGACTACCCATGGTGTAAGGTCAATAGAGATTATGTGTTGCCATTTCACGTACATCTAGTTTGCCACTGGCTCTTTTTGAGATGATCTTTAATACAGTAATCTATTCTGAGATAACTGCAAGGCTAGGAAGCAGTATATTACACTTGATGGTATAGTTGGAAAAGATGGAACATAAAAGGAGAGGGAGAATAAGAAAAAGGAAAATATAGCAAGGTTATTGTGTGGTAAAGCATGGGATGGACATACACAAGATAGAAATGGAAAAAGAGCTGGAGACACTGGGAGAATTTAGAGATGGAAAAAATATCAGACAGAGAGGAAAAAACAGAAACAAGTGAAATAAAAATTAAAGAAAGTTAAGTATGACTATAAGGGAACAGTAAATATTTATGTAAAGTTGTGTTCACTTTTGAGTTTACTTGTTATTCAAAGCTATGATACTTTTTTATTACAAGATAAACAGCTGTGGGGCTCTATCAATATTTTCCTTGGCTTGGAGAACAAATATGCATAAGATCAATCTTTCAGAAAATCTGTTACATTTTTACTTTTAATGATATTTTTCTTGGAATGTATTAAGTTGAGCATTTTCCATATATTTATTAATTTAATTAATAAAATTCCTGTAATTTTCTCTAACTATTGCAGCATTCTTCTCAAACAGCCTTGTAGGTAATTTTTCTCTGCCTCTTATCCCTTTTTGCCCAGTGTGTTTGATGAATGTTTGTGTGTAAACCCTTTTTATCAAATCTAACACATTTGCATTTGTCTTTGAAAATTAAAACTTCTGTATTTTTATAGATAAGAGTTTATTATTATATTCAGAGGGAAATGGAGCATTTGGACAGTGGATAAAAGACTGTTTATTGTCCCCTGTTAGTAAAAATGCAGTTGCAATGATGGCATATTAAAGATAAGAACTCATTGTGGCCCAGCATATTTAGCCTCTTTGCCAGGAGAGGAGCAAGGAAGGACAATTTTTTTTTATAATGTTTTATATATTTATATATAAAATATTTATATTTATATATTTATATAAAATATTTTATTATTATTTTACAATCCTAAAAAATGCAGAAAAATATGTTATCTGTGTTTGCATTGGTGAAGATGCTTGTTTAAACTATAAATTTTAAGAAGATCAAAAAATCAGCATTTTATTGTTCTGCTTCTTTAAAACAAGTATTTTCTCAATATAAAATAAATGCTAGCCTTTAGTAGAATAAGGTTATCATTTTGTGGTACTTTTGTTCCCTATGCTTGTTTGAATACACTTTCATATATCAACAGTAATTTTGATTTGGTTAAATTGTTTAGAAGAGTTGAAGTCTTCGCGAATATGAAATTAGCATAATTCATTATTTTCCTACTTTAAGCCAGATCCTCCAGCTTTTACTTAAGCAGAAACCTTGCTGAAGTGTATGCCTATGCCTGAAGAAGAGTTTTGACTAAAATAAGGTCTTCAGATCAGATCTTCTGTTTAATAATATATATGTAAATACTTATTTTGTAGTTATTTTTATTCCTAAATTAAAGAATTAGTATTCAATTATTTGCATATTATCAGTAAATATAACTTAAAATTAGGGAAAAAAGTTAAGATGAATCTAAGAATGAAACTAGAGTGAGGGAAGTTTTAATGACTAGTATACAAACATCGCAAGGAAGAGCTAATTTTATTTGATGTATGTATTGTGGGTGTCTGCATATTATAAATGCAAGCTAGATTTTTCATGCAGAATTTAAAGCATTTAACATTTGATTCTGAACATGAAACCCTTTAATGCACTTTTGATTAAGTGGTGGAATGGTGACTTGCATGAGGTTTCTTGTTTGATCCTGATGTGGCTGAAATTTCAATGAACCATTTACTTAGGACATCTGTATTAGTAAATGATGATAGGACTCCTGTAGGATTCAGTAATCAAATTTCTATCATTATTGCAGTAGTAACTTATGAAATTGCAACAACATTGGATCACTTTCAACTGAAAATTAAAATCCATTTGACTTGTGTAAACAAACATCGCTTCTTCCTCCTTTTGTGAGCAAAAATGGAAATGCAACACAACCACACAGATTTTCTTGTGATTGCCTATGGAAGCAATATAAATAAGTCTATTTATGTATATCCGTTTGTCTGAATATATTTATTTTCATTCTACTGTAAGTAGTCATTTGTCTTTTTCAAGCTTGACTCAGACTTTACTCATTTTTTCAAAGTGTTGAAAGAAAAAAGGCAGCTCTTAGGATTAATGTGATGAATTTCCTGGCAGAAATTTGGTTTAGTTTGTGCTTTATAACTGATTTTAGTAAGTTTAATAAAATCATACTACACATATGTTTTATGAGATAAAGATTAATCTGAAAAGCATAGCTGCTATATCAGAATCTCTTTGTCAATGAATCATTTGTCTTTGAGTTACTTACACTTAAAGGAATGCCTACACTGATTCTTTGTATACTTATGTCAATGAATTGAAAAAAAAGAAGCAGGTCAAATTTTAAAACAGCACTGTCACTGTTTTGACTATGGGAATATGAATATACCCACAGCAGATGAATCTTGAGACTGAAACCACTTGGGAAGGGCTAGTGCCACTTAATGCTGAGGCAATTTAATAATTTACTCAATGATTTAAAAAAATAGGGTCAGGATTCAACAAGGAAGATTTATGATCCTAATTACAGCATCTACTTTTAAAGCATGATGTTATTCAGTCACTTTTGTAGTCTCGGCAAAGTCACTTAAGCTTCCTGTAGAATGCATATGGAAAACAGGGAATCTCACAAAAGCCTGAATTCCAGGTATGTCATTTGAACTGATAAGCACAAGATATGTGTTACAGCTCCTGGCCCATACTTTGAATGGATTTAAACGCAAGCCTTATAACATTATCGTAGGACACTGAGCAGTGGAAGAGTTCGTCATGAGTCTGTTTGGTTTGCTTTTACCTGAAATTATGTTCACACTGCATGAATAAGTAAATGCATATTGTAGAAGGAAATAGAACATCATGCTCCCTCAGACTGGGAGCTGACTTCTGGACACCGTCCTAGTCTTCTGTTTCATGTCTCTTTCCCTGTAGACCACCATGCTACCACTATTTCTACAAACTGAACTCACTGAGATTACAGTTCTGGCATGAGAAAAGGGAAAGCCACTTGTGCTATCTCCCGTTACTTAGATTCCAGCAAAACATGAGTCTTGTTCTCAAACTTGAATCCCAAGATAGACTTTGGCCCTCTATATTTGTGTGGTGTAAGTGTGCATATGCATGCATAAATGCAGATACAACCACACTTATTTATAGCAAAAATTTGAGATATGATTCAGCATATCAAAACATACATTATCAGCACTTCAGTTTGTGTATTTCTGTAACTCTTAGAAAAAGTGTAGAAATAGCATAGAAATAATTAAAAACCTTTAAAAAATGTATGAGTAAGTTGAAAGAATTTGTGATTGCAGCAGTTGCATATGTGAAAGTAAATATTATTTATTTATGCACTTCAAATGTGTAGAATTCCAAGTGAAACCAATGTTGAAAATGCTGATAATGGGATTTCATTTAAATATTCAGTGGATTAACTGCTGTACACTTTTTGGCATAGGTTGAAGTGGATACTCTGTCTCTGAGGATATTCAGGAAAATTTTAATTAAAAAAAACCCAAAACAGCTACTGTTTTCTGAACAGAAATGTCCTGAGCAGCTGGCTAAAAGAAGTACTGTAAATTCAGGGTAAATATATGCATAGTTAAATGCAAGCATAAATTTATCTAGAGAACAATAGAACAGAAGGTGCTATCACATTTCCAGCATGGTAAACCTAGACTATAGTTGTGAGCATATACTTAGTCCTGCCTTTGGGATACAGTTCTTTCTTACTCTGTAGGCTGTGTATGGGGGATACAGGCATATTTGGAATTTTACAGCTCCCAACCCATGTGTCAGTGTGAAAGCCTGCAAAAAATGCCACTAGACAGATTTTGAAAAATCATACGATGATAAACATAATGTCATACTCATGAACAGTTACATGCAGAACAATAGGAAGGTTTAGTGGTAATATTTTATGTGAAAAACTGAACTATGAGAAAATGCAATGTGACTAAAATCACAGTTTTCTAGTGAAGAGAGTGAGTTTCAATTGACTGCTCTCTTTTTCAATCAGGAATTGGGACATTTTGGATTCAAACCTTTCTATAGCTCTATGAATTTCCCCAATAATTTAATTTTCCTTTTTCAATCAGAATATGAACTAAATTAAAAATACTCAAATTATTATTTAGACAAAAAATTCTTTTCTTACTTAGAAATCAGAAGCTAAGATAATAATAATAATATTTTAGGAGAACCGATGTGTTTTTACAATGAGTTTTAAAATATGGTGTCCTTTAGTGCTGTTTTTACAATAACTGTTTGAACTCAGGAACAGTTTCTCATTTCACCTTGTATGAGTTAGGTAATGTTGGTGGGAAGAGGTCCTTAATGAGACTTTCTGTTGATGATTTATGAGCAATAATCAAATGTGGATCATTTTTATAGTTGTACTATCTCCATTATTAATTAAAATGAATATATAACAGCATCTCACTTTTAGCAAGTAATGAGCAAACATGACCTGGTAAAATAGGGAACTCTACTGAGTAAGACTATGTAGGACAGCTAACATATATGTTAGACCCATCTCCAACAAGGATTTCCCTGTTTGTTAGTATGAGGTTGAGTAGGTCACCATTACTTGTGGGAATATCTCAGGAAGTTGTCCTCAGTCTTTCCAGGAACTTCGCTCTGTTGCTTCTTCAGCAGATGTCAGCATTGTTAAGAGCCGGTGCCTGTGACTTTGAAGCTGCCTCAAGCTGCCCGTAGAAGGCTTCATTGACTTCCTCCTCCAGTAGCAAAGGGCCACGATAGTGTCACCCTTACCAGTCTGCTCTTTTATTCTAACTCATAAACTCTCATACTTATCGTCTGTCCCAAGGCATCACACTGATGGCAACTCCACCACCACGCTTTCCCAGTCGATCTTTCCTAAACGGTTTGTAGCTTTTCGTGACAACATTCCAGTCACGTGAGCTGTCCAGCATGATCTCTGGAACTGCACTGAGATCAAAGCGCCATGACTGCACACAGATCTCCAGCTCCTCCTGTTTGCATTGGTGTACACTCACCTTATAGGAGTATTTGATTGTGTCAGCATTACAGTGGAGAATTCCTGATAGTCCTTTCTTGTGGTTATGTCTTTGAGTGTTTGTACTCACTGGAAGGATTGCCTCTTAAGCCTCAGTTTGCTGCTTGGGTGGCTGCTATAGTTTTCCTCTTCACATACCTTGTGTCTGTACAGCCTGGCTATGTCCCCCTCTCCCTTCAAATCTAGCTTAAAGCTCTCTTAATGAGCCCTGCTAACTCCTGAGCTAAGGTATTTTTTCCCCTTTGAGACAGGTGGAATTCATTTGTTGCCATGAGGCTCAGTATCATATAACTGATAATACCAGTCTCTATGTCAGGTATTAGTCTCCATGATTTTCCTGTTTTTTGCCCCATCACTTCCTACAGCTGGCAGGAGAGAAGAGAACACAACTTGTGCTCCAGATCCCAAGGCCTTGAAGTCCCACTTAATCCCCTGCAGCCCTCTTAGGACTTCATCAGTACCCACTGGGAAAGCCATTAGCAGGTAATATTGAGTGGACTAATATGATGGCTGATTTGGACCTTTAGGTCTTGGGTGTTAAACCATTCTCTGGAGGTGTAATGCTCTCCCAAACTGCCCCTCGAGCACGTGGCTCTATGAGCCCGTAAGAAGCTCACACAAACCATGGCTGAGGGATGGATGAAAGAGGAAGTTTATTGGGGATGGGGGTTTATATGGCTTTCAGGGGGATTGAAAAGGGACCAATTACAAGGTCAAGGTACTACAGAAAAACCCTATCACGTAGAGTTAATAGCCAATAGAAAGAGGTGAACAAAGGCCAATGAGAAGACCTCAGGGTATCTTCCCAGGACATTCCTGCATAAGGGTCCTTTACAGGGGGGTGTTGGGAAGGAGACGGAGTGACTTTGCAAAATACAAAAAAGCCATCTTAAGATCTGTTTAAACAACATTAAAAACGTCTGTTTCTATAACATTTGAGCTGTTTTCTTCTTTTCCTTCACCAGTCCATCTCTGACAAGACTTCTTCCATTCCATATAGGGTAAATCCATTGCTACAGACTAATGAGCAAGCCCACTGCAATCTGAGTATTTCTTTCATGATTAGGGTCAACACTTGAAACAGAGGATCACACACTGCCATCCAGATGCCAGCGTTGATTTTTCAGAACATTGAAATCCCAAAGGTTTTCATTGTGATCTTTAACTGGAAAGCAAGTAGTTGATATTCACTTATCACCCAGAGGCCATAAATTAACCTTAGCAGTTTGGCAGATAACACTTGCTCCCTTGCTTCAGTGATTTCAACTCTCTGCTGTCCAGGTCATTCTCAGCATCCCGCTGCATTAATATTTAATGTTGTGCTCCCTTATCTGCTAGAAGTGTTTTTAATTGTTGATGAGAACCAACTGGAATCCAAATATGTGGGCCATTATTATGTATGCATTGATAAGATTCCATTTGCTGGATTTAAATCATGCCTGGCTTGTGGCTATAATGCTCTTACAAATCAGCCACCTGAATCCAATCAAATGGGGTGACTTTTCATTTGTGATTTCCTGCTCCACCTTGAGGTTTTTTTAGTGGATCTGGCTTCATGTGCTGGGGAAGTTGAAAGAGGTAAAGAATAGTTTTCCCCTAGTTCATTATCATAGGGTCATCCCCTATATTTCCATCCTATTCCTCAGGGGATACAACTAATTTTTTAATCTGTACCATGCGAGTTGGATTGGTAGCCCTCTTAAGCATCATCTCTACCTTTTCTTCCAATTTTTGTTTCTTGTCCTGATGTCTAAACTCTTTAATGAAAGCTTTCAGGTGCATGCAGTACATAGGTGCATGTGAGTGTCCAGGGATTTTACAGTTTTATAGTACTAATCCATCCAATCCCAGAACTATCCACCCCAGCACCTTCCCAGATCTGCTCCTCGGCACACCTCCCTAGAATTTAAACTGAGTGCACCTGTGGATGAAAGTAATCAGACTTAAAATTGAACTAAATTATCCAAGATAATGTATCTTAGGGAGATGCTTTAGCAGGTGGTGTTTTGTAAACATTGCTTTCTCAGATACAGTTTACAATCTGTTCATTAGAGTCAGCACCTCAGGCAGGTGCTCTTCATTTGCTTGGTTTGCCTGAAAATTTTTTCTGATAGTTGAGCAACATGGTCATGAGAAAGTTTTCCCGAAGTGGTATTGCACATGTAATGAAGGAAGCTGAAAATCTGTTTGCAGAGGTACAAGTTGTTAATAAGAGGCAAATTACCTCACTGGAGGTCATAGAAAACACAGCTTCTTGCTAGTATGTCTGTAGTGTTTTATCCAAAATAGCTAAGATTTTTTTACTTGAAAGAGCTTACAGTGTTTCTTCAGAACATTTATGTGGCTCTTCTTACCAAGCATAAACTTTTTATTTTGTACAGCCTTCCATAGGTCCATTCCATTCTCAACTGTATCTTTCACTATTCTTGTAAATAATTCTGCTTTGTTTTGTGACCCAAGACCTTTATTAAAAAGTGTGTTGGAAGTTCTCACTACTTCAGTGAAAATTATAATTATGAATAAAAATTTGGATTCTACAAATTTGAACATATATTATATAGACAGCTGGCATGTCCACATGCTTTTATATGTATTTGTCTTTGTATGTGTATACATATAAGTCTGTGTATATATGTTTAACCTAGAGAAAAGGGGGCTAAGGGGAGACCTTATTGCTCTCTACAACTACCTGAAAGGAGGCTGTAGCCAGGTTGGTGTCAGTCTCTTCTCTCAGATAAAAAGTGACAGGACGAGAGAAAACAGACCCAAGTTGCAACAGGGGAGGCTTAGATTAGATACTAGGAATTTTTTTTCATGGAAAGAGCTGCATTGGAATGGGTTGCCCAGGGAAGTAGTGGAGTCAGCATTCCAGGAAGTGTTCAAAAAATTGTGCATTTATGGCATTGAGGACATGGTTCAATGGTGAAAATGGTGATAATGCTTAGTTGATGTTTAATGACCTTTTAAGTATTTTCCCACCGTAATTATTCTATGTTTCTATATGCAAATACATTATAATATAAATGTAGTATTTATTATGAAGGTTCTCTGGAAGTTTGTTCTTTTAACCACTTTTTATAAACAATTTCTTGCAGTCGTGAAATAGTTTGATTTCTCTGGACCTTAAAAAAGTGAATTACTGGTAGCTTGCATTTCAGAAAAAGAAGACAGCATGGAAAGGGAAAAATGCTCATGACTTGATTTGCAGAAAACCTGGTAATTCTGAAAGGTTTTATATCCATACAATCATTGCTGGGTTAAAAAGAAGATGCTTAACAAGAAGTATAGAAAAGAAAATATTACGTTAAGGTTCTATGTCACCTAGAGTTGCAGATTTTCAAGCTATGCTTTAGATCTCTAATTTATCTTAAATACACTAAAATAGATAGATTAAACACCTTGAATCTGAGGATTTGAAATTTTATCTGCAATCTTTAGCACCTATGTATCTTGAAAAAGTTGCTGAAGGAATGATTATGGCTTAAATTAATATTCACTTTGAGCAATGGATTCCCATTGAAGCTTGTTAGCTATCATTTATAGAAGATTCTTTCTGCACTGGTACAGTTGTTAACTTGAAATCAGCAATTTTGTGACTTCAGATTACCAAAATGATTCCGAAATGAACCTTAAGTGTTCTGATAGAAATCCTAAATTTCTAATGTCTCAACATGAATGCATTTTGTTCAGACATTCTCCTGTTGAGAATGATTGATGATGATGGGTTAAAGCTTACACAAAGCAGTTGTAATATTATAAAATTTGTTGTTGTCTTTGGTAAATGCTTCTCATAGTATCTGTCCAAAAGATTTTAGAATAATCTCTAACTAAGTTGACATGTATCAAGTATAACTGAATAATTTGACCTACTGCTTTGATGGACCAATAAACTGCTGTGCAGTTACAGAGTGATTTACACTGAGAATAAAGATCCTTTGGACTGTTGGTTTTCATACCTTGGAAATTTTTGTGACCTCAGCTACATTTTAAAAACCTTAAAACTTCTTAACAGCTAATGATCTATTTTGGATAAGCCTAGGCTTTTTCATATTCTGAAATACAAGAGTTTACTTAGTCCCAAAGCATCATGTTCTATTTCTAAACTTATGAGAATGTTAGTATTTCTGTTCTATTAATGATCACTGTTTAAATCATCCATTGGAACTACTTCTTATTCAAGCTAACTATTTATTTTATGCCTTGTTATTTCTTTAACTTGTTTCCTCATCTGCCTCAGGCTACATCTGCACAGCTAAATAAAACAAACCAGGGACCTTTCTCTGGTTCTGAGGGGAAGTGGCATGGTCTAGCTTGACATATGGCTATTATGTCTTCTCTTTCTTGTTCGGAAACAAGGTCTCCCCTTATCCCCCTTTTCTCTAGGCTAAATTTCTTGTATCCATACTGTCAGCTGGAAATTACCCCTAGATGCAGTTTGGGAGTGTGGTAGCTGGCATGGGTTTTAGCAAGGAACATGCTAGCAAGAAAATGCAGTGGACAGTTGCAGGTTATTGTTGGAGCATGTGAAAGTCTTATTTATTGTATTAGTAAAATTCACAGAATCAGAATAATTCAGGTTGGAAGGGACTTCTGGAGGTCAGGTCTTAAAATATCTCTAATTAGATCAGGTGCTCAGGGTCATGCCTAATTGGGCTTTTAATATCTCTAAAAATGGTGATGCCATAACCTCTCTGGGCAATTTCCTCCAATATTTGAATACCCTCATGGTAAAAATGTTTTCCTTTGTATCACCTTTTATGTCTACAGCCTCTTGCCCTTTCATTGTGCACCTTTGTATCCCTCTTTCTATCACCTCCCATAAGGTAGTTTTAGATAGCAAGAAGTTCTTGCCTTAACCTCTCTCTGTAAGGCTCCAAAATCCTAATAATTATGCTGGATTTGCTACAGTATCTCCATGTCTTTCATGTACCTCTAAGTTCAAAACTTTACATGGTACTTGAGATACAAGCTCACAAGAGCTGTGTAGAGACTGAATTGTTTTCTTTGACCTGCTGGGTATTCACTTACTAATACAGACCAGAATGCAGTGGGTCACCTTGGCCACCAGTGCAACCTGATGATTGATGTTCAGCTTCTTTTTCACCAGGACCACTGGGTTCTTTTTTTCAAAGGCTGCTTCCTGGGGAATAGAACTCCAGCCTCTAAGTACAGGGTTATCCCTTTGCATTCCTTTATTTTTTTTTTTTTTTAAACTGTGAAGTTCCTGTCAGCTTTTTCCTAGTCTGTCAAGATTTCTCTGAGTAGCAACCCAGCATGTCAGTGTATCAGTCGCTTCCCTCCTATTAAGTACTATCTGCAGACTTGCTGAGTGCAAATCTGTGTGTCCCATTAAGGATGTTCATAAAGACATTAAATAGTACTGGCCCCAGAATTGATCTCCAAGGGATATTGATAGTTTGGAGTAGCTGGTTGGAGTTTGTGCATCCGACATCCAAACAAGATGGTCCAGATAATTTCCCTCACACCCTACTGCACATTTACCCAAAATGTATCTCACCATTTTGGGGGCAAAGGAGCTTAGGGAGATGCTATTAAACACCTTGCTAAAATGAAAACAAACATTTATTCCTCTTCTCTTCAAAGCTGGTCATCTCATTGTAGAAGACAATCATATTGGTCAGTCGTGATTTACACTTCGTAAATCCATCTGGGCTGTTTCTAGACATCTGTTTGTCTTTCATGTCTGTTGAAATACCTTCTCAGAGGATTTGTTGCATAAACCATCCAAAGGACTTAGACCAAAAAACCTGTAGTTCCTTCAGTCCTCATGGATGCCCTTCTTGAAGCATAGATATACTGGAAACTCTGGTTCAGGCTATTACATATTAATGCAATTAGTCAAAGTTGTAGCACTGTAATTTTAATAATTTTTTCAGAAGGAAGTAACACAATGGGTGGTATAACTTGCAGACTGATTAAATGATACAGGAAAAGAGAAGTGTTTTGGGTTCTACTTCTTCAATTTATAGTTCCTTTGATACAGAAATGTGTAGTCCCATTTGTTCAAAATAAGTTCTGATATAAAAGTAGTTTTTTGCAATGTCTGCACTGATATATGGAGTATGCATAGATTTCACTCAAATCTGTTAAAATTAAAATATATTGGGAATTTTGTATATGAGTGCTCTAACCCATTATTTTTTTGTGCAATAATGGTACATGCAGACAGGCCAACAGCTCCCTTTTTTTTCTGCTTTACGTTTGTAGATGTGTATTTTTTAAAAAGTATTCAATACTCAGTTTTAAGATCACATTTAGCAGGTTAATAATTAAAAGAACAAAGTGTTGAGGGTTTTAAAATTAACAGCTCTTAACAAGTTTATGTTTTCTGTTATGAAATGATGTTATATCTCTCGGTCAGATTATTTTTATTAGATGCGGCCCTAATCACAGCAAGGCTTATACTGGCAGAACTGTAATGGGTTTTTCTTTAGATACAGTTTATACCGATTTCACAAATGAAGTAAGTTAATCGTAATATAGAGTATTTTACTGATTTAAAGTAGTTACACTAGAGCTCTTTTAAGTATTAAAAAAAAACTAAAATCACACTGTCATATGATTTTGCAACCTGACAAAGACATTTCATATACATCACAGTGAAAAATATAATTTTTTATGAATGCCCTTTCAGATTTAATATAGGCTATCTTCCTAATTTTTTATAATTATTTAAGTAAATCAGATAGGTACTGGGATGCAAAACATTGAAAAAATAACTATGTGATTAGTGAAGCCCACGAAAGAACTAATTACATTGACATTTCAGTTGATTTTTTATAGTTTGAAATTTTGAGTTAGTTCTGATGTTGTTTAAACCCTGCCTAATTTTATAGCCACTTCCATGCTGCAGAAAAAACATATTTGAAGTAAATGATATTATTCTTTTTCTTCTTCCTTCTTGTTACATGCCTGAAATGTACTGTTCTTCTACTTGTCTTGTCACTTCTTTCTAGATAGTGTAAGGTAGATTAATAACAGGAATATACAGTTGTTATGGTGAAATGGATGCAGAAGAAATGCTTTTAGTCTTTTATAAGAGGATTTGTTATGCAGAGAAATTAACAGAAGGCTGGGAACAGAAGACTGATAAATATTTTCAAATCTATCATTAAGGAATTGTGCAGCTTTTTATTAGACACAATTCATGAAGTTTTAAGCTTACTCAAAATATGGACTTTATCTACAGGAGTTGTTAATGAAATCAGAATCAGACCCAGTGTTTCTTTTTCCAACGTTAAGGTCCTTCACATGTTTTTTATTTTCTTTTTCAAATACAAAAATCACTACCAAAGGTTTGATGCCATCCAGAAAATTTATTTTTTTCCTGATATTTCTGTTTTTTTCCTAGCAGAAACCATATTTATGTTATGAACATCTTAGTAAAAGACATAAGGTGATAAATCTCTCACAAGATTAATTCAATCCAGGAAAATCCCATCTATCTTCTTTGTCTATAGTAGGACCTGGATGCTTCTGTGTGATTTTTCAAATATTTGGATTAATTTTAGCTATATTATCTAAGTGTCAGATGAGTCTATACTGCTTTACTCTTCTTTGAGAATTACTATTTTCCTTACTTTAAGGGTTTTCAAGAACTTCTTTGCCAAGGAAGATATAAACCAATAACTATTTATGAGGAAATGGAGAGACATGATACATATCTAAATGGTTAATAGATAAATCTCATGGAAAAACGTTATACATATGAGAAAAATAGGTATAAGATACATGTTCACTATTGTTGATAAAAATCTTACTCCATCTCCAGGACCTGCTTTCAGGCTCATTATGTATTATTCCTCATGGAGTTCTGCTTTAAGCCATCTCCAGAATTCAATGAAAAATATTGTGTATATTTGTCAAAAAGCCATTCCTATTTCTGAGGTGCTATTTATCTATTTTTTCTGTACTTCTCTGTAGTATTTTTAGCTACTTGACATAGTTACTTTGTTCATTTCACTTATATTCAAATATTGTCAATCTGTGATGGGGAGTTCTATTGTCACTGTACTGTCCTCATTGCTATCATGTCCTCTAGAGTCTGAACCTGCCCTCAGTACAACAACATGTGTATGTTCAGGATTTCCATCAGTGTTAGTGACCATCTGCAAGCTTATATATTTTTGTCCTTACTTCTATATTGTATCTGCCAATTATCTGACTGAGTCTAGAGCAACTGATCAAGGCTGTGAGGAACCTCAGGAAACCTATCTCAGTTTAAGTGTGTTGAAATGAACATTGTTTGAGACACAAACTGCTAGGAATCTGACACTTTAGTTTGTAATCTGAAGTAATTCTTCAGTGTCTTGTAGAGATGTTTTTTGTTTACTCTCTCTAATGGGAACTTGGAATGTACTGCTAGACCTCTCTAATGTAGAAGCTGCCATAAGCAAAGTAATTTCTACATCTAAGTGACATAATGACTTGAAGGGACAGAGTCTTAGGCTTTAGTCCTGCAAAGATTTTTGTGTCTGTTTAATGTGCCTGTTCTTGAGTAGCCTAACTAAGAAACTAATAGACGTGTGCAGGATTAGGCTGTCATTTTCTAAAAAATTGTTTGGGACTTTGGTATTCTATGAAAATGTCATATAAGATGTAAGAATAGTAATATATATTTTAATACTGTCTTTTAATTTTTCTATTTCAGGATTTTAGTGTTGCAGACGGAGACAAAATTTACAATAAAATACATATTTACACTGCAAGGGGCTGTCTTCTACTTAATTTATTAGAGCATGTTTTGTAAAGAAACAAGCAATAAATTATCTTTCCTGCACAATTCAAAATGTAAACCCTGAATGGGTTCTTATATGATCTTTATTCTTCATTGGCACATATACACATACTTCCTATTAAGCTTTGGTGGATTTGGAAAGAAGGGATTTAATTATTTATTGGCTGCTGAATATCATATTTTTTACTTTACATGTTGGTGATGATTAATTCTTTTTGTAATTTTCTGATGAATTATTTCTGTTTCTGCCTAATCAGCAGGCCTACTGTGAAATATAATTGCACTTGAAGGAAAATTACTGTCTCATGAGATGAATAAGTTTGATGATTAAATTACATAGAATAAAGCAATAACATTCACATACCCTAGATTACATACTCATTCTTTGTTGTGCTTTGATGACCTTTACAAAAGCAGAGAGTATTTCTAGAAAATATTCAATATATTTCAAGCCAGACTACATGAAATGAAATTTGAAGAATCCTAAATAAGATATAGTCTCACAGAAAATACAAGAATTTCACCTTTTTAAATTAAAAATATTTGTCCTGATCTCAGTTCAACATAATATAAATCACTGAAGCTGGAAAAAGCTCTTAGAATTGATCAAGGCCCACACATGCAACTGAAGTTAATTACTAGATCAGAAATAGATTTTTTTTTATGGTATTCATAGGAGCAGGAGGCAGACTTGGTTAGAAGGGGGATGCTGTAATATTTACAAAAGCCCCACATTTTTAAGACAAGTAAGACTTTGGTCTCTAAGTAATAAGTATTTGAGAATTAAACCAAACAGCAGTCTAGGTATATGTTAAGAGATACCATTATAAAAAGATGTAAAATTAAGTTTTGCTGGGTTTAGTGGTGCTCATTTTGAAAGGTAAACTTCAGCTTGCATGAGTGGCACCTTACATTGATTTCTTGGGTTTTCCAATGCATCTCAGCTCTTCAGAGTTCTAACTGTGAGTTACAGCTTCTATTTGACAACCTACACTATAGATTAAGTACAAAATCATGCAAACATGATCCACAAATCACACACATACACACACACACACACACACACACACACAGAAATTAGCCTTTGGCCTGCATGGCTGACATTTCATGAGAAATGTTTCAAAAATTGTTTATAGTATAGATTGTCAGCAAGATTAAAGTGCATAGTAGCAAATCCCTGTGGTCCAAGTAGTCATTTTTACCTCAGTGCAGTGATTGCTAGCATCTTGGTAGAAGAATTTCAGAAAGAAATCTTTCTGAACTAAATAATCTATTAGAACAACTCCCTGTAATTTTCAAAATGGAATTTGAAGTTAGAATTTCTCTGACTGGTGATCTTTGATGCTGAGTCTGAGAAGATGATTTTATATCGTATTTCTAAGCAATGCTGTGGGACGTAAAGGAAGAAAACCTGAAAAAAGGGACACAATTAATATGCTGAGTGCAGTACAGCTTTTTTCAAAAGAATGATTCAGTAGTCATATTTTAATACAGAATGAAATGTGGATAGCCAGAGGTTTAGCCAATGTAAGTCGCTGAAGGCAGTAGCATGCTGTAATGTTATATGTAATTTATATGTGTGCAGATATGTATATATATATATGAAATAAACACAGGAATCAGCTTTTTTATTTCAAATTTCATTCAGAGCAATCAATTTTCTTACAAATTATAATTTTTTGTCTCTGTTTTTCTGAATTCAATACAAAGAAAATAAGGTAGAACTTTCAAGGTCAGTGGTATGCAGGTGAATAGATTAAGAATATTTTGGATACTCCTTTTATCCATAGGATTCATAAATCCAGAATATGATGTCTAAATTCTAAGCAATTCAAAAGTAAACATTCCTACGTTTCTCTATTTAAAAAAAAAAAAAAAAAAGATTACCAAGCTTATTACCATTGTTATTGCAGTAGTGTAGGTCAAAGGGAAGTGATAGGGGTAAGTTTCCCAGACGTCATTGACCCCTTATTTGAAGTTAAAAAATGTAACATTTTCCTTACAATTGCTATGGAAATAAAGGTAAGTGTCCCATAAAACAAAATAGTGTACATTATCATTTCAACTCCAAGTTATGTTGCAGAAATAATTTAGGGCGTGTTTGAGAGTGTTCCTTTTTTGTCTGTAGAAATTACTGTAGCCAACTTTAAAGTCCTACTTCCTGTCATAGTATGTTCTCATTTTATATAACTCAGCAAATGACAAAAAGTCATTGTAGGAAAAGCTTTTACACTTAATATTTGCTCTTTTCAATGCTTGTCTCTTGTCTGACTTCTGTGTGAAAGCTCAGGTCAGATACACAAAAGAAGGAAGAAAGGCAAAAAAAAAAAAAGGTTTCTCCATTGTATTTCCTTTCAGCCAAGTACTGACCCGTTCCATTCAAAGACATGATTGCTCACAGTTACATTTGCTTCTGTGTAGTATTATCCTGGATCACAGTAGGAGTTCAGATAGTGAGGATGATGAATTTTCTTTTCTGGACATAAGAATTATTTGTGGTGTTTCCTTGGCACTCACAGAAGGTTGTTTCTATTTTCATAAAGGACACTTAAAAAAATTTGCTGAAGTTTTGTCAGTAAGTTTCCTTAATTTCTAATGTATAGGGTTTAAATAGATGTGGGATCTGAGATAATTTATACTGGCTGTTTTGAAGACTACAAACAACAGCAGGTTTTTTTATATAGTAAAGAACTACTGTCATGTTCCTACTCACCAAGTTCTGCAGATAACCTGTGAAAGAGATAGAATTTTATAAGTACATGTGAAGTCATGTGCATGTGTCAGTAAAACCCTCCTTGTTCTCTTCTAAGTGTAGTATGAGCAAAAAGGCAGGATTTATGCTGAAATTAATTTACATCTAAAGCAATATGAAGATTATTATATTGCCCACATAAATGTAGGTATGGAAGCTAGTGGAAATATTGATAACCTTTAGTATATCAAAAGTCTCTTTTTTAGAAATTAACAAATTATTTGTAATAGTGTAGAAGCTGTAATATAAAATACCTGATATCTCTCTCTCTAAATCCTGAATCTAAGAAATAAAAAAGCTTTATCCTTCTTATTTCCTATACACCTACTGATCAGAGCAACAATTTTAACTATATAGTTTTACTGGTAATATTGTCTCTCACCGCTGTACAGTTTCCCCCACCCCTTCTCAATCCTGGGCTCAGCCTGTGCTTAGTTCACATCAAGTTATGAGCTGTGACAGACGGTCGTCTGTTATTCCTGTGGCAGAAATCATGGTCTTTAAGGGATACAAGGAAACTACTGGTGCTTTCTAGGGAAGCTTGTGTTGGCTAATGCACACAAATGAGGGAGGGACACTGGTAGGTGGAAGAATATGCCACAAGAGGTAATAGTTCACAATATTAGTGCATGGAGTACTCTCTTGTTCTGGTCCCTTTCAAAAAAATAAGTAAAAAGTAAAATAAGGAGAACTTATGCTGAAGGATCCTAACATGTGTCTTGAGGCATGGAGAAGTGTAGATTTTCTATTTCCATGTTGAGTTGACACCATTCTACAGCTAGAAATATCGGAAAGCTTATATTAAAATAGGAAAGTTCTGTTAAATTTTTTATTTTACCAATCTCTTTTATGCTTAAATGAAGTTACATCTAATACCCACAATGACTCTGTGTGCTCTATAACACATGTAAAATCTTTGCCAAACTAGGTTAATAAGAATAGAAATTTTGCACAGGTTCAGACAAAATCTGCAGACTTGTCTTTTTCTACAGAGAATGGATTTTTTCCAGTGTTTTTAAGAGAATATGTCAGCGTGCAGGTGGCCTTTTAAGAACGTGATTTACAGAATAGAATGTTAGAAGATACTGAACCTTGGAGGATGAAAAGATGGCAGCTCCCATGTGCTGGAGATGCCATGTAGTACATGGAATATAGGTGCCTTGCTGCCAGTATACTTGCTGCTTTGGTTACTTCTCCAGAATGAAATACTTCAAACTGCTGACACAAAGCAATGCAGAACTGCAGATTGATTCTTCTGATAGATTTGAATGTTTCAGAAATTAGTTAAATCAAAGCACTTTACTCTGGTGTGTTTGCTTTGGTTGGTTTGGTTTTTTTCCTCTTTTTTAACTCCCTGATCCTGCTCTTGTTAATGCTTGTAACAAGGAATGTCCTGCTAACTCTTCATGTTTATTGAATGAAAGAAGATTCTGGGAAGAGAACACAGCAGGACAGAGTGCTGAGGGAAATGACATGTTGGCTTTAAAAATATATTTTATACTATAATAAATATGCAGAAAGGCCTTTAAAAGAACCTTGACCATAGGAAAAACCATGAATTTTTGAAAGCAGAATAAGTCTTAAAGAAAAAGCAGCAGAAGGGGATAAGGAGTTTTCTCTGTATGTGCATAACTTGAATCCAACTGAAGTCATACCTCTTCAAAGAGCCTTCTTAATGCAAGAAGAACTTCAATTTTGCAAGAGGTGAGTCTGTTTCTGTTCATACCCGTGAATATGCCTATAAATGAAATCCAAATCTAGTGTGTGCTTGGGGTTGTCAGCGTTTGAAAGCTCTCCCACAGTGTTCATGGGGACAAAATGGAACCTCCCTCAAGCAGAAATTCTAGTGGTAAATTAGCTTCTTTTGTTAGTGAGAAGGCAGAAATATTTGTAATAGGGATTCTGATTTGGGTAGGCTACCAGAGAGCGAGCATTCTGGTGACAGCTGGATTGGGATTCACAGAATCAGAGAATATGCTGAGTTGGAAGGGACCACAAGGATCACTGAGTCCAATCTCAGCCCTGCATAGAACCATTCCCAAGAATCACACCATCTGCTGGAGAGTTTCATCCAAATGCTTCTTGAACTCCACCATGCTTGGGGCTGTGATCACTTCCCTGAAGAGACTGTTCCAGTGCCCAACCACCCTCTGAGTGAAAAAGCTTTTCCTGACATCCAACCTAAACCTTCCCTGACAGAACTTCAAGACATTCCCATGGGTCCTGTCACTGATCACAACAGAGAAGAGATCAGTGCCTGCCCCTCCTCTTCCCCTCACGAGGAAGTTGTAACTGCAATGAGGTCTCGAAGAGACCAAGTGACCTCAGCCACTCCTCATACAGCTTCCCCTCAATCTGTTTTCATTGTACTCCTTTGGATGCTCTCTAGGAGCTTAATATCTTTCTTATATTGAGATTCCCAAGCTGCACACAATATCCAAGGTGAGACCGCTCCAGTGCAGAGCAGGACAATCCCCTCCCTTGACTGGCTGGCCATGCTTTGCCTGATGATCCCCAGGGCACAGTTGTCCCTCCTGGCTGCCAGCGCACCCTGGCACCCCTTTCCAGCCTCTCATTCCCCAGTCTGTAGGTACAGCAAGGGCTGGCCCATCCCAGGTACAGAATCTGGCATTTTCCCTTCTTGAACTTCAGGTGGTTGATGATTGCCCAATCCTCTAATTTGTCGAGGTCTCTCTGCAGGGCCTCCCTGCCTTCGAGGGAGTCAACAGCTCCTCCCAGTTTTGTGTCATCTGCAAACTTGCTTAGTATCCCTTCCAGTCCTGTGTCCAAGTCATTTATGAAGATATTGAAGAGCACAGGGCCTAAGATGGAGCCCTGTGGAACCCCACTAATAACAGGTCTCCAGTCTGATGTTCCCTCATTCACTGTTACCCTCTGTGCTCGACTCATGAGCCAATTGTTCACCCACCAAGAGATGTGTTTATCCAGCTGTGTGCTGGACATTTTACCCTGAAGGATCCTGTAAGAGGCAGTATCAAAAGCTTTACTGAAATCCAAAAAGATGACATCAGCTGGCTTCCCTTGATGAGCTTGGTGGGTTAACTTGTCATAAAAGGAATTCAGGTTTAATAAGCAGGACTTTCCTCTCATGAAGCCGTGTTGGCTGTGACCAATGACTGCACTGTGATTTTCAATACCTCCTGGAATAATCTTCTCCATAACTTCACCAGGCACTGAAGTTTCCTCTTATCTAGTCCTAAACCTCTCCATCTAAGGTAATAGAAATAAAGTAACTGTAGGTTTCCTTTGTAGTTCACTAGGCATGCTTTAGCTCATAGTTCTCTAAACTTTGTTGTGTTTTGTTTCAGGATGAAGACTTCATTCTACATGAATTCATTTAGGAGGAAGTAGGGCACACTCTAGAAGTGTTTGTACCACAAACAAATTTAATAAAGAAATATTCTTGTGGTGAGGCAAGTAGGTTTCTCAAAATGTTGAAGTCCGTGTAGGTTTTCTCCCAGTATATATTGCAGTTATTGATGCCATAGCTTAAGAATTTTTTTTTTTTTAATTGAGCATGGGGGAATGGAGTGTGTGTAGAAAGATTATGTAAAAGATAGCTCTTCTAGAGAGGGTCAACACTGCCAGTAAAGCTAAACCACTTAATCTGTGAGCAGCTATCTCTTCATAACACTAAATATAAAGACTTCATGGAGCCAGAACAGCAAGGAGTGATCATATTATTTGCTGATTTACCATCTTACAGTTGATTAGTGTATCTAGCAATGTGTTGCGATTAAGGTAATGTTGCTTGGGAAGAAAGTAATATAGACTGCTGCAAGTAACATATATGACTGCTAAAGGTATTGTAAGGCAGCGTATTATGCTCTTTATTGCAGAATTTTCTTTCCTGACTTTTTTTTGTTTTTTTTTGCTTTAATGATGTTTTAATTACTAAAAATGTTCTTGTTTCCATGAATTCTAGCAGTTTCTATGAATGAGATTATTCAGTGTCTTGGGGATGGCATTTATTTTTTCCATTTTTTAGTGTTGCAGAATTTCAGGATTTTTTCCTAGAGATTTTTAATTAAGAATGGCCTTGGTCTGGCCCTAGTTGCTGTGATTGATCAGTTGGCAGGAAGATGAAAGAGTATTTCTAAGAATAGAATTAAATTGACTTGTCTGTGTGATGTCCTGAATCTTGTTAATCTTGCTAATTACGGGGTATTTTAGATTTTGTCTCATTAGACTTCACAAATTTGTATTTTCAGCCGCAGTGTGTCTAAGTCTAACTCCATTTAGTTAGCATTAACTCTAAAGTGAATAGGTGTAAATTCATTACTTTCTCTAGATTCTTCTTGTAGGACAAATTTAGTTTAGGACCAGAAACCTCTTCCCTATCATCACAACTTAATTCAAAGATCAAATCAGTAACAATAGGTAATTTGCATTTTATTTTGTATCCAATATCATAGGAAATTATTCCTTGTGCATGTACTTGAGAAAGATAGTGACCTCAACTGTAGTGAGCATTCTTCATTCCCATAAGAACCTGTGTTCTTTTTTTCAGTGTTGCAACTATAGGTCATTCTTTAGAGGTAAATATTAGCAAAAATTCTTTTTGTATTTGAGGAATATAAGTGCTTCTGAGGGTCCTTATTGCTCTATTTTCTTAATGTTCTTAATCTGAATCTTTGGACTGCAGTTAAGACAGAGGTTATTAATACAGCCTCATCTTCCCCCATTATATTCATTGTATTTGAAATGCTGGCATGTGGGTATTATTGAAATTAATAATGAGTTAGAACTGAACTTGCAGCTTTCTTTTTAAAGTCCAATGCATTGTATAGACTAGGAATAAGAGCTATGTGCCTGGTTGATTGAAAGCATTAAGAGGAAACTATCAATCCTAAGAGGCCAGAGATATTTTGAAGCAGAAACTTGACAGACTAGATTAGAGGTAATTGTCTTCTTTATTCTCACAAAAATCAGTGAGAGAGTCTCTCATTTGACAGTTTGCCATTGACACTTTGGACAGCAATTTCATGTGAACTTGCAGACTATTAACAAAAGGCAGAGACAGAAAGCTGGAACTTTCTTCACAGTACAAGTGACAAATGGATGTATGCCTTAGAGACATCAAGAAGGTCACATTCTAACAAGATTAAATTAGTGAAGGGAGAAAATAAGCATATAAATCCCAAATTACCTAGTTAAATTAAAAAGAATCTACTGGTACACAGAAAAAAAATAGGGAAATCAGAGATATTTTAATTTATTACACTGACTTCAATAAATGGTCAAATAATATGAAGAATGGTAAAACCAGTGAAGAGGAACATACAAGAGGTCTTGCTCAGGGATGTGTATTTTGTTGTAATTCAGTTCAAATATAGAGTACTTGGTGACTGACAACTGTCAGTTTGAGATTAGGGACAGATATATCACTGCACACTTATAACAAGATATCTAGCTCAGTCATAAGCAAACCAAACAATATAGATTCGGGCTGCCCAAAATGCTGCCGAAGAAAAAAAAGACAAAACCTAAACAACCACCAAACCTCCCAGAATTCTGAACAATTTTTTTGTTTTGGAAAGTCTTGAAGTGTGAGGGTAACCAATTTACTGCCAATTTTCGATCCAATGTCTAAGAAATGACGTTTTGCCTGACCTGCACTTTACTGAATGTGTATAGTAGTATCAGTGAGTTTGAAATCCTGCTGTCTCACTCATATCTATAAACGTAAATTCAGACTTCATCAATGAAGTCAACAGAGTCATCAATGCTAAATATCTTTTAAGGAACATGAGATATTAGCACTGAAATTAGGTAGGGAAAGTATGTTGAAATATCACAAATACACAGCTTTCTGTTGTGAAAGAAGCAGTAGTAGGAAGCACTGATGAGAATAAGTACTTGGCTAAATTAGTTCAATACCTGATCTATTGTTGTTCTTTACTTTGCATAAACAAAAAAGCCCCTTTGCTTAAATCTTTTTTACGTCATTCTCTTAGCAAGAATATAGAAGAGACTTTTCTGTGTTTGACTTTATTTTTAGCTGATTAGGCTAGGTGTAGGTACATCTTCATTGAACTTTTTGGTCAGCATTATTAATGTGAATAGTTATATGTTTAAGTTTGGGTTTCACCTGCTTTTGAAAGATGTGTATGATCTGAGGAAAAGGGAACTCTTTATCTTTTATCTTAATATTGTTATTTTTAACTTATGTTAATCTACTCTCAAAATTAATGACCTTTAGGTAATTTACATGACTGTTTTCTTTCCCTTCAATTCTGGGAACTTGTGGGAAACCAATCTGTTCTGAAAACTAAGAACCCTTCCAGCTTAAATAAAGTATAAGCTTTTTAATTAGACTACTTTTCACTTGTTTAGTTTTATTATGTTTGATGAAAGGAATGGAGATTGTTAACTAGTCTGCCGAGACAGATGCTATGTGGTTAACTATGTTACAGAAAAGTAATGTCAGATTATAACTGTCCTGTAATTTTTTAATGTTTTTTTTTTCCTGTAAAGTTTACTACTCTATTAAATCTGTAGGTTAGCCTTAGTTAGGAGGCTTTCAGAAGATTTCCTAAATAGATGGCTGGTGAAGAATTCATCACATAAAACAATACATCTCAAAAATTCATGGTTAGAATTTAGTTTATAGGGGTAGGAAATCATGAGATTTATTTCTTATTTCCAAATTTAAATTAATAGACATGCTCTCCTAAATTATGTTTTTCAATTTCAAAGGCAAAAATCAATATACTTAAAATTACTTGAAATATATTTTATCCACTGCATAGCAACTCAGCTTTTACTTTTCCCTTTTAAATATCCTGGTAATAAATCATGCTGGGTAGATAGAGAGTGATTTGAATTAAGCAATAATGATGGAAATATATAAACCAGGAAAATGCAATTATCTACACTCAAAAAAAGCAACTTCATAAGGATTATGCTTATTAGCCTCATTTTCTATGGAAACAAAGTATATGAGATTATACTGTCTCCACAGCTTTCTCTCTACCTCTGCTTCCCTAGTCAGTGGCTAATATCAAAGAAATTGGATAGTATGGTTCAAAGACACTAAATTCCTAAAAATTTTGGTGATCACAACAAAAAATTTTTGAGAGACTCTAATACTGAGACAAAGAATGTAGCAGGATCTTAAATTTATTTGACATCATAGAGATTTTGCCAATCCCATGCTGGGAAAGTTTAGTTGGACTTTATTCTTTTGTTATGTGTCAACAAATTCAGTCCTCCATCAGAGTTTGTCTTTGATATAGGTTCTTTGTTGTATAATAGGTTTCTGCCTCAGATTTTGTATACTTCCACTGAAAAGCCAGTTGATTATGAGACACACCTGCATTGCAGCCCAGGGTTTGAAAGGTGTAGTGCTTACAAGAAGTATTTTTCTCTTATACAATGCCATGGTACAAAGCAGTATGGCCTCATTGCACTATATGCTTTGTGGGTGGAACTTCAACCTGCAGTGATCTTGTCTAGGTTCTTGTTGACACTGGTAGTGATTGTCCTCTCTTGGTACTGCCACAAAGATGAGCACAGGGCTGGAACAACCCTCCTAAGAGGAAAAACAGACTAGGGGTTATTCAATCTGGAGAAGAGGGAGCTCTGGGGAGACCCTATAGCACCCTCCCAGTACCTAAATCTACCAGTAAGAAAAATGGGGACAGACTTTTAACCAGGGTCTTTTGCAATAATACAAGGGATAGTAGTTTAACTTGAGGGACAATTGATTCAGATTGGACATGAGGAAGAAGTTTTTATATGAGGATTATGAAACAGTGGCACAAGTTGACAGAGACGTGTTAGATGCCCTATCCCTGGAAATATTCCAAGTCAGGCTCTGAGCCACCTAATTTGTCACTGCACATTGCAGGGGTATTGGACTATGGCATTTAAAGGCTCCTTCCAATGCAAACCATTCCATGATTCTGTGGTTGGTGCATTTCCCCTCATTACAGTATTTGATGCCAGGATCCAGGGGCTTCTCGCTCTACTCTTTCCAGCTCTTACTTTGCAGTAAAATACTCTGGCAGGAGCATTATTTGAACCAGGGCTTTTGAACTGTACTGAATAAACCCTGGTGAGTTCAGTAAAAGTAGTCACCACAGCTGACAGCAGAGTCACAAGACTTTCAGTTTAATCCTAAAATTCTGAAGAATACTGAGGCACTAGCTACCTTTGAAAGTATATGCCCTAATTTTTTTATTAATTCAAGGAGCTATCCTAACCTTTCTTCCTCTTGTAATTTATGCTTATGCTGCATTTTTGATATTTGACATTGTTTAAGCAATAAAGACTTTCTTTTTACCACCTGAAAAAAACTGATCCTGGGCACTGACCAAACATAATGTTACATCAAATGAAATGTTGTTATCTTTGTTAGGTAGTGAACAGAGCTCATGTTAGCTATTTACTCAAAAAAGGCACCACTATCATCATTTTAATTGTGATTTTATTTACATTTTGAGAGCACCTGAAAGCCTCCATCACTGTCAGTGTGCCATTATGCTGTGTGAGAAACACAGCAAAGGCACAGTCCTTATTTCAGAGAGCTAATGGTTTGAGAAACTGCAGAATATCAGGACATTTTTATGCGTGCTTATGTCTAAATTAATATTATCTAACTAGTAATGTTTCTATTCCCACTTGACGGGTTGTATCATCCATTGTTATTTTAACAGGATATCGAACATGGGCATGATACATTTGGCATTACTGAGATAAAGAATGAAATTACTGCAAGTTCTTTTGAAGTCAATAATTTTATTTTGTCAAGACTTGACAGATAATGCTGCTTTTTTTGCTTTTTCTTTTTGATGACTGTATGTGATAACTAAAACTATTATAATCCATAATTAAACAGAGGAAAAGACATTATCAAAATAGTGTATTTGTGACTGGAGAACTTAAAAACAGTAGCCACAAACAAAAGCCCACTTTAAAAGAAACGTATGCAGAGTTCCTTCTGCAAGCAAAGGTACTTCTATTGCTCTCGCAGAAGTAATAAATCATGGCAAAAATCTGTTATGAAAATACAGCCTTGCACAGAGGAAAAAGAAAATCCTTGTTACATCTGATGACTCAAGAGAGGACATTTTTTTGGCATTATGCAGAGATCTTCTAGGGTGCCGAGGGAGAACTGGAAGAAGTGAGAGCTCAGCCCACATGAAAGATATGTCTCTGGGATTCCCAGATTACATTGCTCAGCCTGTACTCCTCTTCCTATCTCTAGCTCACCTGGCAGGCACTCAGAGCTGTGTGTTGGTGTTGTGCAGCTCTGACTGAAGACGATGTTGCTCTAGCAGACTGTCTTTTGGCTGTTATTGTGGGTTTATTTTCTACTGTGAGGAGGTGGAGAGGAATAAAGGGGGTTAGAAGGCTAGGACATAAAAAACAGAAGATGCTGCAGGGCAGTTTCTTGTACGTGAGATCTGTGGTGTCTTGGTGACCTCCCTTGCACATTCTAGAAGTGGGCAGGTGTGATGGACTGAAATGTCAGTAATATCTTCAACATTGTCAAAATCATGCAAAGACTTTTTGTCAAACTGCAAGGAAGCAACAGTCTGTCTATGACCACTGACACACCCCTCTCCTCCCAATGGCTCCCGACTGGAATTTAGACTTTGACTGGGCATTTGAGATAAGACTATTGTCTAATCATCTCAGGTCTGAGGAGAAGTAAACAAGGTTCAGGAATGAAGAATGTATCTGTGCTAAGAATCAGCCCTAGCTGGGCTCAGGGGGTGGGAGAGAAGGGTTTCTGGTATGTGATGGTGAAATCTCTCCACATCAAATGAAAGGAGTATTTCCCTCCCATTCCCTCCCCTTCTCCCCCTCATCCCCCAAGAAGACCATGTAAACCCGGGACATTCACATGAGAGGCAGCTGAGGAGGGATCATAAACCACCAAAGACCCCCAAAGCACCTGCCTAATTCAATCCTAAGGCCTTCCAGCAGGAGAAGACCACACGTGATCCAAGTGAGGCAACAAATCTGCTACAACAGACTGCAAAGTTTCCACCACCACCCACCCTGCCAAGGGGCGGTGCCAGGTGTCTCCTGAACACACATTAATCCGATACTCTACGTTTTTTGGGAAACCTTCACTACCGAAAAGACCATAAGAATCGGACTGTTGGGACGCCACTGGGTTACACAGAGTAGTGATACTTCTCTATTTTATTTTGTCTATCATTTTCTTTCTGCTATCCCTCCCCCTCCTCCCCCCCTTTTTCCTATTTCTTTCTACATCCTTTTCTCTATGTCACTTTACAACTAAATAAAACCCCTACTATTGACTTTGGCATTTGGTTTCATTTACAACTTCATTCAGGTAGAGGCATTTCTAATAATTTTAATAACCGGATCATAATAGCAGGAAATAAGGCTGAGGAAGAGAAGTATTCTTCAGTGCAGAAGGCTGAGGAAGAGAAGTATTTCAGCTTGGCCCAGTGGGAAATGAGATCATTGCAATCACTGATCAAGTAATATATGTCCCTCTTTTTGATTATATCTGAACCAGTAGCTTCAATAGTATAAGGGAATGTACTTCGAAAGTTGAGTTTGATCAGCTAGTAGAAGAGTCACTGACCATGGTTTCAGACCATACCAACCAATATCTGCTTCTGCATGTAGTGTCAGAAACATCACAGATGCAGAACTGTTCCCATTTGGCAGTTTGCATTGAAGGGGAAATTCAAATTGTAGCTGCTCAGCTATGGTAATTTGTGACCAAGGTTGTAAGTTCAATGATGATAACTGGGTCAGACCATGCACTGTCCCAGGCCAAGGGATGATGCTAGATGTGCTTTATTTCCAAGTGTGGATATAACTTGCATAACTAGTTCTTACCTGTTTAAATCAAAAAGGAGCAGTTTATACTTACAGCTCTGGAGGCTCAGGACTGCCAGAGACCTCTAGGTGTGCTCTACTTTATTAATCAAACTAAACATCTTTGAAAACAACAAGTAAGAGATCCTGATATCTGTGGTTCAGACCTTTGGGTTGGCAAAGACTGCCTGCCCCATTTCTTCTACTGAACTTTTAACCATGAAAGTGTTTCTGTTAGTGCCTCCACCCTAAATTCCCAAGCCATCCAGTGGCTATCGTGCATGCTAATGAACAAAGATCATGCCTCTTTTTTTCTCTTCTTCACCGACCAGAGATGGGCACAGTGTTCCTGTGCATATAGAAATGCATGTTTAAGACATAGTTTTCTTTGTTTTATCTCTGATATTCACATACAAATATGTTTGGAGCTGGTGTATTTTGCTCAGGCAAATCTTAATTCTTGATAGAGCTAAGCAAAGGAAATCTAGTAAAAGACAAGAAATATGTGTGAATAAAGAATTAACAAAAGAGACAGTATTATCTAGAAAATCTGTGCTGTGTAGTCTCTTTCAGCAAAACAATTTATTTTCAGCTCTGGTTTCTGCTGCCTTTCTGTTATGAGATTCAGATTCGCATGGTAAGAGTTATCCAGGAGATTGTGTAGCTACCTCTGGGCTAACACAATGTCCATCTGACAATGAGAGTGACAAAGTTACAGCTACTTAGGAGAATCCTACCCTTAGGCTCTCTGCCTCCTTGTAAAGCATTATTATGGTGAATGTGATCATTTACATATGTGCCTTTCATATAAAAATTGCTGACATTTCAAGGTGCGAGGTTGGTAATTTCTGCCTGATCAACCAAGATCTTACTTGAACCTGCTGTGATTGTGTCTTGACAACTGTTAAAAGAAACACACTTTTTTCCTGCTGGCAAATGGACCATGAAGAGGAAGATTTTCTCATTTGGTTCCTTGCTATCTGATCAGTGTAGCTGGCTGGAGACATGCTGGAACAAATTCTGTAATGAGGAGGAAGATGAGAATGTATTCTCCTTGCAGGTATTTATATTCTGTACTTGGATGGTTCTTGTTGATGCTGCTCACTCTTTTTGCTACTCTTGACAGACAAGAGGTGACTGTCCAAAGTGGTTTTCCCCAGCTTTTAGTAAAAGTTGCTGTTATTGCAGTGGTTGAGGACTAAACAACATGTGCCTCCCAGCACCGCAGTTCATGGATACCATTCTTTCACTTGTGTTCTGAACTGGCGGTTACAAGATTTGCTCACAGTCTCTGTTTCATTTGGCTTCATAGCTGGATAATTTTGACTTCTGACTGAAGCTAAACCTGCCAAGCATTTTAGGTTGGCATCTGCAGTTTGTTCCCTGGCCTCTGCCTGGTATGAGGCAGTATGAACACGTCCATCAGGAAAGATCCCCAAACTACATTTAGTTCTTACCATCATAGAAATTGATAGGAAAGCCTGCATCAGAAAATCTTATTATAGAGGAAAGGAAAGGTGGAGTAGAAATTTTGCAAAATTTCCACTTTAAACTGATACATTAAAATGAAATGTCAATTTACATTCTGTCTTGACAAAAACTCGCAATCTTTTTCAGGTCTTTGCTTTAAAGAACTTGTCTGATATTTATTGTAGAAGTGTAGATTTTTGTACTGCTTTAAATAAAACCCTGCAAATTCTTCAGATGTTTTAAAAATTGCTTCTAAATACTTAAAAATATTTAATAAACTGGCTTGGAGTAGAATTTTTCTCATGGCAGAAAGCTCTATTTCTCAGAAAGAGTGATTATAGCCAAATTATTTTGTGGTGGTTTGAATGACCACTGATGAATTTATCTGGTGTAAATGGGGCATTTTCCACAACATCAGTATCATATACAATCATGGTCTGATATAAGACATTATTTTTAGGCATGTTTTAGAAGTAGCATATAGTCAAATTACAAAGGCATTTATGTACTCCTTGCACTTAGTCACAGTCATTTTGTATAAACATTGTATCTCAAACTTCCATAACCATGGCTTCTCACATTTTTTTCAATTAGTAATTTTCCTCTTTTATCTCAAATCTCCAAAATTGTGCACATTCATAATATGTGAAAAGAAACAATCTATTTTCTGTGCATCAATATATACAATATTTAGATTATGCAGTGATGATTTCCCTCCCTCTGTGTGTGAAATAGCATTTCTCAGTCATGGCGCTAACGATGTAAATCAAAACTGAGTCAGTCTAAAAAGAGTGCTTTTCATCCTCAAATACATAAAATATGCATATTAAATTAAAAAGCTTTGGAATTCATGAATTACTGTAGCCTGGGGTTAGTAATAATTTATATCTTATGAAATTTTTCTGGTAGTTATTAATGGAAGTACTGAATGGTAAAGCATACATACCACAGTACCATTGCAATACATTGAATATATCTCCGATTACTTAAAAAGGAAGAAGCATTATTTTACGTGATGTAAATCAGACTGATCAGCTGGCTTGACTCCTCCTCACTAAAGATCAAACCAAGGTTTTCCAATTAGTGTCTGAGATGCATTTGGAATACAACATTTAATAAAAAAACCTACATGTGCAGGGGAAGCTTGGGGTGCATGACAGGCTCATTGATTCCTTACATGTAAAATTACTCTAATCAGTAATTCCTTTGCACTGGCTTACCACTGTGTTATTTCTTCCTTTCAGCTTCTGCAGATATACTGTTTTATCCAGGAAGGAAAATTCAGGCAGGAAAGGAAAGGTGCTGTGGAAGATGTTTGGGTTTTTTTAATCTCTCCAATAATTTACCTACATAAATAATTAGCAAATTTGCACTGCTGGCTGCAGTTGAAATAGGTTTACATAGACAAACTTGGTAGGGGCATGGGGGAAAGGGTAAATATGATGGGTAAATATGATTCTGCATTTGCATTCTAGGATGGTCTGCAGCTGACACTGATAATCACTCTTGCAGGGTTATCATCATGGCACAGGGATGATCCTGGAGATTGTTGGAGAAGTACTGCACTGAGCTTTGAACACTAAGAGAAAATTAGTACATTAAATTCTAGTGAACTTGAAATGTTTGGAAAATGAGGAAATATTTCTGAAGTTGTGAAGGAAGTGTGTATACTCTCCTAGAGGGTGTTTTAAACTAATAAAGATTTTCTTATGTCTTTGGGGGAAATCTTTGTGTTAATGCCTGTTACATTATCAGCACTAAGATTTTATTTATCTTGTAAAATTAACAACTTAGAGCTTCCTTCTAGTACTTAAAGGGGGCCTACCAGATTGCTGGAGGAGAGACTTTTCACAAAGGTATATAAAGAAGGACAAGGGTTAAGGCAAGAGAGTAGGTTTAAATTAGATGTTAGGAAGAAATTCTTTACTGTGAAGGTGGTGAGGCACTGGAACAGGTTGCCCAGAGAAGCTGGGGATGCCCCATCCCTGAAGGTGTTCAAGGCCAGGTTGGGTGGAACTCTGAGCAACCTGGTCTAGCGGCAGGTATCCCTGACAATGGTGGGGAATTGTAACAAAATGGTTCCTTCCAACCTAAACCATTATGTAATTCTATGAATTTGGATTCATAAGACAAAAATTCAGGGAAAGACAAGTCTTTCTTGTGTGATATCACCAGATTCTCCATTCTTAGATGTCTCAGTTAACTAAGTTGGAAAATAAGAATTTTTTAGATTCCTTCCCAACTTTTGTGTGGCTGGGATAAAATACAATGGGTTGATTAATTTCACAAAACTTTGCTATCTTTTTCCACACTTTTTTGAGGGACAACTGTAAAATTGTTTTTTTTTGTGTGGGCATTGGACCAGAGGGCCTTCAGAACTCCCATGTAACCCAAAGACTTACATAACCTTCTGCTTTTTGAAATGGATTTCAAGAAACTGTGTTTTTAATTGGTGAATAAGACCATTGCTTGTGGTCATGTCAGCATGCTAACTTTGTCTGTGCTGTTAATTGATGCACATGGCTGTTACAGTCCCTCTGATACACTGTGACCGTCCCTCTGATAAACTGTGGTGTAGGCTGGGATCATTTACTCCAGAATGGAATTGCTCATGCCGTTATGAATTGCCACAATGAGAGCATATGCACAAGAATAGATGACAGGGTTTTTGCTGTACTCAAACTACTAGGTAACCATTGTAAATTTTGATATAGAATGATACAGTGGTCTAGATCTTGAATTAAAACACAAATAATCTCACAAATTACAAATAATCTTACAATGTTAAAAAACATTCATGTTTTTGAATGGTTTGGAAACTGTTTTGTGAAGTTGTTTGTATGCCATAAGGATAATATGTATTATGGTTTTTATGTCTTTTAAAAAACCTTAACACACTTTTTTGGAGCACGTTATCTTAGAGGTTGTGTCTTGTTCTGAATATAGCAACAGGAAATGGTCTAGCAGACAACCTTTAGTTTCTAAAAACAGTGCCATATTGAATAAGGGTTTTGTTTTCTGATATGATCTAAAAGTTTCTACATATAATGAACAAACTTCTTCAGAACTGTTCTTAAAAATTGAATATAATATCTATTTTTAATTAGTTTTTAGATTTACCAAACATAATTTGTGCTTACCTTTAAAATTATTTTATTTAATTTCTTAAAATCAACATTGTTTAAGAATGCAAATGCTTGTTTCACAATTTGCCATGACAATTTTTTTTCCAGAATTGATATTATCCTAACCATTTTCTGTGAAAATATTTGTCTTAAAAAACTTCATAAATAAAAGAATTGTGTAGCTCAATGAAAGTCAAGTGAGTAGTATTTTTATTTCGTTATTACTGATATCGATCATTACAGGTGTCTTTCATCTATCGGAATCCATTATTCTGACTTTGTAAGGTATCCCAAAATTTTCTAGACATGTATTTGGGCCTAACCTGAGAAAAATATCCCAGATGAAGGACTGATGTATGAAAAATACCTAAATAGAACAAAGATATCTTTCAAGCAGAACATTTCCAAATCCTCTTAAACTCTGGAAAGAGGGCTGAGAGCCCTTTCCCATTGTGGAAGTCATGCAGCACCTTGCAGGACTGAGCTTTTAATCAGGATTTCCACAATGATTGACTTAATATTCCATGTCAGGATATTCTACTAATTATGTTCTTTGAACCTCAAATTAAATAAATAACCATGAAAGAAACACAACCGTCACAATTTCATGAAAGAATTCTGAGAAGAGGACAGGGATCAATTATTTCCATTAGCAAATTAAGGTTGAAGATGAATTGTTTTAAAACTGTAGAGGAAATATGTAGGCTAAACATTATGTGAGACATTGATAGAAATTAACAAGCAATTTAATGAGGATAGAGGAGATGGGCAAGGTTAGGAATCTTCTTTGTGGAATGATTAGTTTAATTATCACTGGCAGTATGGAGGAGATGAGCATAGTAACCAACAACTAAAGATTGTTCAAGTCTAAATTATTATAGAAATTCTCTCGTGGCTGTAGCTAGTGTGTATAAACCTCTCTTTGCCAAGCTCAAAGTAAAGTCAGTGATGAGTAATCTTTTCATTTCTCAAGAAGCTTTCAAGGGCAGAAAAGGTATAAGCCAGAGGTTGTGCACATTTTTCACCAAGATTTAACCTGTATGAACAGCATGAGTCTCTAAAGAGCAGCAGTCTGCCTGCTAGTCTTCAAAACTAGTATAAATAATGTATAAATGACATTCCATTTGATCTTTTCCATGCTCTGTGACTATACACTACCACTAACAAATTTCATATACTGTCATATATCCAGAGCTGCATTTTGTGTGGCTTTTGATAGATAGCAACCCATATTTTCTTTCACAGAGTGTGCTGAATGTGCTTCCCATCTGTCTTCCATCACAGACTTCTTTGTTTCACGTGCAACTGCTCCTGTTTAAGCAGGGAATTGACTAATGATGTCTAAAAATAACTGTATTGCTGTTCCCATTAATTCAGAGTATATAACTTAGAAAGCATCCTGTCTGTTAAAAATCAGAAGCCAACCCAAAAGTCCAAGCAGAACTTATCCTTATGCAAACTCATTTTAATGAGAGAACACAAGTCTTTGCTGGAGCTATGGCTTAGACTACGCATTGGAAAGACAGATAACCATTCTGCAGTTTTTGAGCATAGCCACACAGTTTGAAGAATACAAAGAAAAATATATTGGACAATATCTGTCCAATCAGAGCCTCAGAACTGCCTTTTTCATGGAGATTATATGCAGAATTCTACTGTGTCCCACTGTGTGGATTTATGCATGGCTCACTGCCATTTATTACACTAGAATTTGCAAATGCATAATCTCCTACCTCTCCCTTTGCTGACCAATGACACAAGGGAAGGATTAGCTGAAGGAATATAGGCAGAAGTCTTCTGATGATTCTTATCCAAAGCCTCAAATTTCATTCTTGGAAAAGTTTGTTCCTGGCTTCCACAATTATGAAGCAACTCTTTAAAGTGATAGCTGAGCATGAATTATGAAATCACACGTTCTGCTTTTGTGGAGAGGCTGATACCATAGCTCCAATTTCCAAATGAATGCTTTTGTACATGTTTTGCTTCACCAATGATGGGAATGAGTAGGTCACCACAAAATTGTAAGTGCTTAACTAAGGTTCTTTATGTGAATAGTTGTTTTTTTCTCAAGAAAGAAAGATCATTCCTGTCCCAGAAGTGGTCAAGTGATAGTGATCAGTGAATGGCCCTTATGATGCTTTTACAATATACAATTAGCCTAGCCAAACTTAAGCTTAGATTGAAGGAAAAGAAGATTCCTTTTTTCTCCTTTTTCCTTTTTTTTTTGTTGTTTTTTAATTTATTTGAATGCTTGTAAGACTGTCAGGGAGCTTTGTGTATGCAACTAAGAACATCAGGAGTGCTATTTTAGATAATGAAGGTGGTTATAAATTGGGCCATATTTTTTATGAAAACCTGATGCAAGTTGTTTAGCCATTCAGGAGAGGGGTATTCTCTGGAAGAACAGGAAATCTGGTTTTCATCAGTGTGAAGAAAAATCTGGTTTTTCTGTGGAGAGATCTGAGGACATATGGTGCTAGATGTTGTAAAGAATATATTGGAAATAAATTCCTGATTTAGTTATTAAAGACAGATGACTAACCAAAGTGAATTTTGCAGCTTATTTTCCATGGATATCCACAAATTACATTTGCCCACATATGCATGTACATGGCCATAGCAGATAATAGGCAAAAAAACCCTTTCACAGCAATGTCTTGTAAATTACTTTGCAAATTTCTTTTTCTTCACTTATCACATATCAAAACTCATCTATATTATCATGCTGATCCATTATGACACCTTACAGAAACAGATTTAGATGTATATAGAGGTGGATAATTTTTATTTGGATCATCTCTCAGAAATAGGCCATTAATATATTTTTCAGTGGGAGGTCTTGTAAACTGTCTCTTACTCACTTGCTAATTTTCTTACAATATTATAATAATAAAAATAATAATTATTTAGTATACAGCACATTTCATTTTCAAAGTGCTTTTGCAGTACTAATTAATCCTCACTGTGAGGTTTAATGGTGCATACCAGAGAATTATATCCTGGCTTAATGCCAATCGCCAATCAACTGACAAGATTCTAATTTCAGAAGTTTTCCTAAGAGGGAAAAGGCATAATTTAAATTAGCCTGGACAGCAGTGGCATTTTTTATGGAGAGAATTCATAGGTCTTTGGAGTGCTCTGAATGTCTAGCTGCTTCGTTTGAGGTTGAAATTATAAAATTCCAAAGAGATAGCAACTTCAATTTCAAAAACAATTATACTAAGAATAGCTAAAGCTGCTTTAAAAAAAATATTTTTAAAGTATGTGTTGAAGAGGATTTCTTGATTATTTAGGGATCATTAATACCCAGATCCATCACTAGTTGAAAATAATAGAATCATAGAATAATAGGTTGGAAGGCATCTCAAGGATCATCTGCTCCAACCTTTCTTGGGAAAAGCACATTCTAGACAAGATGGCCCATCACCCTGTCCAGCTAAATCTTTAGAGTGTCCTGTGTTGGGGAATCCACCATTTCCCTGGAGAAATTATTCCAACAGATGATTTTTCTCATTGTGAGGAATTTTCCTCTTGTGTCCAAATGGAGTCTCCCCAGGATTAACTTGCACACATTACCCCTCATCCTTTCCATGTGACTTCTTGTAAAAAGGAAGTCTCCAACTTCTTTGTAGCCACCCTTTTAATACTGGATTATTAGCTGTATGCCACATGTAGGAAAACATACATACAAGGACTAAGTTACGTGATCCAAACCACTGTTGCAGTAGGCGACTTTGTTCCACATTATATTTTTTTTTCTGGCAAAGCTAGCACAAGTCTTCATCTAGTGCCTGCATTGCATACTGGTTCATTATAATAATCTGGGTCTGCAAAGACACCATCACAAAATATCTTTTCTTCCCCTACCCACTATCTCACACTCTGAAAGAAATTACAAATTTTTAGTTTTGTCTGCTGTCGTATTAAACTAACAGAGGTTTAGAGGGATTCATGAGGATGGTGAGGATACTGTAAATAATTTTGCTGCTTCAGAAAAGAACACGGATGCATATTCTTAGTGTAAGGTTATGGACTAAAGATACAAGAATTTCTGACTTCTGGGTCTATTTTGAATGCTCTGTTATTTTCAAGAGATATACTGTGTTGGGCTGGCTCAGATTCCTCATTGATGCAGTTTGCTGTTACGTTGTCACACAAAAAGGAGAGGTTTACTCAAACCCTTGTTGTTTGATTAATCTGTCAGCACCCCAGGAAAGCCAAGACCCTTGTGCCCAACCAGTCTGTCAGCATCCCGTTATGGAGACCCTTGACTGAGCAGTTCACTAGATCAGAGGGTGGTTTGACTGCCTTGTTCAGGGTCACACACCAGAGAAACCCTCTCTTGGGTTTCCATACCTTTACCCACTACCAGGCACTGCTAGCACCCTTGAAGGACTCACATTAACAATTTACAGAATAACACTCTTTATTAATAAAACTGTGACAGGTTAAGGCTCAAAGATTGCCAAATATATATTCAAATTAATATAGCAATTCAAAGCACTGTACAGACAAGCTCTAATCCTCAATAAAAGCTATTTTGAGACAATCGTTTAGCATGCAAAGAACACAGTTCTTAAGCAATAGGTGTCCCTATTGGGGAAAAGACAGGTTCTGCCCATTGACTGATCCCAGTGGTTATGATGGAGCCTTCCTTCAACTTCTCCCCATTCATAATACACTCTTACACTATTTCTTTATGTTTTAGGTGGAGTTTGAGTGACTTTACTCCTACATCTTACTCAGTGAGGGGTGGTCATACCCTGGGGGCGGATATCTCTATACCTGAGACAATTTTGGGATGGGGACATGCATCAGTCCAAGGAAACTAACTTTCCCAAAGTTGCTGGTTCAACAGCAGGACATCTTCCTTTATCTCCCTTGCATTGCTATGCAACTTATCAGCTGGAAAGTAACACCGAGTTTCCTCCTCTGCAAGGGTTTTGATAGACCCTGGCCATGGTGTCTCCACTCCACCCTCTGTTTAGCCCCCTATAGATTGTTTTGTATGGGAGGTTGGATATGCTAACAATGTTCCATCCAGGAGGTAGCAAATGCATTTTTCCCTCTTCTGTGCTGTTATCATTTTACCCCCAGTCATCTTCCCACATACACCAAAGCCTTTCACTTGGTGTCACATTCTGACGAAGAAGGATTTTTGGTGTACTGTGGCTGGCTCTTGCAGGGAGCATAAGAATGTTGTATGGAGAGACCTTAGCATATACCTGCCCCCTAAGTGATTTTTTCCCTAGATTATTTAATTCTATTCAGCTCATTTCAGTGCGGGAAAAAATCAGACTTTGCAAGTTGGGAGAGTTGTGAGATTCTCTAGGCAGCCCTAATACTTTATATTGAGAAATACCTGCAGAAATCTTCCTCAAGAGGTTGACAAAACTTGTTTAATTTCCAGTGACATTTTTTACAAGTGTTTACATAACGTACAGTAGTTTCATTTGTTTAATGCAGCCAAGAAGCTGGAGAGGCAATTTTTCTGGGGTGATGTAATCAGGACTGCCGCTGCTTTTTCCTCGGGGAAAAAGAAATCCTACCAAATGTATGTACCATATTAGAGGCTTCAGAAACATGAATTACTTGACAGATTGTTACTCTCTAGCCTGTAAACACATTTATGGTATTTTTAAAAGACATATTAGCTACCTGATAGAAAGCAATAACTCCAAAGAGTTTTACTTCAGTGTGTCATACATATACAGCTAGGGTCCTTAAAACACAACAGAAAATAATATATCCTTTTGCTAAAGGGAAAGCAGCAGTTGCCTTAGAGCTTTTTATTCATCCTTGCAAATCAGTGTTTGTCTTCCTTAGAGCTGCAACCAGGAATATGTCAACAGCAAAGTTTTCACTGTAACAGTTTAAAATGTGTATTTGGTAGCAGAGGTAGGATTCATCTGAGGAAGTGGTATAATGGTATTTTTCACTATAAGGGTGGTGAGGCATTGGAAATGGTTGCCCAGAGAAGTTGTGGATACTCCACCCCTGAAGTGTTCAAGGTCTGCTTGGATGTGGCCTGGGCAACCTGGTCCAGCAGAAGATGTTCCTGGTCATGGTGAGAGAGGTTGGAACTAGGTAATCTTTATGGTCCTTTCCAACCCAAATCGTTCTATGATTCCATAATCTGTAACTCACTTGTCTTCATTAAAGCTAGTTGTCTACATCTCCGTTATAGTCTACTGAAGATGTGATTCTTCTAATCCTATGTCTGTGACATATTAGATGTATCATGTCCTAAAATGTCTGTTTCTTTCTGCTGATGGCAACCAGGATTACTATTACAAATAGCTCTAAAACTGTAGATAAATATTTAGTTATGGTAAAGTGCAACCCAGGTAACCTCACGTCTCATGCATCCTTTTCAGTGCCTGCAAAATGTAACTTGAATGATAAGTGTGTAAGGCTCCTTCAATGGGAGGTAGAATGGCTAATTGCCTGGAGACAAAAGCTTGCCTTTAAAGAATTGATGTAACATCAATGTGTGTTAAACTATGTTTTAATGTGAATTAGATTGTTTTTACCTTGAATTCATTCTGCAATTAAACTTTTTTTCCCCCCCTTTTTTTTCCCCCCAGTCCTTCCTGGGCTGTGTTTTACTTTTATTTACTTTCTTCTGTAAAATTATTTTTGGACCTGGTTGAATTTAAGCTTGCAGATATATAAGAAGATCATGCTGTTCAAGTAGTGTAATAAACCAACAAATCCTTAGTTAGACACACTTTGCCTCCATTTGACACAGTAAAAATAATGTAATCTGAACTGCCAGAATTTCTGACTTTTGTCAATATTCAAAAAATACTGGCATGTAATGATTACTGTAACTTTTCATATATCTACTTATAATGTTTTGGTCTAGGCAAATACTCTTTACTGTCATGTGTCTCTTTGCATACTTTCTTATTTCTGCTTTTTCTCTGCAAGTATGTAATTAAATATGCTCATTCCTGGTATTTATGAAACTTTTCAATTGAAATAGCTTTCCAGTGATGTGACTTTCCATGCTGTGTGGTGTGCTACACTATCTCTCTGTCTTAGGTAAGAGTGGTGTTTATTGTGACCAAGATTTTTAATATTAGACAATTCTTTGAAAAAAGACTGGAATGAACAATATTTCCTCCATGAAAAAAAATTGCCAAAAGAAGTAAAAATAATTTTTGCATCCAAACCAAATTGAGAAGTTAAATTCAGAAAAGAGGATGTTAGTCTTGTTTGAACTCTAGATTAACATAAGACACCAGATAATTTTTGACAGAAGAGTGCATGCAACAGCCATAGAACGTCTTCCAAGAGTGCTGTTGGAGCAGTTCTAGCTGCTGATAGAAATTTAGTTAAATGAAAACTCTGGCAAACAGAGACTGGGTAATCATGGCTGCTCATGTCAGTTTCAGACCTGTCCTACAGCAGAAAAAATTGTGTGTTGTTATCCAAGCACCTCAGTCTCATTCAGGTACCTGTTACAGACTTTTTGGCAGACTGTACTACACGTTGGCTTACACCTGTTTTCTTATGGAGATTATCCCCAAGCCCTTGAGTGCAATAACGAAGACATGCTGCTGCTTGCCGCTTAAAGCTGGAAATTTGCTGATGAGAGTCTTCAGGTATAGGTTTAAAAATCAACAGAGCTGGTTTAACTGAAAATTTTAGACTAATTAGTGATGAAATGGAACACACACATTTATCAGGAAATAATTTTAGACTCCTAATTAGACTTCAAATTTGATGCTGTAACATCTTTAATTATAACCATCTTTATAATGTCTTGTTATTCATTTATGTACATAGAATTGCTTCCTTATCGCCTGATTGAGAAACTTGAGTTGGCAATTATTCTCAGTTACTTGATATGTGACTTAAGCTTTGAATCAATTGACCAAATATAGAGAAGTAGTGACATTTAAGATGCTTGGTCCCAAATTTCCAAAATGTTATCCTATCTAGACTCTAACTATTGTTCCAGAAAGGCATATGTCATATCTACTATGTCTATGTTCATATTTAAAAATAATAAGCCATTTCAAGTGGCACTAGGTGCCAGCTTTTGGCACCTGAACGGAATCCTTGCAGCATACAGGGATAATTTCAGATAAATGTAATTAAAGCTACAAATAATTTAGTTGGAGGGTATTTTTCTGCCAAGGCTTGCATATTACGCTGTGTAATATGCAAAATAAAGAGCTAAATGATGTTATGATAGATATTTTTTTCTGATAATTATTTTCTTCATACAATTTCCCTTTGTTTTTAAAGTAAATTTCCAATATATTTCCTTCCCATATCTACTTCGTATTTCCTCTGTATTTTCTACACTATAATAGTCTGGCTCTTTTACTAACACCAAGTTATGACAAGATAATACTGTTTATTTACAAATGTTACTCTGTGATGCCTCCTTTGGTAAATCATTTTGACTGATTATAGTCAATTCTATTTGAAGAGAGGAAAGAAAAAATTAATCTCATAAATACTGGGGTGTAATGGTCTTCGCTACCTTGCAGTAAGCAAGAGCCGATTTTAGATACTTTGAGAATTCAGACTATGCTTCATGAAGTCAGAACCTGCTTCAGTCAGAATCCTCAATTCCTCAGCACTCTGGGAAGTTAAGGTCACTGCACAAAGCACTTGGAAAGACTGTAACTTGCTGATAGTAGGCATGCGATTCTCTGGTAAATTCACTGAGAGCAGACACCTGAATGCTTTTGATTAAATATGGAAAAGCAGCATCTAAGCTTAGAATTGAAATTTAAAAGGATTTTAGAAGACATTTTCTTACCATTTTCTTTTCCTTCTGGTGCTTTAATGTTTTGGAGTTTAAAATTGGTCTTTTAACTAGGAAAAAAAGACTGTTGTCCAGGGAACATGGAAAAAATTGCCTGCAACTGTTGATAAAAGAGCACTAGGAGAAAATGGAAACATGGCATCAGTCTGCTCTCCTGGTTATGAGGACATGTAAAATAATCTGTATTGGAAATCACATGATACTTGCAATGAATCACAGAGTCACAGAATATGCTGAGTTGGAAGGGATATACAAAGATCATTAAGTCCAACCCTTAGCCCAGCACAGGACCATCCTCAAGAGTCACAACATGTGCCTAAGGGCATTGTCCAACTTTTTCTTGAACTCTGCCAGGCTTGGGGCTACGGCCACTTCCCTTGGGAGCCTGTTCCAGTACCCAACCATCCTCTGCGGGAAGAACCTTTTTCTAATAACCAACCTAAACCTCCTCTGATACAACTTCAGGCCATTCCCTCCGGTCCTGTTGTTGGCCACCACAGAGAAGAGATCAGTGCCTGCTCCTCCTCTTCCTCTCACAAGAAATATGTAGACTCGATAAGGTCTCCTCTCAGTCTCCTCCAGGCTGAACAGACCAAGTGGCCACAGCTATTCCTCATATGGCTTCGCCCCAAGGCTTTTCACCATTTTCATTGCCCTCCTTTGGATGCTCTCTAATGGCTTAATATCTTATATTGTGGTGCCCAGAACTGCACACAATGTTCAAGGTGAGGCTGTCCCAGAGCAGAGCACAGTGGGACAATCCCCTCCCTCGACTGCCTGCAACACTTTGCCTGATGCCCCCAGGACACGGTTGTCCCTTTTGGCTGCCAGGGCACTGCTGACTCATATTCAACTTGCCATTGACCAGGATCCCCAGGTACCTTTCTGTGGCACTGCTTTCCAGCATCTCATTCACCAGTCTGTATGTACATCCAGGGCTGGCCCATCCCAGGTGCAGAATCCTGCACTTTCCCTTGTTGAAATTCCTATGGTTGGTGATTACTCAGTCCTCAAATTTGTCAAGGTTTCTCTGCAGGGCCTCTCTGCCTTCAAGCAAGTCAACAGCTCCTCCCAGTTTTGCGTCATCTGCAAACTTGCTTAGTATCCCTTCCAGTCCTGTGTCCAAGTCATTTATGAAGATGTTGAAGAGCACAGGGCCTAAGATGGAGCCCTGTGGAACCCCATCAGTGACAGGTCTCCAGTCTGATGTTCCCTCATTCACTGTTACCCTCTGTGCTCGACTCATGAGCCAATTGCTCACCAACCAAGTGTTTATCCAGCTGTGTGCTGGACATTTTACCCTGAAGGCTCCTGTGAGAGACAGTATCAAAAGCTTTACTGAAATCCAAAAAGATGACATCAGCTGGCTTCCCTTGATGAGCTTGGTGGGTTAACTTGTTATAAAAGGAAATCAGGTTTGATAAGCAGGACTTTTCTCTCCTGAAGTTGTGCTGGCTGCGACCAATGGCTGTGTTTTTCAATATCTCCCAGAATAATCTCCATAACCTTATCAGACTGACAGGCCTGTAGTTTCTTGGGTTCTACTTCTTGCGTTTCTTGAAATGTTTGCCAGCTTCCAGTCAGCTGGGACATCTCTTGATTCCCAAGACTAAATAGAGCCATTCAGCATATGTATCTATAACAAACTTTTGATATGTTTATTGACTGTTTGGACAAATTTCATTATGTATGTTATTGACTTTTAATGAGAGCATGTATGTTAAGCTTTAACTTCCAGGTTTATATTCCTATAAGTAGACCCTAAAGTATCTGAAAATCACCTATCTATCCATATATTTATTTTTTTTTTCTCTCTTTGTTTGCCATCTGCTTTTTTGGTGGAAGATCTTGTATTTAAGGGAAAGTATTCACATAAATGCTGCATTCAAAAAAATGAAGAAAGCAATGAATGTTTAATTTGAGCTCACACTGGTGTTTTCTTAACCGTATTAAAATGCTTCAGAAAGAATAATATGAGTCAAAGATTGGTTTTCTACTTTTGATAAAGAAAGTTCCCCCACTTTAGAGGTAAGGAAACTGAACTTATATAAAAGGGAGAAGAAAGAGTATGTCTCAGGCAGTTCAAAACTTATTGCAGGCTCCTCTTTTGTACTTATTAATCATATACTAATGTTTATTGCTTTGATAGTTACAAAACACATTGTTTTGATTTTTTTTTCTTTTTCTATATGGTCTAAAGATGCTTTTGAGAGACATAATGAAGTTAATCTTAATGTTGTTTTCATTTTTCATTTCAGTCTTCAACAGTAAACGCTATGGGTCAGAAGTTGCCTTGAATTTCCTCAGTTGTACAATACCTGGTATAATGACCAGTAGTAAGATTTGTAGGTACATCACAGTACAAATAATAAGTAAGAATCATTAAATGCAATATTAAAATACTGAATATTAAGTAACATAGGGAGAATCCCCTGCCCACACTATGTTTATATTCATGTTAATAAATATTATGATATGAGCCAGCCTTTCTACAAGGAAGGAATGCAAAATATATCCATTGCATTACTTATTAATTAACTAATAAAACACAAGAAAGTGTATGGATGTAGTACCAGTCTGGATGAGAATTCCCCTGAATGCTGGTGTGAATTGTAACACCAGCCAGTCTAGCTCTATCTAGTTCAGATACAGTCTGGATACCAAAAGATTTCTTTCACATTTATTCAAGTTTGACAAAAAGCAGAAAGAGTTTTGTACTCCATGTAATTTTTTTTGGTTTGTCTTTCAAGTATTTCCTCATTCTCTGAGTACACAAGTAGTAGATACAAGTCTTGACATGGAATGTCTCAGTCTTCTTGTATAACCAACTTCAATTTATTCATTCACAGATTTCATTTCTAGAGGCTTGAAGTGATGGGCTAGATTGTAAAGGAAACTTTTAAATTCTATATACATCAAGAAATGTATAGATACTACAAATAGTTACAGAATTTAATTTTGAACACAACATGGAATATTATAGAATATTTGGTATGATTTTTTTTATTTGAGGCCACATTGATAAAAATTTTGCAGAATTCTGTAATGGTATTTGCACTGACATTAGAGCTGTATATGTTCTTCCAAGACAGCAGAAGCTCTAGTCTTGGGAATTTTGCTTTGAGCTTACATACAACATACAGCTCAGCTTTAAATACAGCAGCCAAACTACTAGTAGTAATTCTTTGCTTAATTTAGACGTTAATCTTTATTCTAATGTTTGTAAACCCATCAGGAGCATTTGGTTAGATCTAATTTCAACTTATTAAACAGGAATTTTAGGAATGTAGGAACTGCTATATTGTGTCAAACCTGAGATATGTTGTCGTGTTTTAGCAGTGACTGAACCAGAGAGTTCAGCTGAAAGTGCTAGAATTCTCCAGAGTTGCTCATGATGAAATCTAAACTGTGTTAGCTAATGGTTGGTTGATGATTTGAAGCAAAATGTCTTCCCCCTTGAATGAGTAAGGCACACGTGCACTGTGTTTGTGACTGCAGCCCTTAGAGTAATGTTATTTCAGGTGAAATAATCCCTTTACCCTCTTCTTGCATTTTGATTTCACTGATTTCCCTGTAATGTTGTATAATGAGAAATGAACTCCAGGTCTGCCTGTCTGAAGTGGTCATTATTAAGTGTTCCTCTACGTTCCCTAACCTATATCAGCTCCTCCTTAAAAACTTACATTTGTAGTTTGTGACTTGTATGAGTCCCAGTTGGGCCAAGCAGGTTTTAGAATGCTGTTACCTGTTGTGCTGGTATTTAACCTTTAGTTTTAACACAGACCTGTGAAACAATTTATTGTTTTATAAGGCTGATTTGTCTGAATAACCCAACTTCTACAAAGACTTCTGTTAAGTTCTGTTGTGTTGAATGGAATTAGATCACCAGAGCTGAGAGTATTTTTCCAGGTGATGAAGGACAATCACTTCATATAACAGTATTAAAATATTTAATTTCCTTCTCTGTTTATAAGGGACTGTAAAAAGCTCCTTCAGTGAATTCTTGTGTTACTGCTGGTGTGATTGCACAGCATGTCAAACATAGTAAAAGACTTTTTCTATATTATAAGAAGCTGTGTTCTATAGGAATCCAGACATTTTCTGTGTGATTTTCCAAATTATCATTTGGAATCCATCAGAAGATAAAACTAAAGTAAGATCAGATCTGTTTAGTTTCCAATCTAGGGTAGATTTAATATTGTGAAAACTGTCCTCAAGCAAGAGTACATGCACTGTTGTAACTTCATGTGAATTTATATATCACAATGCTATGCACCAATATGAGGTTATTTCATGAGATAATTTGTCTATCATTCTTGAATGTTTTGAAAAATCCTTCATCCCAGCTGCCTCAATTTAACAGCCTGGCAAGCTTGTTTCTATCAAAAAATGCATTTAGTCAGAGAGGAATTCAGCTTCTGTGAGAAAATTCTAAGACCTCACTGAACAAGGACAACAGAAGAACTGATCAGGTTTTTTTTTTTTTTTTTTCTGAGAAAAACTAGAAGGAGGTGCAGAATACTTAGCCCTGGGTGTGCCATGGTGGAGTATGTAACCGTGCCCCATGAAAACAAATGTATTAATATGACTGGGTAAACAGTGCTATTGCCAGCTCTTTTGCATGTGCACAGAGAATTAATCTCCTATGCCCTCTGAGAGATACCAGCCTAAATTTCCCGGCTTCCATGTGTTCTCCCAAACTAGAAGTTTTGAGGCTGACGTTAAGACTTCTCAGAGGTCAGGATGAAGAACAAAAATGACGTGTTTCTGAAAAATGGTGGTTGAAAGATAAAGATTTTAGTATATTATTTCTTATTTGTTTGGCGACCGACGGAGAACTGCTACGTTCTGTCAGCAGGTGGTTTCGGGGGTGCCTGGAGCACGGAGGGTGTCCTGGTAGACGCACTGAGGGGTTGTCGGGTCTGGCCGCGAGATGCCGCTGTTTCTCCGCAGAGATGCTCTGGCAAACTGCGTGTCTGGCTCATGTCGGCAAAGGGCTTTCAGCTGATGGCAAAGAGGATGAATATGCTAACTTACTACCTTCAGAAGCAGTTACACTGATTTTTTTTTTTTTAGTTTGTTTATTTGTTTATTTAAAGCTGAGGGGAAGGCTTAGATCTCTGGCTAAGCAGCATTTAAGTCTGAAACAGGAATAATTTTTTTTTTAGCCTTGAACTGTAAAGCATCTTGGAACGAATGGACATTGTTTATGTTTTGCTTGCTATAATACAAAGTCAAATTTTGTATCCTGTTTACAAATTTTTGTCTAATTTCAATATTTGTAATTTGGGGAAAAAAGGAGAAATAAGGTGCTGTTTATAGCAAAAAGTGTAAAAGATCTTGATTTTAAAAAATGGTGTCAAATTTCAGGTGCCAGTCAAAGGTAAGCTTATATTGCTCATAATGTTCCAATGCAGCTCTCGTTATAAACTTATTGAAGAAATTTATTCTGACAAGAGAAACATCTTGGAAACTTCTCCCAGTTGGATCTGAAGTTTCTGTGGTAAATGAGAAAAACATTATTACAACAGAAAGTTCAAGATAAGCAAAAGCACTCCTAGTTGCATGATTTCCCAGAAGGTTAAGTTTGCTGCTTCCCAGTGTTTGATTAATGCTGCAAATGTTCATCACCTGGCAAACCAAACACGCTAGCTCTAACAGGAGCTGCTCCATAGTTCACAGTACGTATTTTATATTGGTATCACAATATTGTGCAGCTGCACTGCAGAACAGGACAGGGAGGGTAGAGGGCAAAGGCAGGAGAGATTTGCCAATGGAGAGCAGAGTCCGTCTGAATCACCACCACAACCTGTGTGTCCCCAGCTGAGGAGGGAGGAGGGTCTAGGGTTCGAGGCATGTATCTGAAGAAATGTAAGGATGAGGGAAGACAAAGCTAAATAATTTTCCAGATGATTTGTACACATTCCTATTTAGGGTGTTAGCAGCCACCATGTACAGTAGGCTCACTGTCAATAGCAAAGATATTATTTGCATTGTTCAGCCCAGTCTAGCAAAAGGCCATTGGAAAATACTGTTCACAAGTCAGCATAATGGAGCTTAGAAATACTAATAACTCATCAGGGATGGCATAAGGAAACACGGGCAAGATTACCAAACCTAAGAACGCAAATGTGGAGGTGGACGGAATGGACTTTGGATAACTGAGTACAAGAAAAGGCAGTGGAAATGTGTCTCTGAAGTATCAAGCTTTCACATTAGAGTCAAGCTTTTGTATTAATTACATGTTGCTAGAATGTTCGACAGAGTGCATTACTGATCAATTTGTAAGTGCTTTAAAATAAATATTTGGAAACAAAAGCCCTCAGACTTTAAAGTCAGACATAAACAAGTGTCAAAACCTCACAGAAGCATTGCAGTCAACATAAATCATAGGAAGAAAAGCAAATGCTTCAAAACAAAGGATTCTATATCTCCTAATAAGTTATTAAAATATATAAAAAACCATTTACCTCTTCTATTTGTTTATGGTTGTGGAATGGATAGGTTTCAGTGCCCTTCACACCACCCTAGTTTTTGTGTGGCAGATTTCCAGCCATTTTAGAAATATAATATTACTTTTGCCAGGGCTTTTGCTATTTTATATCTAAGAGACAGCATTCATTTGTGTATATATATTTTTTTTCTTTTAAAATTCATATTACACTGTTTTTTTCTCATTTTCTTCAGGTAATACTGATCTTCTGTCACTAGTATATTCCTTTAAAATTCATAAAGGCCAGTACATATATGTGTTGGTTCTCTGATCAGTTTCATATTGTGTATTGCATAAAACTCACCCAATTATATATTTAAACATATATTATATGTGTGTTAAAGAATTTCATATCCTGAATTTAGTAAGCTCATTTAGCTATACATTTTTCTAGAAAACTGTTTTTTTTTTTATCCAGATAATTCCCCTGTTATATTTGCAAGACCCTGCCTCTCCTTATATCACTAACCAGCATAAAAATAAATCACAGACCTATAGAATCACAGAATGGTTGAGATAGAAACAGACCTGTGGAGGTCAGATTATCCATCCCCCAGCTCAAATAGGGCCACCCACAGCTGGTTGTCCAGGACTGTGTCCAGACAGCTTTTGTGTGTCTCCAAGAATGGAGATTCCCCAATCTCTCTGGGCAGCCTGTACCACTGCTGGGAGTAACAAAGTGCTTCCTGATCAGACAGAAACTCCTGCATTTCAGTTTATACCCACTGACTCTGGTCCTGTCACTGGGCACCACTGGAAAAATCCTGGCTGTGTCCTCTTTGCACCCTCCCTTCCTGTGTGCCTACATACATATAAATATATATATGTATATATGTACACATTCATACATATATATACAAAGGTTATATATATATATATATATGTGTACATATATGTATATATTATATACCATGTATTTATTTTATATATATAAATAAAAATATATATAAACAGACATATATATATATATATATATATCCTGCCATATATATTATATATAAGAGAGAGTCCTGCATGCAGTCATAAATTTGTTGAAAGGTGTTGATGTGTGGAAGGACTTTGCTAGCTAGGTGCTTGGGGGACTTACAGGGCTACTACCTCTAGGATAACTGACTTTTTAAGGAACTTGTGTGAGACTTTTGTTGTCATGGTTCATGCTAGTCAAAAATACCATGAGTCAAATTTATTCTCAAGTTATTTGGGCAGAGGAGGGAATTACTAAATCTGGGATTATTGTGTGGATTACAGGGGGAAATGGACCTTCTGCTCTTTTATTCTAAGGATCATCTGTTTCAAGGTCGCAGACATGGAAGGCCAAATTCAGAGGTGAAACAGATGAAGGTGTAAGACATATGTAGGTGATTCAAAAGGTATGTGGATGTGGCACTTGGGAATATAGTTTAGTGATGAACATGGGTTAGTGCTGGTGAACATGCTAGATTAGTAGACGGGCTCAATGATCTTAGTGATCCTTTCCAACCTTAGTGATTCTGTGATTCTTTCTGAGGCAGTGCATAACAGTTTGACGTCTTGCTTTGCTGCTCTACTCTTCTTTCATTGCTCTATGTGATACAACCTCTGCTTTGGGCTGGAAACGTGCCTACTTGTACCTCCCTTTCAGGTTGCAAGCTTTTTTTCCTGGTGCCCATGGATATTGCTCATAGCATCATTTGTCTCATCCTTGTGCCCTGACTTGCCATTCTTCCTTTACCTCCATGCTTTTCCAGTGGTGTAAGCACAAACCAAAAATGTCTGCATGTTCACCAAGTGGCCGCATGTCTGCAATCAGAAGGCTCACTGTTCCAATGTGACCAGAGATCCACATGTGGCCCTTTTATTTCGTAGTGGAACTTATATTCATAACTCATACTTACCATGTGCTGTACTGAGTGTTTACCCTAGAGTATTTGCATGCTTATTTGGTAAGCTAATATTTGCAAAGGAAAACCTTATTTGTCTTCAAGTTATCAAAATTTGTATTAAAGTTATGTCCAATTACTCAGGTCCCAGCTACAGTTTTCTTTTAGAAAAGAGGTCTCCAGTACTTCAGTACTCTCATACACCCTGATACAGTAATGAATTATTTATTGGCATCTCAACAAGTTCTTTGGAAAGACTGATTACTAAAGGAATCAAGTTGCTTCCTGTTTGGTGTAAAAAACACATGCTTGTACACCTATAAATCAACATGTGCTTAAAAGCTGTGCCTGAAATCTAAGCTATTTTGTAAACGTAGTGATATGTCAAAATATTTCAGAAGTAGGTGTGCATTTTGCTGGGTGTTGCAGCAATAGTTAGAGAGGGATAAAGGATGCATAAGGGATGCCCTGTTACGTGGGCCTTGGGAATCCAGCATGTTCTGTGCCTTCAGGGCCTCTCTTTTTAAGTCAGGTAACCACTGAAAGGGAAAGGATGGGGAATAATTTGAGCAAAGCAACTGCTGCTTCATTAGTTCTCATATTACTACTGCTGGATAACAGCCTGCATGATTATGAGTGCAAACCAACCAAACCTGTCGCCAGCTGAATTAGCGATGGAGACTGATCAGTAGTTCATAACTTATCAGTTTGTGACCTTTCTGCGGTTAGGGGCACTGGCCTGACTGCTACTGCAGAAAGAGAAAAGCTTGTGATGTCTTTCAAGTACTCAGCTTGCCAGATGTAAGGGACTGCTCATTCCTTACTCTGTTCTGCCCAGCTGTGAGAAGATGTGTAACAGCCATGGTATCTGCCACCCCTTGTGTGCAGTACTGCCACTAGGCAGTGTTGACATTATGGTTTCTTTCTCTCATATCATCAAATAACTTAGCAGAAGTAAAAAAGGAAAATGTGCACTTTGACATAGAACTTATTAATTTCTTAGTCTGTTTTTAATAGGCCAAATCCTGGGAAATCAGTGGACTGTATTGTGAAAGGGCGTTGGCATTTGGGGCTCCAAGTGAGAATTGATATTTCATAGTAAGTGTGATCCTGAGAGGAGCTAACAACACAAATTATCACTGACATTATTACAAATGTCAGTGTGAGTTATGGGGTTCTCTATAAAACTCAGCCTTTCTCGGGATCAGTCCCTGGAACAATTTTTCCCAATCAAGTGTTGAGCAAAAGCTGAATTAAAAATTCTGAATCAAAAGCTCATGAATATATCTTCTTCCCTTCAATACTGTGTTTCAAGCTTAAAGAGTACTCAGTGCTTTCAGGATATGGTCTTACGTCTAACTCAAGGCAGCCATTAGTTTTCAGCGCATTCCCCTATATGTGGTTTTTTTGTTTTTTTTTTTTTTTTAAGTATAAAAGAAGTTCAAAAGTACTTAATCTGGTATGATTACCATACCAGCCTGGAATATTTCCATAATACATAATTTTAATTACTGAAATATCCCATGCAGGATCTTAATAGTTCTTAAAAGAGCAAAGTAATAGAAGTGTTAGAGCTTATGCAAATATGTGATGGCAATGTGTACTCTCTGTTCCTGTCTGTAATGATTTTGGATTTCTTTGCTGCAAAACAAATCATAGGTAGTATTAAAAACAAGCTTCAAGTATCAATACTTGTCCATTAATTCAAGTCTGACTGTCATCACACACACTTTTCTATTATTCAATCTCCCAAAACTATTCTTGTTGGAAGACCATTGGTATAAATCTGGAAGACTGCCAAGAAAAACAAACCTATCAAGAATAAAGAGATTTTGGATTTTGTTGTTGTTTGTTAGTTTTTCTTTTCCCTTATTTTTTTTTTCTTTTACCTTACTGACTGATCTGGTATAAGTGCAAGATATTGAAGAAATTATTTCTCAACAGTGTGTGACACTCCTATTTGGTCATCAGGAAAAAGGAATCTTCTCTCTTAGAACCCATGTGATAGTCCTGACTTGTCTGACCCTTGTTTACTCAAGCATGTGAGAAACTTATTATGTACTAATCAAAAGGGGCAAAGGCGGAACTAAACTTTGAACTCATTAAAATGTAATTCTATAGAGAAGTCCAAACTCTTGTATCCTGGCTTTTCCTCTTTTAATATATTTTTAGTTTCTGTTTCAGTGGCACCTTTTCTGTTGAAGCATTTGATATGATACTCTAAGAAAAAATGATGTTTTTCCTTAAAGCATCAAGATTATTGACTGGACCAACATGATGAGCATCCAAAGCTATAAATATGAGAAATGTAGTGTCTTCACAGCAGATGCCTAGAGGTCAAGGTGCTCAGGCCAGTTTGGGGCATAAAGTTTAAACCTCACTGCAATAATATCATACCTACTCTGTCATGGTAGGGTATTCTTAAATGTGGGCTGTTGAATAAAGGACCTATTCTTCGTTACTTTCTTTGCCTTGTCAAAGCCCAGCCTAGAGAAGGTCTTTACTGAAATGACATTTCTACACTCTTGCGGAAGGTTACACTCAGAGAAAAGAACGATAAACTGGAAAAACAGGTCTCTGTCAGGTAGTATAACCCGATAGCTGTAGTCACAGACAAAAAAGGCACCTCAAGGTCCACTCTGTGCCACAGCTGAGTGGCACAGCAAAGCAGACTGAGGACTAAGTTAAAGGGAGATTTTCTGAAATAAACATACAGAAAAAGAGTGATATCTTCCTCTATATCAGCATTGTATAGTTTTACTGAATCTGAATCACTATGATTTCTCCTGCAGAAGAATAACCTGGACACAGATAAAACCTCTGACTGCAATCACAGTAAGTACTTGTGGTTTCTGTCCCTGAGGCTACAGTGAGCTGCATCTGCTATTTGAGGATGACACTGTGAGAGCACTTATGCAGTTGCCCTCCGTGTAATGCTCAATCTAATGGCCACTCACATAGGGGAACATTACAAGCCCCCCTACGCCTCTACATTTAAAAAATGGGCAGGAAACATTCATTTTATGTTTGCTGTTATGTTTAATGATTTGTGAAATCAACAGACACAAAAATCATCCCCTTTTGCCGGGTATCAAGTTGAGATTATTTCTTTTTATATCCATTGCTTGCCCTTTTATCTGCTCCATTTGAGACTTTTCAGAAATGCACTTGGGTCTAATACCCTAAAACTAAAAGGAAATTGCTTTATCCAGTGCTTAAGGTGGAGCTGGAGAGCTGTTTTTGATCTACAAATACTATAAAGTGACTAAATGAAGACTTAGCAGGGAATGTGAGGAAGCTTTACAGAGCTCATGTTGGCACCCATTTAGCATTAGGTTAATACATATTAGAGGATGGGCTGCAAACTCGTGTTATTGGTCAGCAGAGTCCTTTTTAAAATGTAAATACAGACCAGCAAAGCTCAGATCTGGCCAAACTGGTCCAAACTCTCCCTCAATATTTTGGAGTAATGACTCCCTTGGTGCTGATTCATTCTAAAGTAAGCATAATTACTGAAGATCTTTGCATGAGTTCAGATGACAATATCCTGACCTAAAGTGAACATGAAAAGGGTTTTTTTTGATGTTTTGTTTTAGTAATATTTAGGTGTGTTACACATATTTTCATACCTAGCTGTCAGGTAGGTAAGAACTGAAATCCCCTTTCAACAATGGATCAATGCATGATGATTAAATGTTTTGTCCAGGGTTAAAGAGTCAGCCAGTGGCAGAACTAGAGATAACGTTTATATATCATGATACAGACAGAGCCCAGTTTGCTACATAGGAAACTGCCATTCCTAATTTAGCAGGGATAATCAGGGGGCCCTATGGGCCACTTTGTAAACTGTGTTAAACTATTACTGGCTCAAAGGTGCTATTGTATCAGTAGAGTTAGGTAATTCTATGTGTAAATCCAGACTCAGTTTTGTGTCCAGCTAGTCTGAAAATGACTCATTAGAATCTGTTTTTACAATCCAAATAAATCAACAGGTCTCCAATACCTGTATCTCTCCCTAAGCTGCTGGAATTTTAACAGTATTTTCTATACATGTAACTCTTAAAATCCCCTTTTTCCACTATCTTAACTTCCTCATTAAAGCATAGGCTAAATAAAATTTTGTCTTCTCAGAAAACATTACACAGCATTAAACATCAGCATAAGTGCATGAAAAATCAGCTAAGTGATCCCTGAGAGACGTTCCACACATTCTTAGTAAATTTCTTAGTACAAGTTAGCAAAGCTTAAGCTTTCTAGTAAATAAATTAAAAAAAGAGCGTCACTCTTTTTCTTTGCTTTTGAGTGTTTTTTCGTGTCATGACTCCTTAAGATGCTTTGTCCTCATGTCTCTCTAGCAAAACAGAAAAGTCTCATGGATTTCAATAAAAGGGCTCTGATTTAATTATCTGTCTTAGTGCTCTGAAAGTAACTCAATGGCTTACATGCATACTGGTAAATAAAATAGACTGGGAACAACACTTTGTCCTTAATGGTAACTAGCTGATACAGTTTGTGTTCTAATACCTAAACTTTCTTCCTATCCAAAGCAGAATGCCTATTTGAAGCTGTCTTTGGCCTGTTCTGTGGCTGCATCCATGCCTAGACGTTTCCTGGGAGCATGAACATAGCTAGTATGTGCTCCTATAGGCAGGAACTAGCTGAGCTTGTGCTCTGGCCCTATTTAGTGGACTACTACAGCTATAGCATATGTGTGTGGTGTTAGGTTCACACGTTTTTTTCAACCTGTCTGAAGATTTGTTGAACTATGTTCACTTGAAGGAGTTGGGAATACCATACTGATCTTCAAGTTAAAGAGAATTATTATATCTAATGGATGCAATGGACTTCTTGTAACTTTTGATCCTGTTGTTGTTAAACTCAGGACTGTTGTACAAAATGACGTATCAAATGTTTTGATCGTTCCTCTCACTTGAGTCTTGGGACAGAATTTTGCTGGTTCCTTCTGTCATCTGATTGGACTTGATATTTTATATTTAATTTGACTTACAAAACTTATTTTTTTCTTTTCTTCAACTGTCTTCCTTTGGTCCTCATCATACTTTCTTTGTCCTTTTGTGGTGGGTTGACCTTGGATGGATGCCATGTGCTCACAAAGCCACTCTATAACTCGTCTCCTCAGCTGGGCAGGAGAGAAAATGTAAGGCTTGAGATAAAGGCAGGGAGAGATCACTCACCAGTTACCATAACAGGTGAAACAGACTCCACGTGGGGAAGTTAACTTATTTTATTACTGACCAAATCAGAGTAGGATAATGAGAAATAAAACTTAATCTTAAAAACACCTTCTCCTCACCCTTCCTTTCTTCCTCATCTCAGCTTCACTCCTGATTTTTCCTGCCTCTTTCCCCTCAGTGGTGCTGGGGGGTTGGGGACTGCTGTCAGTTCATCACATGCTGTCTCTTGCCCCATGGGGCTCTGCCCCACAGGGTCACACGTCCTACCAGCAAACTTGCTCCAGTGTGTGTTCCTCTCTCCATGGGTACACAGGTCCTGCCAGGAGCTTGTTCCAGCATGGGCTTTCTACAGGGTCACAGCCTCTTTTGGGCGTCACATGCTCTGACATGGGGCCCTCCATGGGCTGCAGGTGGATCTCTTTTCCATCATGGAGCTCGATGGGCTGCAGGGGCACAGCTGCCTCACCATGGTCTGCACCACAGGCTGCAGGGGAATCTCTGCTCTGGACTGTTTCTCTTCCTCTTTTTTTCCCTGATTTGGTGTCTGCAGAGCTGATTCTCTCACACATTCTCTCTCCTCTTTGGTTTCTGCTGCGCAGGGGTTTTTTCCCTTTTGTTAACTATATTATCCCAGAGGCATTACCACCACTGCTGCTGGGCTCAGCCTTGGCCAGTGGCAGGTCCTTCTTGGAGCCAGCTGGCATTGGCTCTGTCGAACATGGAGGAAGCTTCTGTCACCTTCTCACAGAAGCCACTCCTATAGCCCACCCTGCTACCAAAGCCTGGACACCAATACACCTATCAATAAATTCATCAAATTTCTACTTTTTTCCTTCAAATGTTTGGATGCAATTAAATTTCATGTAGAAATGAATCTAGTATTTATCTCTGGTACTAACTGGTAAAATAAAAGCTTCATGAAAAATAAATGTCAGAGGTTTTGGCTTTTGAAAACCATAACCTAAGAAACAGTAGTTTATTTTTCTTTATTCTTTTGCCTGACCAATATACCTTCCATTCATTATTAGTATCATAAATGTAATATTAACACTACTAAGATCATGTTCATGCTTTATACAAAGTTCTTTGTTAATATTATTAGTAAGTGACTGTTAAAGTAGCTCAGGTGCAGAATACAGTTCAGACATATTTTTTTCAGAAGGAAGACTACAATCTCTCCTCACGATGTCCAGAGAAATGAAAAAATGTCTTTCAGATGGTGACCAAGTATTTTCTTTCCCCCCAGTGATGAAAAGGAAAAAATCTGGAAAAAGAATCTTTCATTTTGTAGATTTACAATCCATCAGTAAAGAAAAGTACTATGTGTTCAAAGTCCTAGCCACTAGTTAGAATAGTTTTAGGCCATAACTGGGGCAACCAGTGCCTGATATCTGCCTTTTCAGGAGTTCACAGTCTTTTCTGCAGGCACTGCAGGAACTGGGAGATGGAGATGGTCACTGGTCCTGGAATGTCAGCCTCAAAAACTCCCCAGACAAAGCCAGGCAGTATGTATACTTGGTCTTAATATCCAAAGTACTAATGTGATTTCAGCAGATATGTCACTAAGATAAGCTGACTAGTTCTCACTTCATTTACATTTCTTTATTGTGTAACAAATACTTTCTTAAGAAACACATAATTTCAGAGTGGACTAAGCTAGTGAATTATTTCGGAAACATTAAGGTTGGAAAAGACCTCTAAGGTCATTGAATCTAGCCAGTAACCTAGCATTGCCAGGTCCACCACTAAGCCATGTCCCGAAGCACACCTACTTCAATGACAACAGGAAGTTTCTTCCTGATGCAACAGATTCTATTCACCATCACTGGCATATCAGAATTTATTTCCAAACCATTCCAGTAAATCCCACAATTTTGTTGAGTGTCTCCAGTGTTTGGTTAACAACTGCAAAATTCATGAAAAAAATTCACTGCTTCTTTTTTCCAAATACCGGGAATAGTTAAAATGGTCCTTGGAAACACTTAAGATCAGAGCACTTAAACATGTTAATAGTCCTGTTGACTTCAGAAGGACTACTGGATGCCACTGAACCTTCTTGGAATGGGAAATACTTAGAAGATATATCAGGTAGGACTTGTAATAACGTTGTTCAGTCACACGGCCCCATTCATTGGGCAGCAGCAGCCGCAGAGTTTGGTAGCAGGGTGCCCTCTTGGGAGGAGGCCACAGACTGGAGAGTGCTGGCTGTGGCCAGTTCCAGGGCAGGAGTGCCACTGGACTGGGAGGTGCATCCTGGGGGCTGGGAGGACACACCTGTGAAGGGATGTAAAGGGACATAGGTGAGAGGAAACACGGAATGTCACAGAGAAGGGGACACATGAGGAAAAAGTGAATAGACCTACTTGAAGAAAAGGGTTGAAGAAAAGGGAGGTGAAGTGGGGGAGCAATGGGGAAGGGGACATTGCTGGGATCACAGCTGGAGACCCTCAAATGGGGCAGGAACATTCCTTAAGGGATGGGGGCCCACTGAGGGTCTTGCAGCAGGGCAGAAGAGCAGTAGGAGCCAAGAAGGGGAAGAAAACCAGCAAGAAACAACGGGAAGTAGAAATAAACCTTTCTTTATGCACTGATCCAGACCTCCTGTACATTATACTGAAGGGTTTGGCAAAACAGAGGAAGGTGAGACTGGGAAAGTGGGAAAAGAGATGTGGGGCTGAAGTTGGGTCTGAAGAAGGGGGAGGCAAGGTGTTTCTATAAGTGTTTAACTTAATTGATGGCTTTCTTTTTTCTCAATACCTGCACCAGTAATTAGAACTTTATTTTAAAAATTGTCAGTTACTTAAATTTAGTGAAATTCTCTGAGTTGGGACTCTTCTTCCTGCAACACACAGTTAGTTATATGTACTGTATCACACTATATAGTAACTGATTATGCTATGTAATTGGATATATATATTTATTTATATTGAAGAAGCAGAGTGAAATAAGACAGTTTTATTCTATGAGAGATTATATGATTGAGTGCACATTGCTACAACAGACGGAAAAAAGTGGCTGGAAGTGGTGGTTCCAAGAGCTGACAACAATTCTGTAAGTTCAGAGGGCTGGCACCAGATGCTGACTGTGTTTTTGTTTGTATTATGTTTAACTTCTAGCTAATATAAAAAAGGCTGTCGGGGGAGGTTTACATCTCAAAGGTGACGACCCTCCTGGACATTATATTGCCCAGCTGAGCTCCTTGTGTTTGGTATCTTGCTTAACAAAATGTTTTTGTGGCAGAGCAGTGCCATAGTCCTGTCCTTATTCTGCAACCTCCCCTTACCCTGGATACATCTGGGCAGTGGGTCACATTGCCTGACTAAACCCACTGGCTGTGGAGCAGAAAAAAAGATTGTTGTCACATTTGTATCAGAGAGAGACTCTGATGTCACATGCATATGGAAGGTGTTTCCAGCTAAGCTGGACAGTAGATGGGATTATTGGTAGTATTATTGTGTTGTACGAGACTTGGCAGTATGAATCCAGCTGAATGTCAGATAGATAAATGAGAAAATATAGAGAACCGTAAGTATATAAGAATGAGACCACATGGGTCTGTCTTTTGAAAGATAGCATTTTTAATGATGAATGTGATGATACTTGGAAAAAAGAAATCCCGGTAAATTGCCAATAATTTTGTTCTGTATTTTATTTATTCCTGCCATCCTTCCTTTCCCACTATTAATTTAAAGGGAAATGGTATGGAGAAGAGGGTAAATACTGTCATAGAAGATGTGATTCATAAAACTCTTTTTGATTTTTACTCAGACTTATTATATGTTCATCCATAACAGACAGAATGTTTGGAAGTTTCCTTATTTGTGTACAGTTACTAATGTTTCAGAAAATAAGGGAAAATTCCCCAGAAGACTCCAATTTATCCTGACTAGAGTATTTTTAATTGGCTGTAGGGGCTGTTTTGTATGACAGCTGTGCCTGTACCATGCTCTCAGGATACAGTTTTCACAACAAAGAAGGTAGGAGAACTCTGTATACTGGCAGTTTTCCTGATGTATTTGCAGAGGTAGTCTGGAAGGGAGAATGGCAATCTGCTCAGCAGGGATGTAGGAGGTGTTTATAATCAAAAGCAACACTTTCAGCCTCTGGTGGCAGAGGAACATATTTAGGCAAGAGAAATTCAAAAGGCAGCTGTTCCACAGATTGTGAATACCTCAGTTTTGTGGCTAAGCAGTGCATGACTAAAGGTGTTACTGCCTAGGGGAGAATGGAGAAAGGTGGCCTGGGCAAATACGTTTGAGTATTAAAATTCTGCAGAGTAGATCCACGTGTTTGGGTGTCCTAGCTACTTGAGATGGGATAGTTCATTGACTTCTTAGTTTACCTAGGCCTTAGAAGGTAGCCTTGAAATCCCCCTGCTACTACTAATTCAGTAGTCATTTTGTGTTCAGCCTTCAAAGGAGATAGATGGATGTCTACCTAATTCCTCAGGTATCTGTCCATTAACCTCTGGGGACAGACACACTGTCTGGGGGAGCTAAAATCTGACTCTCTCCTTTACCTTGCTTAGAGTCTAAGCAGCCACAGGATGCTTGTGGATTTATGTAATTACTTAAGAGAATAACCACAAATCAACTTTTCTATAAGCACTCATGCCCTTTAGCCAGGTGGCACCAGGAGCCTTATAAAAATTATCTGAGGATGACACAGTATTGCTACTAAGGCAACTGGAATGTATGTCAGCGGCAGGGCCCAGCAGCCCCTTTACAAGTGGATCACATGAGACTAGAGACTAGAAAAACTGGCATGAGACCTCTACTCAGTGTGCACTATAGACCTCTTTGGTATCACATATGTACAGTGGAGATGGTGGTCCTTCCCTGGGGCACAGGGAGATGAGGAGAAATACATTAAATTCAGAGCTGCTCAGATTGAACAGTAATAGGGCTATAAAAGAAGGGGAAATGGTATTCTGGTACCATACAGTTATTATTGTATTATGCTGTTCAGCACAAAGGTTGTCTCCAAAAAGTATCTAGCATATTTTAAGTAGCATAAATAGTAAGTAATACAAATAATTAAAGAAGAAGGATATGCAACAAGGGGGTGAGACAGAACAAAGAGGTGCTGGATAATGAAGAGAGCATGCTTACTGTCAGCTTTGATATATTATAGTTTAAGTATGGTACATTTCTCTGGGCTTTCCTTTGCTTTAAAATAAAGGTTGCTCTCCAACTGTTTTATACAGAAATAGAAATCCACTCAGCAAATGAATATCTCCCCCTATTCTCCCAAGTCAAGAAGAAAAGCTTCTAACATCTGTGTCAGTACAGAGAAAAATGGAAATGGCAGTGTTGAACTCACAAGGCTATTACAAAGATAAATTCATTCATTTATTTGAGTGAGAAAGTATCACCAAAAAACATAAATAAATGAAGCCAGGCTGAGGTTTTCTGCTTGTTACGATTTCTTTTACAGTTTGTAAAAAGTAGCATCTCAAACCTTTAAGAACTGTGAATATAAAAATTGAATGTCTCTGTGAAAAATTTTCCTAAAGAACATGGGTTTACTATGTCTGAAGAAGAAATTGGCATTTACTTTCTTAATTGGGTTAGCACACAAGTGGTAAAGCAAAGAACAGTATAAGATCATAATACTGATGGTTCAGGTCTACAGTCCTCTATAAAAGTACAGGAAATATGCTGCTGTGTTAATGGTTTTGGAGAGCCAGCAGACATTCCCAGGGAGACAGAAAGGGAAAACTTTACTTACTGTCAATTTTCTTGCAGGAGAGAAACAATAACTCTATACAATAAAAAAATCAGAATTCAAACCTGTAATTAATATGTTATAGATACACCAAAAAAATTATCTGGTTTTAGTAGCCTCAGCAGGATTTGCTTTTTAGTACCCATATTAAATTAAATCCAGCTTGCAAGAAAAAATAAAGTGCTCACAGAGAAAGACTTAAATTTCTTTCCATTGTTTGTGCTAGTTACAATTTATGTGTATAATACCAGTGCAGCATACACAGAAAGTATATATTCCAGTTTAAGTACACAGAAATAAATTCTTAGCTGAAGTGGTTTAGGGCCAGTGTGAGTTTTAGTGTGCATGTAAGGACTAAGTGCCTGAGTTGTTAAGTATTCCTGAGACAATTTAAATTGTATCCTCTCCTATTACAGACAGTGTGGATCAGGGACTGCTCTGAAGAAGAGTTAAGATTGTAGAGGGAACACTTTGGGCAATAAATAAAAGTACCACCTATTTAATGTGGTAGTCATGTAATGGATGTAATGGTTAACTTACAGTGTGTTCTCAGAGTGTCTTTTTATTTTGACACTGACTATGAAAAAACCCTCCTGTTTAGGGCAACTGGAAAAATCCTTAGCTCCCAACTGACAAAATACAAAATTATATGAACTTATCTTTGATGTAAATTACCTATTTTGATTTAAGTAGATGTTTTCAGATTGAAATATCTTCTTGCGACAGAGATTGAAGTGTGTTCTTAATAGAATGTAATTCCAAAACAAATACTCTTCCTTGGGGATATTCCCTATTCAAATAGCTTAAAAATTACTTATATTTTTATGTTGAATACTTCTTCATTGTTAAGGTTGAAAGAAAAACATCAGATCATGGAAACTACTGTATTTTAATGAAAAAGATTTTAGTCTGAAAGTAGCAGAAGAGTTTGTCCTCATTACCATCATTGTAGCAGAAACTTTAATGTGTTTTCTTTTGGAAATAAATTTCATGTACAGCATTACCATTTAGAATACACATCTCTAGAAAGTCCATATTTATGAATTTCCCCAGAAGTTTTGCAGTTTTTCAAAAACCACTCTGGGTAATTCAAAATTCCCTGTTGATACCACCTTATCTTCTATCCGGCTGCTGCACCTTATTGCAAAAGCCTGGTTTTACATAATTTCTTCCTTCTAATGACAGCAACATACAAATAAGTTGTTATCCAAGCTCTCATCCTGCTCTGTAACATGTGGGTCTTGCTGGTTACTGATTAAATGCATATCTCATGGGTGCTAATAGGCGCATTTGGTTGTGTCAGTTGTGAATGCCTGCAAAGGGAGCAGTTGACTGGATCAAACTGGTGGTGATGTGTAGCTGTGTATCACAGGTCTGCCACTGCAGTGCCTAAGAAGTGTGGCCATTGCCCTTTCATATATTTTAAGAGGCGACCAAGAGGTTAGAACAATAAACTCTTATAACCACCACAGACAAGATGAAGAAGTTATTCAAAGCACAAGCGCATTTTCTCTCTCTCTCACCCTCCCTCCCATCTTTTCATTCCCTGTGGCCATGTCATATTAAATACAAGCATAGCAATTAGCAAACTATCTTCAGTGTGAGAAGAAATAACAGAAGTGAGAGGGGAATGGACAGGTGGTGTGTGAAAGCATGTGTGCTCAAGCCATTCATTTTCTTGAGTGCAATATTAATTTGTAAATGTTAAATAACAGCCCAGTCCTGCAGTACTTCCACAGACTGCTGGTACTGTCAAATGCTGATCAGCATTTAAAAAACTCCCTGCCATCAGAGGCTCCAAATGTTGCACATCTTTCTTTAGCCCTTACAGTCCCTTTACCTTACCCTACTGTCTCACAAAGAGCTTAAGATGAAAGTATTCCTAGTCTCCCTCTGTTTGCTCTACCATTATCCAACTAAAGGGGATGGAAAGAACTTTCTTTTTCTGGGTTACATTTTGACTGGATCAGCTTTTCCAACCAGCTAACTTGGTTAATTTGATAAGGTGGATCATTTGGTAAGGTGTGCCTGTTATCAATGAGGAAAGCAGTGCTGTAGCATTCTTGATCTATTGTGATTTAAGCTGAACTGTATCTGTGAATGTACAACCCCAGAGCTGATGGTTTAACCCCAGCTGGCAGCTCAGCCCCTTGCTCACTTCCCACTTGCTCCTGGTGGGATGGAGGAGAGAACTGAAGTGGTAAAAATGAGGCTACTTGTGGGTTGAGATGAAGACAGTTTATTAGGGAAAGCAAAAACTGTGCACACAGACAGTGCAAAACAAGGAAACAATTCATTGCTTCCTGGGAGCACGTGGGTGTTCAGCCATTCCCAGTAAAGCACGGCTTCATCACACATAAGGATGACTTGGAAAGACAAAACTCTACAACTTTGAACGAGTCCACCCTTCCTTCTTCTCCCCCCAGCTTTATATGCTGAGCATGACAGTATGGTATGGGGTATCCTTCTGATCACTTGGAGTCACCTGTCCTGGCTGTGTCCACACCATGCAAGGCTGATATTCAAGAGGCAAATTTTGTTTGTATGTTAAGTATCTTTAAAAACAAGGAAGAAATGAAATTTTCATCTGTTGTTTCCTCAATGATGAGTTCTCCTGATGAGTGTTTCAGGTTTCATTTAAAAGCTCGAGTGGGATACTTTTGTAGTAACTCCAGTTCACCAAACCAACTCTAGGAACAGATCTTTAGGTCTGTTTTCAGGCTTGCCTTCAAAGGTGCTCAACAGAATGCACGTAAATCAGAGTGACCTGCTAGGTTTTGACAGCTGGCTCTGCTCAGGGGTGAAAACCAGGACAGAGCACCGCCAAGAACTCAGGCTATATGAACTCACAGTATAAACATGAGACTAGCTAAACCCTCTAGCATTATCTTATCTCCTTGAGAGCAGTGTAATTGCTTTCCAGGGCGCAGTCCATGTGGTCCCAAGTATCTGTATAATAGCTAATTGGATGAAAGATGTATTGTTTTCCACCACAGTATTCAGAGCATGATTGGCTTTGATGTAAACCAACCAAAGGGTAAAATACACACTGCAGTTAACTTTTACATACCCTGCCAGCTTTCATGAACAGTGTTTTACTACTGATATATTTTTTGTAATTCCACAAGCCTCATATCAGGTGAAAGACTACACAATAGGAAGGTTGTAATAAAGACCAGTGATAGATTTTAGGGGATTACAATGCAGGATTTATGAGCAGGTGATTTATATGACTTTATCACATTTGAGGTAGTAATTATGTTTGCTAATACATTACTCAGTCAAAAACCATTTTTCACTTTAATTTTAGTTTTATAACAAGTGATATCATAAATGGCAAAAAAAAAAAAAAAAAAAAATAAAAAGAGAGAGACTTATCCGGATAATCTAATCTAACATAAAATGCAAACCTCTCCCATGAGAAAATTTCTGATCAGATGACACACAAAGTCACTTTATCATTTGACAGTGTTGACAGATACAAAACGTTAGTCTTTCTTTAAATGTCAAGAGCCAAAATGTCTTTGTTATTGGCATTGTTTCTAGGATTTGCAAGGAAATTATTAACACAAGATAAATATTTCTTCCTCATGCCCTTCTCTTATATGAGTTTCTCTGGCAGGAAATGAAAAAAAAATAAGAAGAGATAATTAGGCAAACATACATTTTCTGTAGGATCCCATTTTCATAACTATTTTGCCAGCATTACCTCAATTGTGAAAACTTTAATTTACATTTAAAGGTTTGGGGGAGGGTTAAATTTATATGTGTCTGATATTGAGATGTGCAGCTATATAAAAAATGGAGGAGCATCAGATAAGCCAAGTTTGAACTAGTAGCACAAAGCACAGCACCTTTTAAACCTGAAATACACACTTGTTACAGAAATATCTTCACGTTTCAGACAGGCCTTCAGGTCTGACATTGGAGAATTATTGAGGCGGAAATATTATGAAAGGAAGAAAAACATTTTGGTAAGCCTAAGTATAGTGTGCTATTATCTGAGAACTCTTTAATAAGAGAAAATTATGTTACTTTATAACTGTCTTTGAAATAGAATTACCTTTTTAAAGAAAGGTACATTGTGGAAGATTTGTAAAAACTGCATCTGAACTTGTTTTTCTCAGAACTAAATTTCAAAGACTACAAATCTTAGGCTTCAAGGCATATGGTCAGATGGGATTTCACTGCCAGGTAGGTGCTGCATATGTTGGTATGTCACGAGCAGCTTTGTTGCCTCAGGAACAACTACAGCTGACAGATGATGAGAGGTCCAAATTACCAACCTAATTACTTGTGCACCATCTCCTCTGCAGAGACCACCCAGCTGGGAGGCAGTGAAATGCACATCTGTAACTCTGGCAGCTCTGCTCCCAGTTTGGTACAGCTTTCCCATGTCTTAGGGTTGGAGGTCTAGAAATTAAGACTGTAAGCATACCTCAGCCTTATACTTCCTTTGAGTCTTTTATAATTTTTTGGCCACCCACTTCAAGCTGTTTGGAATTTTTTGTATTTCTTGTAAAGAAATAATGTCTACCTTTCTATCACTTCAATATACTTCAGATATTATACTTCAAATACTGATGGTAGGAATCAACATACAGCTTTTAGTCAGTTTTAATATCAGTATTTCACCCATGAAAACTTTATAAAACTTTTATTTATGCTGTTCTTTTCCCTTCCCTTCCTTCTAGTGACATTAAAGGGTAACAGAAAGATACCTGAAAATAAAACTTCCCAGAATGAAAAATAAAAATATTTCAATATTGATTTGTTTTAATGAAAGGCTTTTTAAGTAAATATGAAGTATCATACTGAACTGACAGGTGAAAATTACTTTTTGTTTTGAACTTTCAGAGAGGAAACATTGCCAAAGTAAGTGTTTGGGAAGTTCAAATTTTGCTGGTCAAAATCTTTTGTCAACATATTTTTTTTTCTTTCTGAAGAAAAGAAAAAGTCTAATCATTATTGTTCATTTTACTTGTAAACTTATTGCTGCTGTACTTGTCAGTTCTGTAAGGAGCTCAGAGTCAGTCTGGGATGCTTGTATGTTATCAACAGCAATGAAGGTGCCCCAGCTACAGTGCTATCTCACCCTTCTGTATCTCTGTGGGTTTAAAATGCTTACAGGGATGAAATCTAATTTTAATTAGTAAACAGCCTTTAAGTGAGACATCTTACCTTTTGAGAGGTACCACTGAGAATGCAGTAGAATGTCCTCCTGGGGACCAGTGGGAACTCTTGGGGGGGTACCTATGGGATCTCTTGGGGTGGGGAAGGGGAGGCGCTGGGGAGGTCCCAAACCTTGGGAAGATGAAACAGATATTTTAAAAAGTTCCTGAGGATGTGATACTTTCCTGATTATGTATTTTTGAGAAGAGTTGATAAAAGATTTCAGAACAAGGCTAGAATTAGTTATTTGGTTTATTACCTGGATAGTTTATTGGCTCCACCTTGTACACCCATACCAAATTCTAAAGTTGTGTTTGATATGTTTGCATACAACAGTCAAAGTTGCAGTTTTGCTCCAGATTATAAAAAAAGACACATGGAAATTGGAAGCTGATGTTCTAAAAATATGCCAAATAAAAATAACCTCAAGTATCCCAGCATATATATAAGTTTTTCACTACACTTTCCTACCTAAACGTAAATTTCACTGCTATAAATGGGCAGAGCTTAACTATGGGGACTTAAAAGTGGGGAGAAAATTCCTCAGCTTTGATGAATGATTTCATAGTTTGGTATATTTTTTTCTAAACTGAAGCAAAACCTTAAAAAAAAATTTCTTCTATTTGAACTATATATTTTCCCCATAACATTTTAGGATATTTATACCTAATGTCTTTACACATTGTAATTATGTAATTGCACAACTTAATTAGACATTCTCATTATTTCATCATGCATGCTACAATAATTAAGTAATTAGGTCTAATTGTATAAATTAGGTCTAATTGTATAAATACATGACAATAGCATAAAAATAGCCTTAAAGACTGGGGAACACTTTAATCAAAATACAAGGAATGCTTTATGTGGCAAAACCTGTGCAATCAAAGAAACATGTAACACTGGAGTAATCCTGTGCAATGATTACTAGAACTGTTTGAGGATTCCTACTTACCTTAAACTAAGAGTATTGAGTGCTCACAGAAGTTTTGGGCAATCATCTTCAGACATAAGACTGTGAGTTTATTTGCAGTGTTGGGCCTGATATTGAAATTTCACACTATGATTAAATTCTGCGAAATTCCACTATGATTAAATTTTGGTGCAATCACATGTCTCTGAAGCATGTATATCATTGTTTACCATGTTGGTCTTCTAGTCTATGTAGGCCCTATGCATTTATTTATTTAATCCATGCCTCACTTCCCTCAGTTTATTGTTGGTGGTAGGAATGGCAAGCTACATTTACCTTGTACAGCAACTCAGCAAGCACATCTTGAGCACTTCTGTGACTGTCCAGACTGCAGGACTAGTAGCTGGCCTGCTCCTGGGCACAGTTTTAATTTGGACCTCTGGGACATCATAGTTAAGAAGGGGGAAAAAAACTGCAGAACAGCAGCAGCAGAGAGAGTGAGAATATGTAAGAGAAACAATTCTGTAGTCACCAAGGTCAGCAAAGGAGAAGGAGGAGGAGGTGCTTTAAGCTTGGGAGCTGAGATTTGCATGGTGCAGACCATGGTGAGGCAGCTGTGCCCCTGCAGGTCCGTGGTGGAGCAGAGATCCACCTCCAGCCCATGGAGCATCCCATGATGGAGCAGCTGCCTGAGGGAAGGTGTGACCCCTTGGGAAGCCCGCACTGGAGCAGTCTGCTCCTGGCAGCACCTGTGGCCCATGGAGAGAAGAATTCACTCTGGAGCAGGTTTGCTGGCAGGACCTGTGACTCCACGGGGGACTCATGCTGAAGCAGTCTGTTCCCCTGAAGGACTGCATCCTGTGGAAGAGACACACACTGAAGCAGTTCATGAGGAACTACAGCTTGTGGGAAGGACTCACACTGGAGAAGTTCATAGAGTATTGTCTCCTATGGGAGGGACCCCATGCTGGAGCAGGAGCAGAGTGTGAGGAATCCTTCCTCTGAGGAAGGAGTGGTAGAGACCTGAACTGACTGCAGCTCCCATTCCCCATTGCCCTGTGCCACTCAGGAGGAGGAGACAGAGAAGATGGTGAGTAAAGTTAACCCCAGGAAGGGGGATGGGGGGAAAACTGTTAAGGTTTGGGTTTATTTCTTATTAATCTACTCTGATTTGATTGGTAATAAATTAATTTCCCAAAGAAAAGTCTGTTTTGTCCATGATGGTCAGTGGTGAACAATTGCTCCCTGTCCTTACGTTGACCCACGAGCCTTTCATTATATTTGCTCTCCCTTGCCCAGCTGAGGATTTGTTGGACACCTGTTGTCCAGAGGGCCCAAGTCACCACATTGTTTTTTTAGTACAGTTGTAGCCACAGGGTCCATCTAATCCCTTTATTTCATAAAGCTAAATGTTTTCTTAAATATTAATTGATGTATTGTGACCATACTGAGAATTCCCTTGTAAAGGCATTTTGACCTTCAAAATTTTCTTTCATAAGCCAGACAACTAAAGGAGATGTTGCAATAGCTTTTAAAAAACCCCAACCAAACCACCAGGCTAATTTTACTTGCATTTTCTATTGGTGATTCACCGAAATGATCTGTTTAATTTCTCAAGGGAATGTACACCTGTCCTTTGTAGCACAACAGAGAAGGTGTTCTATCTGATAGAGCTTAAATGCATTTTGCTTTCTTTGTTTTGAACAGAAATTTTGCACCCATAGTAAATACTTTAATTTTTCATTCTAGAGTTTTCCTAGAAAATAACAAATAACCTAGCATTTCACTTTTTTTTACCCAACCATTCATTTTATATATTTTAAATATGAAATGAAAAAGAAGTGCAATTACTTTTACTCTGTTATAATCATACCTGTTATAACATTTGCTGCTGTTTTTCCCTTTGTGCATTTGGAAGAATGAAAATGATTAGTTCTTAAGTCCCCATTCCTCTGTCTGGAATGAAAAGTATGCCAAATATATTTCTGCTATGAGTCCATTGGAGATAATGGAGTTGCAAAGAGTTTGAATGTTACTCATTGTGTGTAACCCGTAACCTCATTTTCAGCAGGATAGGGGTAGAGGTTCTCCATGCCTTTATTTAGAGCTTCAGCTTTCATTAAATTTCATTACTTCTCCCTGTGGCTGTAAATAGAAGGTGTCTCTTATGAAATTTAATTCCTTTTTCTGGCAGCTTGCAGGATAAAGGTGTGGCTTCTAAAGAAGGATTTTTCCTAAATGGAAGGAGACTGAATATGTAAAAGAAGATTTCAGTTTTATGCTGAAACTGATCAAAATTACTGAAATAAAAATTACAGTGATTATGAATTCCACCAAAATTCCTTCATTAAAATAAGGATTTGTCTTCCAGAACTATCCTGGAAATGCAGGAAAGGCAAGCATAGGAAAATAAACTAGAGGCATACAAGGCATAAAATTAACGATTGTAATTAAGAACGTTAAATTAAATCTGGCTTGAGTCCCTGGTTTTCTGATAACTACAAAGGTAAGGAAATTATTTTTCTCCTATGAACTTGCCTGACTGAATAACTTCAGGATAAATCTGTAAATGCCTGTGGATTTGTTCTCTTGATGTAGTGCCATTGCATCATGCACTGCAAAGAATGGAGTAAGTTTTCCATATTGACAGTGCCTTTTTTCCTAGTTCTTTACTATTCTTATTTTCTTTCTTCCTCTATTGTATTTCTCATAAATCCTGTGTTTGAAATTGATCCCTTCACTAGTTGACATAACTCTTACTTCAGATGGTGTGAAGGTTTCAGTAAAGTTTTCATTAATCTCTTGGGAAAAAAAAAAAGTAATACCCTTAGAGCTGTTCTGTACTCACCTCTGTCACTCATAATCCTTCTGTTCATCCACTGTACTTTTTTATAATTTTATTTTCTGCACGGCTACAAATATCCATATTTATGAAGTACTCATCACCATGGTATCCAAGTGCACTTTAGTTTATTAAAAGGATTATATGACGTGACTGCTTGTAATAGCAGGGGATTAGACATGATGACGCAGGTTCCTTGTGGTCTCCTCTTTCTATAAATTAATACCGTAAAGCATTTTCCTAAAAATAGGCACCATTTGGAAGGTCACTATATAACATTTAAAACAGCACCAGTTTTGTTGCAAAGTATATTGTGAGGTGTTCAAGGACTCTACCTTCCAGCTTCCAAGTGGGCTCTTGATAGCAGTAGCTAGGAAAACTCAACTAAAAGCAGCAAAGGAAACCAAGAAAGGCTGAGCTTTATCCTCTGCAGGCCACTGTGAAACTGAATCCCAGATGACTTGTCCTGGCTCAGGTATCCCCAGAGTGGGGGAAAATGTGATAGAACAAGGGATAATAGCTTTAAATTTAAAGAGGATAGGCTTAGATTAGATATTAGAGAAAAATTCTTTACTTGGAGGATGTTAAGGGACTGGTACAGGTTGCCCAGAGCAGTTGTGGATGCCCCATCCCTGGAAGTGTTCAAGGCCAAGTCTTTGAGCATCCCTGGAAGGGAGGTTGGAACTAGATGATTTTTCAGGTTTCTTCCAATCTGAACCACTCCATGATTCTATGATAGAGACTATTCTCTGTATCATCACCTTTATTTGTAGTATGCACTGTTCTACACCTGGCTTGGCCACTGAAATGACTCTCACAAAAGGATGTTGGCAGACTATAGATATCTTTGAATTAATCTTGCAGATGTTGTTGCATTTGTCAGTTTTCAAGACGAAAAATATTCATGTTTTTTCAAAAGTCGAAGGTTATGTTGTTAGCCAGTCATTCTGGATTGGTATTGAAGACTGAATTTTTCTTGCAATTTCATTCACATTCATGGGTGTGATGGTTCGGACCTGGCTCCCTGCCAGGAAACTAGGAAATTTTAATTTGTATGAGATTTTGTTTACTAAGCATCCAGTGACAGAATTATAGTTCTGCTGATCCAAATGGATTGTTGTTGCACCAAACTTAAAATAGGAAATAGTTAAAACCATTCTGAGGAGGATTCTGTGTGTTGTGATGCAAAGCTCATACTATTATATACTTCATGCATTTTTAAATGCATGCATTTTTTTAAAAAAACTGATAAATGAAGAGTCAAACAAAAATATATCAAGTAAGCAATTTCAATAAATATTGCTGTTCGTGCTTTATTGAGAGTTGCTGCTTCATTTCCAGCCTTATGAAATTTAGGTTCATAATATGAAGCAGTAGGAAAAGGTTCTTATCATGGTGTTTCAGCCAAACAGCTCTATGTGTGTCACATGCATGGTCCATCAGTGCAGGGCCTCTGCTGCATGAAGTAGAGCAAATGTAAACACCCCTATATCTGAGACTTCGGCTTTGTTCAGCATTGGCAAGCACACCTCTGGTGGAACCAACGGGAGATGCTAAAGCCTAAGAAAAGTGAAG